>CM027126.1:20911927-22111927 GCA_015476505.1 Urochloa ruziziensis
GACTGCTCGAGCTTGTGATTGGCGGTTGGATTGACGACTCGGCGACGCCAGCTTCATCTTCTTCCGAGTCAGACGACTCAGAGATAAGGAGTTGGCGGCGGCTTGGCGCATCCCTAAAAACGATCCCCGTGGAGATCTTCCGCTTCTTCAGAGCAGGGGCAGCCTTCCCACCACTCGGAGATAGCACATCGGGAGAAGGAGAGGACGACAGAGTGATATCTGAGTCGCGCAGATCACTCTCACTTCCCCCGACTGCTTCTTTAGATCCAACGGCCCTGCGCCGAGCCGGTTGATCCACTCCCTTTGGCATCTCAGGCAAAAGAGGGAGGGATACAAAGGCAGCTCGACCCTGCAAAAATTGGGTTCAGTTCTGAGATTACACCCAATGGGTGGAATTGAAATAAAACAACAACAGATTGACTAAATACCTCAGGGCGTGGATTTCCCAAGTTGAACGCCGGAGGACAGTCAGTGGTCCTCAGGGAGGTTCCAGTCGCGAAGAATTTGCCAAGCCGAGCGGCGGCTTGGACTTTATCGACGCGCTCGGGGGCTTCGCGCGTGTTGTCCCCCTCGGCGTAATACTCATACGCCGGGTGAGCCCGCTGCTTGAGGGGCTGGACCCGGCGCAGAACGAAGTTGGCTGCCACTCCGACGGCACACAACCCATTGTCCTTCAACTGGGAAATAAGACCCAGGAGTTCCCGAACCTGATCCATTTCACTCTCCTTGGGAAGAGCGGTCCAGGATTGGGAGTGAACAGGACGAGAATCAATTTCTGGAGAGATGGCAGGCGAGTGGTTTCCTACGTAAAACCACTCGGACTGCCACCCCTTATTGGAGGTAAGGAAAGGGATGTCAAAATACTCCCGAGTTCGACCCTCGCGGAGTTGGAATCCGGCGCCCCCGACTACTTGTGGGCAGTCGGTTCGGGGATAAGGTTTAAGAAGAAAAAGATGAAGAAAAAGATTGAAGTGAGGCTCTATCCCAAGATAGGCCTCACAGAGATTGATGAAAATGGCGATATGAAGAATGGAGTTGGGATTCAGTGCGCAGAGACTGATCCCATAAAAATGCAGCAGCCCGCGGAGGAAAGGATGCGCGGGCACGCCAAAACCACGGAGAAAGAAAGATTCGAACACCACCAAATCAGAGGAGTTTGGGGTGGGGAAAGACTCACCGACGGCGGCGCGCCACTCGGCGGTTTGCTGGTCGGGGAGGATGCCGTCGATGACGTGTTGTTCGAGGCGCTTGGTGGTGGTGATGGACTCCCTCCACTCGGCGGCGCGATCCACGGCGACCTCGGCGGTGGCCTTGGCCTTGGACGACCGGGCTCTTGCAGGCGACCTCTCCTTCCGCTTCGGGCCTTCCTTCCTCTTGGGCGCCATGGCGATGAGCGGGACTGAAGAGCGAGGAGGAAAGCTGCGGGAGCGGATCTAGGTTTTGCTCTTGCGCGAGGAGGAGAACTGGAGCGTCGGGGAAGGCAAATGGCAAGTAAAGGAAGAAGATTGCGGCGGGGATGGCTTATAAAGGAATGAACCGTTCCTTCCGCGCGCGGCGCGATGCGTGTCTCGGGAACTCAACCGACGCAGGCACGTCCCGTCGCTTTGAATTCAAAGATGCGGTAAGGAGTCGCGATATCTCGCGATATTTCGCCTTCCGTAAAGCAACCGTTAGGGACGCAACGGACTTTGCGGAGTAGTGGGCCTAAATGGGCTGAAATATAGCACGACCTTTCGGTTCTGTTACGATAACACATTTGTGGATTCCTGAGCTAGTGCTCAGGGGCAGAAACCACTCGGTCGTGAGGCTAAAATTAGTCGACGGCCAGACTTGATTTTGCAATTAATATTGCATCCTTGCAATTGATTTTTACGTAAGGCATGTGATACTATCGCTAAATTGACTCAGAAATCTGGGTCAAATGCTGACAAGTATAAATCTTGTGAGAAGATGGCTTACCATATGGTCAAGCTGGGTCGTGGGACACGACTCGGGAGTCATGCCGAGTTCAAAGAACTTGAGGACAAAATCCTTATAAAGGGGAAACAAAAAAGCCCCTGAAGGAAAAGATTATCTAAAATCCATGTCCAGAGGCATGGGGGCTGAAAAGATCAGTCGGAATTCATGGCTTTCAGAGTCTTGACACGATCATGCTGAGTCGTAACAAGACTCGGGGGCTACACCCAATGGGTGCACCTGGAGGTGCACACCATTGATGGATTAAGTTTAAAAAGAGATTTATAATATTTATTTTTAACCCTCGACCAGAATATTCTATTCTGCTCAAGGCTCGGGGGCTACACCCAATGGGTGCACCTGGAGGTGCACACCATTAAAGATCAGGATACAGATGGATAAAAGTTGAAGACCTTTGGTCAATTTCATACTAAAATCGCCCAAAGCCTGGGGGCTAAGTGAATTCACTTCGCTGTCGCGTCGTGAAGAAAACACTCCTTCCCCTCACTATGGCTATAATTGAAGAATTGTTTTCAGGAACGTCTGAGCATGCACTCGGATCTTCCTCGAAACCACTCGGATCTTCTTCGAAACCACTCGGAAGAGGTCCTAGACAACTTGGAGCACTCGGATCATGAAAAGAAAGGCAGATCAACTACAGCCATCGATCGGTCAAGAAGTGCTCGGGGGCTACTGTGGGGGACATAGTACCCGGGTACCTCACGAGCAAGCTTGGCAGCCCACCAAAAGGGGGCGGCCTAACCCATCGTCCTGGACCTGAAGACGTGCGGGACAAGTCGGCGCACGGAGGAAGGATCTGGAAGGAAAAGTCCTAGTTGGAATAGGAATTATTGTAAAGAAGGAAAGGATTCTTAGAGATAGGATTGGATACAAACCGACTTGTAACCCTGCCCCCCAATATATAAGGCGGGCAGGGACCCCCTCCAAAAGAACTGGACACATCTGAACACATCGCAACTCACAATCCACGCAATACAACACCCCAAAACAGGACGTAGGGTATTACGTCGAGTCGACGGCCCGAACCTGTATAAACCCCTGTGTCTGTCCATCCTAACCATCCAGCTTCCGATCTTTGCGATCTTCCCTGCATTACAAATCACTTCCGTGGGCTACCCCGTGGAAGACTGCCGGAGATAATATCACCGACAACTCTCGACCTGAGTCCCCCCCAATCCGCGTTCTATGGTTTGATACCGGGAGAGGGGGCAGAACCACTCGGGCACATCATACTGCCCGTTACCTTCGGAGACCGGAACAATTACCGGACCGAGCACATGCAGTTCACGGTGGCGAACTTTGAAACTGCATACCACGCCATCCTCGGGAGGCCGGCGCTCGCCAAGTTCATGGCAATTCCTCATTATGTCTACTTGCAGGTCAAAATGCCAGGACCTAAAGGCGTAATTACCGTCTTGGGAGACATCCGAGTCGCATACACATGCGAGCAGGAAACTCTCAACGCGGCAGCCGCCCTGGACATGTCCAAGCGCATGGAACAAGTACTGGCTGCATCACAGGAGGTGGACAAGGACGCTCTAGAGATCCCCACCAAGAAGCCAGCGAGAGAAGCCATCGCGCTAAGCAAGGAGACGGAGCTGAAGAGGATCTCTCTGGACCTGGACGACCCGAAAAAGACGGCCACCATCGGGGCAGAGTTAGATTCCACGGCAGGCCCCGCCCTGCTCTGCTTTCTCGATAGCTATCCAGGCTATTATCAGACAGGCCCAAAGCCTAAGGATCAGATAAAGACTTCGTTCATCACGCCGTTCGGTGCTTCTTTAGCCTTCGGTCTGAAAAACGCCGACGCGATCTACCAGAGGACAATTCAGGCGCGTATGGATCGATTGACTCTGGACACAGTAGAAAATCCATGGAACATCGAGCACTTACAGCGTTTCTACGCCTGAATCAGTTATGTATTTATCTTTTTTACTTTAGATTTGTTTTTTCCGAGTGATTTTGGAGGGTAGTCACCCCCAGTTACGATTCGGCATGTTTATAATGAGTTATCAATAAAGTTGATTTCATCTTTCATCTATTTCTACTACTCGCATTTCCTCTTTCGCGTCACGCACATAAAGTATGAGTGGAACAAACCTTAAATCGAGAGGGAAAGTACTCGCCAAGTCAAAGCTCTAAACGTACGACAAAGACTCTGCGGCATGAGACTAAGACCAACGAGGCTAATCTACTCCGTAACAGGTCAACCACTCAGAAATTAAGGCCAGCGCAGAAAGAAATGGAGTTGTAGACCAATAAAAACTTATATACAATAATGACAATTCAAACATTGTTCAAACAGTACTAGTTCGACCAAATACTACAAATATTTTATTTACATTGCAGGGTCACCAACACCAGACGGGGCCGCTTCATCCGAGTCATCAACAACATCCTTGGACAGGACATTGGCAATGGGCTCGACTTCATGGAGCAGTCTGCCCACGTCGTCTTCGGAGGTGCCGGCAGCATACCCGCGGCCGAGTGGCTCCAGGTCTGACGCCGGTAACAGCGACTTGAGCACCGCCAGGACATGGCCACAGCTGGCCTGGCTGATGGAGCAGAGCTGCCGCCGGAAGTAGCGTGGGAGCGCCCGAACGCGGTCGAGGATGGAAGCCGAAGACGATGACGCCTCCGGCTCGATCTCCTCCGCCACCACTCGGATAGCATCCTCCAGCGCTATCTTCTCGGTGCGCAGCGCCTCAGCTTCACCTTGCAGCCGGGCCACCTTGGCAGTGAGCTCTGCGAATTGGGATATAATCCGATATCGGTAATCTATAGAAAGTTAGATCTGAATAATATATTCACGTCTGACAGAAAAACAAACAAGGAAGAACATACCTCTGAGCTCGTGCACGGCCTGGGCCTCGTTGAGTTTAGCCTGCTCTACCTCCCCGCGTAAATCGCGAGTGGTACGCTGGGCTTCCTCCAACTCAGCCTGGCGCTCGACCGCAGCAGCCTCGAGCTCAGCCACTCGGGCCACCAAGGAGTCGGCCTTTGCAATTGCGGAAGATAGTTCTTGAATAACCGAGGCTTTGGCCTCAGCATCAGCAGCTAAGTCCTGCAAAAACAAGTCAGATGACAATATGAACTGATGTACCACTCGGTATTTGATATCAACAAGATAAGTAGCTCAGGAAATACCTTGGCTATGTGGCCCATGCGAAGATGGAGTGACATGAACTCCTCCAGAGGAGTCATGGGAGTACCACCACTCATAGCGCCGACCACCGCAGAAGCAATCTCGACCGCCGCAGTCTGGGACTCCTCCACTGCTGCAGTCGGTTCAACCACAGGAGCAGGCTGGGGGCTGCCTTGAGGAACTGGCGGTGGGGTCGGCGACGCCGGTGTAGGACTCGGTGGAGGCGGGGTTGGCTCTCGCAGCGACTCTGGTGGCGGACCCACAGGCTGATCGCTGAGAAGATCAGCCGAGTGCATCGGCACCTCTGGAGTTTGGATTGATGGGGCTTCGGTCTCAACCGCCGACTGAGGCGCAGGACCCGCAAAAGGGACCTCAGATGGCGTGCTACAGGATAAAGCATATATGGATCACTAATAGAAGAACATAAAGGAAATCAAGAGATGATAAGGATACTTACAGAGTAGAAATGCGCATTCTCGGGCGCTTTCCTTTCCGAGTCGGGGAAGGGAGGTCCCTCGGACTTGCAGCACTCAGAGGCATTACTGCAAGGGGAGACTGCTCCGAGCTTGTGATTGGCGGTAGGATTGACGACTCGGCGACGCCAGCTTCATCTTCTTCCGAGTCAGACGACTCAGAGATAAGGAGTTGGCGGCGGCTTGGCGCATCCCTAAACACGATCCCCGTGGAGATCTTCCGCTTCTTCAGAGCAGGGGCAGCCTTCCCACCACTCGGAGATAGCACGTCGGGAGAAGGAGAGGATGACAGAGTGATATCCGAGTCGCGCAGATCACTCTCACTTCCCCCGACTGCTTCTTCAGATCCAACGGCCCTGCGCCGAGCCGGTTGATCCACTCCCTTTGGCATCTCAGGCAAAGGAGGGAGGGATACAAAGGCAGCTCGACCCTGCAAAAATTGGGTTCAGTTCTGAGATTACACCCAATGGGTGGAATTGAAATAAAAACAACAACAGATTGACTAAATACCTCAGGGCGTGGATTTCCCAAGTTGAACGCCGGAGGACAGTCAGTGGTCCTCAGGGAGGTTCCGGTCGCGAAGAATTTGCCAAGCCGAGCGGCGGCTTGGACTTTGTCAACGCGCTCGGGGGCTTCGCGCTTGTTGTCCCCCTCGGCGTAATACTCATACGCCGGGTGAGCCCGCTGCTTGAGGGGCTGGACCCGGCGCAGAACGAAGTTGGCTGCCACTCCGACGGCAGACAACACATTGTCCTTCAACTGGGAAATAAGACCCAGGAGTTCCCGAACCTGATCCATTTCACTCTCCTTGGGAAGAGCGGTCCAGGATTGGGAGTGAACAGGACGAGAATCAATTTCTGGAGAGATGGCAGGCGAGTGGTTTCCTACGTAAAACCACTCGGACTGCCACCCCTTATTGGAGGTAAGGAAAGGGATGTCAAAATACTCCCGAGTTCGACCCTCGCGGAGTTGGAATCCGGCGCCCCCGACTACTTGTGGGCAGTCGGTTCGGGGATAAGGTTTAAGAAGAAAAGGATGAAGAAAAAGATTGAAGTGAGGCTCTATCCCAAGATAGGCCTCACAGAGATTGATGAAAATGGCGATATGAAGAATGGAGTTGGGATTCAGTGCGCAGAGACTGATCCCATAAAAATGCAGCAGCCCGCGGAGGAAAGGATGCGCGGGCACGCCAAAACCACGGAGAAAGAAAGATTCGAACACCACCAAATCAGAGGAGTTTGGGGTGGGGAAAGACTCACCGGCGGCGGCGCGCCACTCGGCGGTTTGCTGGTCGGGGAGGATGCCGTCGATGACGTGTTGTTCGAGGCGCTTGGTGGTGGTGATGGACTCCCTCCACTCGGCGGCGCGATCCACGGCGACCTCGGCGGTGGCCTTGGCCTTGGACGACCGGGCTCTTGCAGGCGACCTCTCCTTCCGCTTCGGGCCTTCCTTCCTCTTGGGCGCCATGGCGATGAGCGGAGCTGAAGAGCGAGGAGGAAAGCTGCGGGAGCGGATCTAAGGTTTGCTCTTGCGCGAGGAGGAGAACTGGAGCGTCGGGGAAGGCGAATGGCAAGTAAAGGAAGAAGATTGCGGCGGGGATGGCTTATAAAGGAATGAACCGTTCCTCCCGCGCGCGGCGTGATGCGTGTCTCGGGAACTCAACCGACGCAGGCACGTCCCGTCGCTTTGAATTCAAAGATGCGGTAAGAAGTCGCGATATCTCGCGATATTTCGCCTTCCGTAAGACAACCGTTGGGACGCAACGGACTTTGCGGAGTAGTGGGCCTAAATGGGCTGAAATATAGCACGACCTTTCGGTTCTGTTACGTTAATAAATTTGTGGGTTCCTGAGCTAGGGTTCAGGGGCAGAAACCACTCGGTCGTGAGGCTAAAATTAGTCGACGACCAGACTTGATTTTGCAATTAATATTGCATCCTTGCAATTGATTTTTACGTAAGGCATGCGATACTATCGCTAAATTGACTCAGAAATCTGGGTCAAATGCTGACAAGTATAAATCTTGTGAGAAGATGGCTTACCATATGGTCAAGCTGAGTCGTGGGACACGACTCGGAAGTCATGCCGAGTTCAAAGAACTTGAGGACAAAATCCTTATAAAGGGGAAATAAAAAAGCCCCTAAAGGAAAAGATTATCTAAAATCCATGTCCAGAGGCATGGGGGCTGAAAAAATCAGTCGGAATTCATGGCTTTCAGAGTCTTGACACGATCATGCTGAGTCGTAACAAGACTCGGGGGCTACACCCAATGGGTGCACCTGGAGGTGCACACCATTGATGGATTAAGTTTAAAAAGAGATTCATAATATTTTATTTTTGACCCTCGACCAGAATATTCTATTCTGCTCAAGGCTCGGGGGCTACACCCAATGGGTGCACCTGGAGGTGCACACCATTGAAGATCAAGATACATATGGGTAAAAGTTGAAGACCTTTGGCCAATTTCATACTAAAATTGCCCAAAGCCCGGGGACTAAGTGTATTCACTTCGCTGTCGCGTCGTGAAGAAGAGCACTCCTTCCCCTCACTATGACTATAATTGAAGAATTGTTTTCAGGGACGTCTGAGCATGTACTCGGATTTTCCTCGGAACCATTCGGATCTTCTTCGAAACCACTCGGAAGAGGTCCTAGACAACTTGGGAGCACTCGGATCATGAAAGGAAAGGCAGATCAACTACAGCCATCGATCGGTCAAGAAGTGCTCGGGGGCTACTGTGGGGGATATAGTACCCGGGTACCTCACCAGCAAGCCTGGCAGCCCACCAAAAGGGGGCGGCCCAGCCCACCGTTCTGGACCTGAAGACGTGCGGGACAAGTCGGCGCACGGAGGAAGGATCTGGGAGTAGAAGTCCTAGTTAGAATAGGAATTATTGTAAAGAATGAAAGGATTCTTAGAGATAGGATCAGATACAAACCGACTTGTAACCCTGCCCCCCGATATATAAGGCGGGCAGGGACCCCCTCAAAAACAACTCAAGCCAACTCGAATCATCAGACAACAACCCAACACGCAATACAACACCCCAAAACAGGACGTAGGGTATTACGTCGAGTCGACGGCCCGAACCTGTATAAATCCCTGTGTCTGTCCATCCTAACCATCTTGCTTCCGATCTTTGCGATCTTCCCTGCATTACAAATCACTTCCGTGGGCTACCCCGTGGAAGACTGCCGGGGATAATATCACCGACACCCTAACCGCGACGATGCCCGCCTGCTCTTCCGGTCTCGGTCCATCGGCTCGCAATCCAATGCTTCGGAAGCTGTGTCGAACTCTCCCACGTAGGGCCAGACGGGGCCATAGTCCTTCGGGGAGACGGTCTCTCCCGTTCCCGTACACCATCCACCTGATCTTCTCGCAATCCGGGCATCGCGCTAGCTAGGAAGGCTGGAACCCGTTCATATGGGTAAGCGGTAAGTACGTGGGGCCCAAATAAAGTTACCCCACTCGGTTTCAGACCGGGGTGAGCGTCATCGTCCCAAAGGCGTATCCTCCGAAGAAGAACGCAAGTCGTAGTACCCATCATAGGTACCACCGCCAACTCCTATGCTCCTATCCATCCGTGTACCCGCCACAAGTACAGTGTGGGACCCCCTCGAGAGCAGGGGTCTCCCGGCACCTCGGTTATAGACCGAGTTGTTATAATATGCTCACCCCCGCCAAGTTTCCCAAAATCACCATTCACCTGCCGGTTTTATCCCCACACACGCCAAGAATCCTAATCCACCATATCCCATACACATGCAAGCAGCATAGCATTCATATATCATAGTGTATTAGGTAGCAAGGAATTCACGGAATAAATTATGGCTATGCAAGGCTCAAGCATCATCCATTGTAATAAGTAAAGAGCTAGCACATCTAATTGCAATGTCTAATAGGCATTCAAAGGATGGGCTGGGCGTGAACCTGTAGGCTGGATCTCTTCCTCCACGAAGTCTTCTGGGTAGAACTCCTCTCCGGTCAGCTCCTGGCCGTCGGTGGATCCTATTTACGTAATTAAAGTAAATACCGGGACCTAATAGTAAATAACTCCAATAAAACCAGCTCAAGAAAGATCCAAATGAACTTATACTTCACACCAACGGCTAGATCATATTTTTAGAAAAATATAGAAATTGGTTTCATATTTTTCTGAGTTAAAATGAATTAGTTATGAATTTTCTAAGTTTAAATCCTTTTCTGGATTTTAAAATAATTACGAATAAGAAAAGAAAAAGGGCCAGGGACCTATTTGTAAATAGTCAGGGACCTATTTGTAATTTTTGAAAAGTTCAGGGGTGTTTTTATAAAAAGTCCAGGGTCGGCCGAAATGCTGACGTCAGCACGGTCAACGGTCAAAGCTGACAGGTGGGTCCCGTGGTGACGTCAGCAGTGGGCCCTGATGACGTCATCACGAGGGCTTAGGTGCTAAAACTAAAAAGGCCAGGGGGCTTAGGGAAAAAGTAGCAACTCAGGGACTAGATTGTAAAGGTTTCGAAACATCAGGGGCTAAAGTGCAAGATGCCAGGGGCTTCTTTGGAAAAAGGACAGTTCCCGCCGTGGTGGACGTGGTCCATGGTGAGCCGTCTCACTGGTTCACGTGGACCGCGTCCACCGGATCGTCCTGCGGCGCGGGCGGATCTGGTGCGGCGGATCCCGTGCGGCCTTGCGTGCGGCTCCACAGGAGCGCGACGCGTGGCGGCGACGGGGGCACGCCCACGAGGTGCTCGACGCGCGGTCGGCAGCGGAGCGCACGCGCGCGGCGGCGGTGGCACGCCGGCGGTGGCTCACCCTCGACCAATCCCGGCGACAAGGGTCGGGATCGGCGCCAAATGGCCTTGCACACGCGTTCATGGGGGAACTAGTCTAGGGTTTGGCTCCTAGGGTCATCTATGGCGAGGGCAAGACAGAGGGTTTGGCGCTCGGCGAGCGCTCGACGGAATGCCCCAAAGGGGTGTTCCGCGGGCGGCCGGCGGCTAGGGCTCGACGTCGCGGGGTTCCTGCACAAGAAGACCCCTGGCTCGAAGGCCAGGGCACAGGCAGTGGAAAAGGGCCGAGCTTGGGTGGTTTCACCTATCTACGGTGGGCTCCTCGGCGTCGTGCGCCGGACAGCAGGAAGAAAGGGGGAGAGCGGCGGCGACGGCTCACCTGGGGGTCAAGGCTAGGGCTTGGAGTGGTTGAAGGCGTCGGCGTGATGTAGAGGAGGAAGAGCAGCGACAGGGATCGAGTCTTGGGGCGCTCCACTTCTTGCTCCGGGTGATCGACGCGGCGGCGGCGTTCCGGCGGCGGCGCGACCTTGGCGGCTCCGCTCCGGCTTCTCCTCCCCGCGCTGGCCTTCCTCTTCTCTTCCTTCTCTTCCTTCCCTTCTTCTCCTCGTGCGGCGGCGGCTAGGGTAGGAAGGGCAAAGCCCGGAGCGGGTGGAAGGGGATGAGGGGCGGCGCTCCTCTGTCTTATAGTGGCGGCGAGATGGAGAGGAGGGCTAGGGTTGCGCGCGGGTGCGTGCGGGGGTGGTTCGCGAAGCGGGACACGCGGCGCAGTGCGAGGGGCTGGAAGCTTGGGTAGTGCGCGGCGGCGTCCTTGTCTCGACGTGCGGGCCAAGGACGCGGGCGCGGCGAGAAGAGGGGCGCGCGCGCGAGACCATCTCGGCGCTCCCTGATCTAGGGTTGCGGGCGTGAGGTGGAGCGGGGTGCGCTGTGGTGTGCGGGCGCGTGCGAGAAGTTCTCGCGGGGCCGCGTCGTGAGATGGCGCGACGGCGCCAGCGGGGCGCGGTGGTGGTGGTGGCGAGAGAGAGGAAGGGAAAAGCTGACAGGTGGGCTCCACCTGTCGGCGGGTGAGAGAGAGGGCGCGCGCGGGCGGAGAAGGTTGGGCCGCGGGTGTGTTAGGCCGCGACGCGGGCTGAGGAAAGGAAAGAGGGAAAGGGGGCCGCGGTTTAGATTGGACCGGGCTGAGAGTAGGAGGGTGGCTTCTAGACTTAGTTAGCGGGCTGGTTAGAGAAGTTAGGGCCCAAGTTGTTTTTAGTTTTAAACTTTTCTTTTTGATTTGGATTTGAATCATTTCAAATCCAAATCTCACTCAATTAAATCCAATAAATTCCAAATAAAATCCAAATGTTCACACTAGCATTTAAACACCTTAACAATGATATTTTATTTATTTCTTTTTGCCTAAGAATTTTAGGAGAGATTCAGAGAAGACAACCTTATATTTTTCCTAGCTAGTATCATGTCCACGAAAAATTTTTAAAATCCACATTTTTATTAACTTAAACATTCCAGAAAAATCTAAAATGTTACAACGCCGCTGCCGCAGTCCGCGCGCAACAAACAGCTGAGACATCGCCGCGAGTACTCGGCCGCCAGAGGAGTACCGCCTAGGTTAGGAGCCGCCGCACCGGTCTAGGGTTCGATTTAGATGGCGAATCGCCATGATAGGGGGCGGGGGGTCAGACGGGGAATTGGGGAAAGGTGTGCTTGGGTCCAGGCCGGGCCGGGCGGAAGCCGGGCCGTGTTTGAATCTTCAGCCCGGCCGCATTTGCGCAGTTTTCCCGTTCTGGATGGAGGCCCACGGCGCACGCGCGAGCGCGACGCGGCCGGTGCAACCGCAACGCTGTGGCAAGTCAGCCGACGACGGGTCAATTGGCTATACTAGATTTCATTTTCGCACCCCCAAAAGCAAACCACAGGTTTACATTTGAATTTGAGTATTTGAATTCCTATAGTTAATGATGTGATGGTGATTACTTTAGCCTCGAAACTGAAACCAACCGCATATTCCTTACGTGCCAAGTGGTGCCAGCCAGGCTACGAAGAGAGAACCCAAGGACATTTTCGGTTTTTTTTTGAAAAAAAAGGGTCTCTCAGGGTCAGGGAGAGTGACAAAAAAGCAGTTCCCACACGACGCAGGCACCGGCGCAATAACAAAGGGAAAAATCCATTTCTTTTCTTTCCACACAAAACAAAAAAGAAACCGTCCGGTTCTTTTTTTCTCTTTTACCCTTGCTTAGCGTCTTCTTCCTCCCCAAGACTCAACTGCACGCGCACGCCTCCCACCATATAGGCAGCAGCGTCGTCGCCCCCTCGCCGTCCCCCTCACCTTTCCCAAATTAGCGCCACCGCCACCTCCAATCCCCCGCCACCACCGCCTCCCTCCTCCCGGGAACGAAGCCGAGCCGCCCGAATCGCCCGCAACCGACCGACCCACCCACCCTTATAGCCCGGCCGCCCAACCGCTCCCCACCGGCTCGCCCCCTCCCCCGGACCGACCGCCCCCCTCCTCCGCCGCCCTCCCGGTCCTCCGCCGCCGCGTCGCGTGGGGGAGGAGGAGGAGATGGCCGCCGCCGCCGTCGCCTGCAGGCGCGCCCTGCTCATGCACGGCCCCCACCAGTGGCCGCACCAGCAGCAGCGGGTGTGGACGGCCGCGCCCACCGCCGCCCGCACCATCTCGCAGCTCGTCAAGACCAACGGCCGCCGCGCCTTCCTCGTCGACACCCTCGCCCTGGTAAGCAGTTTCCCCCATCCGCGCAAATGCTGTTGTGCATCTCGGGGGCGGATTGCGCCCCGGAGGTGTTCGGCGAAATGCTCCGACGGGGATTCTGATGTGGGTGGGTGATCGCAGGTCAGGAAGCTGGAGTCGCAGGGCGTGCCGACCAAGCAGGCGGAGGCCATCACCTCCGCGATCACGGAGGTCCTCAACGACAGCCTCGAGAGCATCTCCGAGTCCTTCGTCTCCAAGGCCGAGATGCAGAAGGTAACGCTCCACATCCACATTGCGTGCCGGATTGTTTCTTAGGGTTTGATTGGCTGTGTCCGGTTGGTTAATTGTCTTCCTGATTTGGTGGCCTTGCTTACCCATGTGCAGAGTGAGATGCTGCAGGAGTCCAATATCTCCAAGTTTAAGTCGCAAGTGCAGAGCTCGCAGGTATTGTTCAAAGCTAAACAGTTAGGCCACGAGAATTAGCTGTTGCTGAATTTTCGTTCAAATTGGTCTGGGAGCTTGCACACAAACAGTTGCTTGTTTTCCATAGAACTTGATTGCATAGCTTTAACATTTTTTTGGGTGCATCACTTAGCATTGGTAGAAACCTGGATTGTTTTAGAATGTTCCATTTGAGCATTACTGTAATGAAGGTTTATACAACCTTGTTTAGAGCTGCTGTTCATTTCCATGATGGGGCCCCTGTAGTTTGTGAAATCAATATGTGGAAATGGGGATTATGCGTCAATATGATCATTTGGCAACCATTTATTTTTGTTCATTTTTCGGTATCTTGTTCATTGTTGTAATTTGTAGTGAGTCTGTTACATTTTTGCTTGCATTGATTAACACTTCCTTTTATCCTGAGGTAAGATCAGTTACCTGAGTTTATCTTAAAATTTTGTTGCGACATCACCAATTTACTTTAGTTAAGGCTTATCAGATTTACTACTTGCCTTTTATAGGATGTAGGTCTTAGCTTGCGCATAGGGGCGTGCATGAGGTGTGTGTGGTGTGCGTCTGTGTGTAAAGTTCAGATACTACAACTTGTATTTTGAAGCTTATCAGTTACTGCAGTCTTGCTTGAATCAGCTTACATCCTTTCTGAGGCTTTCAACAGATGTCTGATATCTAATAATCTGGGCATGCCAGTAGCAAATCTGGGGAGGAATAAACCAACCTTCCTTGTCAAAACGAGTATTGACACTGCAATGCAGATATATGCACGTTTGAAATAGTTGTGATCATTTTTATTATGCGTTGCACCACTTTTTCTTATTTTGAACGATTATTTTAAATTTGTGGCCTGTTTGCTTCATAGATGCTTCCTGAACATTTTATAATTTCCCGAGCAGAAGATAATTCAGTTCTCATCCATTATATTCTTATGAAAAGCACAGTTTTCCATTTGTTTCTGCAGTCTACTGTATTTTCATTATAAAACATTTGAGATGTTGCGCTATGCTAGACCCCTCCCATCCTCAATTGAATAACTGATATTTTATTGCGCACACTGAACTTCAAGAATGTCTTGTTGGTTGTGCTCAACTGCTCATTGGCTGGACGTGTTACCTAATCTTTCATTCCTCTTATCATGCAGTATTTTTCAGATAGACTCAGACTTCTTTTTGTGTGCGTGTTCTTGATGTCTTGGCATAGCTGTATAGGAGGATCGTATTATTGTGCTCATATGCAATCATATGAAAACGCTAATGGCTATCATTGTTTCAGCTACCTGTCATGTTTGTGTTGGGCTATCCATTAACCGATTTGGAAGACCAATCTGATGCATTTTTTCAAGAGCACTCCCACTCATAATTCTCTCTTCGAAGTGCATGGCAGCAGAGTTCTAGAAATCCTGTCTAGGATTTAAAGGGGCAGAAGTTACATATCTAAATATCTAATACCTTGGTTTATATCCATGATGCTAGTTTTTTTACCTGATATCCTAGCTTGAGATTTGGGAATAAAAGGCACTGTCCTTCTTGTCGTTGCTATTGTGTGCTCTGAAGAATAGGAACAGACTGCAATGTTTAGCTGGACCTAGGATACAGAACTGCACATTCCAATTTCATAATTGAAAAAGTAACCTACAAACAGTTATAACTTTTCTGTGCACTGTGTTCACACGGATTACAACTCAGATGTCCTCATATTGCTGCTTCTCTCTTTACATGTCGTCTTGAGTACTTTGTTCTGTATTTATATTTCTTTGTAATTGTTACTAGAGGCAATCTCTTAAAAGGTCCTTTCCTTTCTGCAGGAAAACCATTTCTCTTTGCTTCAGCGGGAGACTGAGAAACTTCGTGGAGATATTGATAAGATGAGGAGTGAACTGAAGTCAGTATTTAAGTTCAAGAACTGTTTATATCATGAATTTGAATGAGCACACCCAATCTAACAATTCATTATCTGAAACAGGTATGAGATTGACAAGGTCACTGCAGGGCAGCGGTTGGATCTGAACCTTGAAAGAGGGTAAGCTCACTTGTCTATATTTAGTTTTTTCCCCTATTAGCTGGCTACCAGTTATGCTGACCACTGAAAGATAAGGATGCCTATTTTCTACTAAATTGTATATAGAACAAACAGAACACTCATGGTAAAGAAAGTTGTAGTGATTTGTGTAGAGATGACACCGCTAGCTGGTGTAATATTAATGCTCATATCCTGCCTCTCTTGTGCTTTCTGGAACTTGTGTAGTTTCTGATGGGTTACAATGTGGCATTGATGTTATAGTAATGCCGCTGAGCAGTGATGAATTCATTTTTTAGTATAATTGCCTGCATGGTTCAAAATTGCCTTGTGTGTGAATATTAAACCTGATTGAAACACAATTGCTCCAGGCGCATACGTGATGAACTCGCCAAGCAGAATGAGGAAACTACTGAGCTTACCACAAAGCTTGACAAGGTGAGTTGCAGTGAACTAAGGCTGCATGTTGTGTGGAATCATCTTTTACTCCAGAGACCAATCTAATGTTTTGTAACTATATGCAGGAAATTCACTCCTTGAAGGCCCAGTTGGAGGCAGCAAAGTATGATGTCATCAAATACTGCATAGGTACCATCGTTTCAATATCAGCCGTCGGTCTCGCTGTTCTCCGCATCGTGATGTGAAGCAAAAGCGAATACGTTCTTTCGTTTACCCAAAATTCATCCGTGGAAAACCCGCTAGAAGAGGATAGGTTCTGATTCTGTTCCTAGTTTTTGGAGGGGACAAAACGTGCTCGGGGAGAATGTTGTAACACCTGGTAGGGAGATGTTGCCGAAACTTGTAAAATAGATCGCCCGTGGAAGAAATGCATCCGAAATGATTCTTTACCTGTGCTTGAGCCTCTGCTACTGTGGATTAACATGTTGGTTTCTGCTCTGCTAAAGCCATTGTTGCGTTGACCTCGGTAATGTGAGATCCTTAAACTGTGATGAGACTCACATTGTGTTCAATGCATCTCTAGTCCCAGCAAACTTGGAGTAGATGTTTTGGCCATTAGCTGTTGTGTGGTAGTGCGGGTGTTTCATTGTATGATTAATTTCTGTTTTCAGTTCCATCTCGCGTTCATCTTGCGTTGACATGAAACAGGCAAACAGCAGCTAAGGCCTTTGCTTGGCCCAACTCTTAGCACCTCATCTTACATGGGCCTATGAGTCATCAAAGAATCATACAGGTCTTATTTGTCTGCATTTTTTTTTTTCTTCGTTGTTTTTGTTTTTTGTCTGTGTTTTGTGAACTCGTCCGTTGACCGTTGTTGGCATTAGCCCAACTGGGGACATCACCCATAATATATCTCCTGATGACAGGGAAAAAGAAAACAGAAACTGAGACCCAAACAAAAGGGGGTTAAACAGAAGGCTTTGTGATGTGAAAAGGCAGAACGAGTTGGAGAGCGTTCACCACTCGACAAAGATCCCCCCAAATTCTCTGATGTTCACTCCAATGTCCATCGATCCAGAGCCACTCCATGATTGTTGGAATTATGTTGAAAGTCCAAGAGAGGCTCTCGCAGTCGTGGAGCGCGACCGCGAACGCGGCTGCCATCAGGTGGGCACCAAGAGAAGTGTGAAGTGTGTGGCTGCAAGGCACTCCCAAGTCGGCTGCCATGGCTGATCGCTCAGCCCGGCCCCCAGGCCCTCCCTCCATGCTTGAACTTGACAGGCACCCGGAACAGATCCCAGCTGAAAGGCACGGCACCTGAGGCTGACGCTTCCTTAGCGCTACCAGCTCCTTTGGGCAGCGAAACACTGGAATTTCTGCTCGTGCCGAATTCCCGTGGCCAGGGCTGCTCCTTGCCCCGGGTATCCATCCATCGCTCTCGCGGGTCTCTCGGCTTCGTCTTTCCTGAACCGAACCCATTGTGGACGTACTTAATTACGGATATTATTGGTGCAAATTAAGTGCCTATTAAACAGAAATGCATGTTCTCCACGCATTGACTTTTGCGGTGGTTGGCAAATACTACTACTTATAAGTGATTGATATCTTTTGCTGCCCGTACGTGCCATGCATGTACAATCAAACTTGTTTTGCAAAACCTTGGGCCGGCGGCCGGTTTCTCGATATATCCTGCCCAATCTTGAAGCGGGCCGCCGTCCATCTCACAAGTTCTCGTCGAGTCGTCTGGAACTCTGGAGACGAGCATGGCATGGTCGTGCTGCAAGATTTTTATCGTACGTGTACAGTACAGTACAGACATGCCGGATGGATACGCATACGCCCAAGCCCATACTACCCTGATGGCCTCAAGGGCCATGCCGCCGCTGGTCCCAAGGGCCATGCCGCGCCGCGCCGGCCCGCCCCAAGGGCCATGCCGACGCCGGATATAGATAGATGCCATGCCGGCCTACGGGCCTCGATCGGCCACCGTGGTGGTCCTTGCATTGTTGGCATCATATCGGGGCGCCCGGCCGCGCGTGGATCAAGGCGGCGGCGAGCCGACACGTTGGCGCGGCGGCATGTGATCTCGCCGCGGGTTGTGCGTGCATTCACCAGCCGCCTGCCGCCTTTTGAGGGCGGCCATGTACGGCACGGGTATGCTGCACGATGGGTCGAGCGCGACCTGGATTTAATTTTTTTCCCCATGCATTGACCAAGGAACTGCTTTCTTTTTTCCAAGTATAAAAGTAAATACAACTAGGAAACAACACCATACGCTCTGTTAAATACTACTAGGAATATGACATAAATACTTTTCTTAATTTTTTCAAAACATTTAATTGGGGATAGCAAGTTTTTTTGGATAATCGAAAAAAATCCGGCTTAATACATCCACAAAATACCATAGATCTTACAAAAGGTAACCTCCGCTACATCACTGCACGTGTAAAGAAACACGTAGTCTAAATTAAAAAGAAAAAGGAATCCTCCAAATTGCAAATCAAGTACTCCCTCTGTTCCAAAATAGATGTCATTCTCGCTTCCCGAGAAGTCAACATTTTCAAAATACCGGCAATTATATATTAAAATATATAAATATTTATGCTAAGTAATTAGTATCATTGGAAAGATCTTTAAGTCTAGTTTTTTAACAAATTTATTTGGAGATGAAAATGTTGCACGTTTTTTCTACAAATCTAGTCAAAGTTGAGAAAGTTTGACCGGCACGCATCCCATAACGTCATCTATTTTGGAACGGAGGGAGTAGTCATCATTCGTGGCATGTGCCATAAAGTCAATTCCCGATGATCCATGTACACGTCAAGTGAGCAAGGCAATCAGAGCTTGGCCAATTACGAACAATGAGAGATATTTTCTTGAGAGACCACAAAGAATCATCGTTCGTCGATGCATATGGCAGCTCCATCTGGATCTATCTAATCCGAATTATGCATGCACTAGCTGCTGAGCTAGTCGTACGTACTGTATATATAATCTCAACATCAGGGAGTTAATGAGACCGAGGAAAACCCATACTTGCAAGGACAAGGGCTGTGCTCGGCAATTCAAGAACGAAAAGGCTGGCCGCCTTCGCTGAAAAGTGAAAACGACTGCAAACCGTGGAGGAAAGCTCACTCTCCAATCAATCGGTCGCCACCAAATCATGCCCCGTCCGGCCGGCAGCTTCCGATCGACCATTTTCCTCGCAACGGGAGTGAAGCGCGGCTGGGCTGACAAGCGAGACCGGAACTCGCCAGATCACCTACAACCGTCCTATTCGGCCTGGTAGAAAAGCTAGCTCTAATTACTGATCTAATAATGTTCTGTGAGAGAGAAATGCTGGCTGATTCTGGTTGACAAGCGAAGCGAACAAGCAGAATTTCAGTTCAAACCACGGCGATGCATGCTTTATTGATCTATATAATGCTGTCAGCATCGCCAACTTCGTTAGCGAAGATCATATTTATTGGGTCGCTCGGCAGAGGCGTTGCCGTGAACGTTTCATCACGCGCGCGCTGGACTCCATGCTTTTCAAAGTAATTGCGACCAAGGAAGACAGCCTTGCTATCTATCTACCGAGGTTTCACTTCATGGGCGACAGTGCTGCGATGGGTTGATGGATCAAGCAACCGGTGACCTAGCTTTTATGCATAGCCCGTTCCCTTATTTGTTTTCCAGCCAGAGCGAGCTTGTTCTGACTTATTCTATCATCTTATTGTTCACAAAATATTATTGAAATATTCAAAATTAGCCACGGCCCACCAACTTATCCACCAATGGAACTGGCTGACTCAACCAACCATAAGATATCTCCCCCACTCTCTGGACCCAAAAGTCTTGCGTGCATTGGGGGATTATTGTGCCAAGGCCGACCCTAATTATGCGCCTATCCTCCTAAAAGCGCATGAATGCATGCATCTGACTTGGAGTTCAGTTTCTTTCGCAGCTTCAAATCGTGTTAGCTGGATGATCCCATCCATCATCCATGGATGTTTTAAGAGCTAGCAGCCTGGAAAGGTCGTCGCCATGGCCAACCAGATCGCTGTGCCTGCGCGTGCTCTTGGTTGACCAGCAACAATAAGCGCGGTTTACTCTAATCATTTCATAATTAGCAGCAGTGGCGCAGTGCAGAACGGCCCACAAGTACAGCGATGAATGCTCAAACAACACACAGATCAAACACGTACAGCGGTGGTCCATTTAGCCATTGGGCCCGTAGTAGTCTAGAACATGCACTAGTAAAGAAAACGACATCTGCACCGGTTAGGAACGACCCTTTAGCACCGGTTTCCCAACCGGTGCAGATCTTTCGGTGCTAAAGGGGTGCTCTTTTAGCACCGGTTCAAATACCCGATGCTAAAGGGCTACTTTTAGCACCGGGTTAGAATACCACCCGGTGCAAAAGAAATTTATGGGCAAAAAAAATAAATTCTCTCTCCTACTCCTCTCTCTCTCCTCCCTTTCCATCACCGTATCTTTCTCATGATCTTGTATTGTTCTTCGTTCAATCAACAGAAAAGAAAGAACTTCACTTGTATTATAACATTAAACCCACAATTACAAAACCCAAATCTACATATTGTACAAGAGATAACCATGTCATACAAAATGATTCACAAAATTGGAACAATCCGAACCAAAATTGACTCACGAAATTGGTACATCTCCCTAAGTTTCACAGAATACTCGCCCGTCTCCGCGCTGCCGCCGCACTGCCAGGGCTGCGCCGCGCCGCCAGGGCCGGGCGACCTCCGGCGGCCGCGCCCACCGCAGCCATGGCCTCGCGCCCGCCCGCGCCGACGCTGCCGCCGGGGCCGGGCCGCCTTCGGCCGCCGCGCTCACCCAGGCCGGCGTCTGCCCGCGCGCGCCGCGGCCTTGCCTCCGCGCCCGCCCGCGCCGACGCTGCCGCCGGGGCAAGGCCGCGGTGCCGGGGCTGGGCCGCCTCCGGCCGCCGCGCCCACCGCGGCCTTGCCCCCACGCCGGTGCCCGCCCGCGCCAAAGCTGCCGCCGAGGCCTTGCCCCCACGCCCGCGCCGCCGCGGCCTTGGCCCCCCGCCGCCACAGGCCCGCGCCGCTCTGCTTGTGGGGATGTGGAGAGAGATGGGGAAGAGATAAGGTAGAAGAGAGAGGGAAAGATAAGGTAGAAGAGAGATGAGGAATAGATAAAGAGAAGAGTACCAGGGGAGAGGGGCGCATGTGCTGCTCGTGGATCTGTACGCCGCATTTGCACCGGTTGTAGCCTTTAACCGGTGCTAAATGCGTTTGAGCAAGTTAGCACCGGTTGGTGGCTACCACCGGTGCTAATAGATGGACTTTAGCACCGGGTTTTATTACCACCCGGTGCTAAAGCCTTCGCATGTTTCTTTCTAGCTTCTTAATCTTTAGACCCGGTGCTGAAGCCTTATTAGCATCGGGTCTAAAAATGACCGCTGTTTATGTAGGCCGCGGATAGCTCATTCTCTTCTAGTGATGCATGCCGTGTGCATATATTTTTGTCACATGGATCATCATGCCACTTATAGTACGAGCAAGCCGTGATCCGAGGCATGCATTGACTTGCTTAGGCCCAGCTCACAGTACCGTGTGTACTGCAGAGAGCGAGACTTGTGCGCAAACAAGCCAAATCAAATCCATCCACACGCCATTTACAAAATTATCTAGCCCCTGCACAAGTGATTCGATCTTTTTGTTCTCATCACTGAGAATAACATTTTTGCTTGTGATGTTGTAACTTGTAACCTAATAGAATGCTAATGAATTGTATGCTCAGCAGATAGGTCAAATGATACAATGTCTACCTATCTACTAGTAAAAACAAGAATAACCCGATTGCATATAGAAATTACTTGATTTCTATGTCTCCAAGGCATATGAATCAAACAACTATCATGAAATGTGGCTAGTAATTTGTGAATCAGACAAATCATACTAAAAACCATCTAATAAATACAAACTATTTTTTGAGATTTCTAATAAATGTAAAAGCAATATTCTGATTGTTGTGAGGCAAATTAGATAGTGGGAAATTTCTCTCTCAAATTTTGTAAAGCAAAAAAAATCCTTGAAATTGAATGCTAAGGATCGACATGTGCACACGAACAGCCTGATTTAAGTCATTATGCAAGAGCACACTAAGAAATCTTAAGAATAGTACTTCCTCCGTTCCAAATTATAGGTCGTTTTGGCTTTTCTAGATTCGTAGATTTTGCTATGAATCTAGACATAATGTTTATCTAGGTGCATAACAAAGATGATGGATCTAAAAAAGCCAAAACGACCTATAATTTGGAACGGAGGTAGTATTATGCAAGCAGCTTTTTTTTTTTGGGTCCAAAAGCACTTGTAAATTAGTAGGGAACATAACCAAGCTGTCCAGCAAAGCTGTTGTGCGGAAATGTAGGTCAAACTTACCCCCCTAATAATCACTCACTCGACTTAGAAAAAAACAGTAGCTAGGCAGCTTTTGAGGCTGGCCATGCAGTAAGGCGCGTCAATGGAGGCAAGAAAACAAAAGAACCAAACCAGGTGGCGATGCGAGCTTGGCCCTGGTGATCTCTTTCCCAAACAAGATCTCGCCCTCTCCCTGTCATGGCGGATAATTTAATCTCTCACCACCCTCCTGCTCTGTTTTATTATTGCGGCCTCCTCGCTGCTCCCATCCCGCCATGTCCTCTCCTTCTCCTCTGTCTCTCTCTCATCATCTCCACCCTCTTTCTCCATCTCTGACAAAGCTATTAGCTGCAGAGAGCTAGCTAGCTTCTCCTCCCTGAGCATCTCCGCCAGGCAGGCAGCCATGCTGGTGCGCTGCGACGTCTGCGGCGTCGAGCCGGCCGCCGTGCTCTGCTGCGCCGACGAGGCGGCGCTCTGCTCCGCCTGCGACCGCCGCGTCCACCGCGCCAACAAGCTCGCCGACAAGCACCGCCGCATCCCGCTCCTCCACCCCGACTCCTCCTCCGCCGCCGCCGCGCCGCTCTGCGAC
This sequence comes from Urochloa ruziziensis, assembly GCA_015476505.1. Lineage (NCBI taxonomy): Eukaryota > Viridiplantae > Streptophyta > Magnoliopsida > Poales > Poaceae > Urochloa > Urochloa ruziziensis. Next base: position 20,934,852 of record CM027126.1, read on the forward strand.
GTGTGCAAGGAGCGGAGGGGCCTGGTGTTCTGCGTGGAGGACCGGGCCATCCTGTGCGCCGACTGCGACGACCCCATCCACAGCGCCAACGACCTCACCGCCAAGCACACCCGATTCCTCCTCGTCGGCGCCAAGCTCTCCGCCGCCGCGCTCGCCGACCACCAGCCGCCCCCTGCTTCCCCTGACGACGATTGTGCCCGCGGCGCCGGCGAGCCCCACGCCGCCGCCGCCATCCCCGCACAGGGCTCCCCCTGCACGGCCAAGAGCTCGGCTCCCGATTGCAGCAACAGCGCCGGCGCCATCAGCAGCGGCAGCAGCATCTCCGACTACCTCACCAACATCTGCCCCGGCTGGCAAGTCGACGACCTCCTCTTCGACGACGCCGCCTTCTCCGCCGCCTCCGAGGTATGTGTCTAGCTCTAGCTACGCCCGATCTCTGCTTCCACAGCATCTGGTGGATGTGCACGCTAAAATTAAGGATCCATCTTGGGATGAAGCAGAAGGCCGGCGGGTGCGACTACGAGCACGAGGAGGTGCCGTGCCTGGACGCCGACCTCTTCGACGTGGTCGCCGGCCGGCCGGCGGGGAAGCGCGGCGGCGCCGCGTGGTACGGCGGCGAGACGAAGGCGGCTGCTGATGCTTCCATCGCAGTCCCGACGGCGGCGGCGGCGGCGGCCAAGCAGCAGCAGCAGCAGGGGCGCGTGAGGGAGAGGCACTACTGGAACTGCGACAGCGACAGCGACGTCTTCGCCGTGCCGGAGATCGCGCAGCAGCCGCCGGCTAAGAAGGCGCGGCCGCCGCAGGCGACGTCCTTCTGGTGCTTCTGATCGAGCTGATACGTCAGTCCGGCCGGCGTGCTAGCTCGATCGCCTCTGTGCTTCAGCTTCATTACTAGTGCTACCAGTGTGTCGCCCTCAAAAAAAAAAAAAAAAAAAAAAAAGTGTTACCGGTGTGTCAGGTACTCGGGTTGCTGTATTGTTACCGCATACTTACCACTACTAGCAGTGCTCAACCACAGTTAAATTCGGTGCAGTTTTATGGGCCTATGGATATGTGACAGATGTTGTTGCCGTATTGTAAAAACTTGTGATAGTCATGTGTGTGCCACCTCCTTGGTCATGTCACAATGGGTTGATCATGTTAGGACAAAAGCTCTGGATTACCAAATGTTAAGCTTATTTTTATATGATGAACCTCGTCATCAACAACTATAGTACATTCATGATTTTTAGTCTCGTCCTTGATCTTGTATGGTGTGCCTCCATGGATGGGTCGCTGTACGAGCTAAATTTTCTAATAGCAATATGATCACTGCATTGCCTTATTGGTGACATGAGAACACACTAGTCCCATCCCATCCATGCATCTAGGCCTTGTTTAGATCCAGAAAAATCATCTCATTTTTATGAAAAGTTATCCACTTAGAGAATCGTGTCAACCGTGTCAGCTCATTTCTATCTCTATATACGTTTTCATATAAAGCGTATTCTATACTTTCTACCCATTTTTCTCGATCTAAACACGCCCTAGGTATAAAGTATACAGTAAACCAAGCCGTGCAAGCAGTTTTCAAGCACTCAAGGATTCTTTTCTCGATCGTTCAACAAAAATCTCAGGACGGTTGTTTGAGATTAATGATTTTGGATACATGATTTTTTTTTGAGGGAGAAGCATACATAATATGTCTTCCGTCTTTCTGAAAATGCATGTCAGATAACGATATTTCCCCGATTTACTTGCTTTGCTGAGATCAAATCCTCGATTGGAAAAAACTCTAATGATGCTTCTGTAGGTGAGACTGATACTTGTAGTCTTGGCGGATCAAAACTAGTCAGGCTCACACTGTTACTAGATTGCAGAGAGACTCCAAAGATCAGGTGGCCTCTTGGTCTGTACGTTCTGAGAGCATATGACTACTGGCAGACCGAACCTCTGATGGTCATTAGTAAAACTGAAGTTTTGATATGAGCTGTGCACTTCAACATGCTTTCAGAAGAATGCTGAACCGCGAGAGCAGTTCTTTAGCCGTCCATGGAAATCATAGTTAAAATGGTAAAGTCATATTTTCAACCTTCAACTATAGCAAAAGTCTAATTTTCAACCGACAATTACTAGGAAGGACCATCCAACTGTCAAAACCGGGCAAATTTGGCACTTTGGGTGGTTTTGCATTTTTTAGAAATTTAGATTCAATAAAAATCATAACCAATTCATTTTAAATCATAAAAATATGAAATTGGCACAAAAAAATTCTTAAAATGTAGGTTATGTGTTGCTACTCTACTTGAAGTTATTTACTTACTTATTATTATTATTTTAGTTTTTATTATGAGTAATAAAATATAGGAAATATGGTCCAATAAGATTTAAAGAACGACAAATAGAGTATCAACAGACACATTACATTTTTGAAGAAATTTGTTGTACCAATTTGGTATTTTTCTTATTTTAAATGATTTTTTATAATTTTTTATTAAATCAAAACTCTTTGAATATTTGTTAGAAAAAGGAAAACTTCTCTCAAAAACCGCTTACAAGGCCAAATTTGCTCGGTTTTGATAGTTAGATGGCCTTTCATATATATTTGGTTTTGTAGTTATAGTTTGAAAATATGACTTTTGCCATAGTTAGAGGTTAAAAATTGGTGTTTTCTCTAGTTAAAAAAACTCGATCGTCTCTGATACACTCTAACCACATGCACCAATTAAATATCTAAACACACAATCTATCACGTTTCTACACACTATTTCTTTGCCAGAAATGCATGTCCCTCCCAAACGAAAACACCATGACTCAACTATCGCCCATACTTGTACAGGCAAGACAACAGCACCGGAACATAAAAAATCTCAAGGATATTTTTTTTAATGATGATAGGGATATGTAATTTATTTGTTGGGATTGCTTGCTATTTTTTATATTGATAAAAATTGGTAATTTGAATGTAGATATTATTTTTTACAATGACATGAGTAGATAATTCAAATGAAGATTAGATGGCCAGCATGTTAATATAGATATGTGATTGCTATTTAGAATATCTTCTTTATAATAGCAGATGCAAGTAATTTTTAGAAACGGAATAGATTCGATGTCTACCATAATTAATGGCGATGATTAGAACCAAACTAGTTGATGGCTACATCTTTCTAATCTTTGCAAAAAAAATTAAAGTTACCAGTTTTTTCCTAGCACATCTCGTAAGAATTAACTAATAAGTCTCCAATGGGTAAGAAGCAAGATACGCAATTCCAAAAGGCTGAACTGCTTTGATCTCAAAGCGGTATACTGTGTAAGATCTTTTGCAGTCCTTGGAAATATCCAAGGATATGATAGCCAAATAAGCTCGTCTTGATGCACTTGAACACATACGTCAGTTAATAAATATCTAAAACCATCACAGCTCCGCACGCGATTTCTTTGCCAGAAATACGTGTTCCTCCGAAACAAAACACCATGACTACACTATCACCCCCGGCAAAGACGGCGGCGCCGGAACATTAAAAATCTAAGGCACACACTGCCGAACTTCCTCAGGTTCTCCTCCAATCAAGGCAATCAAGCAGCATTTTAGGGAAAGGACAAGCATCAACAAAGAGGATGAGGAGCCTGGATGCCAAGATTGTTACTATATCTCATCATGTAGTGATAGTCGATAGATGTGTTGATTTGGTCCGTGCATGTTGCGAGCTGAACAGAAGGAAACGAAAAGGTCTCGAGGGGCCGTGGCGCAAGGGGGCATGCAAATTAAGCACTGTCTCTGTCCGCTATCCGGTTGGGGGGCGCTGCAGGTTGGAGGAGATCCGGCCGGAGTGGAAGTGCATAAGGTAGGAAGCTACAGGAGGAGACGGTTTGATTTCAGTCAGAGCGCGCACCTGGTCTTTCCTTGCCTGGCATCAGATGTTTGGAAAGCTGATGACTTTGTTCAGATCCGTTTGTTGTTCCTGCCAAAAATGCGCTCTGATAGATGAGTGTGGTTAACTAGCATGTGTCGAGAAAATTAAAATGCTTGAAATTCATGCTATATTTAATAGAAAATCTATATTAACTGAAACTTAACACCGCTACCTTGCTTGCCAAAACTCAATCTCAAAGCCAAATTCGACAACATTGGCCGTACAAACTTTGTTGGTGTATAGGCATAAAGTTAGTTGATCGCCATTAACAAAGTAGGCATAAAGTTCCCTAGGTTGTCAAATATTGCAGAGTACGTTTTAGCTTTTTTAATTTTATTAATCGAACAATGATAGAGTGCGGTTAAAAGGTATCGGGTCTGTTTGATGTAACAATTAAGTGGTGGTATACCGGTATGTGCTGGCTATTGCACTCCAGTCTCCATCAGCTGCCAACGCGAGATCAAGCTGAAGGATTCAGATCTATCTATCTCAAGCCAAATGACGAAACCGAGGAATATATATGGGCACTTGATGAGTAGGTTTCAGCTGTTTGAGATGCCCCAGTACACCAACTTGGACAAATCATGTGAGTGTATATTATTATTCTGCTCTGGAAACCGCGACGAACCATCCATCTCACTTCGATTGTTATCAGAGGAAGTTTTTTTTTCAGATATTGTTGATGGGATATGAATTGCCACTTTAACTTGGTGGGCAGGGACATGACTAGGGATGTCCATCTCCATCTAATGCAGCTGATTGGTAAGGCTCATCATAGAAAATACATCGAAAGTTTTTTTTCAGATATTCTGCTGATGGGATATATTAATTGCCACTTGAACTTGGTGAGCAGGGACATGACAGATATATTAGTTGTCAGTGTGTGTTGATGTCCCAATCCAATCTGCCGGTCTTGTGTTGTGTTTTGTTTTTTGTTCTTTTTTTTTTTGCCTGATTATGCCCTCCTATGGGTACAATCTTGTATTTTTTTTTCTATATTAATAGAAACGCACTTGTCCAGTGTTATTCGTTAAAAAAAAGACATGACTAGGGATGTCCGTATGCAGCTAATTGGTAGTAGGGTGTCTTGACTCTTGATTAATTACAACAAAGCAACTCCACCTACTTTCTCATCTGAATTCTGATGCGGTCGTGCTTAGTATACAAGGCCCCAGCAAAATGTTACTCCCCTCGTCCCTAATAACTGTCTTTCTCGCTTTATGAGAAAATATTTTATTTAATTTTATATTAAAAAATACAATATTTATGGTACATAATTAGTATCATTATAAATATATTTTAGTCTAATTCTTTTAACAAATTTACTTAGAGATATAAATGTTTTTTTTGACCGAAGTCACAGGGGAATCCACCACCTATTTTTTTATAGTTTTTTTATTATAGACCCATTTAATTTGCTCTTATGAGGAGTCGAACCTGGGTTTACTAGGTGCTACTTAGGTGCTCTAACCACTAAGTTAGAGATATAAATGTTGTACTTATTTTCTACAAATTGAGTCAAACTTGTGGCACACAAACCAACGATGACACTTAGAAAGAGACGGAGGGAGTACATGCATTTGTAGTAGTATATATTTTAATCTATCTTTTTACCTTATAAAATGCAATTGCTGTCCAGCCTGAAAAAGAACATTTTGTCTTTTCCTCGTCACAGAACTTTAGTTCGCAGGAAAGGGTCTCCTTTTCACGAAAAGTTATCCACGTAGAGAACCGTGTCAATTCATTTCTATCTCTATGCACGCTTCCATAGAAACAGTACTTTTCCGTAATTTTCACTCCTTTTCCACCATCTAAACACCCAGGGGCGACCCCACGCTGAGCTAGGGTGTGGTGCACCGGCACCAGGCAAAAGAAAATATTTAGCACTAAGCATCTTATTTTGACTATGAAAATCAATTGAAGTTAGACACGTTGGAAGTGTTGTGCACCACCATGAGTTTTGTGCTAGCTTCACCTCTGCCTCAATTTAGGTATGAGTGCTGTGTTCCCTAACTGCCACTAACTGAGTTGTTCCATGGAAATTTTTTTACTGTTTCAAGACAGGCCTCTCAATGAATTAAACGCGATGAAGCCTTAAGCCAAACAGTAGTCTCGATGTATGGATAAAAAGGTCTGAACTGATAGAGAAACGCTAGGAAAACTACTGTTCCTGACCACTTTACTTAATCCTAATCCATGCCTTTGATGCATATGAGACCATCGTAGTCAAAGGCGTATGCGACATACATCGTTGTTTCTTAAAATATTCATTTCAGGTATCATTTTTGCTTATAAAACATACTCCCCCTTTACTTAATTATACTTTAAATTTATAACTTTTATTATACATTATATAAAACTATGAATTTAGAAATGTCAAAACGCTCTATAATTTAAAAAGGACGAAGCATCATTTTTTTAGGATAAGCATCATTTTATACGGATGAAATCCGTATGGAACTTGCTGTAATAACAATGGTTAAACGGAAACCTCAGAGACAATTTATGGGCTTCCATGGCGAGCTTCGTACTATCTGGGAGAGTCCAGCTGGACCATAAAAGGCCCACGCCAACATTTGTCCACAGCTTCTCACTGACATGTGAGCCCGTCATGTCATCTTAACCGAATTCGTTCCCGAGAAAAAAAAAAGATCCCGAGCCGACCCAGCCCACATCTGAGGAGACGCCGGCGCATCCAACCGCATGCCACTGCGCCGACTCGCTCCGCGCCTCCCGAGCCCGCGCCGCCGCCTCCTACGCTCCCTAAACCCTAGCCGCGCCATGTCTCCAGCCGCCGCCCACCTCGCCACGGCGGCCGACCCCGACGAGGACCTCTGCGCCAGCACCGCGGGCCCCGCCGCCGCTGAGGCGGAGGATGTCGCGCCGGCTCCGGCCCCGCCGCTCCCGCCGCCGCCAGTGTCCGCGGAGGAGAGGATCGAGCGCGCGTGGGCGCACTGGAGGCGCCTGGGAGCCCCGCGGCTGATGGTGGCGCCGATGGTGGACAACTCCGAGCTCCCCTTCCGCATGCTCTGCCGCCGCTACGGCGCCGACGCGGCGTACACGCCCATGCTCCACTCCCGCATCTTCTCCGAGAACGAGAAGTACAGGTCCATGGAGTTTACCACGTGCAAGGTAACTGACGATTGCCAGCTTCCAGTCGAGCACCGTAACTAGTGGGATGGAATTTAAGTTACGCACTTACGCGGATATGCTTAGCTCGCCATTGCAATACAAGCTGATAGAATAATTGCTCTGCTGTAGGGACGAATATGATGTAGTTTCGTAGTTTGATTTCAAAACACTTCCAGATTTGCAGTTTGATGGAATTGCGACTGTTATTTAGATTTCCCCAATTTATGTGGTGGCCTGGGGTGGGGCAGCCAATGCTTGAATCTGAGAAGCGAAGAGTTTCTGTATTTAGTAACAATTGTTTGAACTTTGAACATTAGCCTTATTTGACGGTCGGTTTACTTGCAATTGCAATACAAGCTGACACAATAATTGCTTTGGCCCCATAGAGACAATATGATTAGGCAGTTTTGTAGTTTGATTTTAGAACAATTCCAGATTTGCAGTTTGATGGAATTCTGAGTGTTATTTAAATTTCCCCAATTTATGTGGTAGCTTGGGGTGGGGGCAGTCAATGCTTGAACCTGGGAAGTGAAGAACTGCCGTATTTCATAAAAATTGTTTGAACATTAGCCTTATTTGACGGTTAGTTTCCTTGTCTTTGCAACATTAGCTGATACTGTAATTGCTTCGGCGTAGGGGCGAATTTGATTAGGCAGTTTTGCAGTTTGATTTTTTTTTAAAAATCCAAATTGAAGTTGTAGCATTCAATGTTTGAACCTGAGAAGCAAAGATTGCTGTATTTGGTTGCATTTGTTCGAATATGAGGGTTATTTGACAGTTATTTTACATGATCAAGTGTGTTCTCTTGTAGCTATACACAGTTATTTTTTGGTTATGAGTTGTAGTGTTTATCTTACACGGGGCGTGACAATGTGACATTATTTTCACTATATACAGGAGGACCGTCCACTTTTTGTTCAGTTTTGTGCAAATGATCCTGACATTTTGTTACAAGCTGCGAAGATGGTGGAACCGTATTGCGATTATGTTGACATCAATTTTGGGTAATGTGCAATTCCTTGTGCTCTTATACTAAGTTTTTTTTTTTCATCTCTGCTTATCTAGTACTTGACTATAATTTGCACCACTTTTGGAATGCCTCAAATAGTTTGCTGACATAAACTTAGTGGTACCTTAAGTGTGATATTAATGCTGCACAACTGATTCCAACGCAAAACGAATTGGCTACAAGACCATGCTAGGTCATGGTTTGCAGTTTGCACACTAAAAAAAGGGCGTACCCAGTGCCGTAGGCTCCCGCACTATGCGGGGTCTGGGGGCAGGTTGTTTAGCTCACAGCCTTTCCCGCACATAAATGTGCAGAGGCTGGGGCTTGAACCCTGGACCTTCCGGTCACAGGCGGTGAAGCTCTACCACTGCACCGAAGGCCGCCCTTTTTGCAGTTTGCACACTGCAACTCCAAAACTGCCATGCTTAAGTTTAGTGCTAGTAATCTACGCTGCTAGCTCCTTTCTTAGCTTTGCTTAGAGCACTAAATCTCAATCTTCTGTGGAGTACCGTTGTCTTAGTTCTCCCATATTAGTATTGCTTGAAAATATGGCTCTGTACTCTTCTGACTAGCAGTAATGTATTGCCTTGCAGATGCCCGCAGCGAATTGCAAGGCGGGGGAACTATGGAGCATTTCTCATGGACAACCTTCCCCTAGTAAAATCCCTTGTGCAGAATCTATCAGCTAACCTTCATGTTCCAGTCTCAGTTAAGATTCGCATCTTTCCACGATTGGAAGACACACTAGCATATGCAAAGATGCTTGAGGAAGCTGGTGCTTCTCTTGTTGCTGTCCATGGTCGGACAAGAGACGAGAAGGATGGGAAGAAATTTCGAGCTGACTGGGATGCTATCAAGGCTGTTAAAGATGCTCTCAGAGTACCTGTTCTTGCAAATGGAAACATTCACCATATGGAGGATGCGAAGAACTGCCTGGAACATACTGGTGCTGATGGTGTGCTTTCAGCTGAAACTCTTCTAGAAAATCCAGCACTTTTTGCTGGTTTCAGGACAAAGGAATGGAAAGAAGATGGTGGTGAGCATGGAGATAGCGGGTTAGACCAGGCTGATCTAGTGATTGAATATTTGAAGCTGTGTGAACAGTACCCTGTGCCGTGGAGAATGATTAGATCCCATGTCCACAAGATGTTGGGGGACTGGTTCCGGATGCATCCAGAGGTGAGGGAGGAACTCAATAAGCAGAACAAACTCACCTTCGAATGGTTGCATGACATGGTAATGAGGCTGAAGGGACTCGGTGGAAGAATACCACTCTACAGAAAAGAGAGTGTTGTGCAGACAGCAGCAAACGGGCAATAAGCAGAACAAACTAACCTTCGAATGGTTGCATGACATGGTAATGAGGCTGAAGGGACTCGGTAGAAGAATACCACTAAAAGAGAGTGCTGCGCAGATAGCAGCAAATGGGCTAGCTGCTAGCAATGCCCCCATCTTTTGAGATTTGCAGCACTAATTTCTGCAAAGATGGAATATATGAAAAATTTGGAACTATCTCACTTGTATTAGTATAGATTGGAAGAATGACATTGTGGTCCAACATTCTGGCCATTACTTGAGTGAAATTCTGGTTGATTGAACTGCTTTAGTGGTTGCTAGACTATTTTATTTTGAGCACAAATAGCAAATCACATCATTGTTGTAACGGTTGATATATAAATCTGCATACAGCATCAGAGACCTTAGATTTGCATTTGAATTTAGCTCTCTGAAATACCTTGGATTTGCATTTGAATTTAGTTTAGTACTAGAAACTCTACTATTTTGATTGTACCTCTTTTTTCATCTTTATTCATGACACGTGGTCGGTTGTGTTTGCAGCTCAAAAATATTGTAAAGATCAATCAAAGTTTTTTTTGACAAGTTATTGTTAGTTCCGTAACAGATAAAATATGCTGAATGAAGTTTTTTTTTCGGAAAATATGCTGAAAGAAGTTATTTCAACTAATAATCCTTATATTATACAGCGACAGACATTCAGTATTATGTACTCAATGGGCTAATTTTGTACCTTGCGTGTTTACATCATCAAAGCCTAATCAAGATTCTTATTTTTCATATGATTATCTATAAACAAATTTCTGAAACATTCTGCTGAAAAACTAAGTTGAATTTAACGTAGCTCCACAAGTGTATCAGATTACCTTTGCATTTGATTTAGCTTTGTATGCTTCGCGGAGCTAATGTTGTTAGTGCACTCGTGTCCAGACCAACATGTTTAACTGAGCATATACTCCACATATCCTTTGACACCAAAGATACACAAGCAGGAATCTGCAACTATCATCAGCATTCGGTTTGCTATATAGGAATCTAAATTGTCTACCAGTGATTATGAACATACTGTGATGCTATTGCAAAACCATGTACTCACTGCTGACGGATGTATTATTCGTATGTAACATCTGCAGAACTAAGAGAGGAGAAAGGAAGAACCCTAACTATCTTTTTGAGTTGGAGACGAACTGCTTTATCATCCTGAAATGGTCAGTCCAAAGGTATCTTACAAAGGCTCCTCGATCAGCTCCGGCCGCCAATCCGATTTCTCAGCGTAGAGCACCCCTTCGTCGTTCTTGGAGAAGGTCAACCGCACGTCCCAGTGAAGCGACCTCAGGAGCTTCTCCACCTCGCCGACGGCGCTGGCCTCATCACGCACTATGATGCCGCCCCCAGGCCTGACGATCCTGTCCACCTCGACCACCACCGGCAGAACCGCACATCTGAACACGGCACAGAGCGTCAAGCCGGAAATCGGAAGAAAACTAGCTAGCTAGGTACACAAATCTGAACCAGGCATTGCTGAAACAGAGTAGCAAGTGTGCTTGAGCTGAGCCATGATGGCTGACCTCTCTTTGATCTTGGAGAAGAGGTGATCGGCGTGCAGGAGGTCGTAGGTTCTCGGGTAGGTGCTGAAGGACTCGCACCAGTCATGGTAGATGCCGAACAGCCCGCGCTCGAAGATGATCGGCAGCGTGTCGGGCGCGTCCACGTTCACGACGTTCATCACCCAGACCTTCTTCTCCCGGAGCGCAGCCGCGAACCTGAGAGACAGAGACATGCAGCCATGTCGTGAGCAGAACACGATCAGAGCAGAGCACATCACCAATGGCAATGGAAATGCTGGATGTTATTACCCTCCATATGCTGCTCTCATGTCCATGACGTTCCTGACCCTGGACCAGTCGATGCCGAGGCCGTTAAGGTAGGACTTGTCGACGACGCGGCGCCAGTGGTCGTAGTCCACGGTGAAGTCCTCCGGCTCCGGCTTCCCGTACACCCCGGCCCGTGTGGCGTCGAGCCAGTACGGCGGCGTCCGCACCCGCCGCGGCCACTCGGCCGGCCACCGCGCGCCGCGCTCCGAGGGTACCGTCGGCACGCGGTGCATGCACGAGTTGAGGCGGATGTACCACGCCGCGTTGGCGTCGTCGTCGTCGCTGCACATCGGCGGCTGCTGTCGCCTCCTGCCCTCGTAGCACTCGTTGGTCGTCGGCTTCCGGTAGAAGGCGGCGCCGATGCCGTTGAGCCTGTCCTTCTTGATCCCCGCCAGCTCCCAGCACATGGACTTGGTCAGCGACGTCATCGCTGTTTTGGGTGCACAAAGCTCCATTAATTAGCATCAGCGGCATTCATGCCTTTGATCGATCCAACAAGGCAATGGTGAAAGAGAAATGATGAGATGGAGCTGAAACGCTGGTGTTTATTACCTTTCCATATCTCGACGTCCTCCGGCAGCTTCTGGTACACCGGCGTGGCCGACCAGACGAAGAAGCCGCCGGGGCGCAGGACACGGTTCAGCTCCAGGAGCAGTGCGCCACCTGCACAAGGACACGTTGCACAATGTCAGAAATATAATGATCTCTCATCTGAACAATGTCAGCAATGATCTCACCGTCGGCGTGCCATGGCACGCGGCACCGCGCGCAGTGGACGAGGTCGAAGGCCTTGCTGGGGAACGGCAGGCGCTTGGACCCCATGACGGCGGAGATGGCCGGGATGCCGCGCTCGAGCGCCATCTGCACCTGCGCCTCGTGCTCGTCCTTGGGCGCGAACGACACCGTCACGACGTCGCGCTCGAACAGGTACCCGCCGAAGCTGGCCACGCCGCAGCCCACATCGAGCACCACGCGGGTGTGCTTCCCCCACCCGATGCCGCGCACCGACTGCTGGAGGAAGTCGATGTAGTGCAGCGCGCCGTGGATGAACTGCGTGCCGCCGCCCGGGAACGTCAGGTGCTGCCCGCTCACCTTCACCCAGTTCTGGTGCCCCTTCACCTCCACCAGCTTCGTGTGCGGCACGTTGCTGTACCAAATCTGCAACAATATATATATGACACGACACGCCGCCATGGGTTATGCAAACATGTAACAATATGCAACAATGGTGTAGCGTGACAATGAGCTAAGCTAGCGTACCCTGTCTCGGCTCTTGGGCCACTCGATGGGGCGGCGATAGCCGGCGGGGAGGGGGACGAGGCAGGTGGGGCCCTCGTCGGGGCAGTGCCGCTCCCGGTGCTCGTACCGCCGGAAGTTCTCCGGCCGGAGCTTCTTGATGGCCTTCTCGTTGTCCAGGCACGGGATGTAGTCGGCGCCGGCCTTCACGTTGCACACGCGCCACTCCTGCTGCTGCTCCTCGCCGGCGTCGCTCTCGCCGTCGCGGCGGTCTTTCTCGCGGTGGGACTGGTCGGCCTGCGTCGCCCACGCCCTCTGCTCCTCCGCGCGGGCCTCGCCGACCAGCGACTCCTCCACCGCGCTGGCCTTGTCGCCGTCCCCGTTCCGGTCGCCGAACGCCGCCTCGACGTTCGTGTCCGACTCCGACGCCGACGAGCGCGCTTGGTCTTCGTTGCCATTGCCGCGCTCCTCCTCCGGCTGGCGCTGCAGCTCGGTCTCCTCCCCGGGCTGCTGGTCGCCGTCGATCTGGGGATCCTCCTGCGCTTCCCGGCGGAGCCCTCCGCCGCCGCCGCCGGCCGGATCGTCGAGCGCGCTCTGCTCCTCCTCGCGCTGCCTCTGCCCCGCCGCGTTGCTCTCCTCCTCGATGCCGCCGTCCAGGTTCTTCTCCTCCACGGCGGCGCGGGCCTGCTCGTGAGGCATCTCCAGCTTCTCCTCCAGCACGGCCTCCTGCTCCTTCACAGCGGCGTCCTCCGCACTCGCCTCGCCGGCGCCGGCGCCGCCAGCGGTGTCGCCGTCCTCGCCCTTCACGTCCTCCATGGCCGCCGCCGAGACCCTGTGCTCCTCCTCCATGCCCATGCCGGCCTCGTCGGAGCCGCCGCGATCGTCCGGCTTGGCGTGCGGGTCGTCCATCACGGCCATCGCCGCCGCCGCGACGGCGCTCTTCGGCTGGGACTCCTCCTCGGCGCCCTCCTCATCGGAGCCGGTGCCAGAGCCAACGGCGGTGCTCTCACCGCCGGCGGACGCGTCGCCGGCAGCCCCGCGCGGCGGCGCCGGCACGGCCCGCTCCCTTGTGACCTCGTACGCGAACGAGGACCGCGTGGTGTGGCGGTACGCGGTGACCGAACCGTCCACCGCCACCGACGACGACGACGCGGCGCCGGAGGTGGACGTGAGGAAGCACGCCCCCGCGACGCACAGCGCGACGAGCAGCGCCGTCGTGGCGTAGTAGACGCACGCGGACGCCGCCGCCGAGGACGACGACGCAGAGCCGCCGCCGCCGCGCTTACCGCCGGCGCGGGAGCCCCGGGCGGCCCCCGCCATGGACGACCGATCCCGCATGCAGGTAGCAGATGGGATTTACTGCCCTGCCGCGCGCGCGGTTGATTCTGTTACCACCCCCACAGTTGTTAGTCTTTGATGAGAGAGAGTTAATTTGGACGTGTAGGGTTAATGCTTGATTAGGGGTTTGCTCCTTTGGCTTTGGAGCAACATGGGGTGATCCCCGCGCGTCGGGGGGTGGTAGGACGTGGGGGTGACATGTGGGCCCCGCACGCTGCTGCTGCTGGTGGGGCCTCGACGAGCCGCGTTGCTTAACAATCGGGATAGGAGATGGAGGGAGAAGCGGGGCGTGTCGTCTCCCCTTGTCTCTCGCCCTTACCATGATCTGCTCCGTGTTTTTCCTCTGTATCCTCACTTCCTCAGGAGTATCTGTCAATCTGCTTCCGTCTCTTTGATTTCTTTCCAAATATTTAATTTTCAAAATATGTCAAAAAAATACTGGACGAAAAAAAATACAAAATGCCAGCCCAGTTTCTATAAAGAGCAAATTCCCTCTATGCCACAACAAAATGTAACTCGTCCCTTATATGCCCCAAAAAATATAGACATCCCCCAACTTTTAATTTTTCATCCCCTATGTGCCAAAACAGTTAGATTTGACTGTTGGAGGTGTTAAATAGAAGACTCCTCAAATGCTCCACCGAGATGACCTTTCACTTGCTCTTATTAATACTCATTCTTACACCTAACTAGAAGGGATGTTCTTGGTATATATACCCTGTGTACTCCTCTATTTGAAGCAATGTTGATTTGAGAGTTTTTAGAACAACCACATGACATCTTCTCCACCATAGAGTGTCAATTTATGGAGGGATCCTTATCCACCCATTGTGTTGCATCTTCTTCGTGAGGTTGTATACGCGACTGCTTCATCAGCACCCAGTTTGTGCTCCTGGTCCATTGATTCCAGGTTGTGTGGGCTGGTTTCTTGAGAGTGTTGTTGGGCAGTCCTCGATTAAGGTTGCCGGTTGAAGACGGTGGTTGGCTTCGAGTTTTACTGTCATGTGGCACTACATATCCCGGCTGCTTGCAGCTAGTTACCATGGCTATGTTTTCAGCTAGTTATCCTTGGTGACTGCTCCCACGTCGTGAAGGTCGGGACGGAGTCTCATCATATGGTATCAACTTAGGTAAAAAAAAAATATCGTTCAAAAGTTGTCAGTACCACTGTGCCGACACAATGGGTGCTAACATTCCACTGCAATTGACCAAAATATCTTTGTATTTCCCCCTGAGTAATTCATTCCAACCAGGCAAGAGCACACTGAATATTGTCCACCGAGCATTGAGGACAAACCAAAAAAAAACATAAAAGAAAATTCAAATACAGCACTAAAAATTAAAAAAAAAACAAGTTGGTTCTCTTTGCTGTAGTCAGTGCAATGACATGTCACGTACAAGCACCCAGAAATGGTACCATTGGCCCAATAACTCATGCCTGTAACTGGCAGCCAGTTGTTTATATAAAAGCAGGGATATTTTGGTTTTAAAAATAGAGTGTCAAGCCAGTTTTTTTTGTGGAAATTGGGTAAAAAACCATATAATTAGGAAGAACATATCATTCTCCCTCGGGTATGCCACAACCAACATGGCCATTTCTTTTCAAACATTTCGCTGTTGGTTTTCTTTAAAAATCACAATGAACCATGCAACACAGAGTTTGTGGTCTTGGACCCTACAAATAACGCTGGGAAATGTTAATTTGGGCAAATTAGTAGTTTGGGAGGTAACTCTATCTCTAAGCGCTACCTTCAGTAACTAGGCGTGTTGTGACACAGATATAAAACAGTCTTCCGTAAGCAAACAGTCGTCATCTATCTAGAAGCTATTTCATTTCAAAAAAAAAAAAATCTAGAAGCTAAAGCAAATAGCAAAACAAATTGAGGCAGAATAATAAATTAACTAATAAATATATCCTCTACCTTGAAACATGAAAGATATTAGTGCATAAAAAGGTGTGAATTCCTGAGCAAACTAGAAGCACTTAGGTCCAAAAACAAAACAAAAAATTGTTGAAAAGTTGCCAGTACTACACTGTGCCGACACAATGGGTGCAAACATTCCACTGCAATTGACCAAAATATCTTTGTATATTCCTCCTGACTATGTCAGCCAGGCAAGAACACACTGAATATTGTCCACCGAGTATTGAGGACAAACCAAAAGAAAGCGTAAAAGAAAATTCAAATGCAGCACTAAAAAAACAAGTTGGTCCTCTTTGCTGTAGTCAGTGCAATGACAAGTCACGTACAAGCACCCAGAAATGGTACCATTGGCCCAATAACTCATGCCTGTAACTGGAAAGTCGCACGAAGGATTTCCTCTTCTGTTCACAGGCCGCATGATTGACCGTGCTGCTGCGTGCCCCCAACCAACCGGGAAGCCATCGGCCCATCTCGTCCTGTCCGATCGGAACAGGGTTACAGATTCACACAGGTCACGTAAAAGGCCGTGCCGGGCGGCAGCTATTTCTCACCCATGGTTACCCTGGTTTTCCGTAGATGAAGGTACCAAAGGCAACAATTAGATGGACATGACCAGTCATATGAGCTACCGAGTTGCCTACAAGTGGTTAATTGTAGCTGCTCCTTTTTTTTTCCTGCTTGGCTGCTGGATAATGGAGTTCTCCCTCAGTTGTACAGAAGAATAGAACCAGTACCTTGCTTGAGACTAGATATATAGCTAGTGTAACCTTTTGTCCCTACCCCTAGACACCTACTGGTTTAAAAATGACCCCACGGTTTAAAAAGATGATAGAGTTGTGGTACATGAGCAGAGTGTTACAGGTCAGGTTAGAATTACAGGCCTAGTGATTAGTCGCCCCGAAGGTTTAGTTAGTTGTGTCCTATTTGTTCAAGCTTTGGCTTTTAGAAAAGTTGATTCTAGAGTGTGTCTACTAAAGGGTGGCGTGATTCTGGAGTGTGGCTGTGGAGAAACCGATTCTAAAGTGTGGCTTAATTCTGTACTATGGCTATGGATAAACTTATCATAGGCGTGACTTTAGAAAAGCTGATTCTGGATTGTGACTTTAGAAAGACCGATTCTAGAGTGTAATCCTCCAATTTGCATGTCCTCCGTGCAAATCAAGAGAGCACATCATGGACCGGGCCCTATATATCGATGGACGTACGTACGTCTCCCGCCCTGTCTTTCCGCGCGTGTGTTGGCTTTGCGGGCTCAGTTGAGATCGAGCTGCGACCTCCGGGCAGCAAACGGCAAAGGCCGGCAAGGAAAAAGAGAAGAAAGACCCGATGATGATCCGGTAGCCAAAACCGTGCTAACAGTTGTGCCGAAAAAGGCCACATATATATATATATATATATATATATATATATATATATATATATATATATATATATATCTCCGCGCGCGGCAGCCGCGACCGACCGATGGCACGGCACGGCACGGCAGGTAGAACGAACCGCGAGAGGCTGGCCGGCCGGGCGGGCGCGCGCGCGCGTCACGAGGCAGGCAGGCCGGGCGGGCACGGCACCCCATGATTTTCACCGATTCGGCAGCTGGCCCCGTCCACGTCCCGCTCCGCGGCTCGTCCTCCCCACCCCGAATTGCACACACAAGCCTTGTCCTTCACCTTCTTCCTCCTCCAACTCCTCCCTCCCTTATCATCATAGCGCACTCGCGGCTGCCTCTCTCTCTCTCTCTGCTGCCTTCTCCCTCTTCTTCCCCGTCTCTAGCTGCTCTCCTCTCCCGTGAATCTGCAGCAGCAGGAGGTGTCTTAGCTCGAGATCAACACCGTGGAGGAGGAGGGCGAGCAGGTGGTGGTGGCCGGGGATCCCAGCAGGATGGGGCGCGGCAAGATCGAGATCAAGCGGATCGAGAACGCGACCAACCGGCAGGTCACCTACTCCAAGCGCCGCACGGGGATCATGAAGAAGGCGAGGGAGCTCACCGTGCTCTGCGACGCCCAGGTCGCCATCATCATGTTCTCCTCCACCGGAAAGTACCACGAGTTCTGCAGCCCAGGAACCGAGTCAGTAGCGCTGCCGATTCTTCTCCTTCTTCTTCATCAGCCGCTCAATTGATTCCACGCTTAATTTGCATACATGATCCATCTCTCGATTTCATTCTTACTTCTTCTGTCGGTGTGGCTCATACGTTCTTGATTGGTTGATTGATTATTGCAGCATCAAGACCATCTTTGACCGCTACCAGCAGGCCATCGGGACCAGCCTATGGAACGAGCAGTATGAGGTGATTCTCTCTTTTACCGTCTTTCCTTTCCCTCTCTTTCATTTTTTGCATCAGCAAAACTACCTTGCTACTGGCTGCTTTACTCTTCATGAGATGATGAGATCTGAAATAAAGGAATATAATTCCGGTGTTTTTGTTTGACTACTGCAGAATATGCAGCGCACGCTGAGCCATCTCAAGGACATCAATCGCAACCTGCGCACAGAGATTAGGTCAGCACGGGATCACTTTCCTCTTTCCTCTAGCACTTCGATCGATTTCTCATGGGGATTTCTGAGAAAGATGGGGGATTATTTCGCAAATTTTAGTTAACTTCGATGCAATTGATTTGTGTGTTTAGGCAAAGGATGGGCGAAGATCTGGACAGTCTCGAGTTCGACGAGCTGCGCGGTCTTGAGCAAAATGTTGACACCGCTCTCAAGGAGGTTCGCCACAGGAAGGCAAGCACAAACACTAACCTTTCGGTTCATCTCCAAGCTAGATCTACCTCTTCTGCAAACTGAGATGATGCCCTCTTTAGATCTGTTCATATTTCATGCACGCTCCTTGGTAGATCTTTGTGCTTCCTGATTTCTTTGTGAATATGGCCTTTCGTCTACATCTGTACATGATGTGCGTTCTTAATAATTTCTTTCGCGTGAGTGCGTGCGTGAAGTTAAGAGAAGATTCATGGCACTTTGGATAAGATTATATTGCTGGTTCGTTCCTAATTGACCTCAAAATTAAACAGCACCAATTTTCCTCTGATATTTCTTCTACTGTACAAGGACTGGTTCTTGTTCTCAAAATAAAAGCTGAATGAGAAGTGCCTGTAATTTTAAAAGCCTCGTGTACTTTCACTTCAATGTTCTCTTTTAACCTCTTACTCTACACCTCTTTGTTTCTGATTCTTCTCATTTTTGATTTTGCAGTACCATGTGATCTCCACACAGACTGACACCTACAAGAAGAAGGTAAGAAAACCAAGCATTCTCGTTCGGTACTGCACATTGATTTGCTCAAACATTTTCCAGTAAATTGGGCAGAGCTAGTTGCCCTCAATAATTTTTCATCACGTATACATCATCAGCTGCGCCGACCTAGAACTCCCCACCTCCTTTGCCTTCACTTGTGACCATCATAGTTTCTTAATTTAGTCCAGTCGCCGTGCTAATGTTACCAGATCAGTTTTGTCATGGACATGGGTCAAAGTTTTTTATTTGTCATCTCTCTCTCTCTCTCTCTTTAAGTTATTGAGTTTTTGTTTCATATAAACATATAAACATATATATATATATATGCATGTATTGCTTTAGTGAAATGAATCATTTGCAACTTAAAAGAGGATACACATAACTGATAAATTTGCTTACCACCTCTTCCTGTCTATACCTTCCTAGTGCATCTATTTATCTATTCTAAGAAAAACATGCAGGCATGCAACCCCGACCACCTTCAGATCTTTGTACTTGCATGTTTGACTCTTCAAGTAGTGATCAAACCAAATATCTGACAGACACCACCACGCCTCAAACTGGAACTTGCATGCTACTGTCCAGTGTGCATTAGCATGCATGTCTGTGCATTTCCACACTCAACTTCCTCCTCCATGTCAATTCGAGGCTCTACTCGAAGTAGCTCCACGTTGTAGAACTGCAGTAGATCTCTTGGTCCATCTCATGTGCTCGATCCCATGCACGAACTCGTACACATCGTATGCAACGCTGTATTCTTCAATCAATAGGCTCATTGGTCTCTGTCTTTTAGAAGCTACAATGAATTGAGATCCAGAAAGCAAAGGACACTAGTGTTGGAGCATCCATATGCATGCGTCTGCGTGTTTCTCCCGTTAAGCCTGCTAGCTTTAGACAGCTGCCCCCCAGATCGTTGCTTATTTGGTCCCCCGGCTATCTCGGGAGTAGCTTGTCAAACACTGATTTTTATGGCATTGCATCGTAGCATGATACACATACAGAGATAAGGACCAAAGTTGGAGGCTTTATGATTTGCAGAAGTGTGGAAACGGAACTCATTAGTATGGAGGTACTTTGGCCTGATTACTGAATGTAGCCTTTCAATACACAGCCGTGCCATGAGCCCACGACCATGCATGTGTTTTGACTGAATCATGCATCCAGCTCATCATTTCCAAATCGCCCAAATTTTACCTCGCGATCGAGCACTTCCATTCCATCCCCACCATGTGAAGGACACATATGTTGTCCATCTCAGATGCAGATGCTGTTAGAACAATTATTGGCTCATTGCTACAAAGTACAAACAACCTATTTTCAGAGTTTTCCTTTGTGTAAATATTTTGTTTATTCCATGATACTAACATTTTATTTTAACAAACAAGCTATTACTACTTAAAAACCTTTTGATACAGCGGGCTTTTAGTTAAACGAGATACTGGTAAGTATATGCTTTTGGTCATTGACTACATGAACATGGACCAATATATATTGTGTGATTGTGTGTAAGTTGGCCTATTCTTGTTGAGTGTTCTATTGGGACCTGTCACTAGGGAAAAATTGTCATAAACACACACACACACATGGGACCATACGCCTATAGAAGTACCACACTACCAGCAGATACTACCGAGCACAGTACGGTGATTCTTGTCTAAGCTGTTGCACATGAAATTGGGCTAGGCACATAACCAAATTAAACATTATTGCTAGTAGACGCACTTGCTTAGCTAGCTTCTTGGTAGCTAGAAACTGAGAACAGGTGATGACGTTTTCTCTTTATAGGCTTCTTATCCTTTACACACCATGACGTCAATGATTTTGGATTCTCGACCTTGCTTAATTTTATCCTGATGTGTGTATAATGCGTGTGCATGCAGGTGAAGCACTCGTACGAGGCTTACAAGAACCTGCAGCAGGAGCTGGTACGTGGTTAAGCAACTCGCTAGCATGTATTACTTTAATCTTGCACTAGCAGTAATTTTGATTCTGACGTCTAATAATGATTAAATTAATACGCTGGCGGACGTACAGGGCATGCGCGAGGACCCGGCGTTTGGGTTCGTGGACAACACTGGGGTTGCCGGCGGGTGGGACGGTGCGGTGGCGCTGGGCGGTGGCGGCGGCGGCGGCAGCGGCAGCGGGGTGACGGCGGACATGTACGCCTTCCGCGTGGTGCCGAGCCAGCCCAACCTGCACGGCATGGCCTACGGCTCCCACGACCTGCGCCTCGGCTGATCGATCTCCGTCTGCCATAATGCGCCTAGCAAATTAATCATCGTCAAGGTATTGTAACGAATAAATTTGCATGCATGCCTGCGTGCTTAATTATTACCCTGCCATGGATGGATGAACCAGCCGGCGGAGCATACATGGGGACAGCTGACTAGTACTCGTGTAATGTGTATCTTTTATGATTGTAATGTTGAATCACGTCAGGCTTGATTGTTCAAACATAATAGTAAAACTGCATTGTGATGCTCTTGATTCCAGTTTGACATGCCGATCAACATCTCTATCAGGATTCAGGGCAGGAGTGTGCCTTAATCAACACACTCTCG
This sequence comes from Urochloa ruziziensis, assembly GCA_015476505.1. Taxonomy (NCBI): domain Eukaryota; kingdom Viridiplantae; phylum Streptophyta; class Magnoliopsida; order Poales; family Poaceae; genus Urochloa; species Urochloa ruziziensis. The sequence goes on from CM027126.1 coordinate 20,956,359, forward strand.
GATGCAGCACGAGAAACGTGGCTAAAACATCTTGTCTTTTGTCAGTGGGCCTGGATCGTCCAATGTGCAGATCATCGGCCCGGCCCATCGAGGTTTCGAAACTTACATGTTCACCTATCGAGTCGGCCCGTTTGTGAGCGACCATGGGCCGTAAGGCCGTTTGGCCTCCTCCTTTCGCTACACTCGCTGAAGAAACTTTTGCGGCAGGCACTTAACTGAATACTAGTTGGGCCTGCAGGCCCAAATACATACTGTCGTTTATTTCTTCAGTCAGCCTTTTTTTCTTTTATAATAATTGAATTGAAGGACCCTCTTCTTCTTTTCTATTACCACGGCCGCCATGTGCTGTTTATAAGATTAAAAAAAATGTAGTAGTAGTACTTTTTCTTGCACATCTGAACGTGAGTTTTGGTCAAACTTATACCCTAGCAAAAAAAAGAGAGGATATTCTGATCCACTATACTCCCTAGGTGAATGCGATGCTACTTGTCGGCCTACTCAGTCATGCTTGCTTTGGAATCCACTAGTTGTTCCAAAAAGAGGGAAGGAAATGCACTTCATCAAAAAGAAGCGACGGGTAGAGAAAGGAACCCAAAGCAAGAGAGACAAACACTGTCTTTTCGGCGCCGTGTGGGCTTTACTGTCATGTGCGACGCAAATGCTGTCCTTCCTAATCATGCGAACCAGCTCCGAAATCATCATCATGTTGATTGCCAGCGTCCAAGAAAATACATATTCTATAGTAACAATAATTAATTAAAAAGACTCTGCTCCCAACGAACGAGAAGAGAAGAATGGGGGCATTTAACTTTTTACCATCATGTGGGGGCAGATGGTAACAGATTTACCACTATGAGAGAGAGGTGAATGTGAGAGAGGTTAATTGCACCCCTCATTTCATGGTAAAAAGTTAAATTCTCCCAGAAGAATGGGACGGACTGGGCTTTGGGCTCAAAGCGCAAAGGTACAGACTGACCGGACTTTCTGCAAAAGGGCCCCAACAAAGGTGCATGGGCCGACCTGCCGGCCAGGATAATCAAAAAATTTAAAAGACGCATCACATGACCCCCAACATCTTCCAAATATCCCCATCGCCAGCAGAAAGCAGTATTTGACACTTTGTCAGTGATGGAGATGCATCATACTGCATTCTCTCTCATCATAATAAAAATCAAACAACTTTGTTTCTTAAAAGAGACGGTCATGTTTGTGTTTCTTTTGGTCTTGGCTAATTGACCGTTCATTATTCGAACGTAATTATCACAAGATCCGAACTTGTCTTTTCGAGGGAAAAAAAACGATCTGAGATCAGGATTCAGACGCGCTGACATTACCACTCTCCATCCATCAGAGATTTTCTCTGCTCAAATCAAGTCGATTCAGTAATTTTCTTTTAATTTCCGGCGCCGTAAGTCAAGGTGGTAATCGGAACCGGGCCCGCTGGTCGGGGGAAAGTGGCTTTCCCCGTCCAAGAGTATGCTCATCTTTCGGACAGTGACACAAGGGATACCTACCTATGGGGCTCTTAGTTTGTCCCTTACGCATTGGCAACCTCTGACGGACTGCATCTATCGGCATGCCATCTCGCAATCAAACAGCTAAGTCAACAAATTCATGATCATCGTATTGGAATTTTGAAACAACCACAAAATTAATCCTCTTTTTTTTGTTAGGGTATAAGTTTGAGAGACTGCATTGTTTTGATCCAGGCGAGGCGATATACGTTTTTTTTTTCTCGGTATGAAATCGATGGTATTTGTTGGGAGTGATGGAGCATTACAGGATTACAAATACTACCAGTTGGATGCATATACCAGTCTTCATCATGTTCAGCACAGCAGCTGGGGGGAAAAATATAGGCCATTGATCGCTAGCAGCTGTTGTAACAGGTGCAAGTGATGTAATCTCACACACAGCGTTAATTACAGCCTAGATGCTATTATAGCAGGTTAGGAGAATAGATTGTTGGATTTGGAAGGCTCAATTAGTTAGCCGTGGTTGTGCATAGTCTCGATCAATCTTTTGGCAGATGCACGCATGGTTCTTCGATCTTCCTCACACGCTATAGCTACAGATACCCACTTTACACACAAATAGGGTTTGACACTCAACAAATAGTCTATAAGGTGAATCGACGTCCTGTAGCTGCCCCTATCTGCAAGCGGTTTTGTTCATATATATGTTGAACCAAAGCAGAATTATCAGGACAGAAAGAAATGCAAGAAATCAGAAGAAGTGAAAACAAAAATTCAGATTGCATCATCAAAATCTTAGCACTAGAGATAGTGGTAGACCAATGCAATGCAAGGTGGGTCCTGAAGTTGTAGAGAGCAGCTGGTGTGCTTTTGGGAGTAACGGCATGCATCGCTTTCATTTGATGCTTGATCACAGGATTAAGCGGCGATTGGAGTGGGTAAGGCCGGGGAATAATCGAGAAGGTGCCTGGACTAGTGCGAGGCACCAAAGCCGGCCGTAATTTGCGCTAGCTAGCTAGAAAAAGGGAGTGGCCTCGACAAGGTAGCCGACAAAACGAAAGAAGCATCCATCCACCGCAGCTCTTGGCTTGCTTGTTAGTACTAGCATAATTGTTTAATTAACCAAGAGTTACTGTGATGTCATGATCACATAGAGACAATATGTGTACAGCACCATAATTAGGTCAGCAGCAGCAGCTGAATCTATCACTTTTCTTTCAATCAGGTTTGCGTTTTTTTTTCTTTTTTTGATATTACTTACATGAGCTGGTCAAATTCCATCCATTCTTCAGAGGTTAATTCACCAGAGAAATACTCCGTTCAGTATTTGAGTAAATGTGTTCGAGTATCCGCATTAAAGAAGAAAAATTAACACGAAGGTTTTGTTTCAGAACAGGATGAAGATGTTGGAATTGAAGGTGATTGTCCGTGCGTACTACGAGTACGTGCTGCCCGCCCGGTCTGTAGATCTGGCTTTGCCGTTGCCGGGCGCGCACTGGTGTCAGGCGAGTTCAGAAGGCGGCCGGCGGAGAGGACCACGCAGAGTTGCAGAGACACAGCAGGTAGGCTGTGGCAGGCTGCGCGCCCCAGTGCGCTGCCAGCCAGCAGCACGGCACCAGGTATTGGAAGCTCCCCTGTGTCTCTGTCCGAGCTTCTCTGACCGCCCATCCATGGCGAGTCGTCGTTGGCGACCCGTGCCCGTGCAAATCCAGTTCGCTCCGATCCTTGGTGTGTTGGGTGGCCAGTGCAGTGTCCTCCTCTGGAGATGATCGACCTGTTGTTGGCTCGCCACAGCCAGCTCGTACTCGTACGTGAAGATTGTGTGTACAGTACCCCCGGCCTGTACGTGCTTGCACTGTTCAGTGTAAACGAGCAGTCGAGCACGCACTTGCAACAGTGCTTTCAGTCAGTGCGTGCGTGAGGATAGGTTGTTGTACATGCCCGGCGCAGGCTGTCCGATCTCTAGTACAAAGAAGCACACTGTCCGATCTCTATGATCTGTAATAAATAAACAAATTAAAACCTGCCGATTAAAACCACTGATCCCAAATATGCACTCCTAGTACTAGGAAGAGGTTTTCTTCGGTGCTCCATACTACCTTATACTGGTGTTCAAGAAAGACCAGTATAAAAGGATCTGACGGTCCAAATTAGTTGTATACTACTGGACCTTCACCTGTAGTATAAGGTAGTATAGGTCGAGTAGTATAGTAGTATAGGGGTATTATGGAAAAAAATTATTTTTAACATATGATATAATGTGGTATAGATCGAGTAATATAGTGGTATAGAGGTATTATGAGAAAAATTATTTTTATTTTTATACTCATTTGGTCCGATATATTTATTTCTTTTTACACATATGTTCATTTTTGCTAGGAGCTCCAATAAAAAAATTATATTACAGTCTAATTACAAAATTGCCCATCCCTCCATACTCCATACTACCATAGGGTAGTATGGAGCACCGAAGAAGGGCTCTACTAGGAAACAGTAGCATTAGGGCTATCCATTGACACGGCTCATTAAGCTTGACGCCAAGCCGAAACAGTCCAGCAGTGAGTGGCGCCCGGTGACTTGCATCCGGCCGGGGGCTCTGGCTGCCCCCCATCAGCAAGCACTAGAAAACACAGGGTACTATCGCCTCGGTCCTGACGAGAGGGGAGCGCTGAAAGAAAGCGTCAGGGGCCAGCCAAGGCAGCCGCTCGCACACTGCCCAAGGCCAGCTCGTTGCGTCCTCAAAAACCTAGCTACTGAAACACTAGCCCTCTACTCCTACTCCTTTCCTAGCGGCGGTAGTGCATGCCATGCCTTGGCTCCTGCTGATCCAGTTGCTGTGGATTAAGCGACCAAATTAACAAAGCGACTGATTTCTTCTCCCCTTGTCAGGACGTGGACGCAGGGGGAGCAAGAGCGAGCACTGATCTGAATTAGTTAAGGCTAAACCGCGCGGCCGGGAGGGCCTTAGTTTTATTCGGGCGAGCGGCGCGGGCACATGCGGGATTGCAATTGCAGCAGCGCCGCGTGCGCGTATTGACAAGGCGAGAGCGAGGACGACGCGGTTTTGTGCGCGCATGTGCTGCGCGGCTGAGAGCTAGCGGCGGCCGGCGGCGAGCAGTGCTGCGCGTACGCGTCTTGTCTTTGCCCGTGTTTAGTTTCCGAAAAGATTTCGGTGAAAAGATTTTGGGTTTAGATTTTACCAATTTAGGAGTAGTAAATGTAGACGAAAAGGGTGGAAAGTTATATGAATAGGTTGGAAATCTCGAGACGAATCTAACGATGGTAGATGGTAATTAGAGGGTAATTAACCCATAATTAGCGGATGGTACTGTAGCATCAATGTTGCAAATCATGGATTAAGTAGGCTCATTAGATTCGTCTCGCGATTTACAGCCTATCCATATAACTTTTCACCTTTTTCGTATACGTTTAATACTCTATGCATCTAAGATTCTCCTTTGATGTGACGGGTGAAAAGATTTCATTTTCGAAGCTCTGTACAGGGTACCGACGCATGCGGCGAGATGCAGATATATATATTTATATATATACATCTATAGCTACTAGATAGTGCGCTCTTGATACTGTCCTGCTTCGTGGTTAAGTTAAGTATGCGGTAGCACTAGAGTAGAGTGCTGATTTAGCTACATACTACGTGTGTGTAGGAGCTACTGGCATGCAGTATATATACTAGTGTTCTTTTCTCCTAACTAACTAATCCTAGCAAAAGGTTGGAGACAGTAGCGATATAGCATGATGCATGCAAGACAAAAGTGCAGGGTAGGTATATGCATGTGTAGTAGTAAACTTAGTCCTCATGCATGCTGTCAACAAAATAGCGTTCGATGATATAGCATGATCTCTCATGCAGAATCTGTTAAATATTGTTTCGATTAATCACATATTCCCTTGTGGAGGGGATTAACCGTACAAGAACTTATTGTTTTCAGGAATTTCGTAGGAAAATGGGTCCGTTCTCTTAACGAAAGAGAAATGAAATGGCCCCATAAAGTGGTAGAGCATTTTGTTTTGCTCGTATATATATACATAAAGTGGGTCCGTTCCCTAAACTTGAAAAAAATTATAACGTGGTAGAGCATTTTGTTTTGCTCGTATATATATACATAAAGTATCTTGTTGTTGGTAGGTTTCTTTTAGTGGAATTATCCACTAAGATTCGAGCCCTCTATTCACTAGTTAGTGCTCATATTTTTCTAGATTTATTTTAAATTAATGCCGTCTATCGTTCAGTAACAGACGACAGTGCGCCTGTTCACTGCAAATCGCATTTGAATACTTAATTTGTCAATCTCACAACTGACACAAAATGTCTCAGAAGTGCAAATATAGGTATGAAGCGCGTATACATAGTCTAAGTGCGTGTACTGTACATGTGCCTGCAATATGTGTTTCCGAGAGAGAGAAAAAACTTATAGGTCAACTACTCAACTCGATCAACATTGTGTCTACTGTATATGCTACGATCGAACAGGGTTCTTGATACAGTGGTTGCACTGTGTTGTTGCATGCCTAATGTGTATACACCTTCTTTTAACAAATATGTATATACCCTGAACAGCTACAATGCTGCCTCTACTAGCTGCACAATACATTGGTTCATCCTAACAAAAACTGTTCTTTGACCTCTTCATGATGAGTTCTCACAATAACTAGTAGTAGTAACAATGGTCCCGGAAATTATAATCTACTACGGGTACCAATAATTAGGTGCGATAGAATCACGCCGCAAAATTAAGAAATTGTACCTGCATGCGGGCCTGCCTGCAGCCAATACACATATGCACATCGACACAAACATATGCCCTATTCGCTACTAGCGAGACGTACCTACACATGAACTGCAATTAAGCGCCATTATTTGTCGACCAATTAAATCTCATGGTGCTCGCTTGAATTTGTGACAACAGACATGTGAGACGAGCTATGTCCCATCCTTTTACAAATTAAAGGCCCTCTTACATTTTGGGACCATCTTCATATGCTTGCATATATTGCTGCTGCTTCCGTTCCATCCCCACACTAATAGCTACTGCTAAGTGCTACTTCATCTAATCATCATGCATCCATGGCTATTAGCAAGAGAGAAAGCTAAGAGGGGTGGCCTTAACCTAACAAGCTTAGCTAGCTCAGCACAGTACTTCCCCCATGCAGTGAAATTCTTGCACCTATGCAAGCACAGACAAGCTGACTAGGAGGCCCCAAGCTGGCACCCACCGGACCCACTGCCCCAGTGTACCATGAAGACTACAAATCTCAACTGGGAATAAATGAATATTTGCAGTTAGGTCCCTATGCATGTAGCTGTGGTTGTACGCATATATAGATCAGGGCAGGGTGTTAGGTGCCGATAGCATTGGCCCAATAAATTTTTATTGTTAGGTCCGATTCCTTCTTTGCTGCAGCAGGATTCTGAAGGTGGCAAAGGGAGGGGGGAGAGCTAGCTTAGCAGCTACCTCTCGCTTGCTCATGAAAGAGCTGAGGAGGTCAAAATTTGTTGTTGCAGAGGGTCAAGTGGTCCACAAAATCTAACAATACAAGGCCTAACTCATCATGCATGTCACTTTCCTCCTCCCATGTATGAGATGGAGATGTGTAATGGGGGGCTTCTATGTGTTGTGCACCAATGTATGTGACCATTAAACTACTTTTGAGGGGGTTTTTTTTGTCTTTTATAGTCCACTTCTTTGAAAAGGATAAAATCGGACTCGTTTGGTTGGTCCAATTAGTTAGGCATATATGCTAGTCTCTACAATTATTTATTTGTGAGAAGATGGTATAATGCAACCTTAATCCCTAATCAACTGATGAACTATATCGGTGTTGAATTTGCGACGTCTATACTACATGCATAACAGGGACTATAATATCGAGATCATAGAAACTGAATATTCTGCCGGTATTGTTAGGGCCCTATAAGTAGCTCGCTAGAGGAGATGTCTAGGTGTATTCATCACAAGAAAACGACCTTCAATTTGTGAACCATGGATGTAAAGCGACCAAGCGGGGGAGACATGTTATTCATCACATCGCATTTTAGTGCTAGCTACTGTTGCTCTACTACGTACCAGTGTACCACAGGAAAAAAGATAGTATTGCCGTGAGGTAATCGATGATATTTTGTTAATAACCGGCCACGGATGTAGTATCAATCGTGCAATTGGCATGCTGGATTTTAAAATACAATTGTATTTGGCACACAAATTCAATAACTGTTACTGAAGGCGTGGAATTATATGTATGGGCTATTTAATAATTTATTCAAATCTTCAGTCAAAAATAATTTATTCAAATCCCATTTAACCAGGATCTAACTTAAGTAAGCCAATAAAAACTCAGCCACCAAATGAAATCCCAGTTGAAAAAAATCATCATAATTACTAGCTCCGAGCACTTGTTTAGCACATCACACATTCCTCTACAAGAGAAACAGTAATACCATCTTATGCATGATATATCTAAAACAAGAAGGATTATTTATATGTCATGAAAGCAAGTAATTTCCATGATGAATCTAGTAACATTAATTTTACACTACCAATCTATTTGTTTCAATTATATTTGGTGGCAAAAAATAGGAGAAAAATGAAAAAAAAAGGTAGGGGCTCCCCTGCCGATCCGCTTAGAAAAAATTGGAAAAAACAGTTTGACTGCTTGGCAGGAAGTTTAAAACAGCTAGCTTGTACTTCTTTTTGTAAAGTACAATATAGACACAGATGCTCACATAATCGCACTAAAACTACTTGTACTTATTATTGGAGAAGTGCATACAAGCATGAACATATATATCTAGCTTCTTTTCACCTAGAACCAGTACGCATGCATGTTTAGCTACCTAGACAAGGAGTAGCTTGACAAGTAATTCGCACATGCATGCATGGCAGCCAAAAAAGAGAGCACAAGTGTACTGTGCATTCGTTACATCGAATCATCATCAGTCGATGCAAACTGCGAGAAGATTTAATTGCATAATAAACTTTACCTGTCGTTAATTATGTCCTTTTCACAAATCTAAGCAAGTTAGATTGGGCGTCTATATTAAGAAAAATTAAGATCAGTAGGGGATTTTCCCGTTTCTTAAAGAAAATTAAAAGGAGATTAGCTTGGGCGATGACTAACACAATGCAATTGCTGGAAAGAAAATTGATTGTTAAGATATAGCCTTGCTTCTTACAATATTGTCTTCAGTTTGAATCTACGACGTGTACATCTGCCAACTACCAAACAATTCATTCTATAGCCTCTATCTATTCGAAAACATAATGTTTATTTCTCATTTATAGTGGGCTTGCGCACATCTCCTTGTAACTGAGAGTGAAGATAAATAAAGCTTTATCAACTAGTAAGGGCCGGGTCACATCCTTTGAATTCACGCGCGGTGGATAGCCACATATATAGATAACAATTCACACACACACATATATATATTTCTTCTTTCTTTTTCCCTTTGCCACGAGGAGATAGCACTGCAATTCAATTTACTCATATAGCTGTTACTCTCAGCAGAAAGTTGGCCAAATCTGATGTTATTATACTTCATTATATATGGTGTTTTAGGTTATAATGAATTAATTCTACATATAGCCACTTTCATATAGTCACATATGCTTCTTCTGAATTATCCAAGAGTACAGTATATAATGTTTCACAACTTCAATACCAAACTACACAGAGGCAACATAGAAAAAAAAATAGAGCGGCGTACATATAGAACTATATATGTGTGTCAATTTAATTTATACACACCATATATACACTGCAGCATTTTATATATATAGTGCAAGCCACTGATACAAAAAAGAGTGTAGTACCATTAAAATGCTCTCACCTTTGTAATTTTCATGCATCTAACTTGATGAAAAAAATTTGGCATATGCAAAACAACCCCATCAACCATACAAAGTCATATATATTTAGAACCCGAAAACAGTACAGTTCAGAATAATGGAGGAATGCCAGTGTTATTGGTTTTTACAATATTACTGCATAGATATTATTCCAGGGAGGGAAGTTCTCTAAATTCTAACATAACCACTGCATATGTTCTGTAAGAAATTGTACACTTCTATTACACGATAAACCTTAAGCACTTTAGTGTTAGACATATGCATATGCATCCAAGCTACGGGCTACATGCACAAGTATTAGTTTATGTGTATCCAGTCCCATTTATTCACAACAAACAAGTATTTTTACCGATTTAATTATGTACTTGAAATATCACCGATACAAGTCGTGTATTTTCTAATAGGCCAGTAAGCACTATGACTTACTAGAATCGTGTCATGTATGAATGCAAATGTAGTCACTAAGTGGACTTAGGGAGAATAGTAAGGACAAGCATGAAGCACAATATATTGACTATATTATCTCCGAATACACCAAATACAAAAAACCTAAAATAAATCCCATCAAGTAATTATCTCTGTGCTAACCATTTTGACTAATGTACGTAGAAGATGATGTGTATGTTATTGTGAGAGAGGCAATCAATTAAATGTATGCACCACACAAGATGAGGAGCTAGCAAGCATGACCTTTTAGACCTACTCTTGATCCTGGTGTGTAAAGATACAGCTTCCCACACATTTTTTAAAATAAAGCTCTCTGTGTGATTTTCTTGAATACAGAGCAAAATATATAATTACGGTGAGAAGGGGAAAAGGGAACAGGTGAAGTGTAGAGATGAGGGCTCTACAGCTAGATATAGCACAAGGACAGTACATACTGTACCACTCTACATGTAGGCCGGCCGAGCTATCAAATTTTACAGAGTAGTGGAGGAGCTAGGACAAGAGATCACATACCAAACATGTAGTACGTATACTCCTCTTCTGTGTTCGTTCAAAATTTATAGGTCGTCGATCGGTAAATATATACAATAATTAATATAATAATCCACATGTAGTTATTAATTGAAGGCGAGAAGTGTGTCAAGTGAATTAGGCAATGTTATTCTGGCCGTGAACTCAGACGACTATACCTAGAGGCTTATTGGATCAACCCTACAGCTTTTTGTTTAAGAGAAGTAAACCATGTACATTGTTTCTTTAGACGACAAATCATGTACTTTGTTGACATTCTTCCATCATTCCATGTGACTGGTATATGGTGGATTTCCCTTTTATTTGTTTAAGAATTGCAACATTGATCTGCGTCACTTCACCAAAAGAATATTGCAAATAGTACCCCTAGGAAAAGAGGAACAGTGGTGTGACAAGGTCACTATGTACTCTAGAGAGAGAAATGGAGGAGAGTGAGAGAGAGAGAGTAGGAGGGAGAGGCCAAGATGTAACTACAAGGCAGCATTGTCGAGATTAGCCAAAGGAACTAATCCAAAAGCCACATCAATCCCTGCAAAAATGCAGAGAAATATACTGCTGTACTTTCCCATGTTCTGGAGCAAGCACAAGCTGATTGCTCATCCATCCCAAGGCAGAACAGCAAGTTGCTTAAAAAGAACCAAACTGGAAGAACAAAACATGCATCGGTAGAGCCCAAAACATGCAAGAAATCATATAAAAAGCAGCAATGCAAGAAACGCCCAACTTTTCACACAAGCCAAACCCAGAGAGAGAAGCTTCTCCCATGCATGTATACATATACAAAAGGCAGGTTAATGCAGGCAAGCAAGCACATTGTGATCTACGTAGTCACTAGTGCAGTACGAGCTAGTTAATTATATATAATGCACTCATGGGAGGATTAGCTTATAATAAATTAGATGACAGTACTATACAGTAACACTAACTAATCACATGCTGCATGTCAAAAAGGATTAAACCGTTGAGGAGAGAAGAAAAACAACTCCCATCATTTGAGGAATGAAGCTACACTTAAAATTCTTCTCTTTGCATTGCATTAATTAAGATGGCTAAATTATAAGCTCGAAATAATAAGATTGATCAACAAGTAGAAGTTCTAGCTCTAGCTAACAACATTATACTCGATCGATCGCACATTATAGTGTTCATCGATCACCGACTCTCGAATGAGTAGTACTAGTAGTAACAATTAATTAAAATCTCTTCTCTTCTTGGAATTTTGTTTGCTGATTGATCACGACGACGAGGTACGACGACTTAGCTGATGCTCATCATCTTTGGAATAAGTAAATTGAAGAAACCATCAAGGAATTAAGCTACTAGGATAGCAGGAATCGAAGCAGCAGCTAGCTAATTAAGCTAGGTTCTAGGGTTATGAGGGAAGAACTGGGTGCCTGCGGCGAAGGCCCCGATGGGCGTCGGGTACGGGTCCATGAGCACCGCCGCTGACGTCGCCACCGTCGCCGCCGCCTCGCTTCCGCTCCCCGCCGGCGACGACCCCTCCCTCGCCTGATGCCCCGTCAGCTGGTGGTACTCCGCCGCCGACGGCGGTAGCTGCCCCACCGCCGCGTCGTCCGCCGGCCCGTGGTCCCTCAGGATCCCCTTGAACGTGTGGCCTCCGATGCTCACCGCCGTCTGGTACGCCAGCTCCGCGTCCGGCTCGTCCACCGCCCCGATCCGCACGCACCGGAACACGGCCTCCACGCTCAGCTCCGGCGGGAACCTCCCGCCGCCGCCTTCGCCTGCGTGCAATTAATTTGCTTTGTTAATTAGACTTAGACTTAATTAGACTTAATGACATCACCGCAACAGTGCAAGAGATCGAAGAGAGGCACATATGTACTATGTACAAATACCTGAGGAGGTGGTGGTGGTGACCATGGCGGAGTTGGCCGACGGCAAGCGACCGAGGGAGCGGACGAGCTCGCGCGGCCGCTTGCTTGCAGCGGCGGCGGCGGCGGCGGCTGCGGCGCTGTTGGTGTTAGCGGCGCCGCGGAAGAGGGCGGCGAGCTGCTGTTGGCGCTCGCGGCGCTTGGCGGCGGGGACCCAGGTGGACTTGACGTGGGTGGGGCAGCTGAAGCCGCGGCTCCGGCAGCAGGTGCGGCACCGCATGTGGGAGCAGTCCTTCTTGGCGTTGTTGCCGCAGTCCTGGCAGCTCGTCCCGGCCCTTCCGCCGCCGGCGCCGCCGCCGCCGGGGATCCCGCCGCCACCCCCGTCATGGGAGGAGAAGCCCAGCACGACGCCGGTGGCCACGCCGGAGGAGAAGAACTGCGAAGTGTGAGGCGCGGTCGCCGCCGCCTGCTGGTGCGGGTGCCATAGCTGGAACCCTATCCCCCCGCCCCCGCCGCCGCTGGCCGCCGTGTCGGCGGCCGCGGCGGCCGCCCCGCGCGCGTACAGGAACAGGCTGTCGGCGCCGATCGGGTGATCGCCGCCGCGGTCGCCGCCTCTCCCTCCTCCTCCGCCGCCGCCGCCTCTCAGAGAGAACCCAGCCATGCGAGGCAGCAATCACCACCACCCATCAAGATTAATTACCAAGAGTGCACCAGAAAGATTGAAGCCGGCCTCTTCAACTGCCTACAGCAAAAAAACAAGTGGAGATCTTGGGAGTAAGAAAAAAGCAGACGCTGGCACGCTGCAGAGACGGCAGCAGCAGTAGTTGTGTGACATGTATAGGTTAGATGAGCTGCACTGCATATATAGATTGGTATAGCTCAGTAGTGGATGGCTGGATCGTAGATCTGTAGAGAGAAGCTCGTAGACATAGAGAGAGATTTGTGTAAGCAAAGGTAGGAGATTGCTGATGAGTAGCATGTGCATGTGTGGGAGTAGTGAGAGGACCTTGCTGCTGCTGCTGCTGCCTCCTCATCACTCATCAGTGCTAGTACAACTACTCACCTTGCCTTTGCTGGAAATAGGAAGCTCGCCTCTAATCCGCCTCCTCTTGCTTAATTGCTTTCCTCTCTTGGACTCTTGCTTGGGTCTAAAGCTCCCCTCTCTTTCTCTCTCTCTCTCTCTCTCTAGAAGTAGTATCTGGAGGAGGAGGGAGAGAGGTTAGCTGCTGATGAGTAGCGGTAGAGCACGCAAGCAACAAGCGAGTGAGGGGGAGCTGCTTTTTGAGGTGGTGAGGAGATGAGGTGTGAGGCTATATAAAGAGGAGGAAGAAGAAGGGAGGAAGAGAAGAGGAGGGGGTGCAGGGGAGAAATTCGAGGAGGGCGCCTGCAAACGCCGCCATGGAGGCGGCTCGGACCTTAATTTCTATTTATTGCTCGGGCACAGCTCACCTCTCTTATCTCTCTCTCTCTTCGTTCCCTTGCTTGCGTGCTCCCTTCTCTGTCCACCCAACCAGATGAAAGGGAAGGGATGCGAGAGAGAGGAAAAGGAAGAAATGGAGTGAGAGGAGAGAGAGAGAATGTGGTAGTGTATTTTTTTTCTTTTGCAGAGTTTGTTTTGCTTTGCCTTTACTCCTTTTTACATTTTGTACCTCGCCTTGCCGAATTATTACTGGAGGCATCCCTGGCCCTCATGGCCTCTCATGCCTTGTCAATAACACCATGACTACATGGCGACAGAGGACAGGGAGGAATTTTTACTGACAGGAGAAACAATACCTTTGCAGTGTGGTCGTCGTCTTCCCCCTCAGCTCGCATGCACTGCACTTGGTAGTTCAGTTGGTAGAATAATTTATTACCGTTATCCGAGTGTATTATTCTATTATTTGATGTCCATGTCCAACAGAGGGTGAATACTCCTACTACTATACTACTAGTACCATGAATGCGTGGTAATTTTTTTAACAAAATGTTAGAACATTTAGTAACTTTTCATCAATTGGATGATTATGAGATCAAATTAAATGGTCATTTTATAGTTGTTAATAACAGAGCATGTCTCATTTTATTTTTATTTTTCCTTCTAAAATGCATATGATTGTAAATGATATTATTGTACTACTTACTATTAGCTACCCGAAGTACAAGGACAGCACTATATCTATAGGCAGCTCCGCGTAGCTAGGTATGGTCAAAAGTAACGTACTCTACACAAGCATGGAGCCTGCCATCTGCACAATTCAATTCTTGCATAAGCTTTAAGCTTGCTTAATAATAGCAGTGCATTAATGTAGCTAGCATATTGGCATACTGAATGTGATTACTCGGAAACAAATGTTTTACTAAATTTATATGTAGATGCAGATGGTACTAATTAATATATGAGAAATGCATTTATTGTACTTTGGGCATGAAAAGATACATGCCCATGAAAAATGCACTGCCTTTTTTCGTAATATTTTTTTGAGTGCCAAAAATTAAAATAGTAGTATAATATTGGGAAGATGCTAGCTAGTATATTCCAACACCTTTATTTGCTGGCTGGGTGAACAAAAATCTTTTGGGGACAAACATTGCATGCAAGTATGAAGCTATAGTGTACCTTCTTGCAGACAGGAAATGTTGCACGCACTCTCAAAAACTGTTGGGAATTTTCATCCGCCTGTGCCATCACCGGAAAGCTGATTTTGCAGGTTGGAGCTAGCAGTGGAAAAAAGGCAAAGGTGAAAAAGAAAAGAGCGAAACGGAACGGGAGCGCTGCTAAGCTAGTGCCCGTAGCTGGGCGAGTTTAAAACCCCGAGGGGAGCCCGTAGCGTGGGGCCATCCCGGCCGTCTAGGCGCCAGCGGACGGCGCATGCCTCGCCACGTGGCGGGAATCCAGGGCCTGTGTCGGGTTCCCCTTTCCGGCCGGCCGCGAAAGCCGCTGCTGCCCGGTGGGGCCCCGGCCCGGCCCTAGCCCTCGACCACGTTCTCGAACGCCATGGGAGGGAGACGAGAGGGAGACGCGGCAGCCACTGTAGTAGGCGGCAGCAGGGTGAGGCTGCGACGCCATGGCTGGGAGTGTGAGAGTGTGAACAGTGGCTCTAGTGACTAGTGAGAGAAGCTTCATGCATGGTCGCATGGACATGGATGGATCCCTGCAGCTTGTGTTGCTGTTGTGGCCATGGCGTTTTAAATTGGTGTCTTGTTGTCACCATATGCCCCTCCTGGCTTTCTGCTCTGACGACTGCTGCTGCGCGGGCTGCGGCGGCATGGTCTAGAACCTGTCAGTGCCTCATGATCTCCCCCTTGCCTTAAAAAGGTCGCTGATCATCATGTAAAGCACGCCCAAGGCTGCAGGGGATCTTCTGCGCCTGGGATAGAGGAAGGCACACCGGCCTGCCTTGTGCGCTTGTGTCTCGTTCTCACGTCCTGTAGCACGTGCCCCTCGTCCATTTTAGTCGCACATCGCCGGTTTATTTTGAGCAAATCATGTTAGTCTCTTAACGATGCATTTGCACATTAATTATAGCTTTTCAGACCAAGCGAGGATAAATTAAATGCCCAAAAAAGGCAGCAAGGACTTAACGATGGTGAGAGCACAAATGCATTTGACTATATCTAGTGAGTAATGACAAGTCCTCTCCTACTTCCTCAGATGCAAAAAACAGGACAAATATATAACATTGTCAATATTGAATATAACAATGTCAAATGCTGAACTTTTGCATTAAGGCCAAAAATTTAGTATTGTCCAGTTTTTATTAAAAAAATATACATCCAACTCCTATAACATTAAATTAGTTTTGTTGAATCCACCATGGAAATGTATTCATTTATTATTGTAGATGTCAATATGTTTTCTATAAATTTTAATTAAGTAAAAAAGTTTGACTTAATATAAAATAAAACACGTCAAATTTGGAACGAGAGAGTATGCGTGTTTGTGCATGATTCAAAAAATAGAGTCGGTCCAAACCAATTACTGTACAGCCTTATTTGGAACGAGAGGGGTTTCCCACTTTCCCCAATTCCAACGAGAATTCAAATGATTCTGCAAAATTCTTGTGAAATTCGTGCATGCCAAAAGATGCCTACATATATAAGAGAGGCGTGTCCAGTATGAGGCCTCGCTCACTGCCTCAAAAATGCTGAAAGGAAACAGGAAGCCGGTAAAGAAAAAGGGCCAGCTCGATCTGTAATTGAAATAATGATCAAACTAAAGTACACCTTTAACCACACACGCATCCTAGTATCCTACCGTTGTTTAGCATGGAAGTCGTAGTAATTGACGCTGACACAAGTGCCGCTACTATATACATATATACTTTCTTGAAACTTGAAGTTGAGGTTGACAACTATATTAGTTTCTTAATGTGTTCATAATACATTTACATGCTGCTGTGAGCTAGTCTGTGACGTGACGGCAAACCATATGACAAGGCCTTATAGTATAGCTGCGGCAAAAACATGCATGGGCCTCCACTCCCGCGCTAGCTGTTCCCAGCAGCTGCATGCACTTCTCCTACTACCCCTCATCCTACATGTATATATCCACGCACAACCATTCCTAGCCCACCCTTTTTGTTGGTTAACTTAGCAGGTACAGGCAGTCTTATTAGCTTATTAGGTCTTTGGTCTCTACCTAGTGGGTCCCCAACACCTGTACGTGTTGCTCCACGTAGACGTACATAGCGTGTCTCATGACGCACCATGGATAGTGAAAACCAACTCAAATCAAGTCCTTTCTATGGATCGGAGCTATAGCCCAGTAGTACGCACTATGTTAAGTTGGAGGCCAATAGCCAGAGACCAAAATGAGTGAGTCCTTGTGTATGCTGTTGCTCGATCTAAAAAATAAAGGGAGTGGGTAGTAGGAAATTAAACGAGATTAGATTAGACGCATGCAACTCTTCGATCGATCGATCGCAGAGATTGCTGGGGCCTGATCGAGTCAATTAAGTTCTCGTCTCTCAATCGATCGACATTTGTATATGTCACTAAGAAACGACCTTTGGTCTCTGGTACGTTAGTCCCGGTTGTGTACCGGCTAGTAACACTAGCTGGTACTAAACTGCGCAGTTTAGTACCGGTTTCGCAACCAGTACTAAACGACACGTCATTTTAGTCTTAAAAGTTTAGTACCGGTCGTGCAACCGATACTAAACCCGCCTTACAAACCGGGACTGGTGCTCGTTTTTCCTGTAGTGTGTGGTTGCAATACCAGTGAGTCCTTTCACGGTCTGATCTGATGATGATGATAAAAGGTAAACCAACCAGCCAGCGGTAGGTTATATGGACGATCTATGTCGTTTCAGTAAGAAGAAGAAGAAGATCAAGACGAAGGAAATAATGCGTGTAGAGGTTGCAGGTGTCGACAAAAAGCTATCTTGTCGATGGGAGTTGATTCAAACAGTGGAAAAGCTCAAGTGTCCAACAAATAACAACACATATAGTGGCGTGCACTGATTAAAGATCAATGATCCTGGAATGGATTTGGTAACGTAAAGTGATTACTATAGCAATGCACAGTCTTGGTGCCGTACTACTGAGATTTAATTAGCTCTATTTATCCGTTTATGGCCCGACTAGTAGATTATATTATCTATTTATCTTTGAGTTTGATCTCAGTCACCAACTCAAAATTCACCTTCAACCCAATGAATTTATAATTAGATGAAAAGATTGCTGTCCTGAAACAATAATGGATGGATGCATGAGGCCAAGTGAATTCCAACTATACACACTCTGCAAATAAAGGACTGAATAAAAACAACGGCCAGCTTCCATTCTCTCCAGGTCCCATTTTCTCTCCTGTACAACACGTACTGGAGCTGTTTGTCTGTCTGAACCAGTCAAGAACAGAATATCAATGCATATATTCTCTTACTGCCATCGAGTGAATTAATCATCGCCAGATTCATCTCTGATCTCTCTTCTTCAGCCGGACTCAAAAGAAATGAGACATATCATTACACTGCAGGTACACCAGTACATGTGGGCCCAACTTGATATGAAATTATTTGGGTGAAATTTAACCGCATAAAAAGGTCGCGAATAATGTTAGGGCCCCATGTATTTACATTTTTTAGGGTTGTCCCCGCCTGATATATACATATATTAAGAATAATATGGTTTCCAAGTACTGACACAAATAAAGATCTTGTCATCATATGCAACACTAGGATCAATAATTTTAGAACATATAACTAATTAACTTCCTTTGATATTTGTGTGGTAGTAATGTGTGTGTACCACCAAATTGAAAGGTAGAGTCTTCACGGCTGCTAAAAAGTTCTATCAAGAACTTTGTTTCGTCAGCAAATTGGAAAAACACATCTAACATATATGCTAGTTGGAAATTAAAATGCTTGATTATTGTGTAATTATCATTTCTTAAATTTGGGACACAGAACAAAGGACATGCAATGGTAAGGATCAACTTTCTTAATTAATAACTACCCATAGTATATATGGTTAACAATACGGTATGGTCTTCTTTTACATAAGTTGTAATTTTTTATGTGTGCACATGCAAGAACACAATGATCCCAGCAGAATGGTATATTTTTCCATAAGGAAATCATGATGTTTTCTAAGCACAAAGAACTGGTTCATCATTGACCATTGAAATTTGGAGCATACGAATTATTTTGTGATGCATAAAAGGTATATTCAGTCAAACTCATAAAACATGTACCTTTTGACTTATTCATTCAGATCAATACCTTGACGCGTGCGATTTTCTAAGCCCCTGAATTTGATGGAAAAGTGTAACTGCATCTGGAATACCTCATATTGAGATTCTCTTTTATATTGGGTCAAAGCATAATTCAGTTTTCCACAGAGCACCGATTAAAGTCCCTTGTGATAAGAAACTTGCCTAACTTTTTCTTTAGTGCACATACGAACAGTGTGCTCTACATGCAACAAACAGGCACCGTGGGTCATTCAGCCAAGCTAAAGGAGAAGAGAAGAATATGTATCCACTGATATGTTTGTTTGCGTAATCACTTCGTGTGATAGTTAATGTAAATAATGCAATATGCATTTTATTTGATCCTGCTTATCTGATGATGAGAGATGCTGTGTGTGTGTGATAATCTTGGGACTTTTATACCATACCAGCTCGTATCTAGATGGCCACGTTAGTGTATTGTGGAAAATACATGCAGAGTCTGTATCCCTCGGTAGGATTGACGGTAGAACACCGACACATTTTCTTCTAACTAGCCGAAGGGCACATGCCACAGACACATGTTTTAAAAAATTAATAATTTAGAGATGTAGTCAACATGGACTCTTTAGATTAATCTAGAGCGGTCGATCATCATAAAATCTGATGGCGTCGGATCAAAGGTGAGATGTAGTCAACATGGACTCTTTAGATTAATCTAGAGCGTTCAATCATCATAAAATCCGACGGTGTAGAATATAGATGACGACGGACAAAACGAAAATTTCATCGTCCTTTATATCTTCTAAAAAGTAATACCATTTTCCATTCAGTCAGGAATTTCCTTTTATTTTAATTTTATATTATGTGTAGTATTTGTTTTAAGTAACATATTATGTGTAGTATAAGTACATACTTCTTATTAGTAATTAGTATATAGGGAACGATAGTCCATCGAGCAGGAAAAGGCGTAGCGCGTGGTGAACAACTTCAATATATGTGTTTCCTAAAATTAATTAAAGAAATGGAACAACTCTCTAATTACGTACTCCGTATGTGCCTTATTGATGAACGATATGAAGCAGCTCTCAGTCTCTCACACAAGTAGTAGTTTTGGGGTAAAACTGGCACATAGAAGATCCTTGTACTCTGAAGTACTGAGCCGATGGATTTTTTTTTTTAAAAAAATGTTTATTTGTTTGGCATTGTTGGGTACAGAAGGGATTAAAAGGGCCCCTAAAATTTGACATTGACAGTGATGTGGGTGAGGTCCCAATAATTGAGTACTTGCTGGCCTTTGCTCTCGAGCCCTGTGCAATACACGAGTTGACTCTTCTTTTACTCCCTTTCACTCATTTCAGTCCCTTTCTGTCCCCATCCACAACACCACATGAATGTGCGCGCGTTGTATGTATGTACTGCAAAGACATAGACATACACACACACCCAAGGGAGGAGAGAGAAAGAGAAAAAGGGTAGAGAGAGAGACTGCCATAATGCCCAAATCCCTATGCTTAACTAACTCATTCTCTTTGGAGTTTGGGGTCGTCGCTTGAGGAGCAACCTGCTGCAGAGGGATGCCGGCCGGAGGTGCTGCATGCCTTGAGAGGTGTGCCATTAGGCTACGTTTTTGAATGACACACTCAGGCCGGCCGGCCTGCTGGCTGCCTGGCTGGCTTCCTGTCATCCTGTGGCCGGATTGGATGCCGCAGGTCCCAAAATCGACAGCACCCCCTCTTGTTCTTGAGGCTTGACCTGACCATACTGAAATGCAATTGCATTAAGCTGGGGGAGTAGAAATATATTGCTAGAATTAAGCTGCCATTGACTTGTGTTGCACTACAGATAAAGCTAGCTGCTAATTAACTAACTAGAAAAGCTGCTCCCTGCTGCGTCCCGAGCTCATATATAAAGGGCATGGCCACGACATGATTATTCGAATTACGACCTGACATACACATCATGTGACCTGCCAATGAAGCTGTCAACAGAAGCACTTGTGCCAGACTGCCAGTGAATCTAAATCCAGCTGCAAAATAATTACTACTGTATGGCACCTCAAATAGGAAACGAAACAAAACAAGCCTCTATTGCAATGCATGCAATTATGGACCTGCTTAACCCTCCGGGCTGGGAAAGTAGACAAAATCCCAAGTCAAGTGATGGCCCCCACACGCCTGGTGCTCTAGCTAACTTCTTCAACAGTAGTGCTCGCAGGAAGCTCTTAATCGGAGAACTAATTATCTACTAGTAGTTATAGTATATAGTATTGGTTAAGGTACTGTGTTTCAGTGCTTCGTAATTAAGACCAAAGTTTGATTCCCTTCCACTGCAACAAATTAATTAATTCCTAGCTAGCTATTAGCCTCTGCTCAAAAATAGCCTCCAAATTATTTTCTAGCAAATATATAAATATTCTGATTTTCCTTTTGTTGTTCTTTTGCCCCTAATAAATATTTAGGAGTGTCTTTTAATTTTTCAGACGCCTCTATAGTAGGATATATAAGTTCAAGTTAACCTTCAAATTGATCATTAATAAAACTGCCCACAGCACTACAAGAAGGCTATTATTTCTAGTATGAATAAATAACTACCATAACTATGGAAAATGAGTATAATTTGTGAGGGGTAACATTGTTGGTGATTTGATAAAATTGTTGGGAAGAAAGAAGCAAATTATACTAGAAAAACTGTCAGACACACTCGGAAAAAAAATAGAAAGCATCAAAGTGTTGGCCATTTCGTTAAAAACTGTCGGGAATGACTGTATATCTCGTAGTGTAGTGCATGCATGATTTAACTGTAGATATATACTTGTGTTCCTACGGAGGATATTAAAAAGAGAAGAAATAAGAAAGAGGGGGTAAGAAAAGAGGATCAATCAAGGAAAAAAAAAAGACTAAAGCCAGCAAAAGGCCATGCCTTTTGTTCCAGCGCCAGCTATATGGGTCGCTCGCGTGTCCAAGTGTAGTATGTCGTGGCCTCGTACTGGTTTGCACTATAGCAGAACAGTAGCTTTTTTTCTCCACAGGCCTCAGGCCAGCGGCGGACGGAGCCGATCGGCGCAGCAGGTGACCGGCTCGTCAGCTCATCAGCTGGAAGTATACTGCATGCGCCCCCAGCCGGCCAGCCGGACGGCCGGCCGTTTCCACGAGCAAATAGATGCAATAGGGATGCCCCGTCGTCCCTTGTCGCAGCAGCAGCAGCTTGACAAGAAAGCGCAATAGAAGCCCGACTTGACGGCCGCTGGGCCAAGCATCACATGCATGCATGCCTGCATGCCTCACCCAGTCACCCCCCACGCCCTCTCACTCGCTTCGATCACCTCTACCCTCCCTTCACCTCTCAACTCTCACACACATGCACTGATCACCTCGCTCCCTAGCAGCTAGAGTACCTACTAGCCACCCTCCTCCCTTACTTTTTGTTGTTTGCATTTTTCTCTCCTTTTTTCCATCACCAAATGCTCCAAAAATGCATTCCAACAAATTGAATCACTATTATGTAGGAAATACTCCCCCATGTGTTTTGGTTATAGTGGCATTCTAGCAAAAACTTTGGCCCGCTTCCGGTACAAATGTCTTGTTAGGAATGCTAGTTATTCGTGAACGAGAATGTTTCTTCCACATATTTTGTAAGTGTTTTTTTAGAAGTCGCCGAGGGACGAAAAAGTCCCCACCTAAATTTCATTAAATCACATATGTCGGCTAACCGGTGATGATTTTGGTGCGGGGCACCTTACAAATGTTGGACCGCTGAGCGGTCGGATGAGGACAACTCTAGACAAGAATGGGGTAAAACAACATAGTACAAAGAGAAGAGGGAAGCACTACCCACAAAAAAAATCAAAGAGGAGACACAACACAGCCGAAAGACAATTTGATTTGATCGTCGATCGCCGATTAGCGCCACCAATGAACAACATATTTGTCGGTTACACAGAGAAAACAGGGAAAAGCACAACCCACAAACAATTCAAACGGGAGACACAACACAGCCGAAGGACAATTTGATTTGATCGTCGATCGCCGATTAGCGCCACCAATGAACAACATACTTGTCAATTACACGATGGTCGTTGCACCCTGCACCACCTCTCGTAGCTACACCATCCCGATGCTCCCTCCATCTGAGGGACCACCTAAAGAAATGGGACTAAAGGAGGCGAAGGATATGCAAGCCAAAGCTTACCGGAGACGACAAACTCCCTTGAAGTTGATGGTGACACCTACAACACATCCGAGCTCCACATACCACCGTCCGAGGGGAGGAATCCTTGAAGGGGAATGGCGGAAGTGGTGAAAACACCATCTGACATTTGATCTTCTGGCACCACAAACAAGAAGAA
The DNA here is from genome assembly GCA_015476505.1 of Urochloa ruziziensis. Taxonomy (NCBI): domain Eukaryota; kingdom Viridiplantae; phylum Streptophyta; class Magnoliopsida; order Poales; family Poaceae; genus Urochloa; species Urochloa ruziziensis. The sequence continues at coordinate 20,979,509 of CM027126.1, forward strand.
CATTGACGAAACAGAGGCATCATAGGAGGACGCTCACCGAACCACGACATAGCCAACAACCAATGTCGACAACCTCACTCACGAAGAGTAAGCTTGTCGGGAGAGGAGAAATAGGCCATTTTGTAAAGTACTGTTGAGGGCAAATGAGGTAGTGTAGCTCACAATTTCAATAATATTACACGAGAATGTTTCTTCCACATGGCACATGTACATATGCAAAGTTTATGTGTTATTATCTCACCGCCTTGAAATAGTGTAGAGCTTCAAAATTCAAACCGCCAACCGTCATATCTTGTAACTTGTATCCCCTTGAGCAAATTGCATCTGTATGCATGTGCTAAGGCCAGTCTCAGTGGAAGTTTTATCAGCATTAAATAGGCTGCCATGTCAGCATTTTTGATGATGTGGCAGTGTATTAATGAAGAGAGATGTGAAATGAGTTTCATCCTCATGAAACTCTCTCTACACGGTACTCTAGACAGCTTGTGTCTTGCATGTTGTCTTGAGAACAACACTCAATGAAACTTTGCATTGAGTAAGGGTGTTTCATCATAGTTTCAATCTTCTCTTAGATGATGTGTCACTTTAGGTAAGTGTGTCGATGAAACTCCCACTGAGACTGGCCTAATAGTGATTCAAATAGCATTAATTGCTTCTAATTAGTAAAAGGTACCAGAATATATATCGTGTATATGCTGTATATTTTCCAAGCAGGGGCAAAAACAGAAAATAAAAATAAGCTTTTTGTCCAGTTGCGTGCATCTCGGCCCCATCGATTCCATTTGTAGCAAGCTTGCCTCCAATGGGCCAGCAGATGAACTGTGGGGACCCCTTACCGGGACGTCCCTTGATTACCTGTATCAGGTCCTGGATCGACGCTGATACAGATCTTATTACAGATTAGTATCAGAAGAGGTAAATAACGTAAAACTTTAAACAGATTTAACACCGTTTGTTTTAGCTAGCGGAGAGCGGGTAGGCACTTCATTCCTCCACCGGAATGGGCTGTAGCACCTCATCGCCCTGGAGACTTAAACCTGTGTGACAATGAAAGCAAGAGTGAGTATTCAGAATTGAATACCCAGCAAATCCCACAAATTCAATAATATAATATATTAAATTAAATAAATGTGATGGTTGGGCCTGGAGGGGCATTTCCTCCCTGCCAGTCCCGGTATCAAGCCCAGAACCCAGTCATCGGCGCTCCTGCCGTCCGGGTTTCTCATGCAATAACGTAAATCTAATCAGTGGGGGCTTTGACCAAATCGGCTCTATGCCGAGAGCTGCGGCTATCCAGATAGATTTTAACTCTGCAGAGGTTGTACTTATCTACCACGCATTCGGTCTGTTCCCACCTCCGCGAAAGGTGGGCGTCGACCTGCGAGACTCGTGTCCACTGGCGTCTATCTCTAGACGGCCAATCACTAGCTCTGTCCACGGGTGCTGCTGGGGCCTAAACAGGGATCGCATATCTGTCCACAAAAGGACCTTCCCGGGGAATAGGTGCACCTTGTATATAAAGGGCATGCCTCTGCATCGCCCTTGGGCCCTACCAGCCCTGTCACATGCGACCCGTGCCGACCAGTCCCAGCCCTCTGTCTGGGGTTGTCTCCAGCATACCCGTTGCCCACCGTGGCCCCTTGGGACAGTTTACTAGTGCTGACTAGTGGGGTGTGAGTCAAGGCCTCACATAAATAGGTATTCCCGAAGGCCATACCTTTTTGGCATGTGTGGTTGTACAGGGGATTGGAAAGACTCTCCTATGAACCGGTCGGTGGGGGCGGGACGCGTGGCCGGCGCAGGGAGCTCGAGCTCCGGCAATGGAGCTCGGCCGGGGATGCGGGGAGGAGAGGTGGGTGCCGCAATCGCCGCTCATCTTGGGCGTTCAAGGTGCATCGCGCGGTGGTGGCGCGCCCGCAGTCGTGTACGGAACGCCGTGGAGAGGAGGTATGGGCGCCGGGGATGGGCACACCGGGGCCATTAATGGCTCCCGGGTGGTTGGGAGTTGGGGCGGCCGGTCGGGAAGGGCGTGAGGGGCGCTGGCGCGCGGCGGGGCAGCTCGGAGCTCTGCCGGCGGCGGTGACGTCAGCGCGTCGGGAAGAGGAGGAAGAAGGAGGTGGCCGCGTGGGCCGGGGTGCGAGTGGGCCGCGGCGACGAGCTGGGCCGCGTGGCGTCAGCGGACCGGGGAGGGGAGAAAGCGGACTGGGCCGCAGGGGGAGTTATGCGGGCCGCTGCGGCCGCGGGCCGAGCGATCGAGGAAGGGGGAAGAAGCGGGCGGGATTGAGAGTCGGGGGAGCGAAGCCAGACTTTGACAATGAGTTGCTGGGCTGAAAACGAGGCTTCGGCCCATTTAACATTTAAACACGTTTTCTATTTGTTTGAAAGGGTTTTTAAAAAGGATTTGAATTCAAAGTGAACCAAACCCCTTTCCTAGTTTTTCCTAGGGTTTGGAGGTTTATTTTAGGTCCTAGAAAACACTTAAGTTATAGAGCATCCCTTTATTTCCCTTTGGTTATTTATAGGTTGTTTTCTATATTCGTTCCCTTTTTAAATCTATAATTTTCCTAATAAATCTAGTATTTATCTAAATGAACCCTAAATTAATTCTACTTAATTTTGAGAGTGTTACATGAACAGGGTAGGCACCGTAGCTTCTTGTGATCACTGAAAGATATGCTACCGCCAAAAACGTATAAAATATTTGGTGGCCTTAGGTTGCATGCTTGGAGTGCATCATCATCCGCCTCCCTACTAATCTAAACCTATCACTACCACCACAACAAAGCATAAACAAAACAAGATTAGAAATGTGTTCGCGGCAGCAGGCGTACTGCGATCCATTCACCCTTTAATGAAGCATTAGCAGCAGCACATGTCTCAAGATCACTAGGCAGTATCCTAAGCCCCTCCTAGTACCCACTAGATGAGACACAAACACCTGCCGTGCTGGGCTAAAAAGGGTCATTAGGGGGCGGGCCCCACCCGGCATCCTTTTTTTCCAAATTAAATGGTGGTGATCATGTGATGTTTAGCCGTAGTGCTTGCAGTAGAATATGCCCTAATATAATTGCATGCCTCCCCCTGCTTGCTCTTACTGCTCCAGCTGAGAAAAAAAGGATTGCATTGCATACCTTAACTGTCATCATGGTGTCACTCCCTTGCTTGTTCCATGTTTGCTTACTTCTTGAGTACATAGTACATATGGTGTGGTGCCTGCGTGGATGGATGAATTATTCCATGCTTATATGATTAGGAGAGGATTCTTCATTTGTTTTATGAGGTGAAGTGAGCCAATCATAAGCTTCTTTCAGGTATGCATATGGTAAAGGAAGATGTACGTATATGCCCTGTCAGAGATATCAGACATGTAGCTGCAGCACAAGCCCATGCACGCAGACTGCTGGAGTCCTCTTCAGCGTTTGACCAAGCCTACGTACGTCTCACTGGGACTGTTTCCTGCCAAATCTCCTGTTGCGAGACATTTTGACCGAGCAATCTCAAGAACTCTCACCCTGCACCAAGAAACTGAACTGGAACACCAGGCACAGCGCACATATAATCACCTAGCGCACATATATAATCACCTAGCCTAGGGCGATGCAATGCAAAGGCTCGATCCCAGCAAAAGTTCGAGCGCGTACTGCATCTGAATCACTGTAGCGGCTGCGGTTGGGTGAGGAGTCGCAGTGCGTCTCCTGATGAACAGTGGCGGCGCCATGCAGGCATGTGCCGTGTCCGCCCGGGCCGCACCAGGCTCGGGCCACCCCGTGTCCTCCCCCGACTCCATCCACGAGTACCGAGTCAGCGACAGCCCACAGCGTGATGGAACACCAGGAGGACAAGTTCATGCACACGTGCACACGACGAGGGCCGGCCGGACCCCCGGGGCGGCCGGCCGTGCGTGCGGGCGTGTCCGTCCTTGCGCTCCCAGTCCATGTCCATGCCCCTGTCTGTGGTCTGAACTTTGAACCATACAGTTACAGCCTCTGAATTATTTCAGGGAGACAGGTCCTCCATACCCAATTATTCGCCGTGTATGGGACAGTCGTTTTCACCTGCAAGGAAGTGCCGTGCAGTGCATGAGAAAACTGCAGATGTGTTATCAAAAGAGATTAAAACAGAGCAAGGGAATTAGGGAATGAATCCACGTACGACTCTTTATCAATCTGACAGTAAGGGAACCTGATGACAAGAAGGGTCACCTACTATGTTTTTTCTCTTTTGGAAACAAGGGTCAGTTGTTGCAGTTTTGATCTTGTAAAGCTACGATATGGACTACAGAGCTCCAACTAAGCTGTTATCAATTAGCGAGAGCATATGACACTGCAACATGTTTCTAACAAGGATGATGACATCATCAATCAGTAGTACTTAGCAAATTTGCTATTGGGATGCACTGTAAATTGTCCATGGAGCATACCTGATGGAATTGTTGCTGGGATTGGGCTTACCATTCCACAGTTTACATATCCTGATTTAAAACACCGTCAGGTCAAAGGCATACCACAAGCCTTATTAGATAGCCTTACAAGACTCCAGTGTTTTAATTTATCACATTGTCACTGTAGTGGGGGAACAAGCCATGGGCAATCTCATTGAACTCCGGCATCTATATTTACAAGGGTTTTGGGGTTCTACATTTCCATTTTGCTTGAGTGTATCAGCACCCTCTCAAATATGGAATATCTGGACTTTGTCTCGTAATGCAGGTATCTACATTACAGCAGACTGTTTCAGTAGCCTCAGGAAGGTACGTGCACTGGACCTCTCGAACTGCACCGATCTCGGGTATGTATCACCAAGCATGGCTGAAATAGATAACATAAAAATGATAGATGTGAATGGCTGCGGTTCGTTCATGGTGGGCATGCGGTTTTGTCGTCGTAGAGAGAATAAAAGTTTAATCATGCTACCAAATTTCAAAGTCCAGGCTGATGATGATGCCTCCAGCAGCAATCTTGTTCTGCTTGAGGGTGTAAATCCTTCCAATCTTGCGGTCTTGATATTGTGCATTGGGCAATTAGTAGGATTCTCTCATCTTCCAAGTTTTTCTTAACAGTCTGATCCTTGCACAATAAGGCCCGTTGGGCAATTAGTAGGACATTCATCAAAAACCACTAAAATGTGAGGTTAGAAGCCCATTAAACCAAATCGTTCAAATGAACTCGGTGGTTGATTAGAACACAGAAGATATCTGAGGCCAATTAAAATGTTTGCCATTTTCCTCAACAAATAGCCGATTCAGTCAACATGGACTGACCGATATCATGAGAAAACTACAGTACAACAAATAGCCGATTCAGTCAACATGGACTGACCGTTATCATAAGAAAACGATACATCAGAACGATCACAAGAATATCAACATTTGGTTGCTGAGATCACGACAGCGACAAAACCACAGATGCTCGTTATTCCACCAAACAGAATAAACTTTAGATTCAGCTAGTATTTTAAGCAATGCATAACCATGTCTGATGTCTCAGCATAAACAAGCGCACTTTCAACCAGAATCATAGAACAAAACTGCAATCTTATCACAAGGCTAACTAATCATAGGGGCAAGTGTTCTAAGGGCCACACAAAGTTTGATAAACAGAGCACAAATTTGACATCCAATTCCATCCAAGAACAACCAAGACCACATGGCTGCCTCAGCGCAGCCTCCTGGCCTCCCTCTCGGACTCGAGCAGGGTGAGGATGTCACCCTCACGAACCGGGCCCTTGACGTTCCTCATGATGAGACGGTTCTGGTCATCCAAGAACTTCACTCTGACCTGGGTCACCTGACCCCTGGAGCCAGTCCTGCCCATCACCTTCACCACAACAGCAAGCTTCACCTGGGCGTCCATGCTGCGCTGATGGAAGGCACAAGTCAATTACCAAGATGCAGGTTATAGCAAACAGAATGTGTAACAATTTCTAACACATGTTTATAAACAACAATGAATGGGTAGGACATGACTATTTGTTGTCCACACAATTATCAATGCAGAATGGAAGATTTCTAATGAAATGCTTGCTCTAGAACAAATCAGAATCTTCACTAGAGGCAGCAAAAAGCTTCTACTTTCCAACATAAATTTGGTTCACTGTCTTCGCTTAAAAAAAAGCCCATGTCTAATCCTCCAACGAACCATTTACAATCGCTATTATTGTATCATATATGTGCAATAAAATTGGCACAAACATGCATTCCTCAACGTTTGCCAAGACTACTCTGCAGATCAGCTGTCTCGGACCACATCTATCTGGTAAACAATTGTTTTATGCATCACATCAAAGCAGCAACTCCACACATAGCATCCACCACAAAAGCTGGAATTCGGTGCGAGCATGCTAATCTCTGTTGGTTCTAGGCAATTGCTCAGGCGAAGATCGCAACCGCTCCTATCCCCTGCAGTGTGGTCGACCTAACCCGGTGGGCATCTGCCTCCCCCACCCTCCTACAGGCAATCCGGGCGTCCGACGCCGGCGCTGGATTGCCGCCCTGCAGCCTGACTCTCTAGTCTCTACACGAAAGCCGGCAACGATGAAACCCTTGCGCTCTAAAGCTCTACGCCGGCAACAACTGCTGTCACGGCGTGTTCATTTTCAGGCGCCCGACGTACAGGAGAGGTATTGTGCAAATAAAAGCGCGCAAAACAGGATAACATCTACAGGCACGGCGTGTCGCCGGGGATTGAGAAGAGATGAGGCGCACCTCTCGCTGGCGCGAGCACGAAGGCCGACGAGGAGCCCACGGACAAGCGAAGCGAAGGGCGGCGGCGGCGCGAATAGAGCACTGGGGAAGGAAGGAAGGAAACCCTAGGCTGCGCTGGCTTGTTATCCGCCGTGTGGACCGGATGCGGGAGCTCTTCCGCGTTGGGCTGGGTGGGCTAGATCGCCTGCATGGGCCTCGTCGAAAGCCTAGGAATGTCCAGGCACAGTATCAGATGGCCGAATGGACCGGACCCAGCGGGCTGACAGTACTTTGAAGGCCCACGTGCAGCAGTTCATTTCACTGTTTGTTTTTGCGAAAAAAAGATCGTTTGCAACTAGATTTTTTTTAGGGCGTTTGCAACTAGACTTGTGTACCACCTGAGTAAGTAAGTAGTTAACCCTATATAGCAAGCAAACAGAGCATGTAACACGAGCCTTCCTAATAAAGCATTCTGCTCTGAGAGGACGAACTTGTTATGTTTGGCAAGTGGATGAAGATGCTGATTAGCATCGATCATTCCAAAAGCGCCTTCCCGCCGCAGCCACACTGTTTGTCGGTCACGTGGTTAGGTTAGGTGTGCGGCACAATACTCGCATCAGACCAGGCAAACGCACGCCGATCACCACCTGCCATGCCATGCATGATAAACGCTTCCTTCACCGTGTGTCCGTGTCCTACCACGCATTGGACGGTCGGATCTGAGTGTGCCGCGGCCCTCCGACGGCCTAGATATATCTGCATAGGCCTTTTGCCTTATCCACCCTGAGGGATTTGGGTATTCCGCATAGAGGAGAATATATATAACTTTTGGATAGCCCCGCCCAAGAGGAAACGTGAGCGTGCTCGCCAAACAAACATACGAGGAGGAGGAGAGTCTTGGAGGACGACGAATCCAAGCTGGAAAGCGCGTCCGTCCACTTCCTTGCCCGCTAAGACTAGGGACACACGATCGATCGAGAGCGTGCAACGATCAAACAAGGAAACGATGTGACGTGCGCGAGCCATCTGATCGATCGCTACGAAGAAGTCAAGCACGCGTGATCCCGGACGGCAAGTCGCTGCCATTTCGAGCCCTTTATTCAGATGGGTCTATTTGTGGGATGCCCTTTGCATATCTTTGACTTATCTTGTGTCGTCGTCGTCTATGGATTGATCGAGTAGTAGATTCTAATAATCCTAAAACAAAATTAGTAGATTCTAATTGGCTGCTGCTGCGACTGATTTGTCAAGTAGCTTTTGTAATCGACACGGCTACGATAACAGATTTTGGTGCAAGGCTTTGTCCAAATGGCACCTATGTGTTGTTATAGATTACATGGCGTTGGATGTTTGAGCAAATAGTAAGTAAAATCTGCATAAACTTACACTGAATTGACAACCAAGGTTCGCTGTTCGCTCCTCCATGCGTGTTAAACGTCAACCAACGATCCAGTCATCCATGCGCATCATTCATTTAATCGAATGGACATATAAAACAGCAATGCCAAATCTAATACTTGAAGTAGTTATATACTTCTAAAAACAAAAACCAGTTCAACTAGTTAAGTTTGTTGGTTTCAAGTCGCTGCGGCCGCCGCGTTGTAGACTTGTAGGTACTCTACAAGACCTCCCTGAATACTCCTACAACATTGTACTATATTGTACATAATTATTGGAAACTGCGGCCCTACACGCAAAACTCCCATATACCATGCCTAGCCAAAAACTCTCAAACCCTAATTATCGCAAAGCTCAGGCACCAACCCAAAGCAAACCTACTGACGGAGGATTAATCTGCAAATCTGCTTGCGTTTAGCGTTTTTACTAATACACCCTCCCCTCCCTCTCACCTTCTCCCCAGCCCACCCCACCCACTGCCTCGTATTCTATTCCTCATCTCCGCCGTCCTCGCCTTCTCCAAATCCACTTCGCGACATCGCACGCACGCGCGTCTCCTCCCGCGACGGCGACTCCCGCGGCGACGCCCTAGGGTTAGGGTTCCGGCGACTTCCGCGTCCCTCGGATCGCGCGGGAGATCCGTCCATGTCGTCCGACCCCTCGCCCCACCTCCCCACGCCGGTGGCACCGCCGGGCGCGGCGGAGGTGGATCCCCAGTCCCAGCCGGCCGCGCCGCCCGCCGAGCCTCCGGAGGTGATGCACCGGACCAGGTCCGTCGACTTCTTCGGACGCCGCACGCCCATCGTCTACCAGAACGACAACGGCCCCTGCCCGCTCCTCGCCATCTGTGAGCTCCCGTCCGATTCCGAACCCCCGCGAGTTCACCGCGCCTACGTAGTTGATGGCGAGGGTTATTCATGTCTCCGGTTTTCATTTTTGCAGGTAACGTGCTGCTGCTGAAGAATGTGATCAGCCTAAACCCAGACGCCAGCGAGGTGTCGCAACAGAAGTTGCTATCGCTTGTTGCTGAGCGCCTTATTGATTCTAACAGCGCCGTACAGGTTCGATTTTAACTCTCAGGAAATTGGTTTGTTTAGGTTTAGTGGATCAATGTGGGAATGGTATTGTGTTGGGAATTGGGGATGCAACAGCAGTGTGCAGGTTAGATTAAAATAGGTCGATGGCTGTGTGGCATTGATCGGAGTGATAAATGTTTTGAGATGTAATTCGTAGGACAAGGATGAGGAGTATGTCCGCAACCGGGAGCAGAACATCGCAGACGCGATCGACCTTCTCCCGCGCCTTACGACAGGCATTGACGTAAATGTGATGTTTAGGAAGTGCGTAAGGGTTTTCAGCTTGTTCATCGGTGGTTTGTGTGTGTTCGTGTGATTATATGTTTATTCTGACTGGGGTGTGTATGTTGCAGGATTGATGACTTTGAATTCACCCGAGAACGTGCCATATTTGATCTTCTGGATATCCCACTATACCATGGATGGATAGTGGACCCTCAGGTGTGCTTTTGTACCACCAGTTAAAATTCTATATGGTTTGTGCTGCCCAATGATGTCGCTGATTTCAATTGGGTTTGTGCATGTCATCTTGTTCCTAAATTTGCACTCACTACAGCATTTGGATCCATGGCCTAAACCATCTGAGTAGCTATTAGTTAAAGTGATTCTTTCAATCCTGGAAAACCTATGTTTACATTATAGATTCTGTCTGGCTTGTTAGGTCCTTTTGTTGGATTTTTTTTTTCTTCAAAACTTGATAGATTTGCTATCTTATGCAAAGTGATCTGTTAATCTAGGATGCGTACCCTACAACATCTTACTACCTGTATCTAGGGTTTGATGCACTTCTGGTTTGATATTGATGTATGCTTAAAATTGTGAAGTCTACATAATGAGCTCCTTTAAGGCCACTCCCTCTTACATCCTAGGCGGGAAAATTTAGACCTTTCTGTTTTTGAATTGACTAACAGTTAGCCGGTTGTAGCCCGTGCCCTGCACGTGGTTGCAATAGAAAAGATTTAAAAAGGAAAGTTAATTAATAATGTTGCTGCCACGGTGCCACTCGGCCGTTTTTATTTATGTAGGGAAGCTGTCCCCTGATATGGGTATTAGGAAACCACTAAAATTAAATTCTGATTGGTTGTGTCCTTGAATTTAACCGGCAAGGTGCACTGCACTATCTTGACAAAATATTTGCGAATATGGCATGAGTTGAATTTAATTTAGTGCAGTACTGCCATCTAGAGGCTGTTCCTTGTCGCTTCTGCTACATTTATAACATGTGACAGAAATGAACTTTGTTCCGCAGCACTCACTTGGAACGTTGATTTTGTCTTCACCTCACCACCCACCTGCCTCTGTACATTATCTCTGCAATAATTCATTAGAACACGTGGCTGGGTTTCTATTGACCGTGTTTTTGGTTAGTATGTGGCGCATCCTTTGTAATGTTTGAGCTGGTTCTTACCATATTTTTCTTCTTTAGTGATGCGATACAAGGGTCTGCGTATTCGAGAAAATTAATCATTACAAATAAAATACATGGTGACATGAAAGAGTATGGACCAGATAAAATATGTATGCATTCCAATTACATTGTCCTATTATGCTAATTTTCTAAATAGAAAATCACTCGCACATATTTAATAGTTGTGGATGACCATCTCCCCTCAGCCTCAAGAGGTAATGGGTCACCTTCTTTAATCCTAGCCATTTGATGAAATAGATGTTGTTCTGTACTAATTTGGGAGTACCCTAAAAAGTTTTCTATATCAGAGGTGAACAATTAAGCCACCTACTTATCATTGCTGACTCATATTGTCTGTAGGATACTGAAACTGCTACTGCTATTGGATCGAAGTCCTACAATGCTCTTGCTTCTGGGCTTGCCGAATTCAAGTCAGGGAAACCAACAGAAGAGAATGAACATACGGAGGAAGAAACTGTTGACTTTGCTGCTGCAACAACTGCAGCATTAAAGATTCCTTCGCCCACTGTCTCTCGAGGGAGATCATTTGATGAACATACACTCTCAGACTCAGCTATACCACAAATAAGGCGAGGCGACCGTGAGGAAGAAGAGGAACTGATGAGGGTCCTTAATCTATCCAAAGCTGAAGCTGTAGATACAATTGATGGATCTGTTTCCTCATCCTCCAACGTGGAGGAAACAACACAAAGTGAATGTTTTCGGTCAGAGGCATCTGAGGTGGTGGAGGCAACAAAAAAAGAGGAGCATGGTGACCATGCTGTGAGTGATGATGGTTCCGTGCTACCAATCACAAATGATGCTGTTGATGGCAGTGAAGTGCCCGAAGAATCCCAAGAAGCTTTGACATCTAAAGAACCAGAGGACAATGGAATAAACCTTGACATATCTGTTCAGTCTTCAGAATCAACTCCTGCTTGTCTGTCTAATGAATCTTTTACTCCCAGCGACCACCAACCTGCTGCTCCTACACTCGTCGAAGCTGATAAGGAATGCAGAGAACAATCTGATGTACAAATTCAGGGACAGTCTACTGATATTGAGGTCACTTGTGACCCCTCAGTTGTAGCATGTGAAGCTGCTTCAGGTGATGCTACAACAAAACTGGATGAGAAAAGTGATTCTTTAGATAGTTTGGAGCCTCTACCTTCAAGCATTCAGGAATGTGAACCAATATACCAAGGTGAAGAGCACATACTTGGCACCACAAATGTGGCACATGAAAATCAAGAGCCAGTTTATGAGGGGGAGGTGGTTCTTGCTGAGCAGGCTGACAAGACTGAGGAAACCAGTCATTGCTCAGAAGACAAGGCCACAGAACATCAATGTGAGAATTTCATGTTTTAGACGGTTGTTTATTATTTTTATGAATCTCTTTGGCTGCGAATGATTTATTTACTATATGTGGCTTCACATTTTGAATTGATTTATTTTCAGGGGAGCTGATTGATAATTTTCTGCGGACCACTGCTAACCAGCTAACTGTCTATGGGTATATCCCTATTCTATGAGCTAAATCCTCTTTTTCCAATTGTATTCTTATTTATCGCATTGTCGAATTAAATGCACAGCCTCTTCTGTTTACAAGAGGGACTTAACGAAAGAGAGCTTTGTGTCTTCTTCCGTAATAACCACTTCAACACTATGTTCAAGGTATGCTAAACCATTATCTGATTACTTAAAATTGGAGCTGTTTTATTTATTTTCTATATTTATTCTGCAGTATAACTGAACTACTGAAGTCTATAGCAACTGTTTTTATTTCTTTTCTATATTTATTCTGCAGTACAATGGAAGTCTATATCTCCTAGCAACCGATCAAGGTTTTATAAGCCAAACTGATTTGGTCTGGCAAAAGTTGGATGAGGTATGCTTAACTATTCTGTCATTGTTTTATTCATCACAAGTGATCTTTCAGGTTGCTGCTCAAACTCCTTTATGATTTTTTAATTCTCAACTGGCAATCATTAGGTGAATGGAGATGGGGTTTTTCTTACTAGCAACTTCACACCATTCAAGGCTGAAACTCCAAGAAATGATTCATGGAATGAACAACAAGCTATGACGAGTACTGCTGTACGTATAACATCAATAAACTGATGTAGTTTTTATAGGTACACTAATGCTAACCAGTTCAGGTTTATTTGTCCACAGGATTATATTTCTCAATTTGACAACTCCACTTCTGGAAAGTATGTTCTTCCTGCCTGTCTTTTCTTACTGCTGCTAATTGTCTGGGTGGGTCAACTTTTCAAGTTTCGGTGTGTAACCATGTGAATACTTTTGATCTGTACTCGGTAGCAAGTGTTCATCAGTTGGACTATAATGTTACAGCAATTGAGGAGGCTGTAGTTTCTTTTTTTTTATCTATTGCCCATTGCTCTCTGTTATGCAGTCCTTTGGCTTGTTTCTAGTTGTTTAGCTTCTTGTTTTGGGGGGCACACTATTATGGCTGAACATGTACTTGAATGGCCAATATCTAGCATGCTTTATAGGAGATCTAAAGTTTGTTCAAGGTGACCGTAGATGTGAACTGAGCATGTTCATCAGTTCTATCTGATCATCGGTTTAATTAAATACCATCATCATTAGTGGTTTTAGCTGACCCATAGTGGTCTGCTTAGCATGAGAGAATTCTGATGCTTAATTGATGGTTGTATCTACTCGTTTATGAAAGCCCAGTTTCAAGTTTGCTTACATTAGTTTGTTTGACAATATGTGAATAACACGGGAAAGATAATTGCACAATGCACAGTGGCATAACTCTAATTCAGACAAATAAGATGATTGTACCTGCTGTTCTTTGTAATGTTATGTTATTGTTTCACTTATGTTTGCACATGCATTGCCTAAGTTCTAACGCTCCCATTTTGATTTTCTATACCGGCAGCTCTGATCTAGAGCTAGCTATAGCACTTCAACAGCAGGAGTTTGAGCGCCAACCTCAAAGATTTCAACCTCCACCACAGCAGCAGCAGCAGCAGCAGCAACAACAACCTCAGACGCAGCACCAACCAACTCAATCTAGCCGACCAGGACTTGTTGTTGGTCCAAGGGTAAGTTTCTTTGTTTTATTATATGCTTATAGCAAATATATACTCATATGGCATCAAAACCTTACTTCTCATTACCACCTGGCATTTATCGTCTTTTCTTTTGCGGTGATCCATTTAGTTTGGATTCAGATATGTATACGACCTGTTGTCTTGAAATTACCATGACCCTACTTCTGAATCCTAAAGTAGCTACTGTATTCAAACCAGTAGACATTTATTGCTGGGAAGTCTTTCCAAGATTCACTTGTGAACACAGCTATTTTAGAGGCCGCCCTTAACAAGTGTGAAGTGATGTGTTGTGAGAGAGCATTCGAATCCATGGACGTCAAGCTATAATAATAGACATAATGTGCTTAGTTCGTGATCATACCTTTTGAACTAGGTTCTGATTGTATGGGTTCTCTTGTTGCTGTTCTTTTTACCATTGAGAGGCTTTGACTTGTTTCTTGTGGACCCTGCTTCTATGGCTACTTAACTGATGGATTTGAATATTGTGACCATCTTTGTGCAGCAGAGGTCCAGTGCCCCACCACCTCCACCAAGAAGTGAGTCGAAGAAAGAGAGGTGCATTGTGATGTAAAAAATATCTTCAACAGAAGGGAAAAAAAGAAGAGATAAGAGACGCAGTATACTGTAAAGAATTGGTTCGTTTTGCGGAGGCAGTGTCTGTTTTTCCCCACCTCTGAGGCTTCCCCATTTTAGCTTCTTTGGTTTTTCTTTGTTGTTGTCTCTGGTGTATGTAAATAACATCAACAAATAAAGTGTAGAAACCGATGCTGTCAAAATGATAGCCCAGGGCAACGTGATTTGATTCGTCACCCAACTAAATCTGTTGGCTTGAATGTTGCTGCTTCCCATATGCTTTTTCAGAGAATCGCTGGCGAATCTGGTTACGTATTCCATTATCCATACGACAGACAAGAACAAATGAACTTACAGTCATCCTTTGTCCAAAAATGTCTTGTTACAGGAGTTCAGGATCACAAACGATTTCTATGTGCAATCTCATTTCGATGGAAGTTCTACTTCCAAAATCTCACGGCAGATTTCCGTAATAGCAACATAAATAACTTTAACGAAGAAACGAAACGAAACGAAACAAAACTGATGCACTATACTGGTTAGCCACTTGATGCAACCGAAGAATAAGGTTGTTTTGGGTTTGGGTTTCAAAATGGAGCTGTAGTGGGTATCCCCTTGCATAAACCGAGGATCCCCTGCCTGCGTATGGCAAGCTCCAGCCTTTTACTGTTACATGCCACTGCATTACACATTCAGACTATCTCGATGTACACTTCCCCATTGATTGGGGCTGCGAAGAGCGCGATCAGGAATGGGAACCTCCCAAGGCACCTGATGAAGTCGTCCCTGCTGATCTTTTCGTCACCATCAACATCGAACGTATTGAACAGCTTCAGCATCTGTCAAAGGTTACATGTTAAGATGACACTGACATCTTGATGACGACACATAGTTACACGTTTGCAGGAGAGGAGCAATGGAGACTTACCCCATCATCAGATGGCAGCAGCATGCTTAACCGCAGGATGTCAGCTAGCTGCCCCCTGGAGATGTCAGATGTTTCAGGATCCCTGCACTTCTCAAAGGCAGTCTCACAGGCACCCTGGAACAGTGGTTGCTTCTTCAGGTGTGCACACCCAACCAAGAACTGCACACACGATAAACCAAGAGTACTTAGCACTAATGAAATATATATGGTACCAGTGCATTACAGAGTTTTTATGTAAAACTGCAAGGCTGTCGGAACATTCGATCGAATTGAAGCTGATACCTGACGGAATGTAATCGAATCCTTAATGTTATAATCGAAGTAGTGAAATATCTGGAAAAAGAGTAGAAGTTCAGCAAAGTGGGCAATCCACTTAAGCAAGGTAGCATTCACAGAAACTTTGTCAGTACCTTCTTGCACAGAGGACTGCAATCCAGACCAAAATGAGCCCAAAAATCCTGTGCTTTCACACATCCACTGCCAGGGTTTAAATAGCATTATTTATATGTATTTGTGAAACAGCAGAATCATGTGGACTTAAGCACGATGGCAGTTCTACATTAAGGAATGAGTAGTCTTACTCGCTATCTGGATTCATGGCCAAGAAGTGTTCTAATAGCTCCATTGATTCTGCTGTGTTTACACCATACGTCTGAAAGAGAACAAAATCAGATACAATGCTGCATTTCATGATTGGTTGATACAATGAAATTGGGACACTACGTACAACACTAATACATGGTCACTCTTGTAGGGAATAATTAGCCATTAGTCTATTTTGCATGCAAAATTTCACTAACAATTAAATACGATATTTTTCCTCTTTTAGCTTGATAGATTTTGACAACTGCATTATCATACTGCAAATAGTGTAGTTTAGGAAAGACTTACATCTTTCACCCAAGCCATTTCTACCATGTAATTTGAGCAATTAGCCTGCAAACCGAAACTCAGCATATTAGGGATAAATTCAGGGATGGGGTATCCACTTCGAGTTAGTTTCAAGCACATAGCATAGAGTTTTGAATTTTTCAGTTTGCATAGAAAAAAAAGGCCAGAGCATTCGGGAATTCAGAATGAGGATCATGGTATACACCTATGCATAGCCTTCTTACCTTTCCAGCTTCTACCGCTCGAGCCATAATCATTGAATCACCATATGAATAAGAAGTGGGTAAAACATTAAGGGCACGTGCCATAGCATAGTTGGTCTGCAGGAATAAAAAGTTGTAAGGAGGACATTGTTATCACACTTCTATTGAAATGACAGGATGTTGAATGACAAATTTATTTGAGCTGAACATATTTACATTTTCTGAGAAATGAAGGGCATTCTCTTGCTTGATCTCAGGAGGGTAGACAACAGAGAGGTACTCTACCTGCATATTTGATGGTTTTCAATCAAATGAGCTAATTGTGTAACGTAAGTGCGAAAAAGACATGGTAGGTAACAGTTCAGACATTTGCTACAGCAGGCCATGCATACCTCCATGAAATTATGAACCTGGGTGAACATCTTAAACATGAGCTTTAACAATGATATATTTCCCCTGAAACACAAAATAAGGTATAAAATTTATAAAAAAAATGTTGCAGCAACAAAAAAGAAGAATGTCTAATGAAAAGAACATCCAGAGAGAAAGCTCACCATGATTGATCAAAGTGCACATGTGGATAGCGGACAACAACAGGTTGAACAGGGTAGCCAGGTATGAATGCGCCATGCTGGAAAGAAATCAGGAACCTCCCATTTGTTGTGGTGCCTTCAGGGAATAACAGGACCCGCGGGAAGCTATTGCAAGCTGCCTTTCTCTGAAAGGACATCCTAGAGAGTATGTACCATATGAACAAATAACTAAAAGAAAATCATGTTATTCTAGGACAAGTAGGCTAATATTAATTTTTAGGATCAATTATGGTGTCTGCTAGAAATGACATTAAAAGAATCTATAAAACAGGCAACTGCAATTCTGCAAACACTAACTTGTGCTTCCCCATTTTCATGGTTACTATTTCCACACATTAAGTCAATCTAAAGTAATTACTATCCTATATTAAAGCTCCAAGAGTCGGCGCGATCTCAGCCTCGAAGCTACTGTTCATGGTGCCTGACACGCGGTCCCCACGTCCAATCCCATCCTAGCGCCTGCCCGTATTTTCTGGATCCTTCTTCCCGTCTCCCGACGAGTCGACGGCAGAGCACCAGAACCCTCACCGGCCTATATATCTCCGACAGCCGGTCCGTCCATACTTTTCAATGGCTCAACGCCGGCGGCAAGAGCGAGGACGCCGGAGGCAGGAGCGAGGATGAGGCGCTCCGCCAGGCCGCGCCACTCCGTCCGCCGTTTCACTAGGCCACGCCGCGCCTCCCTACCTAGCGACGCAGAGGGCCACCCAGATTGAGCGCTCCAGCACCCCAAGTCGAGAGCGTGACGCTCCGCACGAGGCCACGCTGCGCCTTCCCCGTGCACAGTGCACCCACCCGGCGTCACCCCGCCCACGCCACCCAAGACCCCACCACGGCTTCGACGCCAACCTCCTCCGTCTGGCCGCGCCGCGCGTTCCGGCAGCCGCTCGACCGCGCCGCTCCGTTGGTCACCCGCATTAAGGCGCATCGAGGCGCTCCAGTGGCCGCACACCGAGCTGGCGAGCTGCACCGCGCGTCCGCGCCACTCCGGCGGCCGCCTCCTGATCCGCACCGTACCGTTCCGTCCGGCCACCTGTGCCGCGCTGGTCCGTCCGCCCTGGCGACAGCCCGAGGCGGACCAAGCTGGTCCGACAAGCTGCGCCGGCTGCACCGCCCGCTCACAAAGAGCCGACGCGCTGCGCAGCTCCGCCGCTGTACGGTCCACAACGCCACGCACGCATCGCTGCCGGCCGCACGCGCCTGCGAGCGCCGACCGCCGAGTCACTCCGCAGCTCGGCCGCAGTGCCACCCTCCACCACTCCGCCAGCACCATCCACTCTACTCCATCGTCCCAGGTCGCTTCACCCCGCTCCTTCCTCTCCCGGCCGCACGCGCCAAGCAACACAGCCCACAGCTCTGGACGAGAGGCCGAGAGTGTTGGAATGAAAACGAGAGAGATTTTTTCCTTGAAGCTGACCCGGTGTAATAGCGGATGAGGCCGACCTTATCCCCATCCGTGGGTCCCACCGTTAGGAGAGGTTCAACCGGAACGCTCTGGCCTCTGGTGCTTTTCGAGAGTACACGTAGTAAAAAAAATTACTCCATCCACCGGAATCCAGACCTCTTTCTCGTCCGCGTGAATCGTGGCACGTCACAACCGTGTAACCAGTTGTTTTTCAATTGATTGTTGTTCTGAAGGCTGAGCTCAGCTACGTAGCTACCCACGCGTCGACGATTTTCTTCCTAACAGTGGCAACGCATCACGAAGCATAACGAAATAGAGGAGGTAAGCCGGCGCCTTCCAGAGTCCAGACTTCCAACAAAATTTTTTGCCACAAAAACGGGCGCGCAAGGCGCGCCTACCCGCCTAGTGATATTCAATAGCTTACAGGTTATACAAAACATGAAAAAAATGAGATGACTACAGTGTAGTACTAACATGTGACCAAAGGCAACACAACATTTTTAAAAACAACAAAGTGATTTCACATAATTAGTAAAAGCATGAGGAGAAGCTACGGGTGTGACTGTATGGGAGGAGCTGTTCTTACCTTTATTTCATTTACAGCAGCCTTCCTAGAAGCTGGTGAGAATCTATCGACATATATAACCTGGAAAAGGGTACATATCTTAGAAGAGACTTGCAAATATAGACACCATCACAGGAAGATGGAAATATTTTACCTGCATCGCTCGAATAATTGTTCCAACAAACGGTAGGGCATCATGAGATTCAGACGAAACAATGGTTGGGAACAATTCGTAGAAGAAGAATATGGGTTCTATGTACGAGATATGATTGGAAACAACTATAGGTGCCAGCTCCCTAGGAGCAGGTCTGCCTTTCTTTCTGATCCAATGGTACCTGATAAAAAAAAGCAAGTTATTAACTAAGATCAGAGAGTATACACATACACTAGTATCATAAATAAAGAAACTGTGAGAAACCTTATCCAGTCAAAACTGCAGATCATCTCAGCATAAACAAGCTGCAAAAGGAGCTATCCGAAAAGAACTTCCATACCCGCAAGAAAACTATGATTTGAAAATAAGTACATATAGCAAAGAAGATGGCACACATTGTCCATGCTCTAAAGTTGAGTGCAGATTTTGAAAGCCTAATACAGATATGGCACAAATTCAAGGCATCTTGCGGTAATGTTAACAATCATGGTATTAATGCGGTTCCTCACCGGTGGCCGCCTATGCTGGGCAATTCCCCTCCTACTGAAATCATTGCAAAGGACCACACAGGAGGAACTCTCCCGTTTGCATGGTACACCCAGCCCCAAGTGGTCACTTCCAAACTTCCAGCATGCACATGCATGCAAAGTATACCAGTTTGTCCATCTCCAGTCCAGATGTAAACCAGTTGAAGGGGTACAAACAGTTCAACAGCATGTAAACCAGCTGAACGCGTACAACAAACAGTTCAACAGCCGTTTCTAATGCTGTATCATGTTGGTCTTCTCCGGGCCGCAAATGGTGCAGCACCAGCACGCCATAAACGACAGGTCGCGCACGGACATTCACCTTCCATATAGCGTCGTCCCACCAACCAATCATTGAGGCGCCCAACACACGTGCTGCAAAATCACCAGCCCCCAAATCCAGCAAACCAACCCGCATCTCACAATCGCGTAACCCACCCAGAGAATTCAAACGCTGCATCTCGCCCACACAAATCTAATCATCTAAATTTAATTGAAGCGAAGTATCCAGAATCCAGCAATTAACCGATTGGAAGCTCGGATTGGATCAAAACGACGCGAGTTTACCGATCCAGACCCCAATCCGAGCGTGCAATCGCGTCTGCCAATCCAGCAAGGAGCCACTCACCCGAATGAGAAGAGGATGCATCGGGCGGAGATCCGCGTGATCCACATGAGCCGGCGGCGCCACGCCGGCATGGGCCCGGCGCCCTCCCGCGGCCGCCCCTGCACGTCGGCCCATCCTCGCAGCGCCACCCACGTGGCCGCGTACCCGATCGCGATGGCGAGCCCGAAGAGCGCGAGGCGCAGCGCGGCGACCGGCAGGAGCAGCAGCGTCCTCGCCCACGCGTAGACGCCGCCGCCCCACGCCGGCGTGCCGTTGCGGAACGGGTCCGCCGGGGACGGCCCCCGGTCCCGCGGCGGCCGATCCTCGGAGAGGAACGCGAACGGGTCCCCGCCATCGCCGCACACGGAGGCCGCGGCGTCGCTGTCGTCGTGGCCGTGGCGGTGGTTGTTGGCGTGCCCGTTGGCGGCGGCGCGGGCGGGCGCGACGGAGCCGGAGAGCAGCGGCGTGGAGAGGGAGGTGGGGCTAGGGCTCGTGGAGGCCATGGGTGGCGAGCGCGCGGTCGCCGGAGCGGAAAGCGGAGGAGAGCGAGGAGGCGAGAGGAGCAATGGAGGGAGGGAGAGTAATGGCTTTTAACAAAGCAAGGCCAATAGGCCAATAGCAGCGCGCAAGCAGGGAAGGAGGAGGCGTTCTTTTGTTTGTGGTCGTGGTCTCTCTTTTTTTGCCTGTTGCCCCCTCGCAATTTAGGAGGGCATTTATTGGGGATTTTCAAGAATCGTTTCGTTTTCATTCGCTGGCCGTTTCTTTCCTCCTTTGTTTGTTTATTATTATTGAGGATGAATTAGCTAGAAGAATTAACAGACCACACCACACCTTTGATGCCAAGTTCATCTTTTTCTTTTGGAAGAGATCTAATCTATAGAGGCTGTTGCAGGTGTACTTTGAGTTCATCAAACACATGGCTCAATCAAACAAAGGTCAGAAAGGGACTTTCAAATGAAATTGACTTAGCCACAACTCCAACAATCTTGGCGTAGTACAGTACAGACAGGTAGTCGAGCAACGCCGGACTCCAGCCAATTGGGTTGCTTCACGCTGCAAAAGCGGCGAGCTTGCTTGCGCTCTGCAATTCGCTGACCTTCCAGGGCGCAAACCGCAAAACCCGCCACCAGAGCACAGCCGCGGCCCGCCCGACCGCCCGAGCGTGGCGCTGTACGTGGGCCTCGCTCCGCCGCCCGCACTACCCGGCCACCCAATCACTGACATGTAGCCCCCTTCGTCCGGCCCCGCCTGAATGGCCCGGCTCTCACCGACGCGGGTAAAAGCAAGGGAGGGGAGCACGCGTGAAAAAAAATACGAAAAGGAGGCTAGCGCGGGGTCTCGTGGCCGCTTGTTTTTCCTTCACCGCGGCGGGCAGCAGGTGGACTCGTCGGGGTGCAGCACGACGCGACGCGTCCGGCGATGACGGCGACGTGCCCACCCGACCGGCATATGAGGCTGCCGCGCGGGCCCTACGGGGTCGGTCGGAACAAGTGGCCTCGTGCTCGCCGAGCACCTCAGCTTTTGTGTAGGAGCTTGCCGCGGTCGCCGTCGTGCGTGACGCGCCTAAAATTGGGCGGTGCTCGTAGGAGCATTATTGATTTTGATTGATCTTTGCGTGGGACGGTAATATGTGATTTGACATCGTCGGTGTCGACTGTCGTTAGCAGAAATTTAAGGTTAACGTGTATGGTCTCAGTAGAACGCCCTTCTATGGAGCATTCACGTGTCAGAGTAGAACAAAATTGTTGGAAGCATACGTGGAATTTGATTTTTGGTGTGCATATTGTCCAGAGCATGTCAATAAATGTTAGACACTAGAGAGAGTCCATGCAAGCGAAACATTCCTTTCAGTTTGCTATCAGGGCGCCCACCGTCCCACGCGTGTGATTTCCATTTTTTTTTAGCCAATCTTAGTGCAAGTTTCATAAGAACTTTATACGCATTGTCATTAAATGAGGTGCTACGTAAGAAAAAAAATAATATGATGAGAAATTTATGAAGAGAGAAGGAATGAGTTTCATGAATGAAACTTTGGTTACATTGTTTCCAATGCTATGAAACTTGATGAAATTAGCATCGGGGACTGGAGTGTTTCATCTCACTCGATTTCATCCAGCCACGTTCATAGCTATAGAATGCAATGGCTCGTCTATGAAATCATGAAATGAAACTATGCATTAGGCCAGTCCCACAGGAGAGTTTCATTCTCATTAATAGGATTTTGTGGTGACATGACATCAAATTTAATAGGAGAGAGATAAACGATGAAACTCACTCTACACGGATACCAACTTTCTATGAGTCATGAAATTAAATGATATTTGAAGCATATGAAATCAATAAATCATACCATGAAACTTTGCATTGGGAGAGATAGTTTCAAACCTTATTTCATTTTCTTGTTGCTTATGAGGCTATCTTGAAAACATCGCTATGAAACTTATCATTAGGAGGCCTTTGTTCAATAATTTTACAAGTCTGTGTTATTTTTTTAATCATACTAGTCAGACTATTAGCCAATTTTAAGCCTAGCTGATCAACTGATGGGAAAGACGTCAATGCCACCAGGGACGGAGCTGCATGAGGCCGTCACGGTCCGGCGACCACGACGAAATTAACAAATTCCTGTGTAAATTACTGTTCCTTTCATTGTTGGCCTTGTCGTCCTAATGGTGCCGACTCCGGTGCTGAAATCTTCTAGCTGCGCCACCGCACGTTAGCTGATATGGGACTATACTAAAATAATAGACGCGTAGTGTTGCACTCGATCCACTTGCTATTCTAATTAAATTGCCTTTGGCACATATATAAGGCGTTTAAAAGTTTTTTAGGGCACATACGGCGTTTAAAAGTTGACGATGACACGTCGCTGCTGATCTGCATCTCTCTTCGTGCGTTGTGGTCTCCAGTTGGATCCATCCCAATAACAAAAGGAACGTTTTTTTTCCTAATCGGCTTCAGATCGGATCATCGATCCCATTTGTCATGTGCGACGGCGGAGCACTGCATTTGCGAGAATATTGAAATCTCGCATGTGGAGAAGTCTTCAGTCGCACATGACCGCCGGCGTGGGATATTTTTACACGATCGGTATCCTGTCAGATGGCAGGTGCGATCGTTCATAAAATGCCCGGGTCAGCGTGCAACAATCCATGAAGAAATTAATTAGCTGGCCCATCAAAATCAAGCAACACTGTCCCGTTTTTTTTTTTATTGTCAACGCTGTACATTCCCTCCAGTAGTTTTGGACCCAGAGCAGAGCGAGTGGTAACCGTTATGATTGGTTCCGTTTTTTACCGTATTATAAAAACTTATTATTTTTAACTAACTTTTTTTATTATATTGTTCCGTTTCGATCTATTTATTTCATATAATAAAAAAATAAAAAAATTTACAGTATATTTGTGAAGTTTGTGATACCGTTTGGTTTTCATCCCAGTCCACCCTGCGGACGCTGAGTGCGATACGACAAAGTCAGAAGTTTTGCCGTTCATCCCGATGCAAAAGTTAGAGCGCAGGGGCGGCTATCTTGACTTGGACCGTGCCATTGGCCGCGTTTAGATGTTTCGCGAAAAAAATTTACAGTATGTCGGGCACACATTTGAAGTATTAAATATAGACTAATTACAAAACTAATTACAGATTATGTCAGTTCATCGCAAGACGAACCTAATGAGTCTAATTAATCCGTCATTAGCACATGGTTACTGTAGCAATTTATTGTCTAATCACAACCTAACTAGGCTCATTAGATTCGTCTCGCGAAGTACACTCCATCCATATAATGGGTTATTTTTTCGACTACATTTAACATGCCATGCATGAGAGGGAACATACTCGAAAAAAATTTCGCGAAACATCTTGCCATTGGCGGAATCTCGGATGATGCTAGCCGATCAACGCCAAATCTCGAGTACCAAAATACTCCATTTTTTTTTAATCTTTCTTGTAGCCAAAGGGCAGCACTGCAGCAGCTCTTGGCTGACCACCAAAACACCTCGACGTTTTCGTCTCGGTACGTTGCTGTCTTGCCGACACGGCACCCAGATTTCCATATACAGAAGGCGTCGCGTCGTGTGACGGCGTAC
Organism: Urochloa ruziziensis; assembly: GCA_015476505.1. Taxonomy (NCBI): domain Eukaryota; kingdom Viridiplantae; phylum Streptophyta; class Magnoliopsida; order Poales; family Poaceae; genus Urochloa; species Urochloa ruziziensis. Next base: position 21,003,693 of record CM027126.1, read on the forward strand.
GCAGTTGTTGAAGCAATCAAGCTCGCAAATGTGTTTGACCAGACGCGGTGACGGCATCGCGTCCCGCCGTCCCGGGCTACCGACGCCGCAGAATCTACGGGAGCACCTGAGGCCGAGGGGGACAACACATCGCAGCGAACACCTGCAAGCTCGCTTCGCTGCGATCATCGTTGGCCCGGCAGGAACAGCTCGCTGCCTGCGAATGATCAAGACCTCAATCATGTTGCTGCGGTGCCTGCCCCTCGTGCGACCAACGAACTGGCCGCACAGGTTGCGGACGTGTCTTCCACGTGATCACTGCCCGACAACTCTGCAACGAAAGGAACACCCCCCCACCAGCTGATGGCGATGGCACCATGGATGACGGCCAACAGCTGCTCGAGGAATTGCGTACAAGGTTTGTGCTCTACATTACTACTAGTAATTTTTATATAGCTGAAGTACCACCGTGAATGAGCAATTTCAACTGGTTGTCCACAATTGCAGAATGTCTGCAACTCCTGCGTTGGATTCCACAACTTGGTATGCCATTTAGTAGTTTGGATGAAGCTTGGGAATTTTGGGTGACGTACGGTGGCCAGATGGGTTTTGATGTTCGAAAGTCTTACACAAACAAGAGTGATCTTGATGAATTGGTGACATCAAGTAGGTTTGTTTGTTCAAATCAGGGTTATCAGGCTGAAGATAAAAGGTTTTGTATTGTCAAGCGTAACAGACCTCATACAAGAACTTGCTGCTCGGTTCGTATGGGCATTACTTTGAAAAGAGAAAATTGCAGGAGCTCATACAAGAACCTTGGTAGGAGTATATATAAGAGGATCTCAGCTTAGTATATGTTCTTTTGGGAATGTAAATTGCAGGGCATTAACCTCTCAATTTCTAGTGAAATGCATGCCTTCTCTCAGTTGTTTTGCTTACGGACTAACAGCAAAAATTGGGATGAAATGTGGGAAAGAATGGGTCCAATCCTACCGATAGAAAGCTCCTGCAATGGTTCAGATGCAGCGACTGCTTAAGTTGCAGTAGCAGTAGCGACTGCACCTGATCCAGGTCCCCGATCCAGTTGCTTGCTTCAGAGCAGGACGCTCGAATTATTCCTGCTTTCCACAACGAAGAAGGAACATTTCGATTCATAGTTCATTCATACTGTCTCTGAAACGATCTAAGATGGAAGAACTTGCAACGGAAATCATCAAGAAATGGACAACTAATTTTGTTGATTTGTTCGCCCATGCGCTTCGTAGTATTCTGGTCCTACTGCCAATTGTCAGAGACGGGACGGTGCTAGGAATCCTCTAGCGCGCGCCCGCGCCGGTGGCAGCCGCGACCTCCTTGTGCTCACCGTCGCCGTCTTCGTCTTCGACCCACTCCCAGTAGTGCCGCTTGACGGTGATGGCCCCAGCACCAGCATCCCCGTGGTCCTCGCCGGCCTCCTCGGTCTCGAACTCCCCCTCCTCAGGCACGCCGTCCACCACCTCCGCGTCCACCGCGTGGAGCACGTACCTGGCGGGGAGCCCCGGGTACGACGCGGACTCCCGCTCCTCCACGCGCGCCTCCCGCGCCTCCCCGCCGATCCGGACGCGGGCGCGCTCCCCGAGCTCCTCCCTCACGGCGCGCACCGCCGCGGCCTCGGGGGACTCGCCCGGCCGCATCTTCTCCGACAGCGGCCGCGGGCCGCGCCGCCGGACCGTGCCGTCGGACAGCAGCTGCCTGGCCTCCACCAGCCGCGCGCCGCGACGGTTGCGGATGCGGACCGTCATCACGTGCACGGCGCGGACCACTCGAGGCGCCGATGGCGGGGCGGCGGTGGCGGCCGGGAGGAGGTCGATGAGCGTGCAGTCGCCGTGGGAGAGCTCGAGGAAGAGGTTGAGCAGGGTCTTGGTGCCCGGCACGGCGCCCCAGGAGGAGAGAGCCTGGGGAGGGAGGCGCGGGCGGAGGAAGGCGGCGAGGGAGTCCAGCGTCGGGAACGCCAGCGGCGCGCGCGGCGGCGACGGCGGCCGCATCGCCGCGGGGCCTGCTGGGTGGAGGGGATCGCGTTGCGCCTCCTCCGCCGCTGCCGCTGTTGGTGGTGGGGAATTCTCCATGGTGGAGAACTGGAGATGGAGCATTCGCTGCTGGGATGGACCCACTGGGCAGGCAGGTCGCAGAATGCTCGGGCACAATGTGGCGCCCAGGGCTGCCTCCACCAATTGGTGGCGCGCCTAGGGAAGTGCGGGGGCACGTGGCCCACCGCACATGCGCCGGCTAGTCGTCCCCATTGGTGGCGCGCCTAGGGAAGTGCGGGGGCACGTGGCCCACCGCACATGCGCCGGCTAGTCGTCCCCCAATGGGTGGGCCTGATCGCTAGGACCAAAAGTATTATGGGCCGGTCTAATACGGGTAGAGCCCGAAAACGGCCCAACAGGTCGAAGCGACGCCATTTGCACTCGTCGCCATCAGGATATCATCCCTTCGTCGGATGTGGCCGTCGTCCTCCGCAGCGGCTCGTTCCATCGCCGCCGGTGGCGGATAGAATATCGAGGTTAGCCGTTCATGCCTCCTCCTTGGTTCCCATGGTGGATGGATCAGATCAGCCAAACGTAACCGCAACATTGCGTTCGCTTCTGCTGCAAGTTTTCCTTCTCCCCGGTGCCTTTGGACTAGAGGTTTGGCGATGGATTTGGAGGCGGAGAATCGCCTCGCCTGCTGGTGGAGGAGACGCGGAGGCTGCGGCTGCATGAGGACAAGGAAGGCGTGCAGGCCGTTTCGCCGAAGCCTGGCGTTATTACGCAATGCCCCAATTCGCGGTTTCTCTCTGCCACGGTTGTTGGAATTCAGCAAGGTTTGCTTCTCCCCGATTTTGTTTTTCTCCTCCGTTTTGGCTTTGATTGTTCAAATAATTTCTATGCTATAAGAACTCCTTGTGTGTCAATACTTCAAATTTCTCTCCCTTACATGACCATAGCAGATTTCACAACAGTGGCACACATGCTATCGTAATTTGTTTGTCGTATATAAGGTAAGAGAACTTTATAACCAGGATTTCAATAAGTTTCGATGGTGGATAAGTATTTCAAAAAACGTAGTGGGAATTATCTCCTTCTGAGGAGACATATTTCAAAATTGACCCAATGTTAAAAATTAGTGCAATAGGCCCTAAGTGATTTTAGAAGAAAACAGAAAAAAACTAAGAGTTGCATTGACCCTCTGCCCCTGAATTGCTTCGATAATCTTTTCTTTATTTATCAATGTATACTCGCTCTCTTATTAAAATCAAGGATCTGGTATGATTGCAGCTAACCAAATCGCAGAGGTTGATGAGATGTGGCATACCAGGGAGAAGAAAATTGGGATGGATTTTAAGACAAATTGCAGAAATAATGATCAGACAGGATTAAGATATAAAAAAAGCAACATCACCTCACCTGTCTCGAAGATTAAGCAAGACAGTAGATCTTTGGCCACTTCTTCACTGGTGAAGTATTCACGCAGTGTCTCTTATTCGGACAGTGAGGATGATTCATCTGATGATGAACTTGAAGAGTTTCTTCATCCAAGGTTAGATATCATACCCGTAATATCATATTATGTCAAAGACGACATCTATATTTCCTTGACAAATCATTTGGATAGACTAATCTGCTGAGTCACAAAACAGTTGAATATATGATTCTATTAATCAGGTAAAAAGATTAAAAAAAAATATGACCTTTGTTTCATCTTATGTTACCTGACCTGTTAATAATTCGATCATATATCCTTAGGATGCTCTCATCTTGAAGGGAAATGGTGCTCATTGAAATATGTGCATTGTAACTTAAAAAAAACAGTGCATTGTGTGTTCTTGAAAACCTATATATTCTCTGCCACATGTATGTGTTATCTATCTGCTCCAAGGCTGATGCAATTTTATTTCTACATTATCAGAGTGAAACGGGAGCGTGTCCCTTACTCAGATAGCGAGGATGAACTTTCTGATGATGACCTTGAAGAGTTTCTTCATCCAAGGTCAGATACCATAGCCGTTACATCATATTATGTCATATCTTATATTTCCTTGACAAATCATTTGGATACACTGATTTACTGAGTCACAAAATAGTTAAATATATGGTTCTATTAACCAGCTAAAAGGATAGAAAATATATGATATTTGTTTCATCTTATGTTACCTCTTAATAATTCGATCATATATCCTTACGATGCTCTCATCTTGAGGAGAAATGGTGCTCAATGAAATATGTGCACTGCAAATTTTCAAAAGAGAGAGAGAGAGAGAGAAGAAATATGTGAATTGTGTGTTCTTGAAAACCTATATATCCTCTGCCATATGTATGTGCTATTTATCTGCTCCAAGGCTGATGCAATTTTATCTCTACATTTTCAGAGTGAAACGGAGGTGTGTCTCTTCCTCGGACAGTGAGGATTCTGATGATGAACTTGAAGAGTTTCTTCGTCCAAGGTCAGATATCATATTATACCCGTAATATCATATTATGTCAAAGACGATATCTGATATTTTATTGACAAATCATTTGGATAGATTGATTTACTGATTCACAAAACAGTTAAATATATGATCATATTAATCAGCTAAAAGGATCGAAAATATGTCATCTTTGTTTTATGTTACCTGTTAATAATTTGATCATATATCCTTAAAATGCTCTCATCTTGAGGGGAAATGGTGCCCAATGAAATATGTGCATCGCATGTTCTTGAAAACCTATGTATTCTCTGCCATATGTATGTGCTATCTATCTGCTCCAAAGTTGATGCGATTTTATTTGCACATTCTGTCAGAGTGAAACAGGGGCGTGGAACCAGTGGTTCTAGGATGAATGAGGCTGGTCCAGACCGTACCACTCCATCAGGTAGGAAAAACAAGTTACCAGGTTCAAATATACAAGTGAAAGGAGAAAGGGAGCACCAAGTTCAGAGTCCGGGGAAGCCAATATTTCTGAGATCCACGTATGACTGCCCCAAGTAAGAGAAGCATAACTTATGACCCCTGCCGAGGTGAGAGGAGGAGAAGCATAACTTATAGCCCCTGCCGAGGTGAGAAGAGGAGAAGCATAACTTATAGCCCCTGCCGAGGTGAGAGGATCAGGAGCATAACTCTCTTATGAGCCCTGTCGTGGTCCGAGGATCAGGAGCATAACTTATGACCCCTGCCTACGGTTGGAGAATGGTAGATGATCGATGAACACAAGAACGTGAAAAGGCTATTCTATTTCGGTGGACTTGGGTCTGTTCCTCCCTTGAATGAAACTTGTATCATTCTAACATTTACCAATAAGTACACAATCAGAGTGTATTCTTCAGGAGGGTATCAAACATGTTTTTCGATGTTTCCATTATCCTTAATGCTTCTCTTGTTTTTCATGGACAATAAAAGTATCACACGGTACGCAAAATGATTAAATGAAATACTAACCAGGTGATAAGCACATGTAGAACAGCATTACACAAGTCCAAATCCACCAAAGAATTGTTGCCAGTACCATTCTAGAGACTCAAATACTGCTCCAGTAAAATTTGAAGCAGCTCAGTAATTCCTATCAGGCCATGATGGCGCACCAGATGAAACTGAAGCCTACCAGGGCCGACGCGCCAGTCAAGCTCAGGCGATGATGCGTCGCGCCTCCTCCGTTGGCTGTTGGTTTGGTCACTGCAACGTGGGGCACACAAAATGCACAGTTACCACTTGCAACTACATGATCACTAAATTTCAGTTAAGTTTGAAGTTTAATTCTCCTTCTCTCTCTCTCTCTGAAAGAGAAGCTTGAGATACTGTTGGGGAACTGAGATCTACTTCTGATGATATATGGTTGGTTCAAGCAACAAAGTGCTCTCCGTTAATACTGATCAGAAGTGCTGATATATTCTGGTAAAACCAGCACGAGAAATTAGTGAAGTGACAGCAATACCTGTAGAAGCAGAGCCGCCAGTGGAAGCTGAAGACGCAGCAGTGCCGCTGCCAGTCGCTGCACCTGCTAGAAGAAACGGAATCGCCGTCATTCAGCCATTCAGGTTCAGAATCCCATCACATGTTAACCGGCACGGCCTTTATCAGCCGAGGACTGATGAGCAGATCAGTTGCAGAAATGGATCTAGAACAGTTACACGATGCATAATGATTCTCCTACCAGAAAAACCATTGGGATCCAAAACTCTCAACATTTGAGAGATTGTTGTAAAGCTAGACAACGGTACGATTTTGCGTGATATTAAATGTCAGCATGCACTTCGTTGTTGGTTGTTGAAGAGATTAAAGACAAGGCAGACAGCTTAGCTTCGTGCAGATCCATAGTATTGTATGGAGACGACAAAGTTTCGAGTAAGAGATGGTTCATCGGATTGGGAGTTAGCTATACTGTTAGTGATAAACAACGCATCAATCTCTCTGCCCGTATGCACTGTATGTGTAGTCTACAAAGAGGAACAAGCACTGCAATAATCGAGCACGTTCAGCCGGTCAGGTGATCAGATAAGCGAGGGAGTGTCACGCAGACAGACGGTCTCTCAAGTCCCAACAGCGGCTGCCAGGTTCGTAACACAGAGCGAGCTCAACGTTACCTGAACCTGCGGCTCAGGCGCCACGCCGAACGCCTGCGACGCAGCCTTGCTGAGGAGAATGCACGCCGTCTCGCTGGCCGCCGCTTCCTCGAGCTGGCCGCAGCATTCCGGAGGCGGCGCGGCAGTGGCTTTGAGGTACGCCAATCATGGCGCCAGCTTCGCCGCGCGACGGCGGGGCACCGCGCTGCCGTCGGAGTCGTCGAGGGGAGAACGGCGACGGACGAGCGCGAGGAAGAAGAAAAGGAAAGGCATGCGGGGAAGATCTCGGCCGCAGGTTCCCGATCCGACGGTTACTAGACAACCCAGGGTGGACGGTATTTCATTTACCGTCCACCCCTGGCGTCGCGCCGCGCCGCTCGCGGACGCCCACCGCGGCCCCCGGCTGGCGTCGTCGATGCAGGCACGCCCCTCCTGATCTCCGCCTCGAGCTCCCCTAGTCCTCGGCGCGTGAACGAGCTGCTGCATACGCGCTGCTCGGCGTAATTGCTGCGACTCCGGCCGGCCGGCTGTGCCCGTCGGCCGTCGCCGTGGACTCCGTGTTACTGTCGTGTCTACATGCGGCCCCGGGCAGCAACTGCTCCTCAGCTCGCACATCTCTGGCGTTCGTCGCTGATGGCCAGGCCACAACCGGGGGATTAAAAGACAATGCAGCCAGCTTAACTATAGTTACTACCTGCGGCGGCGGCGGAGGTGGCGGCGGCGGTGCCGGACTTGGCGCATGCGGAGGCGTCGGTGGTGACGCCGCACCGCTTGGCGAGCCCCATCCCCTGCTCGGGCGCCACCCCGAACGCCTGCAGCGCGGCCTTGTCGAGGAGCATGGCGCACATGCACGCCGTCTCGTTCGCCGCCGCCTCCTTCAGCGGGCCGCAGCACGCCGCCGGCGGAGCCGTCGTCGCGTTCAGGTACGCCGCGCACGGCACCAGCTTCGCCGCGCACGACGGCACCGCCCCGCCGGAGCCGGAGCCGGCCGTCCCCTGCGCGGGGGCCACGCAGGCGGCGACGGCGAGGACGAAGGCCAGGAGGCGGCCCAGCAGCTGCATTGTTCTGCTCCGTGCCGGCGGTGCGCTAGCGAGTGGGAGTGGCAGTGGTGGCGTGATCAGTGCTGCGGCGCGGCGTCTGCGATGGGGCAGAGTAGTTTATGGAGGAAAGGGAAGCTCGAGGTGGCGCGGCGGCCTCGGGTCCGGTTGGTGGCGGGGACAGCGAGGATGGGGGGTGGTTGGCGGCACGTACGTGGGTGGGCCGGAATCTTGCGCTGTCCGTCCGGCCGGCTGCATGCGGCACCGCCGCCGCGGCGCGTGTGGCCGATCGGGAGCTACAAAACAGTTCACCTTTTCGCGAAAAAAAAAAGAAAAAACAGTTCACCTTTTCGCGAAAAAAAAGAAAAGGAAAAGGAAAGGAAAACCGGTTGACCCACGCCTCATTGCGTGTAACAGCGAAATTAACAACGGCTGCTTAAAGCTTATAACTGACACGTTTTACAGCAAACCACAATAAATCCTGTTCTTTTTTTTTCAGAAACGGATATGCTTGCATTACAATGAAAATCCTTTCGTGCACACAAGCGTGGGTTAAGGTTCACAAGGTTTTGCTAGTAGCATGGTAACCGAGTTGGCTACTGCTACGTTGAATTGATCGCGTACATGGTCGCCTCAACGAGCTAGCAGCAGTGCAGCACACGCATTGAGCCGTTTCAGTTGGTGCGCGCAGGCCGATCGACCCCGAATCGATCAGGACTCAGGAGTGATCATATTGGGATATATGCGGTGGGCCGCGCGATTGAGCTCAGCGACAGTGCTTTGGTGGCGTCTAACGTGTACTGTACGAACGTCGACACAGCTAGTCGTCGTAGTCGGCAACCTCACGTGAGAGCCTCGTGTGATGCCCTCCCAGTTCGGATCGCGTACGTTCATGCCAACCGAGAGAAGCACGTTGCATGTTGCGGTGCTACGATTTTTGCTCTTCGTCTTCCACCTTGCATCTTTTTTTTTTTTTTGAGCTGCAGCTTATAAGTTTTTTTTTCTGGAAACTGGTGCTGGTTTAGGTTCTGAATAGCTAACAATAACTTTAGAAGATGTTTCTAGCTACGAAAACTAAGAAAATTGAATTCTAATCGCTGGCATTCTAGATTTGTCATAAATCAATTGTACATTGACCAAAGAAGTGGGTACCAGATTAGGCCCCATTAGGCCTTGGGCTAGGACCAGACTATTTTTCACGGCCGGGCCGGGCCGGGCCAGATTAGGCTCATTTTGGTCCCGGATCGACTTTCTACCTCCGCCGGGCCGGGGCCCTTGAGCGAATAGAAGGGTCTAGAATCGCAGCGGCATGAATAAATGCGGCGGCTTCGTTGGATGCGGAGGAATCCGATGAGGCCGTGTTGCAGTGCATGATCAACGACACCTCGGATCGGAAAACCCCGGCTCCGTCCGGACGTACAGCGTGGGCGGCATCCGTCCGCGTGCGTCGCTGACGATACAGTCGCTCGCTAACCTCCGTACAAAGATCGAGAGCGCCGCCGTCGCATCCACCGTTCATACATACAAGGTTCCAGCAGCTAAATGCACATGACCCGTTGCAATTGTACACGTACTATCGCTGTTTTACGCATCCATTATGATCGCACGTGCCTGCTCAATTAGTCGTGCTGCTGCGATCGACGAACCTCTCTCGTATCGTTCCGTGGCGTACGTCCACACTCCAAACAGAAGCACGCAACTCCGGTGAACTGATATTAGCTGAGCTGGCTACGTGTTTTTTAGACTGCTATATATATATGTATACTGTGCTAAGTACATGCACATCATCCATTCGTTGTTAATATAATTTCCATCTAAGCCCCTGTTTAAATTCTTAAACTTTTCGTAAAGTTTTCCCCTTAGAGAACCGCGTCAGTTCGTTTTTTTCTCTCTACGCATGAGTTCAGTGAAAAGTTTCTACCTCTTTTCTTCCATTTAAACAGGCCCTAAGTAGTTCACGTCATCTCAGCCTTTAATTTTGAACTCTGCCGTTCGCATCTACTGATCTACCGGTGTGTCTTTTAGGAGCTGAGATTTGGATCACTACTCAGCTCTCGAAACCTAGCTAACACCAAGTAAGGCTGATATGAGAGATCGAGTTAGGCGTCCCTATATATTACTATTTCATTCATTGACTTCCATTCACATATCGATGGATAGACACATAGGCGTGCATTATGGCCGTGTTTAGTTCACGAAAAGTTTTCGTGAAAAGATTTCGGGTATTGATTTTACCAATTTAGGAGTAGTAAATGTAGACGAAAAAAGTGGAAAGTTATATGGATAGGTTGGAAATCTCGAGACGAATCTAACGATGGTAATTAGAGGATAATTAATCCATAATTAGCGGATGGTTACTGTAGCATTACTATTGCAAATCATGGATTAAGTAGGCTCATTAGATTTGTCTCGCGATTTACAGCCCATCCATATAACTTTTCACCTTTTTTGTCTACGTTTAATACTTCATGCATCTAAGATTCCCCTTTGATGTGACGGGTGAAAAGATTTCGGGTGGAAACTAAACACGGCCTATATGTGTATGCATCTATCCAGCTTCCATTATTAAGATTGCCAGATTGATGCGAGTTTAATTTGTAGGGAGGTGGCCTACCCGAATTCGGCAAAAAGAGAAGCAGCTAGCTCTTCATTTCGTCGAAGCCAACTGGCATGCACCACTCCGCTGCTAGTAGCTAGCATCAAGTGGAGTGGTAGAGTCACGTGTCTGCCTCTGCAGTTTGAGGGTACGAGACCCACCCCATTCAGACCCAACCACAAATTTCTCAGCAGCTAGCCAAGCCAAGCACTCCCCCGCCCGCCACAACGATGGCCTCTCCGTTTTCACTGTTCTTCCGCATGCACACTGTACAGGGCACAACTGGTGGAGGACAGGCTCACGTGATTGGCGCCGGCAACCTCTGAAACATTTGCTCTTGTTTAGTTGCGACACGAAATCTTTTCACTCATCACATCAAAAGAGAATTTTATATATATAGAGTATTAAATGTAGGCAAAAAGGTGAAAAGTTACATAGATAGACTGGAAATTGCGAGACGAATCTAACGAGCCTTCTTAATCCATGATTTGCAACAGTAATGCTACAGTACCATCCACTAATTATGAATTAATTACCCTCTAATTACCATCGTTAGATTCGTCTCGAGATTTCCAACATATCCATATAACTTTCCACCTTTTTCGTCTACATTTACTACTCCTAAATCGGTAGAATCAAAACCCGAAATGTTTTCGGGAACCAAACCCTCCAGCTCTTTCAGATCCTGTGATTGGCGCCGGCAGCCTGTTCGTGGATCCTGTGCGAGCCTGCCGAAAACGACGGATGCTTGGCTTGCGTTGCTGGCAGCTACTAGGCCTGGCCCTGTCTAGATGTTTCGTGAAATTTTTTTCGAATATATCGAACACACATTTGAAGTATTAAATATAGACTAATTACAAAACTAATTACAAATTTTGTCAGTACGTCGCAAGACGAACCTAATGAGTCTAATTAATCCGTCATTAGCACATGTTTACTGTAGCAATTTATTGTCTAATCACGACCTAACTAGGCTCATTAGATTCGTCTCGCGAAGTACACTCCATCCATATAATAGGTTATTTTTTTCGACTACATTTAATATGCCATGCGTGCGAGGAAACATACTAAAAAAATTTCGCGAAACATCTAAACAGGGCCTAGATTGCGAAAATGTTGGATAGAGAGCTCCAATGTACGTAACTCCGTGGATGGCGTGTATCCACCGTTGCAGGTTTTGCGCCGGAAACTGTGCGATTGCCGCGAGTGGAGTAGTGCGTCGTCATGCTCATGCACCAGCACCAGACAAATGCAGCCAAGACCAGACGGCCCTATTTGGATTAAGGGGTAAACATTTACCCAAAGACAAATGTTTTGACTTTTTATTTGTCCCTAACAAATTTGCTTCGTAGGTTGTTTGGATTGAGGGGTAAATAGTTGCCCTAATTTGACACTCTTTAGGGGTAAATTAAATTTGAGGGGCAAAACATTTGCCCCACCCTATTTATTACCCTGCATGTTTGACACCTTTAGGGTAAATTGGGGCAAATTTGTCCCATTTACCCCTCCATCCAAACATTCCCTAGGGCATGGGCATGGCCATGGTAGCTCAGTTCCTTGCGAAGATTATTAAGGGGGTGTTTAGTTCTCCGTTAAATTTTTTACACATCAATCATATCAATGTTTGAACACATGCCCATATTAAAAGTAGTTAAAAAAATAAACGCATTGCATAGATTGCCTGTAAATCGCGAGACGAATCTAACGAGTCTAATTCGTCCGTGATTAAACAATAAATTGCTACAATAAACATGTGCTAATGACGGATTAATTAGTCTTAATAGATTCATCTCACGATTTAAGGACGAAATCTGTAATTAGTTTTGTAATTTGTCTATATTTAATACTTTAAATGTGCGTACGACGTACTCTAAAAATCTTTACCGTAAACGACTAAACACACCGTGTAAGGTCACGAACTCTTGATTCCCGGCAACGTTCGTCAACGATGACAGAAAAAAGAGTCTGTTGTGATGATAGTCCATGGAGATCGAGACAAAGTTTTTCAGGTCAGGAAAAAGAGCGGTCATCAGGTAGTTTCCAACTCTGTATGAAGTATTTGACTAATGCATAACAATTGGTATTCTAACCAGTTCGGCCTAAAAAGGGGAAGCACCCGAGTTAAAAAGGAGCGTTGAAAATTCTCCCTTGCTTGTGTCGTTAGGTGCGTGCAGTGTGTGCCCGGCCAAACCCACAATGGTGTAGTAGGGCTGGGGGTGTACGTGGACCGAACATTATTAGGCCACATCCAACGATGCACAGTACAATTCATTCAAGCAATTGTACCATCACTGCAATTACTTGTAATGACTTTTGAACGCCTCTTTTCTTTTGTCATGACATAGTACGTCGTACATAGGACCAATGAAGACTACTGCTTTTTTTTTTTCTTCATGGACGATGTACCTACTAGTTTTTGGGCCCTGATAGCGTCCTCCTCATGGGAGAGCTAGCTAATCAACCTGACTAATCATCACTAGCACAACATTATATTACATTGCTAGCTGCAGAACGAAGAGATCGGAGGAGGCACGGGTACAGGCAGCAAGATGCCGTCAGCATTCATGCTGATCCACATCTCCTCCTCTTCCCCACGGAGGGGAGGGCCGACAGGGGAACACTAGTCCCCTGCTGGCCCATCACGTGATCGCACATTCACACGCACCTCTTCTTCGTTATTTATGGAGACAAATGCGCTTTTCCCACCTCAGGATTATCCAATTTTCTAAGCAGTTTGCCATGGCAACCCAACGAAAGCTTAGTGGTTGGCATATTTAATTCCCACCCAAGACGAGGACCATTCCAGAAATATCTCCTCCACTCATGTCAAATCGCCACCAGCGTCTTTGTCCATGCATGGAGCATGCTCCAAGCTCAAAAGCAAACTCAAAGAGAATATAATATCTCCAAAATTATTGTTTTTAAAATAATTGTCTCCAAAATTTACAGAAAAACTCCCATCTCCCTATATAAGGAGACACAGCTAGGTGGCTGATTACAAAAGCCAATCAATCATTCAAGTACCCAACCAAACCAAGAAGCCAGCCAGCACTCGCTAGCTCCACTGTGACTCCGTGACCCAGCCTCGCTCTGCACGCACTCCGCGCCACCAGATCAGCAGCAACCATGCCTCGCCCGGCGTCCTGTGCTCCCCTCCTGCTCCTGCTCGCCTCCGCCGCCGCGCTCCTGGCCGTGGCGTCCGCGTCGCCGGCGGAGACCAGCGCGGCGGCGTCGGCCAGCGACTTCATCCGCAGGTCGTGCCGCGACACGCAGTATCCGTCGGTGTGCGTGCAGAGCCTGGCGTCGTACGGCGGGTCCCCTCCGCCGCGTAGCCCCCGGGAGCTGGCGCGGGCGGCGCTCTCCGTCAGCGCCGACCGCGCCCGCGCCGCGTCGGCGTACGTCGGCAGGCTCTGCGGCGGCGGCGGGGCGGGGGCGAAGCAGGCGAAGGCCGGGAAGAAGGGCGCGGCGGGGCCCGTGCGGGACTGCCTGGAGAACCTGGCGGACAGCGTGGGGCACCTCCGGGACGCGGCGCAGGAGATGGGCGGCGCCGGCCGCGCCGGGTCGCCGGCGTTCAAGTGGCACCTGAGCAACGTGCAGACCTGGTGCAGCGCCGCGCTCACCGACGAGAACACCTGCCTCGACGGGCTCTCCGGCCGCGGCGTCGACGCCGGCACCCGCGCCGCCATCCGCGGCAAGGTCGTCGAGGTCGCGCAGGTCACCAGCAACGCGCTCGCCCTCGTCAACAAGGTCGGGCCAGGGTACTAGCCCGTAATCCCAAGCCCAAGCCCAGTAGGCCATGCACCTTCTCTCGCTCGACTTCGACTCTAGCTGCTGCTGCGTGCATCCGTATTATACACTTCACTCTAAGATGTTCACCTGCTTTCGTGTTGTATTGTGCGTCGCTTAACTGATTAAGTTTCCATGTGTTCCATCTATGTTTGTGTAAGATATAGTTAAGGGCGATAAACTTGTAATGGTCACAATTATGCTGCTAAGATGTGTGTACGTGCACCTCCCGTGACAAATAAGCGTCATGGCTTTATATTGATTGATTGATATGGTATCCGGAACATAAATTCAGTTGCCAATTTTTATTCAATGCCACATGGCACTCATTTTCAAGGGGAGGATTTCTGATTGACCGAACAACGTCTTTGCTAACGCTTGACGTACCGCCAAATTGTTGATGCTTTCAAGCAGGGGCGGACCTAGAACAGATTACGAGGGGGGAGGGGGGGCACCTGTCTTTTTTTTTTTGGCCCATTTTGTAAAAGAATTGCACAAATGGATCTTTGGCGGAAAGATTTGCAAAAATGGACCCTAGCTTGGCGCCATGATCATTGGCGCCGAGGTTACACGTCTCGGCGCCAAGTGCACTTGGGACAAGCTGGCGCCAAGACGTGTAAGCGGTCATGGCGCCGAGTACGGCGCCGAGCTCGGCGTCATGACCATTGGCGCCGAGCTTACACGTCTCGGCGCCAATTGTGTCCCAAGTGCACTTGGCGCCGAGACATGTAGCCTCGGCGCCGAGCTAGGGTCCATTTTTGCAAATCTTTCCAAAAAAGGTTCATTTGTGCAATTCTTTTGCAAAAAAAAGGCTAGAAAACAAAAAAGACCGGGGGCACACCTCGAGAGCAGCTAGATGAACATAGATTTAATATGGTGAAAACTTGCTAACTTTTACAGTATCAAAAAAATTGAACGAGGGCATATGCCCTCCCTCACCCCAACATGAGTCCGCCCCTATTTTCAAGACGAACAAGCAATAGTGTTCATGGCAATGAACTTGTGTCGTGAGGAGTTGGGAAGGTGGCGCCTATTCACCAACTGATTCATTGTCCGGTTATCCCCCCTGGATCGATGTGTGAAAGCGTTCGTGCGGCTCAGGAGGTGAGTGAAACACCCACCTGGCTCCTGCCCTAGATGATCATGTGGTTTGTGTTGGGGTGATAATGGGGCATGGCGTCCTCTTCACGATCCAACTCGGCTCTAATTATTTGTAGGTCAAATTTGTATATAATTTAGGTCCGATCCGTTTAGCGCTCGATCCTTAAATTTATTAGTATATAATTTTGTATCTTCATGTGTTTACAGGGAGCTGTTGAGTTCCCTTACTTTTGAGCAGACGGATGTGCTGCCAATTCTGTAATAAAGTGTTGTAGCCTTCTTTGAAGGTCAAAGCCGAATTCTTATTCATTATCTAAAAATTATCACCCCTAGGTTTATGTAGCTTGTGGACGCACATCACTAGCCAAAGCTGGTATTACAAGTGAGCAGCATTATTGGAAGGCAATTAAGATGATAGCCGAACAACGTTGCTAAGCTAGCTAGTTGACGAGATCCTCCTGTTCGAGAGGCAGCGCTCGATTATTGGTACCAGTCGCAGCGCCGTCCCTGTCGTGTCGTGGCTCCATGCATGACAGCATAGTTACAAGTATTGTACCGTGATCTGATGCTAATAATTTGCTAAGCAAAGGTAGTAGTCGGTTATGACTCGCGAGTGTCTTGTTGTGCAGCCAATTGCAAATTTAAAACCGAGTGGGGGAGCATTATTCGATTTGATCGAAGAGAAAGAGACGACAGCGCCATCGTGCACTTATTGAAGGACCCCAGCTCGCCAACTGAAAAATGTGTGGCTGATGGCCTGCTGCTACGTGACCTGTCAGGCTTATTAGGTGGCCATGTGGCCTTGGACTCGCATGGGGCAGTAGTGTCACTTGTCACTTGTCAGTGAAAGGCTAGTGGCTGGACGGCTAACAAAGTTTAACCGCCCTGAAATCTGTTTCTTTCCATCGGCCGACATGACATCCGGCCGGGCTGTGGTGACGTGTCCTGATCGATTCCTGATCGACTGGCAACTGCCGATCATCCGCAGTATTGCCGTGCCGGTGACTGGCAACTGCACTGTTCTGTTCTTACACGCGTCCATCAAACGATTCTAGGCCTCGGGCCGGCCGACCTGGAGATTCAAGCGTAAGAAATTGAAGAACAATTCTGTCTTCTTCCTCTGGCATGCGGCCTTGGATCCGGACCCCTGAATCGTTAGCCCTTGTCATTTTTTACGCCTCCTCCCACGACACCGGTAATCCAAAACGCTCTACTCCATTTTTTTCGTTGCTTTTTATTTTTGTGTCACCGCTTCTCTTTGACAAGTTACGGTTCAAGAAGAATATGGTTTGGGTAATACTCCACTGATTAATGATTATAAGTTACAATGCTTGAAAAGTACCAAGAGGTACCGAGAGTTATCTTTCCTATGTTGGTAAGGTAACAGGACGTACCGAGAGGTATCGGGAGGTAACAGGACGTACCGAGAGTTATCTTTCCTCTAGGTACTCTTTTCGTTTTCACCATCCGATTTCTCGAAATGGACGGCTCTCATTGTTACCAAACATTCTAAGATTTCTCTAAATAGTAATGGAGGGATATGGATTGAGTTTCTTATTATTGAACCTAGATATCCACATTTGAGTCTTCAATAAGTATGAATGTTTATCTTGGCAGGCTCAGCTGCTAGAGCTCGCTCTCGAGTAACCGATTCGGGGTTCAAGCCATGTGTTCTTCTAAATTAAAAAAGCGGAGGGGCGTCATGCCCCTTCTATCTCGTGCTCATATTGAAATTAATTATTTTTAGGTGGTAGTTGACGTGTTTGGACACTTGTTCGGTTTTATCGTCTCTATGTGACGTTTATAGTAAATAGTAATAGCGCATCTACACATATGATGCATTAGGTATTAACGTACATGTGTGTACATGAGCAAAGATGTTTATAGTAACAATGTGTGCATGTTGCATTATGGATTAATGTGCATGTGTATACGTGAGCATAGACGATTATAGATTTATAGTAATAGCATGCGTACACGGGCTACTTTGGATGGAGAGCTGGGAAATCTGCCTGCACCAGGTAATCCAGGCGCTCGATTTTGTAAGCCTAGGGCCAGGATCGCTGTCTGGCTCAGGTCTGCATCATCCAAATATATAAGCCCGTGTTGCATTAGTGATCGCTACGCACGTGCGCATATATATGAGCATAGTGTAAAAGAGATGGTCAAGCGGTAACGATGGAACCTGTCGTTCCGTAGTGGGTATATGAAGTTGTGGAGCTAGAGTTAAAAGCAAGGGCAAATCTTGCATTTAGTCAAAATCTAAGCATATTTTTAGTAGCTTATTAGTGCGCAAAGTATAGTTTCTTAAGATATTGGTTAAGATTGGGAGGGGGGAGCGGGGGCATTGCCTAGGTTTGCTTGGCGGTAGCTCCGTCAGTGGGCATAGTGTCAGTGGCAGAGACACTTGTCTACAACATAATGGACTCAATGGCTAGACAAAACCGTCTTAGACCCTCCAAGGTGAGATCACAGGGAGAAGCTGAACCACGGATGGACTATAGAGACCGTCTTTTTTGTTTTATGGCCTCTTTTGCGAAAGAAGTTAACAAATGGACCCTTGGCAAAGATTTGCAAAAATGAACCTTGACCTCGGCGTCAAAGATCACGGCGCCGAGGTAACACGTCTCGGCGCCATGACCTTTGGCGTCGAGGTCCATCCCCGTGACGTCACGTTTGGCAGACGCGGCGTATGAAGCTCGGCGCCGTAGTCTACACAGCCCATGCCATGCCCACTTATGATGGTTGTCACTTGTCAGCGTCTGCATCCGCTGTTGGGCCTTCCGTGGACGCGTTTTGTTACCAACACCACCGGCAGTTGGGTGGGCTCTCTCTGTAAGGCAAGGCAGCAAGGTGGATCTGACCACACACACAATCCGCCACAGCGGCGAGAGAGCCCACTCGGCGCTATCGGGCCGCGACGCAGATCTCCAGGACCACCAGTTGGCGTTTAAAGAACAGGTAGGAGGGGGAGGCGAGGAGGTCGGAACGGGAAACGGAAACGGACAGACCAGCCAGCAAGCAAGCACGGCAGTTCGAAATTTGAAACCCTCCCAAATCCACCCAATTTCCCTCTCCTCTCTCCTCCGCTCCTCCGGTCCGCCCCTTCCTCTCATCCCAAAAGGGCAAAGAAAATAAAACACACCCCGCCCCTCTCCTCTTCCCCTTCCCCGTCTTCTCTCCCAAACTCACACTCACCCTCTACTACTACCGGAAAGCCAAACCCAAGGGAGCGGAGCGCCCTCGCCGCTGCCGACCCCCGCCGCAGCCGCGCAGATCGCGGCCGGATCTAAGGCGCTGGGGCACGGGGGTCCCCGGATCGACGCCTCCGCCGCGGCGCACGAGAGCGGTGAGCCTCCTAGCCTCTTCCCCCCATGTCCGCTTTCTTGCGGTTCTTGGTTTCGGTGGCCCGGGTTGCGAATTTCCGGCGGCGCGTGGGGGTTTCGCCTCGTTTGGGTCCAAGAACCTCGGGGGTTAGGGTTTCTTGGAGGGGGCGGGGTCGTGGGGGCTTGGGACGGGTCCAAGAACCCCTCTCGCGGCCTCGCCTGCCCCCAAGAACCCGGGAGGAGCTTGTTCTTTCTGCGAATAAAGGTTCTTTTTGGTGGGATTGTTATCTTCTTGACGGGTTGTGCTTGCAATGCGGCCAAGAAACCTTTTACCCTGCGAAAGAATTGCCGACCCGTTCCTCGTTTCTCTATTGGTTGGGCTTTTATCGCCGAATTCGTGGTCTGAACATGCTGCATTCTTGGTCCGCAGATTTTTCTTGTATTGCAAAGTCACTGCTGCACCCGTCCATGTCAATTTCGTGCTGCAAATGCAGCATTCTCTCAAAGATCCATATAGCCCTTATCTTGATGAGAGAGAAATTGCAGTAAAAAAAAAACGAAATTTTAGGCTGGCTGCATCTAGGAAATGTCAACGCCTTGGTCATAGAAGAGTCAAAAAGAACTGATTTGGTACCAAATTGTTATTATTTTAGTTCAAATTGCAGGTTTTCTCGATCTGTTGATGTAAAAATCCAACATGCACATGCCATTTATGCTGTGATTATGCCATTCATATGCCCTGCAATAGTTTGTTCTTTCTCTGACTTACAACCTTAAGACATGCATTGGTTTCAACAATTTGTACTATTCACCTGTTCAATTCCCCAATGCCATTTGCCTCTTCTCTTGTATTGACTGCTCATTGTGTGAAGTGACATAGTCATTTTAACATATCCAGGTTTTGGATGGCTGCACGCAAGGAAAACCTTGTGCTTACTGCTTGTCAAGCACCCAATGGTCGAATCACGCGAGCTCAAGCTGCTGCTAACCGGGGAGGCTTTGGCACTTTTCCTTCAGTTCCACTGGCTGCCAAAACTGAACGAAAACAGACTGCACAAGGGAAGACAAAAAGGGGATCTTCATATGAGAACACTAGTTCAAGCGCAGCGATTTCAGGCCCCCAGCCTAAACGGCGCACAGTACTCAGGGACGTCACCAATGCAAGCCGTGCTAACTCCAACAAAAATACCACTGCTGCAACTAAGCTTCAGGTATTGAGGTGTTCCACACATAACTTCATTCTCTTATGAGTTTTCGAAGCCAACAATTTCCCAAACCTTTATGCAAACATAGTAGAATGACAGGTTAACAACCTTTTTTTTTTCAGGCAAGGCCCTCCCAAAGGATTGGAAGAACCTTGAGCAAAAACAGGCAGTGTGCAAAAAAGGTCCCTAGGATACCCCCACCAGCTGTTAATAAAAGTTCAGTTGCCAATGATTCAAACATTGCTGAAGAAACACAAGAGCAGACACTTTTGCCACAGAATGAGGAACCCGCTCTTTTGCTTGAGAACAGGGGGTCACTATCATTACAGAATGTTGAAAGGAACAGGGACAGTGCTTGTCATGAGGCATTCTTTGAGGAAAGAAATGCCAGGGATAAATCTGAACCTTCGGTGTCGAAGACTGGTCAGTTGCATTCTCCTTCTGGACACTGAACATTTGGTAGCATTCAAAGTCATTGACAAGTCTGAAATGTTCAAAGTTTTTCTTACCTTAGCATGTTACATGTTGCAGCTGATACTGTTGCTTTTACTTGAGTATAATCTTGATGATTTTTAAGGAATATTAGAAATCTGAAATAACAAAAGCATGCTGCATATGCTCCTCTATTTATTCATCCCTGAGATACCGTGGATAGTCTTCACATTTTTTATTAGTGGCTACCAGCTAAATATATGTAATTTTCCCCAGGGGACTCTCCTGCGTTAGACATTGTGGACATTGACAAAGACAATGGCAATCCACAGATGTGTGCTTCCTACGTTGTAGAGATATACTCAAACCTAATGGCTTCAGAGGTATGCTACTGTATCTTGGTTTAAAAAGAAATGCTTCTTTGTTCTGCTTCTATTTCCCCCCTATATTTCAGATGTCTTATGGAGCATGGAAGAACTCCAGTTTTAAATATCTGTGTTATGTTCTTGTCACATTGTGCTTGTTTGAAAGGTACCTGCTCAATCTTTATGTTTGTCTTTCCACAGCTTATGAGAAGACCCAGTCCGAATTACATGGACGGTTTGCAACGGGACATCACGAAGGGCATGAGAGGAATACTAATTGATTGGCTTGTGGAGGTACTATTTGGATTTCTGCTAGTTTTGTACATGATTTGTTCCAATATTTTCTGAAGTTAGTATCAGATCATTCACCTTAGGCATCTCACAGCAGATAAGAAATTTATTATTATTTGATGCCAGTTGGCTATGATCCTTTCATCTTTTGTTTTTGCAATGCTTCACTTGCTCAGAGCCTGAGATATTAAAGTGGTCAGAATAATGATGTCCTTTTGTTTAGAGACAGAAACATTTCTCATACACATGTGGCATCTGGCTTTATTTTGTCTTATGATGAAAATATTTTACATGTTTTGCTGTTTACTTCTCATGACTCAGCTTGTGATGTTTTATATATTGTCTTTGTCTCAGGTTTCTGAAGAATACAAGCTGGTGCCAGATACCCTTTACCTCACTGTATATCTTATTGATCGTTTTCTTTCTCGGAACTTCATTGAGAGGCAGAGACTACAACTTCTGGGAATAACGAGCATGCTTGTTGCCTCGTGAGTTTCATGCTCTGGCCATTTTATCCTTTAGTAGCGGAAAACTTTAAAATACATAGAAAACTGTCACATACAAAGTTTTGCATAGAAGCTGGACCAGTTTCCCTGTGGCTAACACACCAAATTATTGCAAATTAATAGCTCTGCTAGTGTAGTGAAGTTTTGCTCTTGTGCAGGAAATATGAAGAGATATGTGCTCCTCGGGTTGAAGAGTTTTGCTTCATAACCGACAATACATATACAAAGGCAGAGGTATTTGTTTCATGCTAAGTTGAGACAGAAATACATACATGAAAGGAACAATTGAATTTCTATAGCTGATAACCTCCTGATCCAGTAGGTGTTGAAAATGGAGTGCCAAGTGCTGAATGACCTGGGATTTCATCTTTCTGTTCCAACAACAAAAACATTTCTCAGGTTACTTTTGGTCAAAATTGCCTCCTTTTTGTTTCAAACGGGAAACCAATGCACCATTACTAACATGACTCCCTTTTTTTTTCTATCAGGAGATTTCTTAGAGCGGCACAGGCATCTCGGAAAGTAAGATTGGCCTCAGATCTTACAAGTTCATTCAAGTTATGCTTATGTTTTAACTGAACACTAAGTTCTGAAGTTTACTTGCAGACCCCTTCTATCACTTTGGGATTTCTGGCCAATTATCTCGCGGAGTTGACTTTGATGGATTATGGATTCTTGAAATTTCTTCCTTCTGTGGTGGCAGCATCAGCTGTTTTTCTTGCTAGATGGACGCTTGATCAATCTGACCTCCCATGGGTATGTATGAAAGGCAGTTGGTACATACAGCTGAACATGCTTAAAAAAACTTGGTGTCATCTCTAACTTGCTGCTATTCTCATGCAGAATCAAACCCTTGAGCACTACACCTCTTACAAAAGCTCTGATATTCAATTATGTGTCTGTGCTCTATGGGAACTGCAGCATAACACGAGTAACTGCCCTCTTAACGCCGTCCGTGAAAAATATAGACATCAAAAGGTATGTGGCCACATCTTGCTGTTTGTATTCCTAGCATACTGCTTACATGAAACCTTCAGTTTCACTTAGCACCTAACAGGAGCAGGATGGCAGAACTGATATTGTCGGTTTCCTTTGTGTTTTGTTTGCAGTTTGAGTGCGTAGCAAACCTGACTTCACCGGAGCTTCACCAGTCGCTCTTCAGCTGACACTCCAATGACATCAATTACCTGTTGATCAGCAACGTTAGCAGCAGTCGTAGCTGAGACCGCGTTAACATTATGTAGCATCCCTTCCCCTCGTCTGATTTGGTTTCTGTTGTCTTGAGCTGTTGTTGTTTCCCGACCTTTTTCGAGTCGTGCAGTAAGAAGACACATGGCTCGTCGCTTTTTGCTTGACATGACGTTTACCCGATTGTAAACACACTGTTTGTAGGCGCTTGGCTTGAGTTGATAGCTGTAACATGTCCAGCTTGTGTAACAAACACCAGAATGCTGTTTGTTGTGACATAATTCGTTTATTGTTAGCCAGGAAATGGAAGTTAGTTTGTTGCTTGTACGTACTCTGTCAACACGGAATGCTCTTTGGACAATCCCTGAGCTTTTTGAAGTACGTTCTCTCTCTTTTTTGGTTGAGATCGTCTTTTTCTTTTTTGAAATAAGATTGTCTTGTAATCTAACTGGAAATGGAAAGTAAGTAGTTTGTAACTGATATAGATGGAGACAGCATGCAGATAAGGCCATTTGGTTGGGAGCTTTTTGATGGAGGACCAGGCTCTGGGCATTGGCACCTGATGCTGAAGTAATGCTTTTCCTGTCGATCTGGTATGGCTGCCGAACGGGCAACAGAAGGACATTTTGCTTGGCAATGGATATTCCAATAAAAATGTCTCTCAGCACGGAATGCTCTTTGGACAATCCCTAACCTTTTTGAACTACTTCCTCCTTTTTTGGTTAAACCTGATCCTACTGGAAATGGCAAGTAGCCTGTAACTGATAGGTGGAGACATTTGGTTGCGAGCTTTTGGATGCTGGAGCTCCAGGGACCTGATGCTGAAGTATGGTTTTTCCTGGCGATCTGATATGGATGCCGAACGGGCAAGACAAGGACATTTTTGCTTGACAACGGATGTTCCAACAAAACTGGCAAATCCATGGCCTGCTTTGTCCTGATCCGTTCAGGTGAGTCACTAATCAAAATTCTGTTGCGCTTGAGCACATCCCAGGTGGGCCGGGTTGATCGTAATTCGTCCTTTTAGATGGGCCGCTCACTTTTCTCCTGGCTACTACTTGCTTGTGTGCTTTGTGTAATACTCCCTCCGGTTTAGTATTAGAAGTCGTTTTGGACAAGGTTTGAGTCAAACATTGGGAACATAAATCATGAATAACAATTAAGTCGTTGAGTTTGAAAATGTGAAAATCATATAAATAGATTGGTCTTGAAAACTACTTTCATAAACATATACATATATAACTTTTCAAGAAATATTTTTATAGAAAAAAGAAGTCAAAGTTTTGCTTTGGTGACCGTGTCGCTGTCCTAAACGACTTCTAATACTGAACCGGAGGGAGTATTGTCACAAGACAAAAGTAGCGCGTGTCTAGGAATCAAGAACAGGAACTTTTGGTCAAGGACTCTCTCTCATCAGGAATCGGCCGTGGTCCTCGAGGCGTAAAGTGTAATAATGGAGGAGTAGGGGCATGGCGCCTGAGGTCCGTCACATGGCATTTCTGCATTTGATTCCATCCAAGCAAGAGGGAAAGAAGAACAAGAGGAAGGGAACAAAAACGAAGCAGCTGGAATTGAATGGCCATGACTCGTGTGGCGCCCGGTGACATCAGGCATGACCCAACGGCGAAAGGGTCGCCTTGTGTGGCCATCGCAATTACACCCGGCTTTTCGGCCAGCCGAGCCCCATTTGAAGGATGCCGATGCCGGTCGCCGTCGCCGGCCGGCCCTCCTGCCTTTGCCGATTGAATGAGCCAAACCATCCCAATTGACAGCGTCAGGCCGGCAAGCAACCGACGGGCGCCTACTTTCCAAGGTCCGGCCGGCAGCGCCACCCACTGGCGCCGCGGCATTTATGGCGGCGACGTGTGGGAGAGGGGAGAGGTCGTCGAGACGAGAGGTCATGATGCCGGAAAGAGACCGCAACCACATGGCGGCCTCACGCACGCCGAGAACGCCGACAGACACGAGAGCTCCATCGAGAGGCTGCCATGGCTGACCGGCCGACGGGGATATTCCTCGGCGTGGACGGGACGCGCATCGAATCCGTGGCCATCCATCTGCGCACCGCGGCATGAAAAATCTCTGGTACGGTCGCCGCCGAGAAAGAACCGACCGACCGGCCGGCCACGGAAAGTACGAACACCGGAAGACATGGGCAAAAAATTGGATGCTCAATTCAAACTAAGCAGAGAAATTCTCCTAATATTACAACAACGCTCGGGAAGAGAGAGAATCGAACTCGATCGGCACGAAAATAAAATCTCAACAAAAAATGGGAGTATGTATGAACAGATTAGGTATGACGAGCAGGAGGAGAATGGCTCTGTACAGGAGGTTGCAGGCAGAGGCAGCACAGCACGTGTGTCGTCGGATCCCGTATGCATGCACCCAGATTAATTGCTTTGTTGGTTTCCAACGACGTGGCGGGAGATCGCTGCCGGCTACTCCGCCCGTGGCATCCTGGGCAGCACGTGCAGCGCCACCACCCGCTTCCCTTCCGGCGCCGCCACCTCCCACATCCGCGGCGGCGGCGGATGTCTCCAAGTCGGCTTCTGCGGCGTCACGTCGACGACGATCACCTTGGCGCCGTCCTCGGCTGCCACGCACACCCTGCCGCCACCGGCCGCCATCTCGGCCGCGCCCTTGAGCCGCTCCGACTCCACCACCGTCCTCCACCGGTCGCCGCCCCAGTCGTACGCGCTCAGCGCCCCGCGCTCCTCGTCCGCCACGAAGATCGTCTCGTCGTCGGCCGCCGCCGCCGAGCCCTTCCAGCCGGCGAGCATCCCGGGGGGCATGTCCTCCCACCGCCCTGCCTCGAGGTCGAACACGGCGCCCTCCTTTGCGCCGCGCCCACGGAGGCTGACCATGCAGACCTTCCCGCCGGAGCATACCGCCTCCGCGGCGTCGCGGCTGAACCTGCAATCCCTCATCGGCGGCAGCGGCTCCCACTCCTCCGGCGACGCTGCCGCCGCCGCGACCGGGTCCCACGTCGCCGCCGACCTGGCGTCGGTGGCGTCGTACCCTGCGCCGACGCCCCCCGCGACGAACACGCGCCCGCGCGCGGATCCCGCGGCGCACCACCGGCGCGGCGCGAACGGGAACGGCGGGCCGAGGCGCCACTGCGGCGGCGAGGCGGTCGGGTCGAAGACGACGGGGCGGGGCAGAGCAGGGGTGAGCGAGTGGGTGGAGCCGGCGACGACGACGAGGCGGCCGGCGGTGGAGACGGACTGGAGGGGCAGGCGGCGGGAGAGGAAGGACGGGTGCCAGAGCCGCGGCGGCGACGACGGCATCGGCGGCGCCGGCAGCTCGTCCCACCGCCCGGACACGGCGTCGTAGGCCGCGAACGAGACGGCGGAATCGGCGCCGCCGTCGAGGACGGCGTAGAGGGAGAGGTAGGGCGGGAACGACGGCGAGGAGAGCAGGCGGCGCCATGGGCGGCAGACGGCGTGGAGGAGGCGCGGCGGGAGCGGCGCGAGGCAGAGCTGCGCGAGGTGGTCCGGCAGGCCAGGGAGCAAGGGTTGCTGCTGGTGCGGCGGCGGCGGCTCGCGGCGGTGCGGATGCAGCCGGGGCCGCTGCTCTGCGGCGGCGGCGGGGGCGTCGGCCATGGGCGCGGCGGCGGCGGCGGCGGTGCGGTGGCGCTTGGCGGCGGCGGGAGGCCAGCAGGGGCGCTTGGCGGCGGCGGGTGCAGCCATGCGGGGCGGGCGGTACTAGTAGTAGCTAGGCCTAGGTGCCCCGTTGCGTTGCTTGGCTTGCTTCCGCTCGCACGGCGATGGCGCGCTCTATAGTATTATATGGCGCGCGTAGGGGAATAGCGAGAGCGACGTGGCGCGGCGGAATTTAATCTGGAAAGGTGTTGCAGGCGCGAGGGCGGAGGAATGGAGGAGAAGTAGTTGGAGGTGGAAGAGGAAGGCTGTGGCGGACCGGAGGCATGGGGAAGCCGAGCTAGACGCATCAACCAAGTAGTCGTCGTGAAGGATAAGATGGAGACAGTGATGGATCGATACGATTCACTTTGTGATAACTAACACACACAAAACACACAGCACGCCGGTTAACTTGGTCACCATCCACTACGAACTGGAGCATGCAGCAGCTGCAACGCTGCGAAACGAAGCTACCGGAAAGCTCCACCTTCAGGAGGACAAATGCAAGCTCTTACGACCTTTTCCAATTCCAGGAAAAAAAGCTGCACGGTCGGATCCGATTGAATCATCTTTCGTTGTGCTTTTGCGATGCGACTTGCTTTTATCCGCTGCCCAAATTATATTCTCAACGGCAACGCTAGCTCGATCAAAAAGGTCTTCACAGGAGATTCAGTTTTTTTTTTTTAAAAAAAATCAGTAATGTCACAGCATGTCCTCCTTAGTTTCAGGTAAAAAAAGGGGGGCTTTAACCGCAAGTTTGATTAGAAAACTTTATTTAAATGAACTTGTCCAACAGGTTCCCTATGAAGCAATAATGTCCTCCAGTCATCTTGCCTCCGTAGGTAGAAAATAACCCCCAAAAAACAACTGTATTAAGTCACAATGCATAGCACTATTGAACAAAAGCTAGATGTTACCGTTTGTTTCTAATCCATTTTTTATCACCGAACAGTTTCTAGCTGTCAACTACGGTAGGGACTACTTTTTCCAATTCCATGAAAAAAAGTTGCACGGTTGGATCCGATTGTATCATCTTCGCCGTGCTTTTACGATACGACTTGCTTTATCCGCTAGCCAAATTATATTCTCAACGCTCAAAAAGGACTTTACAAGAGATTCAGACTTTTTTCTTCTGAAATTCAGTAATGTCACATGTCCTCCTTAGTTTCAGACAAAAAAGGGTTTAACCACAATTTTGATCAGAAAAACTTGCATGAACTTGTCCAACAGGTATGAGGTAATAATGTCCCCCCAATCATCTTGCATTCGTAGAAAATAACCCAAAAAAACAATTGTATTAAGTCACACATGTATCGTGAAGGACGGTTCGATATATTGATTGATGTGTTTTCCTGCCACAATGCATAGCACTATTCAACAAAGCTAGTAGATGTTACCGTTTGTTTCTAAGCCATTGTTTTTTTAAGGTGCTACGGCAGGCAAGAAGCCGGTCTAAACGATTGTATTAATATCAATATGCAAAGTTTTGTATACAAAATTGATTTGTGAGAGGGAGTGTGACGAAAATTTAGAAGGCTACGTTAATTTACATAGGCTAGAAGGGATGCATCCCACGACAGGAGACAGAGACGCGCAACACGGTTTTTGCCACGCAACACCGATTTTGACGAGAATTTCTAAGCCATAATCACCGAACAATTTCCTGCTGTCAACTACAGTATGGACAATCGCATTCATTCGCACAAAGTTGGGGGTGCATCAAACGCAACATGCTGCTTTAGAATAAATCAGTTCAGAATATTCACATGCCTCCCTTTTTCCACATCAGCCTTTTTTTTCTCTTTTCCCTCCTTGGACGTTTTCGGTGAGCTTTGCACAAAGGCTATGGAGCTCGGGCACGCGCAGTGCTACAACAGCAACACTTGGGTCGCGTCGGCCTTTTCCGGGCCCGCCGGTGATGAGGTCGTCTCTGCCATCACAGGCGCGAAAAGTTGCCGTCGTCTCCAACCAACGTGAGCACGCACGCGACGCCAACGGAGAGGGAGGGAGGGCGGAGTCAAAGCGTAAAGGAGCCCCATGCACTTGCAAATTGCAATCACCCGGGGGTCCCCGTCGCCTTTTCGGACAGTAGCAATTGGCAAAGCAGGTAACCGGCGCCAACTAACGTGTTCTATCCGACACTCACTTCTGTGGAGCAGGAGAACACAGAGAAAGGTGAGCGCTTCACGTACGGCTACCGGCCGGCTTTTTGCTAGTTGCTACTGAGTTGGGAGGAGAAAGGGTCTTTTTTTAACCTTGGTAATATCATGATCCAGCAGAAATGGTACAGGTAGGTTGTGCCGGGCATTACTAGTCTGCGCGCGCACGGAGAGCGCCGTGCACTCTCACCTGTGCCGCCGCTCGTCGGGGCCTATCGGGGCCGCCGCTTGTCGGGATTCGCCGGAGCCGACCGAGGCCACCGCCCACCAGGGTCGCTGGTGCCGTCCGGGGCGGGCGCCGCGTGGGCGCTCGTGGGGGCAGCGGCACAGCCTATCAACGAGGCTCGCTGGGCGGGGGCCACATCCTGGCGGCCCGCGCAGGCCGGCGACGAGGCGCGCGGGGGGTGAGCTGCAGCTGAGCGACACGTTGATGTGGGGCAGCGTTGAGAGTTGGAGAGAGAAGAGAGAAGGTGCGCGACAACGTTAGCGGATAGGAGGGGTGTGTTGGAGAGGATAAGGAAGGAGGGCGTCGCACACGAGTTCGAGAAGCAACGTGCGAGTAAAGTTGGGATTCCGGTTTGTGCATACCTTTTATTCGTCGTTAAAACTCCTTCCATTCAAAAGGAAAGACACATCCTTTTACGTGTTCTCTGTTCGTTTGTATTTTGGAAAGAAGCGTGAATTCGGCACGACATATATCGGGAGCAATAGTTTTTACAACTTGGAAGATGATCGAGAGAGACCATCCAGAATTACAACGTGCGCTGCTTGTTGTTAGTACATGGACCGTCTCTCTGTACATGGCTCTCGGCGCCACTCGTTGTGGCGTCTCGGGTCTCGAGTCTAAGCTACCATGCCCATGCCAGGGCCACTCGAATTTTCTTCGGTAACATGCGGTGCCTTTTTGCGATTTATTTCACGCGCGCGCTGCCGTCGTGTGGTCAGCCTCGCACGGCACCAGCCATCCATCAGTCTCCAATAGACGTGGACGACTTTCGTCGTGGTTAATTTCCCTTGTGTTTTCTTTTTCCAATATTTTATTTACAGATGGAGATATTATTCCGCGATGATAATCTTTCACCGGCGGAGATAATTCGGGCACGTCCTATTCGTCACGCCATTCAAACGTGTCGGCACGCAAGTTGGAGCGGCTCTCACCCTCCTCCGTGATTAAATTAAACAAAGCGCGGGCACGGGATCCAAGCGAAAAGGCACCTTTTGGCCTTTACGAGCGCCGGGAGCCGCGACCCGATCCTCGCTAGCGGTAGCGGAGACGCGGACAAAGACAGACACGGAGACACCCATTGGATTCGGGATGGATGGTGGATGGAGTGCAGCAGCTTGCCGTCGCGGCATAACAGTCCAGCGATTGCCTTTTCGGGTGCGCACTGCACTGATTGCCTGTCACATGGGCCGTCCTTCCCGAGGAATAATAACAATAATGCAGCAGTGTATTCGGACATTGACAGCAATGTCAATCGGCTCGCGCGATCCGGCGCCACCGGCCATGCTTCTCATCTGTCCGGGCGTCCTCCTATGGGTCTGATCGTATGGACCATCAAGGAAATAAAGCACTACATCACGCCGTCTTCAGATTCTCATCACTTTCTTGTCCCTTGCTTTTTGATCGATAAGCCCAGTGACACCTATCCTAAAAATCGGCATCAGAAAGTAATTCGCACGGCGCTAATAGCAATAAGGAACGGAGATGGATCACCTACTCCAATTGTATCGGAGGACGGAGTCTTCAATAGCTTTTTTTATTTCTAGCTACAAATTTAACTTGATAAATACGTAGGCCAGCAATAACAGGCACATCATCATCCTTTGTCCTTAGCTCGACGACGAGTGAGTACAAAGACTTTGAGCAAAAGTCCAGCCTAAGGTTAACAAAACCATACCTTTTGCGCTTGAGAATATCTCAGCCGTGCCTCCATCTTCGGCAACAAAGTTATGCAGCCAGTTCCGTTGGTAGATAAGTTCGCTGGCTGTAGCTGATTTTGACTGTTTCAATAGTATTCTGTGAGGGTGAAAAAGATAGAATAAGTAACAACAAGCTTGTTGTGGCCGGAAAACAGACAAGCAGTTTCACTCCATGACACATAACAATTGTATCACTTCATGACACATATTGTAGTTAAAGTGCTATCCTTCTCTTGTTTGATACTCCCTCCGTCCACAAAAAAATGCAATTCTAACATCTTGCACGTATACCAATAAACATGTGAAATGACTAGTTTACCCCTATGTCACTATCCAATGTTACAAGCATCGCTATAAGAAGATACTAGAAAACACTACAAAGGTTAGTCTTGTTATAAGCATATCACTATGAGAATCTACTTAGAAAACTCTACAAAAGGTTTGTCTTTTCTCTAAAGTTGCATTCTTTTGTGGACAAATTTTGAACTCTAAAGTTGCATTGTTTTGTTGACGGAGGGAGTATATATACGGTTAGTAAAGTAAAAAAAAAAACTTCCTTTCCCTTCCCCGGTTCACATACAAAACCACCAAATACCAATTAGCTTGACAACATATAGTAGCAATGTAAAAATATGTAGTACACCTTTTCAGTTACTAGTATATCCTTTTTTTTTCTCCTACACACAAATGTACAAATATACACAAGACAGCAAGGTTCGTTGGCCATTTTCTAAAGGGACAGAATGATCGTAGAAGGATCCATCCAGATTTCGGCCGGGGGACCATGCATGACCACTTGAGCAGTGACCACATTTTTTTTTGAAAGGAAGCAGTGACCACACATATGGGGGAGCGGAGGGCACCTTATCAGAAAGGAACAGGGCAGATACCCGGAGCACAACAGTACAGCTGCTAAGCTAACCCCTCAGAACATGCCAAACATCGCTTTTTCGCCAATTTGCCCCACATGTCAACGAGATCAGATGCGAGACGTCAGTAGCCAATAAAGCCAATAACAACGACGCACAAAAAAAAAACACAATAATTATATATGCAGCCGTAGTAAGTAGCTAGCGTCACACAACTCCGTATCCTGTTCCGATCGACCTCACGCTCCCTGACCGTGGACCAAGGCTGCTACCGGTCAAGCTCAAACTTTTCGGCTCATTAATTTTTTTAGTCTTCCATTAGCTTGATGAGCTTAGAATAGTTTTTGAACGCGTATCCATGCCAAGCAACTGTAGCTAGGTGCTGTGTAATCTTAGCCTCAACACTGAAAGCCAATGTATCGACAGCTCATCAGCTAATGCTTCAAGCCAATATAATGAGCAGCATTATTGAAGTACCCCACTCCACCAGCTGCCGGCCTGGCCATTTGTATATGCTTTGAGTCTGATCTCCTAGCTAGTCGGCCAATAAACTAGAGGATGATGCGTGGTACATGCCCTAACACGTACAATATGCAATAGGATATGCGCAAGAGACAAATCGAGTAGTCCGCTCGCCAACAAAGGTAACCTTTTTGCTCCCCTTGGCCCTCACGTTGGCCGGCACCAGTCTATTACTAATCCGTATCATGTGTGCCGCATTATCCAGCTGTACCTAACCTAGGAGAATTTTAATGAGGGAATATAATTAATCAGGCATTTTAGATCATATAATTAGTCATGAGATTTTGTGGTAATTTAATCACGGAACGGAGGTACTTTTCTGAATCTAGGCCCATCATTTCTGAATATAGACAAGCGCAAGCAAGCAAGAGTGAGTGGGCTGGAAAGGCCGGCTCGCGATTGGGCCTCAGCTTTCCCGCCAAGATCGACCCACTTAAGCCTATGTGACATCTTTGGGCCCGTCAAGTCCCGCGCGACAGCGCAGCTCCACCAAAAATCGAGTCAAGCACTTGAGAACGCGCCTGACCCGGGTGTTTTTGGGTCATGACATGTTTGATTCAGCTCATTTGGAAGGCGCGATTTAATTTTTTTAAAAGTTAGATGACTCGTAAAATCCATAATCTAGAATCTAGTTGGATTTTCGATTCTGCAAGTCGTCATACTTTTGAATTTTTCAAAATCGAGCCTTTATACTAAATCAAACTGAGTCTCTGTCAATGCTCAGGCCTTTTGCAACCCCAACACCACTTCGCTGTTGAACGCGCGTCCTGTACTCCTGGTCCCTCTTTTTTTTTCCCCCTTTTTTTGCAACGTCTTTTCTGCCTTGATCATAGTTTTGGCGACGCTAAAGTCCAGAACCATGTTCTTTCAGACATCTAACCACGTGGTGGGGTGTGGCCGCGTGGAGAGGGTTATAAAAGTCGGAACCGGACTTGGATGGAAAGCAGTTAGTTTGTATCAAGGTCAAAACGGAAGGAAATTTCCAATCAAGATCAAAACGGCTCTAACGCGATCGCCGTCACGGACTTAGCGTGACGTACAGACCCTGCAATTTCCTGCTTCGAATGGAATTTCAGTTTGCTATATGTTGCAGATTCGGCTTATTCAAAAAAAAAAAGCAGATTCAAAGGCTCAAAATCTTATAAGATTTAAAACAGAGACAAGTGCTAAGAACAAGCTATATTCACATGGAAAACAGAAAGTGAAGTGAAATCTCGTCTTTTGTACTAGTCCAAAACCTGCGCATTTGCAGCACGTTCGTCTATGTTACAAATGTGAAGGATGGCAAAAAAGGGTACAAGTAACAGATTTCAACAAATACATGTATCAAAAGTGATTGCTCATTTAGCTTCCCAGCGAAATATTCAAGCTACTCCAGCGGCACACCATTCACCAGCGCGGTCATTTTGTGTTAAAAAATAGATTGAAAAGAGGCTTCTTTGGTTCTTCCTTTAAGTCTTTCAGCAGTTGGGCTCACATATCTGAGACAGACCAAAGATAGGCTTCTTGCTCCGTTGCTTGCTTCTCGTTCTTTAGCTTGAACATGTCCTTCTCAAATCCTGGAAACAAAGAAGAATAAATTAAGAACCAGCTGCCAGGTTCAGGTCACAGTTTTTGTTGCAAACACTGTATACCAAATTAGCCAGAAGGTCAATAGCATCACAATACAACACAAGATATGATGTGCAGATCCATAATACACACCAGACTAAGATGTCATATTGGATGTGGTTGATTAACAGATAACAGAAAAACAGGAACCAAGTATTTTCGGAGGTCTTCCCTCTCCAAATTCCAACCATGTCCAGTTTAAACAACTCATGCAGACAAACATATCGTGTTTTAAATTCAATATTCTGCCAATGACAGTAAAAGACTCTCAAGTTAATAATCCCTCCCATTGACATCCGGCTCTTGCAGAATTTTACAGATTTTGTGTTAAGCTCAAACCACATGTTTCTAATATGGGCATGTGGCTAGTTGATCATATATTGCAAGATTATGCTGGGTCAACAAAACCCATGGCTACAATCAAAAGCAAGTTTGTTGATAAGACCACTAAGATATGCGAGACATACTAATTGTGCGAGGTAAAAGACACCTGTCACTTTATGGGCGGATTAAAACGATGAAGTTTCACCTATCGTGTTATACTAAATGGACTAAACTACCAGATGCAACAAGAAAACTACAACTGCTAGAAAGAAACATCAAGCTCAACAGAAGCATGACCGTAAGCCGGATGGAGTTCACATCATAAATTCAAACCCAGCTAATCCTTTGCAACTTACATGCTGCACAAGGTGTCAAGGTTATAAGCTAAAATTTAGTAACATTATAAGGTACATACCATTACTGCGGTCAACACCATCCCAATGACGACCAGGTTTTATTCCATAACGATTTGGAGGAGGATCCACTCCACGCTTCAGCCAACTGTGGCTAGGTATATTTTGGGGAACTATGAAGCCAGATTCTTTCATCTTTTCGTCATCTCCCAAGTCTTCAAGAAGAAATTCTGGATCTTTCCGCTGCAATCCATTAGCACAAATATAAAAAATTGTTTAGAAGAAATAGACAAATGGTGTTCAACCAAGCCACTCCAAATCAAGTCGTAGTTACCTTGACAAGATGAGCCATAGGATCACCCCATCGGAGTCTGTTTTTCAGCATGGCATCAAGCTCAGGATCATCTCTACAAGCAGAAAAAGCTCAACGTCAAATACATTTAAGAGAAGATTATACAGTTACACACCTAATTAGACAAAGAGTTGAGAAACACACAGATAGGCACCATCTGCCAATTACCTTGTTCGAGCAAATGGTTTACTCTTCTCAGCTTCAAGCTCTTTTAATCTAGCCTCAGCTTCTCGCTTCTGCGCCAATCCTGTACCCCACTCTATATGTATTTCCTGCCAATAAGCACAACATTTGGTCCATAAAACTAAAAGAAGGAACTCGTTTTAACTAGAGATAGTTACAACAAGTATGGGGGAGGTCAAATTTGTCATAACACCAGCAAGTCTATTCTGACCATACTAGCTGTACAAGTTTGTCAATTAGTCAGTAATTCGATTTCATATTGTATATTATCACAAATATGAACAGCTAAAATTTGGTGGTCCTTAGAAAAAATTGCACTTCACAGTACTGGTGGAAGGAAAGAAAAGTTTCATGACAGAATTCACTTTCTGAAAAAATAAATGCAAAAAAATATGACCTAATTTACACAATATCAAGGCTCAATATAGATAAATAGTGGAAAATTGTGTTCCCCGGCCTATATACACTGTATGGCTGCGCCACAGTAGAAGTTTCATGCACCATAGAATATTTAAGAAGACAGACAGATAGAATATAGAGATTCAAGAAGAACATCTATCTACCTTCGGCTTCTCAGATTCCTTTGCCTTGCGCATCTCTTCTTCACTTATCCGCTTCCCTGGAAAACATCATAAACAATATTAGTGCAAGAAACTATCATGGCTATATGGTAAAAAGACAATAAAATAACCAAAACAAGCCATGCATACTGAATTCATCGTACCTTCCTTGTCTCGGAATACAGCCTTTGCCCCTTTCCCAACCAATGAGGGATCCTGAGATGCAAACCTAATAACAAAACAGCAATAAATATATTGCAAATTTAAACAAACAGACAAGCATCTCTATTCTTAGATGTGTATAGTCATGACTCACTTGCGCATCTCATCCTCCTTAATCTTTCTGATGTCCTCCTTAACTTCCTCTGCTGTCATCAGTCCAGCTTTCCTCGCCTGTTTTTGGGCTCCTTCCTTTTTACCCTTCCTCGCGGGAGAAAGGTCTCTCTCCTTACGAGGAGGAGATAAATCATCTGATGCAACTTTGCGACCCTTCCTTGGTGGTGAAATGTCCCAATCCTCGGGACTTCGCCCCAGATTCCTTCTCCTTGGAGGTGACAGATCATCCACTGTTGTAGAGTCATGGTGCTTCTTCCTCCTTGGTGGTGACATGTCTTTCGGCACCTCTGAGTCATGCCGTGACCGTCGCCGAGGTGGGGAGAAGTCCTTGGGCTCTTCTGAGTCATGCCTCATGCGCCTCCGTGGTGGAGACATGTCCTGGGGCTCCTCTGAATCATGCCTCGTGCGCCTTCGTGGTCGTGACATGTCCTTGGGTTCCTCTGAATCATGCCTCTTGCGCCTCCGTGGTGGCGACATGTCCTGGGGCTCTTCTGAATCATGTCTATGCCTACGCGGCAGCGAGAGGTCCTGGGGATCCTCCGAATCATGCCTTACACGCCTCCTTGGCAGCTCGAGGTCCTGGGGCGCCTCAGAGTCATTACGAGCACGTCTCCTTGGCGGCGAGTTGTCTTCTTGCTGCCTACACTTCCGTGGCGGTGACATATCATCCTGATCAGCCGCGCCATTGCCCTTGGGCGACAACGTGTCCTGGCGCCTCCGCCTCTGCCTCGGTGGCGAGGTATCCTTCCCAGCAGCACCTCCAGGCTCGGGCGAGGGCGTGTGGCGCCGCTGCCTACGCCGCGGAGGAGAAAGGTGCTTCCTCCGAGCACCTCCCCCCTCTGGTGAGGGCGTGTCATTCCTGCGGCGGCGGGGAGACCCACCACCACCCTGCTCCTCCGGGGCGGCCACGGTGACCCACCCGCTGCCGTCCTCCGCGATGGCGTTGTACGGCCGCGCCGCTCGTATCGCCTCCAGGCGGCGCATCCGCTTGACCTCGATGTCCTCATCCACAAGAGGCCTATCTTCACCTGCAACCACGAACACACCCCCATCCCCAAATTCAAAATTCCATCACCAATCCATCCAGAACTCGCACTATGACCTAGGGTTTCGGGGCTCGGGAAGGGAGAGCAGGGCAGCGTACCTGAGGAGGCGGGCTCGTCGTCATCCACCTGCACGGGCTTCTGCCAGACGGGATCCTCGTCGACAATGAGCACGCCGCCACCTCCCCCCGCGGCGGGCTTGGGCTTCTTCTTCGCCTTCTTCTTCGCCTTTTTCTGGTCCCCGTCGTCGGCCGGGCCCGACTGGTACCTCTTGAGGTACTCCTTCATGGAGAGCCCCGCCGCGGGCGCGGCGGAGGCGGACGACGGCGCTGGCTGCCTCGCCGCCATGGCTGGCTGTGCCCCCTTTTCCGGCGGTGCGGTGCCGGATCCCCGAATCCACGAAAGACGGAGGGAACTAGGCAACTTGCTGACCACCCGAAGAGGCGGCTGATTAGTCGAGTGGCCGGCTGTACCCTGCTCCGCCCA
The DNA here is from genome assembly GCA_015476505.1 of Urochloa ruziziensis. Classification (NCBI taxonomy): domain Eukaryota; kingdom Viridiplantae; phylum Streptophyta; class Magnoliopsida; order Poales; family Poaceae; genus Urochloa; species Urochloa ruziziensis. The sequence goes on from CM027126.1 coordinate 21,040,428, forward strand.
CTTGCCCAGCACCCGGGCGCGACTCACCGCGCAACCCCTCCGCGCCGGCGGCGACCCCGGTGCCTGAAGGAGGGAGGAGTCGACGCCGCCCCTGATTTTTTTCGCAGACGCGTGTTGGGCCGAAATTTCATGGGCCGTCGTGACGTGCTGGACTGTTTCACGCGTCTGGACGTCGAGGGTCAAAAAAAAAAAAACTCAACTTATATATATATTTTTTGTGAGTATAAAAAAACTCAACTTATATATGGTCGTTTGTGACTAGTTATACGTACGTATCGTCGAATCTTGTACACAAGTTTCGCGAGCTGAAACAAAATGATTGTGGCTTATATATCCGCAAGCCGAAACACAAATGATCGTGGCTTATATATATTCAAATGTTTTAACAAAAGTTGTTAACATGTGCGTCAACTTGAAATGTAATATAACAAACTAATCCATATCATGTGTGCGTGTGCCGCATGATCCAGCTGTACGCCTGTACCTAACCTAGGAGCAATTTAATGAAGGAATATAATCACGGAACGGAGGTTACTTTTCTGAATCTAGGCCCATGATAGGCAAGCGCAAGCACGCAAGAGTAAATGAGTGGGCTGGAAAGGCCGGCTCATGATTGGGCCTCAGCTTTCCCGCCAAGACCGGCCCACGTAAGCCTATGTGACATCTTTGGGCCCGTCAAGTCCCGCGCTGCAGCGCATCTCCACCAAAAATCGAATTTTTTTATTTTTTTATTTTTTATTTTTTGATTTTTCAAAAATAAATACCTGGCTCAAAAATTAGCAGATTTGGTCTTATATCGCCGGATGAAACGGCTATAGCCGTCTGAAACGGCGAAAGGTTGCTGCACAGGCCACGTGGCGGCGTTGCAGGGCTTTTCGCCGTTTCAAACGGCTATAGCCGTCTGAACCGGCGAAATGTTGCCACGTGGCGGCGTTGCAGGGCTTTTCGCCGTTTCAAACGGCGAAAAGCTCCTGGCCCCGCTTTTCGCCAGCGCTGGCCGGGTGGGTGGAAGCTATAGCCGTTTGAAACGGCTATATTTCTTAAACTTATTTTTTAATTTACGTTGAGGATTTATTCTACAACTATTTTCTAATTTATGTTGAGAAATTATTATGCTACATTTGGTTTGATATTATGAAATGATTTAGATTTTTACGGTTTATTTTTCAATTCGCCTATAATTGTCTTTTATTATATGTTTATAATTTTATACGGTTTGTGGGTGACCCTTTAGGCCGGAATGCAATTGTGGGTTTTTTGTTTTACGGAATGTAGTTGTGGAGTTTATGGGTGTAATGGTATACCTGCACAACCGCAGTACAACTGCATTCCGTAAAACAAAAAACCCACAATTGCATTCCGGCCTAAAGGGTCACCAACAAACCGTATAAAATTATAAACATATAATATTAAAACAATTATAGGCGAACCAAAAAATAAACCATAAAAATCTAAATCATTTCATAATATAAAACCAAATATAGCAGAATAGTTTCTCAACATAAATTAGAAAACAGTTGCAGAATAATTCCTCAACGTAAATTAAAAAAAAATTAAGAAATATAGCCATTTGAAACGGCTACAGCTTCAGGCGAAAAGCGGGGCCAGGAGCTTTTCGCCGTTTGAAACGGCTATAGCCGTTTGAAACGGCGAAAAGCCCTGCAACGCTGCCACGTGGCAACATTTCGCCGGTTCAGACGGCTATAGCCGTTTGAAACGGCGAAAAGCCCTGCAACGCCGCCACGTGGCCTGTGCAGCAACCTTTCGCCGTTTCAGACGGCTATAGCCGTTTCATCCGGCAACATAAGACCAAATCTGCTAATTTTTGGGCCAGCTAGTTATTTTTGAAAAATCGAAAAATAAAAAATATAAAAATAAAAAAATTCCCAAAAATCGAATTGGGAAGTGAAGGTTGAAATCGGGAGCGACTAGGGGCGCATGTGCAGCAGCAGTTGGGGAAGGCGTGAAGACGAATGAACCGCGTGAAGTGAGGTAAAAAGGTGCAGCGGAACCGGCCTACTAAAAGGTAAAAGACGATATCTCGTCGTCTCGCTAACCGCCGGCTAGAGTGTAGTTAATGGCCGGAGTTTATGCTAATTAACGGTGAGAGCGACTGTTAATGTTCCGGGCGGCTAGCTAACCGCCGGCGGCGTCTCCGGACAAGCCACGTCCACGTACCATGATGTCGTGGCCGCGGTTGACGATGGATGCCTCGGCGGGTCGGTAGGAGTGATCGAGCAAGCCGAGGCCTCGCACGAGTGAGACGCGCTCGTGGTGGAGCCGTGGAGGTCGATGGGCGACTGCATCTTGCCGGCGCTGCAGTGGGCCCACTCTGGCTTGATCTCGCCCTAGTGCTCCGGCCCGTGCTTGTCGCCGGAGGCGTAAACTGGACTCTTTGTGCTCCGTCTCCTCCTGCGCCATGGCGGCCGGCACCGCGGCGGCGGCGAGGAGCGCGGCCGCCGCGAGCCGAAGGTGGTGGCGAGCAGCTGGATGCATGGTGTCGTGTCTGTGCCGCGGGGTGGGTGTTCTTCATGCAGCTGCTGCGTGTTTAGGACATGTTTAGTTCCCACCCGAAATATTTTCATCCATCATATCAAAGGAGAATCTTTAATGCATGAAGTATTAAATGTAAACGAAAAAGGTGAAAAGTTATGTGGATAGACTGTAAATTGCGAGACGAATCTAATAAGTCTACTTAATCCATGATTTGCAACAGCAGTGCTACAGTAATCATCCGCTAATTATGGATTAATTACCCTCTAATTACCATCGTTAGATTCGTCTCGAGATTTCCAACCTATCCATATAACTTTCCACTTTTTTCATCTACATTTACTACTTCTAAATTGATAAAATCAAAACCCGAAATCTTTTCACGAAATGTTTTCGCGAACTGAACATAGCCTTAGTTCCTGAAAGGGGTGAAAAGTTTTCACCTAGAAAATTGCGCCACTTTATTTTCTCTCTCTGTGCACGTGACCCAATATAAAAAGGTTTTACCTTTTCATCACCTTTCACACGATATAAACACGCCCGTCGTTGAGATGGTTTGGGAAGAGGGGGGGGGGGGGGGGGGGGGGGGGGGGAATGGTGAGGGAATTTATACACGACAACCCAGGGAGGCAGGGTGGCGGAAAGCTTCAAGAGCTGCCACCGGCGGCGGCGAGCAGGTACAGGTACGCACACCGCCGGAAGCAAAACGTTTCTGTGCAGTCATACTTTTGATTTTTTTCAATATTGAGCCTTTACTAAATCAAACAGGGCCCACTTAAGGCCATGTGACTTGTGAGATAAGAGCAACTCCAGCCCAGCCCTTATATACGAGCCTCTATTTTCCATTTTTAGTGGGCCACTAAAAATTTAGGGGCTTAAAATTTTTTCCTACTCCAGCCAGCCCGACTAAATGAAGGCCCCCAAATCAATCTGACGACCGGTCCCACGGCGTCCTTACCTCCCTCCCTCCTCTTCCTCCCGAACGCCCCGCTGCTCTCCGTCTCGCAGGCCGCCGCGTCGGTGCCCGTGCCGCGCCGCGTCGGTGCCCGTGCCGCGCCCCCGCCGGCCGCCGCACCCCGCCGAGCTGGTGCCCGTGCCGCGCCGCGCCGAGCCGCCGCGCCCCGCCAAGCCGGCGCCCGTGCCGTGCCTCCCGCCGAGCCGACGCCCGCCGCGCGATGGCCGCGCCCCGTGCCGCGGACCCGCTCGCGCCGCGCCGGCTGTGCCCGCCCCGCCGCCCGCCGTCGTGCCCGTGAGGCCGCACCCCGCGCCGGCCGCCGCGCCCCATGCCGCGAGGCCGTACCCGCGCCGGCCGCCAGAGGAGCTCCGCGGCCGCCCGCTGGAGGAGCCGCGCCGCCTCGCCGGCCGCGCCACGCCATTCCCGGCGGCGGCGAGTCAGGATGAGGAGGAAAGAAGCAGGGAGAGAGAGGAAAGGAGGGATGGGGCCCACGTGTGGGTGGATAGAGGCCCTCCAATTCTAGAGGCTCTGGAGCAAAATTTGGTAGCCTCCACAAAATAGAGGCTCATTTAAGGGCTTGACTGGAGCTGGTTTTTTTACTTGGGAGACTTAAAAAAAAGGGATAGGGGCTCATTTAGAGGGTGGGCTGGAGTTGCTCTAACCCATCTCTTTGGGCCCTCAAGTCCGCCAAATCGAATCGATCGAATGGGAGAGGAGGGGGTCGAGTCGAAGCTTCTCAATTCTCCACCCCCGCCGCCGCAACTCCCCCTCTCGCCCTGCCATAGCAACGGAGAGAGGACGGCGACCGGGAGAAGGAACCACGCGCCGCGCCCCGCTACGGAAACGCAGAATCCTACGAAGTTTCAAGCTCAGATTCATTGCTCCATCACCATAGCAATTTGGCGTGGCGGCTGGTGCCTGCGGGCGCGGAGCACATCATTTCCGTTCCTTGTTTTTTTTTTGAGAAATTTCGTTCCTTTGCTCATTGCTATCTCTGAGTTACTGACACGAGCTGCCAGCCTCCGCTACGCACGCACTGCTAATATTCCAGATCATTTCATTACTTTGCAGAAAATTTGTCTGATCAATGGCACCCCGGTGTTTTTGGATCACGAATGATCTTTGTCAATGTTCAGGCCTTTCTAACCACAACACCGCTTCGCTGTTGAACGCGCTCCCTGTTCACTCTTTTTTTTTTTTTTTTTGCGAAGTCTTTTCTTCGTCAGAATTTTGGCGGCCCGAAAGTCCAGAACCATGTTCTTTCAGGCATCTAATCACATTTCAAAACTGTCAGGCAGGGATCAAGTAATTAAGAAATTCGACCAATTTCTTCCAGCCATGGAGACATGACTCAACCCAACATTAAACATAAACGAAACCACTGCTATTACTCATTCAGCTCACATGAATACATAACTGTTTGTACATGACACCAGCCTCGCCGGCATTACAACCCAGTTTGGGCATCTTACAATTCCAAATGAAACTGTCGGCCACAAGTTACAAGCACAGTAAGTAACCACGCCAAAGAAACAACAGGTCCACTTGTTGCTAGTCGAGTGGTTAACTCCAACGCCAGGGAAAAAGGAAGTTGTGCAAAGGTTATTATTAGTCTGGCAACGCAGTCCCCCTTTCGAGGTTGTTCTTGATCTCAAGCGTGTACTTGCCAAAGGCTCGCTCGATCTTCTTGTTGAAGTGCTCGTTCCGGTCGTTGATGGAGTCAATGTCCTTGTCTTCATTAAACTTGCGCCTCCTGCTGAACGATTTCCGCTTCTCATCACGCTCCTTGAGCTCCTTGACCATTTTATCTATGTTTTCTTCTGGGACTTTTGACACCTGAGCAAGGCAAACACCAGTCAATTTAAGGGCTCATTTCATTTACACGGGGACCTTTAAACATAACTACTACAAAAGTATCTGTTGATGTGACAGGTACTATGACAGTACCTTCCCATACTGGAGACTTGAGGCATCACGGTAGAATTCAGGATCAGCATCCTTTGCTTTATTGTACGCCTCCATGTCAACCTCTATGTTTTTGGTCCTCTTCTTGTATGCATCATACAAGGTCTTTTGATTGAAAACTGCAAGTATAAGCACATCTCTCAGATGCAGGAAAAAAGATTCAAATAGAGAAAGGCGCATTCTGAGTCCTCAGATTTATGATATACTGTACATAAGATTAGGTATTGCAAATGGCACTAAAAACCAAATAAGGCACTCAGATGGCAACAGTTGTATGACATTTATGTCTTGCATAGAATATTATGTAGCAAGTAAATGGTCACAGCAGAATGATAACAGGTATTTGCTAACCCTATATGTTCCACCTTGTGTTGCCAGCAAACTTAGCTTACTTTTCTGGTTCAATGGGCATATGAAGAACAAACTATTAAGTGAACTTTGCCTTGTAATGATGGTACCATTACATCTTTATGTTCCAAGCAATTTAATTTCTAGTTGCTCAAACTGTAAAAGAAAGAACATTATAAGAATCCTCCAAACGGAAATGAGCAACACAGTAATGCCTAATCAGATGTTCTCCAAACACATACTACCTCCTTCCGCAAATAGACGACATTCAGACACAGAGCTTTGGCTTACAACTAGTTCAATCCTTTGGTCAGAAAGGTCATATGTTTCCGACCGGAGGGAGTACAAGCTTATCTTAATGTAGAAAAGGCAGCACATCACCAGAGATTAAACAACACACAGGAGGAGTGGTTGTACGATAAACGGACAGTTATATTATCAGCCTTTTGCCAGTCCATGCATTCTTCTCATATTTCACTGGAATAATTTATTTTAACAAATCAAACCACTATGAATGCTACAAGGAGTGAAGCGACGAGCTCACCATCCCACCCATAAGGTGCGGGTTCCTTCTCCCATTTCTTGTACTTTGCTTCCGCTGTCTCCTGTGTATCAAGCATGTAAGCCTTTGACATATCAAGGCCATTCGAGTCGAGCAACTTCCCGATCTTCTTCTTCCTGTCATCTAGCCACTTCTGCTTAGAGACACCTCGGCTCTCACCACGGGGCTCCATCCTCTTCTTCTCAGCAACAATTGCCTGCTGGTTCGCCTTCCTCGCTTCATTCTGAAGGGCATCCAAAATCAAGGAAATGAGTGAATATACTGTGCAGGACAATAACACGATGCAGCAAGTAACACCCAGAAGTCAAATCACCAATTCACCATACCATTTTAAGGCGCAGCTCGAACAGCTTCCTCTGCTTTTCGGTCATCTGCGGGTAACCATCATCGGCACCAGCATCCTCCTTCTCAGAATCATTATCATCAGGTTGCTGCTCTGCGGCGTCAGACGTGCCAGCACTAGTAGCAGGCGGTTGTGACTCCCCACGCTCCAACCCTAACAACATGGACAATCCAGAGATTAGAAACCATGAGCAACCAACAACCTTATGACGACTCAAATTGACCCGTCAAAAACCTTGCCGACCAATTAAATTCAACCCAAAAAAATCGAAATTACAATAGGGAAAGGGATCACCCGCCGCACCTGATTTGGCGTCGGCGATGCGCTTGAAGCAGTACTCGGAGCAGTCGTGGTAGGGGTTGGATGCGTTGATGCAGTCCGGGTGGACGGTGCGCTGCTCGGGCGGGCGCTTCCACGAGTCCGACAGCTCGTCGTCGAGGCGCTGCCTTGCCTCGGCGATCTTGCGGAGGCAGTAGTCGGAGCACTCGTGGTACGGGTTGGACGAGTTGATGCACTCCGGGCGCGACTTCCCCTCCGCCGCCGGCCCCGCCACGGCGTCCTCCTTCCCCATCGGCGACGAGCCCGGATCCGGGGTCGGGAGATCGACGGAACCCTAGGTTAGGGTAGGGTACGGTCGATTCCGTCGGAGACTTGGCTCGCTCGCTCGAGGTGGGGATGGATTGGGGGAGACGAGTCGGGACGAGAGGAGACGCGGCGGCGGCGGAAAGCGAGGCCGTGTTGGGTTGGGCTTTGTTGATCGTTTTGTTTGGGTTTCGAGCGTGATTTGGACTCGGAATGCATGGGCCTTTCACATGCGAATTCCTCTGTGTCGACACAGTTTGTGGCCGAAAGGCACTTACACTGACTAGCCCACTTGGCCCGTTAGTATATCTGTGTGCTTGGCGTTGGTCTGCACAGAAATTCCGAATATCTTTTTTTTAAAAAAAAGAGAAACAATTCCGAGTAAAAAAAGAGGTCACTATGCACCTGCAGCATATGGGCTGCAAGTCTGCAAAATCTACGGTGCCTAATGGACGTTTGCGCTACGAAACTTTGGGACCCGACTCGTGTTTCTGCGTGATTTGGTCAAACGTGAGCCATTTTAATTGGCAAGTATCTTAAACATGTATTCTTTTTTAGACCTACGGTGCCTGACGATCGACGTCTGTGCTACGAACCTTTGGGACGGGCCCAACTCGCGCTTTGCACTTTAGCAGCTCCGCCAGCGACCCCCAGAAAGTTCAACACGCTGCAGAAGAACAGTCAGCGGCACGGTCGCACGGAGACGAAGCACTCAGAGCCCGGTTGGTTTGGTTCCAAAATCTTGGCATGCCAAAATTTTGGCAGCCCAATTTTTTGGCCATCATTTGGTTGGCTACCAACAAGTGCCAACAACTCACATGTATCCTACTAAAATACTGGCAAGTTTTGTTGCCCGAATTTTGGCTTGGCATGCCAATTTCTGGGTAGGCAACCAATCAGGCTCTCAGTCCATCTAGAAGGGAAGAAAAGGAAAGCAACATACGGTGCGCGGCAGCTGTATATACGTACGACCAGTACTACCAAGCAACCAGAGAGGCCCAAAAGCCAGGTGCAGAGCAGATCGAGCGCGCGCGCCCGCCCGCACGGCGCGACTACTTGTCTCACGCCGCGTACGTGTGAACCATGAATAAAAAAGCGACGCAACCGTCTGGCCATGGGAGATGCGACCACCAGACGCCAGTCTACCACCACCCGTCCTCAGCTGCTGATCACCACATGTCCGCCCGCACCCACGTCATCCGGCGCGTCACCCGGAGGCATCCATTCCATTTGCACCCCCTGCTAGTCAAAAACGAGAACGGTGGCCTGAAACCGACGGCTTCAGAAAATTCCAGGGCCGAACAATTAAATCGTCAATCCTCTCGGTCAAAAATAGACCCCCAGACCCTGAATCCGACAGCGCAAGCAGCCCAATTTCATAATTCAGGATCAGAATTGCAACAAGTTCCAGCGAAAACCTACACATCCAGCCAGGCCTGTCCTTTAATCAGCAGAGGACTTGCACTTCTCTTCAGCTGATGCTGACCTGCGACTGCACGGCGCCACAGATTCTGGAAGAAACCTCTCCTTATCGCCCAAGGTTCCAACCAGAATGGCCAGCACATACTTGTCAAAGAGGGTGACACCATTATGAGCCGCCCCCCTTTGTTCATCATCGATGACAAAATGAAAAAAAAGGGGAGAAAAATTAAATGGCCACAAAACTTGGTTTACAAGCACGGCTTGCTAACAAACGTTATAGCTCCGCCGGCGATTAATGAGCCTCCCTCCTTTTCCTCGAACAATAAAGATGAAGGGAAGACACTCATGATGGGAAGGAAAACCTGCTTCATTTATAGCACAAAAGAGAGAGAGAAAAAAAGGATGCTTCTATTTGTACAACCTTCAGGAAATACATTACATGGGGGTCCTATATGCGTGTGAGGGTGCAAATGGCACGATGAAAGAAAAATATATATATATGGAACCACACTGAAAAAGGTTCAAACAGCTGCAGCCACTCTACAAAATGGAGCCGAAAGAAACACAGCCTCTACTGAAAGACTATTGTAGATGGGATTTACTTATTTTTCACCATCATCCGAAGAAGCCTTGTCTCGACAGCCTATTCAGCACAAAAAGGAGATACTGTCAACTCCCCCAACAAAGAAGGAAGCCTCACTAGTATAATCGAAACACATAAATAAAGGAAGAAGGCTGCCATGTGATACTTATGTTCGGTATCTTTTTCATCTGAGTTTCTTTATTCAAATCCAACTACCGCCATGGCTAGGTTTTCCATTTTCCATATATATTAAAGAGAGAAAAAAAGGTATAATCTGCAACATGGACGATTGACATACCAAGTTTTCAAAGGTTGACCATGGGGTAATAATAACTAAAGAGGGTAAAGGCTAAGTTTTGCGGTGTCATATACGGCAATGAAGCATTATGCCACGGGTAAAAGTCCAAAACCAAATGGTGAGGGTTCAACAAAAATTGAAACAAACCGGTAAAAGAACAAATTATCAGAACAGACAGTCACAGACAACAAAAAACTAAAAGATGGCACAGTGTTTTGAATGCAAAAATTACAAAATAAATCGGCAATAGCATAAATTTTGATTGCATAGCAAGCTAATTTTGTCAAATAAATCAAATCTGCCAAGTGACCCTTTGACACAACATTGACAGGCATGCCTAATTTGTTAATTGTGATATTGGGTCAGAGATCAAGGATTTTGAGAAAGAAATATAGGCAAACAATAAAAAAATAAATTTTATGTTTTAAGCATGAAGAGGGCTATATCTTTTAGTACTCCATTTGTCAACATGATGCTAAATACTCCCTCCGTTCTTTTTTACTTGACGCTGCTTAGCTCAAATTTGAGCTGGCCGGCGTCATCTAAATGAGAACAGAGGTAGTATTAATTAACAAGCTCTAAGTGACGTGCATAAGGAAAAGATAGAACATATGCGTAATGTGTGCCATGCATTACATATTTCTACTCTCTACCAAAGGAAATGTTGAAAATGGACAATAGAAGCACGGCAGCTCTTCAGGGACAAAGTTCTCCACTTTCTGTGTTAACAACATTAATTTAGCTATTGACTGAAAGATAACTGGCTATAGTTAAATGAGTGATGGACTCGGTCAAGAGGTACTTTGTTTGCTGTAGTAAACATGTTACAATACCAGATTTTAACATGAAAAGGTCATGAATGAAGGGCTAACTTGGTCAAAAAGGGCCTAGCAAGTTGAAATTTAAAACCACCTAACTTTGTCTTGATGCACATCAAAATTGAAGAATGCTTTCTTAAGTTTTCATCAATTGAACGATGATTCCTGAAAATTAGTGAACTTGAGAGCGCAAATTACCTTCCTCGTGTACTATCGACCTTTCCTCTTACACTGTTCACCGCATTTGTGGTAGGGGTTGGATGCATTGGCACAATCAGGATTGATTTCTCCTCTTTCCACTTCTTTAGAAACAGCCTTGCCTTTTTTCTTGTCTGAAAATAAATAGATAAATTGCAAAGCATAAATATTGCAGGCAGAAAGAGTTCACTGACCCTTACTGAGCATCCCATATGTACACTGCTTGCAGTTTCAGGGAGACCAAAAGAACACACCTGACTTGGTTGCACTTGTCTGCGATGTTTCATTTAACTGATCAAAGCAATACTGAGCACACATATGGAATGGATTGGACGCGTTAGGGCATCTCGGATCGACCTTCCAATTCGGAATCACTGGAACATCCTTTCCACCTGCAATGACAGCCAATCTAGTTACAGACGTGCAAATTTGAAAATAACAAAAGAAAACTCACAGTTAACATCTTTACACTAATGCGAGCAAATACAGACATAATTTCCCTCTACAATGGAGAACCACCATAATTATCCAACAGTTAGCAGGAGGACCAATATCAGAACACCATGTCATTGCAATGCCATGAAGTAATTAGTGCATGAATTCCACATCAATAGAGTAAACCCATCAGTACGCAATTATCTACCTTTCCTTCGCGGGGACTGCATTTTGGTCCCCTTATGCTTCTCGGCCTGATGCACCTTGCCAGCACAATGCTCACCACATTCATGGAACGGATTGGCGGCATTGGGACACTTTGGATCCACCTTCCTACTTCCAGCTGACTTCACGCTACCATCTGATGCAACCAACAACCAAAGACACTGGAATTTATTAGTGAAATTGCCAGTAAGCAGCTCCTCCAGCTGCCCAACACGTCAGCTCGTAGGACACTCGCCAAGCTAACATTAAAGGTGACTAAGCAACGACCTTCGGAGGACGATGAGGAGCGGCGGGAGTGGCGAGAGAAGAGGGATAACGGCGACTTGGCGCCCTCCGACGCGCGGCCGGCCTCAGCCATCTTGGTGAGGCAATGGTCAGTGCAGACGTGGAACGGGTTGGGCGCGTTGGGGCACCGGGGATCCACCTTCTTGCCCTCGCCATCGGAACCTTCGCGCACTGCGATGACACGCAAAAAACAAGGGAATTTTCTTCAGCGAACGAGTAAAAGACGGAAATTTGCTTGGGAAGTCGCCGCGACGAACGCCGGAGTTGCAGGAAGAACGAGGAGGAGCTTACGAAAGACGTAGAGGGGGAGGCCGCCGGAGCTGCCGCCCTTGTCGCGGCGGCGCGGCCTGGGATTCAGCCCGCCAGGGTCGCTGTGCGTGCTCCCGTCGTTCCCCCTTGGCGTGTGCGGATGCTTGGCGACGCCTCTGGGGACGGGGACGGGGCAGTACTCGGCGCAGCGGTGGAACGGATTGACGGCGTTGGGGCAGTCCGGGTTGACCGCCTGCCACTGCCTCTCTGCTCCGGCCTCCTCGTGCCTCGCCGGCGGCCGCGCGGTCCTCCTCCTCTCCCCGCCAACCTCCGGAGACACCTCGATGCTCTGGTCTGCCTCCTCCGAATCATCCGCGGCCGTAATCTCGCATTCCTCCTCGTCCCGGTGCGCGGTCCCGTTCTGCGCCGCGTAGCCCGGCCCCGCCGGCGGCGGCGGCGGAGTTGACTTGGGCGCCGCACGTGGCGCCTGAACGGGGTAGTACTCCGGGTTCACCGCCCGCTCCGCTCCGGCCTCCTCCTCCTCCGAGCCGTTGGCGGCGGCAGCGGGGACAACCCGCTTCGCGCCGTCCCCGTTCCTGGTCCCGTTCTGCGCCGGCCGGGGACGAGTCGGGGACGGTTTGGCGGCGCCTCTGGGGGGCGGGACGGGGCAGTACTCGGCGCAGCGGTGGAAGGGGTTGGCGGCGTTGGGGCAGTCCGGGTTGACCCCCACACCTCCTCCGGCGTCCATCGCCGGCGGCCGCGTGCTCTTCTTCCTCCCGCCTCCTCCGGTTCAGCGGAAGGCAGGGAGAGCCAGCAAACCTGACCAGAGAGGGAGTCTAGGTTGACTCGCAAGCTCGCGAGAATTCGCAGAAGACTCTCGAGTACTCAACGCAACCGGGGGATACCGCGCGACACACGGAAGAAGAAGGATCGGTGGTGGGGGGTTGGGTGGTGGAGAAATCGGAACGTTGTGCTGGATAATTGAGAGGGTGAGCGAGGAGCCGAGGAGGGAGAGGAAGGGGAAGAGGGGTCCAAGTTCCAGGTCGTGGCAGACGGGATTGGTGGCAGACGGAGGCGGGCGGGTCGGTCCAACCTGATGGATGCCGATCCCCCAGCGTGCTTCCATCTCCAAATTCCAACCGCATTGGCTTTTCGACTTTTCGTCGTGTCTTCTTGCGCGTGTACCGCCAATGTACACATTGACTAGCATGCAAACAAAAAAAATAAAGAAAATTTCAGCTTTTGATCTAGGAATTTGGACCTGCAAAATTTGGACTTCAGCTTCCAGCTTGAAGACTTCTAAAACATGGTTCGGGAAACTTCTAAATTCTAAACAGTTTCAACTGTAACCACCCAACGGAAAAAAGCTTAAACCCCTGCCGTTGGGATTATGGTTTTCACCATCATCTAGAAAGACTAGAATAAGGGGGTTAGCTTCATTCCTTTCCCTCCTCCCACTTCGTGGTAACTACTACAAAAGTGTGGACTCGTGCCATAGTGGGAGAGATTGAGATACGATTTAACATACGAAGGAAAATTGCGTGACCCTCCACTCACGTGTCAACGTATGCTTGGGATACGACAGCCGAGTGTTAAAATTTGTTTGCATCGCGCACACACGGCTTAAATGGCACCACATGCACGCTAAAATACAGTCAACCTTTCCCACCGAAACAGTGACGTGCACGTGGTTAGAAACTTCTGCAGTTTTTTTTTCAACGGTTTTCAGGTGTTTGGATCCGGCGAGTAAAATTTATAGCGGCCGCGTCGCATGTTTGGATACTAATTAAAAGGACCAAATATGAACTACTTAGAAAACTAATTGTATAAGTCTTGTCAATTTGCGAAACGAATCTATTAAGCCTAATTAATCTATCATTAGCACATGTTTATTGTAGCACCATATTGTCAAATCATGTACTGATTAGGTTAAATAGATTCGTCTTGCAAATTAGTCTCAATTCGTGCAATTGATTTTGAACTTAATCTATTTTTAATGCTCTAACTAATGTTCAAACATTCGATATGACAAGTAGACCCCGTTTGGTTCCAAGCGTTTAGTAGTAAAAGTGCTAAAGTTTAGTACTTTTGGTGCTAAATTGCCAAACAAGTGCTACTAAATGGTGCACTTTTAGCAGCAAACCTTTAGCACCAAAAGAGATGTTAAATGGTGCTAAAGGTGGAGAATTCCACCCCTTGCCCTCATTAACGTCGCTCTCCTTAAATGCTGAGGCATGGTAGCAAGGGTAGCTTGGTCTTTTCATAGCTCATTAAATGCAGTTTAGTACCTTTTAGCACTTGTAACCAACACAGGGTACTAAACCACTTTAGTATTTGCAGTTTAGTACTAAAATTAGTACTCCTTGTAACCAAACGGCGCCTAAAATTAGTACCCTGTGTTGGTTACAAGTGCTAAAAGGTACTAAACTGCATTTAATTTTAGTACTAAACTGCAAATACTAAAGTGTTTTAGTACCTTAGTTACAAGTGCCCAAATTAGTACTCCGTTTGGTGGTGGCAACTGGCAACATTGCCGTTTGGGCTGCCCACCTGCCAGACAATGAGCGTTCAAGAGTCAAGACTCTGCATTCCGCGCTGTCACTCAAAGTAGACAGACGATCGCACTGCTCGGCCTGGAGCGACCCGTAAACTGTTGCCATTTGCTTTGTCGTTCTGTGTCCTGCTGCCGAGATGATACGAGACGTCGTCAACTGGTTCAGTGAAAAGCAACGAATGGTTGATGGAGGGTAAAGTTAGCAATAAAGCTGAATTATGAAAGACCACAGTTGCAGCCGTTCGATGATATGTAGCATTGCAAATGATGAAAATACTGCGCACGTTTTTCTTATGAGTGGAGAGGCGGCGGCACGTATTTTTTAAAAATCTTGTAAAAAGAATATTATATTTATAAAATTCACTAAACAAATACTTATAATTCATGCCAATATCAAATTGATGCAAAATGAACTGATATCTACAATATAAAAAATGAGCAAATTGAAACCGTTTTTCACCCACAGCTCTACCTCCCTACCTCTCACAAAGGCCCCACAAATTAGTCCCGAATGGTGGACCCAGGACGACCGAGGGGGTTGAGATTCATGGTCGTTATTGTCACCCGTTGTCGGACTTTGGGTCCGGCAATCCACTAGAGAGTACCCAAGTGGTTGATTTGTAGGAGTTGGGGGATCGCGAAGCTAGGGAGCTCGAGGTAACACAGGAGACGCAAGGTTTATACAGGTTCAGGCAGCCGGGAGGCACATACCCTACGTCCTGTGTTCGGTGGTGTCTTGTATTGATGAACTCGTCAAAGCTCTTGAGCAATGGCGAGTCGATGGGTGGTTACAATGGGGAACAAATGATATCTGATGGGGGAGAAGAGAGAAATCTGGGACGCCCTTAGAGGGTTGCCCTAGGCCGCCTTATATAAGGGGGACCACCTAGGGTTACAAGCTGGTTTGCCTTGCGGGCCAAATCTTCGTAATCTTGTGCGCCAAGTCCGGGGCTTCTTGCGGGTCGGACCATGGGTCGGCCCACATCGCTGTCAGACGTGGGCCCTGGCCGATTGACATCCTGGTCGGTGAGGGGGCCCTAGGTACCCATATCCCACAAGTCCCCGAGCAACGTGCAGGCGCGTGGAGGACTGTTGATGAATAGGCGAGGCCATCGTAGTCAGTTGAAGCATCTTTATCATCAGGCCGACACAAGGGTGTGCGGTGCTATAAAAATTCGGGGATGATCTTGATCATGCCCGTGTGACTGGGTGCCAGCTGGTGGCCGAGTCGGGCTCCTGAGGGTGCCGAGTCACTTCAAGAAGAGTGACCCGACTAGTCGGGGCATATGGAGGGCGACTGAAAGGAGCTCTCCATATGGAGTAGTCTCCGAGCATTGGGGCGACTAGTATAATCGGGCCAATGGTTAAAATGAAGAAAAATCCGAGCTTCGGGGCCAGCCTGGCCACCAAAGGATAGAAACGTCGTGTCTGTCTGGGCATGCCAGGACAAAAACAGCAGTTCTGTGATCGTGCATGCACGTCTAGCGGCTGAAGCTTTCAAAGTTTGTAAAGGTGGTCCGACGTCTCGAAGCGAGTGTCAGTGCGAGCCATGGCTCACGTGTAGTCATCAACGATATATCGCCAAGGACATGTAGTCATCCGAGCGGTCGCGTCGCCCCACCTAGAGATGGCAGAACCACGGAAGCACGTCAAGCCGAAGGAGGTGCATCGAGTGGTCGGCCCACACCAGTCCCCGAGCGTGAGAGCTGGCCGAGTCAAATGAGAAGTGCGCCGAATGGTCGGCCCGCGCCAGTCCTCGAGCTTGGGAGCTGGCCGAGTCGGCGAGGCTACACCGAGTAGTTTCTAAGCTGTAAGAAGACATTGCAAACATTATGGAGTTTCTTGACTCGTCAAGCTCTTGAGCAATGGCGAGTCGATGGGTGGTTACAATGGGGAACAAATGAGATCTGATGGGGGAGAAGAGAGAAATCTGGGATGCCCTTAGGGGGCTGCCCTAGTCCGTATATAGGGGGGACGACCTAGGGTTACAAGTTGGTTTGCCTTGCGGGCCAAGTCTTCGTAATCTTGTGCGCCAAGTCCGGGGCTTCTCGTGGGTTGGGCCATGGGTCGGCCCACATCGCTGTCAGACGTGGGCCCTATGAGGGGCCCTTGGGTACCCATATCCCACACCCGTATACCCGTTCTATCCACCCAAATCTGTCGTGTCAGCTACGCAATTGCGTTCTCCAATTAAAGGCCGACAAAAAGAAAATGACATCTATACAATCGAACATCTCATTCCTTTTAAAACTTGCAGTCAATCACATCCTTCAATTAAAGAATGCTTACCATAACCGTGGAAGTCAATTAGGAAATTGATTGCTTACCATAGTTATGGATGTCAATTAAAGAATTGATTGCTTACCATAGTCGTGGGAGTAAATCAGGAAATGATTACTTACCATTGTCGTGAGCGTCCAGGTGCATCCCCTTAGCCCATACAGGTGAGCGTCAATTAAGACATTGATTGCTTACAAGAATTCAGAGAGTCAATTAGGGAATTGATTGCTTACCATGATTGTGGGAGTCAATCAGAGAATTGATTGCTCACCATAGTCGTGAGAGTCAATCAAAAAATTGATTGCTTACCATCGTCGTGAGTGTCCAGGTTCATCCCTTAGCCCATACAGGTGAGCGTCAGTTAAGACATTGATTGCTTACAATAATCTTAGGAGTTAATTAGGGAATTGATTGCTTACCATGACTGTGGGAGTCAATCAGGGGATTGATTGCTTACCATAGTTGTGGGAGTCAATCAGGGAATTGATTACTTACCATTGTCATGAGCGTCCAGGTTCATCCCCTTGACCCATACAGGGGGCGTCAATTAAGACATTGATCGTTTACCATAATTCTGGAAGTCAATTAGGGAATTGATTGTTTACCATGACTATAGGAGTCAATCAGAGAATTGATTGCTTACCATAGTCGTGAGCGTACAAGTTCATCCCCTTAGCCCTGTCGCCCGCCTATATATGGCGCCCCCCTCCTCCTCAAAACATACCATCTCTCCCTTCATTACCATCGCATGTTCAGAGTTTATATCTCTTTCGGAGGGTGCGGGGACATGCCGTGTTGTGGCGGTGCCCAGTGCCGTCGAGTACGTGACATCGTTGCTCCACGTCGTCAACGATGAGGAGAGCAACCTCCTTGGCCTTCTCATCATCGAGAAGCTGGCCGTGGCAGCTCGGCACCGAGATGCACACAGATACATGTATCGTAGATATTTACTTCTTTATATGATTCTATAAATTTTCTTCTTTTTCTGCTGGAGGTCCAATATTTTTGATGTATGAATATATAAATTTTAATGTGTGGTGCTATTGAATAGTTTTAATGTATGACACTATATTATTGGTTATTAAATTTATTTTTTAATACACGTGTCAGTGGCACGTGCCACCCTACTTAGTTGCTACTACAACTCTAAGATTTAGTAGACAAAACCCCCAAAAGTGTACAATAATACATATATACAATAATTGAAGCATTTTGCAACAATTAGATCAATATATTGACATATCCTTATCACCTCCTTTTGATCGTCATCTGCCGGATTAAATAATGATAATGATGAGCGAAGAATAATGATACATTGACAATCATGAGGAAGAAAAACACAATCTTGAGTGGTGACCTGACAACTGACCACATAAGAAAAACTATGCACCACGCGTTGTGTCTTTTTATTGAAAAAAAATATTTTGAGAATTGAGATGCATGCATATCACATGAATCACGAGTGGCGTCCTTTCGGTAGAAAAGGAAAAGAAGACAGTACACAGGGCCCATTCAAAATGAAGAAATGGGCCGAAGCCTACTTAGAAGCATTATGGGGCCTTCCTCCTCGTGTACACAGGCAGAAGGCCCAGCCTAAGCCCCTATGTACGTAGGAGGGGCGGCTGAGCCAAAACGAATCGTGCACGCGACTTGATGGCCAGATCGAGTTCGAAGATACTGTACAGTACGGCGCACCGCGCTTTGCCGTCAGAAGCTGCCACTTGCCATATACGGAGTATAAGACTATGTGCAACGGTTTCCTCTATATTCCATCCTCTAAAAGAATATTTTAACCTCCTGTAAAATATTTTACCCTTTAAATCTAATCTTCACTGCAACGGTTTCCTCTGTTCCATCCTCAAAATTCCTTTTTCCCCATCGACGTTGCCGGGCCGCCGCCGCCAACGACGCGCAGGGACTCGGGCCGCCGCCTCGCCGAGATCCGGTGGCCACGCCCCCTCCGCTTCCTCGCTGGCGGCCGCACCCTCGCTCCTCCCCACGCCGGCGGCCGTGCCCTCTGCTGCTTCCTCGCCAGCAGCCACGGGCCTCTGCTGCTTCCACGGCCCCTCCTCTTCCTCGCCGCCGTCGGCGCCCTCCTCGCAGCTAGTGCGCGTCGTGCTGCGCGCGTGAGGTCACCTCGGCGGCGAGGTCACCGTCCAGCTCAAGAAAAACAGCGCACCAGGTACGTCTTCTTTGCGCCCACCATCAACCGTACGAGTTTGCTCTAGATGTGGGAAGATAGATATGTAGAACAACTGAAATCAAGCATCTTCATGGAGATGAGATCACCTAGGGAATTATAGATGCAAACCCCTTGGTCCTCGATCAGCTCATCCAGTCCAGTGAGGCTTGAATGCCTTCATGCACAGCCTGGTGTTGCCAACCAAGTTGGGGCTGTAAATTACAGGCTGGAAATGATATGCGCTTCAGTAATGTCAAATCCTTCTGTAAGCACCTGGGAAAGGATTGCATATCATTGCATGCTGAAAAATGTCAAAATGAATGGTGAGCAGGGAAAGTTTACACAACCCCTGTTACAGTTTGAAAATGAGCAGATTTTCACATGAGCAGATGATGAGCAGATGTTTACATATAATTCTGAAACATTCAGTACATGAGCAGATTTTCACAATTGATCTGGTTGAGATGGTGTTCGCCAAGGGTGATCCCTGCATCGCCGAATTGTGGCCTCTTGGGGAGAAGCTAAGGGCCCTTCCACTGCTTCATATCTGGTGGCCTTCCACTGCTTCATCTCCTCACGCCCGTAGGTTGTTCTACATGGGCTCATGATATATGTAGCTTATTGATTGACACTCTCTCAATTTATCATGCACAGTTTATCTTTGTACAGATTCTCTAGCCTTCACTTAGAGATTACAGTAAAGATTTCTTTGTAGAGATGTTGCTATTATCTAAGAGTTATTACTTAAACTGATGCTCGAATAACGTAGCTGTGGTCGTCCGGTAGATGTAAGAATTCAGAATTGATTGGTCTTGAACATGGAAATCTAGATGGGCAAATTGGTCCACCTACCAAAGCAAAAGGTTTGTTTTAACTTTTTGGTCAAGTGGCTATCATGGATTTAGATAGCATATATAGATAGTGTAGCTACTAGCAGCATGTTGAATGTCCTGTAACAAGCATGGAGAGGCAAATTGTATTGCATTTTTTCAAATTGTTCTTTCATCCTTGCAGGCTGTATTGCATTTGTTCCAATTTCTCTTTGTCAAACAAGTAAAGCGTCATGGATCTCCCTCGTCCATCTTTGTGGCTGCACCAAACAATGAAGGACGAAGATTGTACCCTTGTTCGTTACTTGATTGCTGAGGATAAACCTAATTATGAGTTTCTCGATGATGACGAAGAGATGCACACTCTGGTTCAATCTAGTTGTAATGGTTTTTTTAGTTGAGTTGTTAGATGGCACTGTGTTGTAATGTGTCCATGAGCAAATTGTATGTAATTTATTCAGCATTTGATATCTTGTGAGCAAACTGTCATTTTAATGTGCAAACTGTCAGATGCTGTTGAAAGTTGATGTTCTGTCTTGGTTTTCAATGGCCAGCACCTGTTATTTAACTGTGTTAATGTGATTCAATAGATAATTTATATGGCATTACTACTGGCTATTCAAGGTTCTGGCATGTGCAACTTATTTTGGCCACTCTGCTAGATGGTCTGTTCCTTGTCAGAGGAGTTAACTCAGAGTTCGATGACTCCTGTTTGGAGCCTGGTGTATCAAGAAATGTTGATGTTGTCACTGTGAATCACAGTCACTGTATTAAACATACTACATAGTATATCTTGCTGGTGCTGGCTAACAGCCACAGATGCCCGTACTGTCACAACTAACAGCCGCAGATGTCCGAGCATGATTCTGGTACCGTCGATAAGCACACATGGTGCTCATAGAATGTATATGCAGACCTGCAAGCTTGAATGAAAACTTAATGCATCATATGTATATGCAGACCTGAAAACAACCTGAAAGCCATATCAAGCCTTTTATCCAATACTGTCTTCTGTAACTATAGCAGCTATGCCCTTGCTTTGTAATTAGATATACCAGGCAAAATATAGTGCTCAGAGTACAGAAACAACCTGTTCAGAACATACTTCAGTGAAAAGAAAACACTTCACATCAACAAGCTTCAAAATTTTCAGCGGAATAGGCATCAACCATCAGCAAACATAAAGGCCTCGTCGCTCGTGGCACAGACGTCTCCGGCCTACGGCGGCGGCTTCTCCAACTGCCTCCCGGCGCAGAACAGCAAGGCCGGGTTTTTAGCCCTCGGCAGCGCGCGTTGCTTTCCAGGATGCAGGCCTGGACGACTTCCCCAGAATCCTAGGCGCCGTCGTATGTGCAGCATCGCTGCCGGGGGCGGGCACGACGGGAGGCGCAGCGGGAGGTGCGGGCGGTGCTGGCGGAGGGGCAGACGCGACGGGCGGTGCCAGCAGGCCGTGGCTGGAGCGGCACGGCGAGGTACGGTTCATGAGGGTTTAGGGTGAACCGCTGCAAATAGTCTAACGTCTCCACATCGAAGCGACACGTCGCACCGTATCACCTGCTTTCATCATCGGCGGCTATCGATCTACCTCTACCAGAGTCCCGCTGGATCCAGTGATTTCCAGACACCAGTCACCGTGAAATGACCGAATCGCCCGTCTGATCCCATCGCCGATCTCTACCCGCCTCCCCTCCCCCGTCGATCGTGCTCGTGCTGCCTACGCTCACGGCTCACCTACAAGAAGCAGCCAGTTGGTAGGGTCCACAGTGACCGGAGTCCCGTCACGGCCACGGCCGAGGCCGAACCAACCCAAGCATGTTTCACGGCCACGGCCAGCCGCCAACACCACCACGCCAACGGTCAAAAGCGCAGGCATCCCATGCTGTCCCACGCCGGCCCCACCAACCAGTCTTCACCACCACGCGCCAGACGTGTCAAGAAACGGCCAGCTGCTCCGCTCCCCTCGCTGTCCCAGCTCACGCTGACCTCACCTCACCACACACCCGCGCCGCGCATCACAGTTCACACTAGCTCACTCCCTTTCTGTTCCCCCTCTCATATCCTCCTCGGCGGCCTCCCGATCCCCCCAGGCGCCGCTCCGCCATGGCGTACTCGGGCGGCGGCGGCCGCAAGATGTCGGCCGTGGACGCCATCCTCGCCGAGGCGGCCGACCTGGTGGCGCTCGAGCAGATCACCAAGCTCAACGCCCGCCTCGCCGACGACTCCCCGCTCCCCTCCAGCCTCGAGGCCCGCTTCCGCAAGCTCAAGTCCCTCCCCGCCGCCCCCGCCGCGCCCGTCAGGGCCCTCGGCCGCAGCGTCACCGCGCCGACGCATCCCACCCTCACCCTTCCCTCCCCGCCGCGGCCCGAGCAGCCGCCCGCACCGACCACCCCGGCGGCCCAAGAGGAGCATCCGCCGGCACCGGCACCAGCAGCGGAGGCGGCCGAGAAGAAGGCCACCTCCTCGCCGCCGCCGCAGCAGCAGGTGCCTCCTCCGGCCACCGTCCCGGCGGCTCTCGACGACGACGAGGACCTGGAGCGGCTGTTCGGGTCATCAGGGAGGCGAGGCCGACCGACGCTGCGGGAGCGGAACAGGGGGCTTGACGACGACGGCTCCCCCTCGCCGCCGCCGCCACGGCAGGCATGCTGCTTCGGCTTCTCCTCTTCCCCCAGGAAGCCCCTGCATAAAAAGCAGGCCAAGGGCAAGAAGAAGGTCCACGGCTCATCAGGGAACGGCGGCGGCGACGTGCTGGGCATAGACTCCGGCGAGTGGGGGGACGAGAACAGGAGGATGGTCACGGAGCTAAAGGAGCAGCAGCGGAAGCTCAAGAAGGCGCTCGAGGAGCAGGTCAAGGTCAGCAGGGAGACAGCCAAGATGGCCACCTGGGTCAAGCAGGCGTCCGCGCGCATGACACACGCCGCGGCCATTGACGACTTGCTCAGTGACTGTGAGGACGACGACGATGAGTTCAAGTGATCAAAAGCTCCCATTGCTTGGCATATGAGTTGAGGTTCAGGGAAAATGATAATATGTTGTTTTTTCTTTTCTTTCTGTGTGTTAGACGAAGAAAGATGCATGGATGAAATCAGTATGTAAGGAGGCCATGAGTAATATAAGAATGATGAACAACCCACTATTATGAAAATGCCTCTTCATCTATTCTTTCTTTCTTTTTCCTTAAAAAAAATGTAAATGATAAACCATTGCCCATGCACCATGAATCTTATGAATAAATTCAATAATGACAGCACACTATTAGGTGCAAAACTTAATTCAGTAGCCAGAATAGCATTTACCGATTCTAATATTAGCTGTACACCAAGTGTTTATACACAAATAAATTCACAAATAGTGAGGCCTGAATCCTAATTGATTGGTCCTGTTTTTAATTTACAGTCTGCTACCATAAAGCAGAATTTAAGCAGCATTGTATGACAGAGGAAAACCGAAATAAACAGTTGTTTTTAATTAGTTAGAACATAGTAGTTGCCTGGACGCAACATGATGGCTGGTTACATAAGTTAACCTTCTAGTTAGCTGAATCTAGTCACAAAGTCAATAATCAGCACACCTAAGTTTTTTGTCACCCTAAGTTCCTAAGATATGACTCAGAATGAAAGCAACGTAAGGAATTTCCACAATATTGATGCATTTCATCTCCACAGATGTCTATATCCTTATGACTATTCATAGTTCTTTCAGTTTCTGACTCCTCATTTCTTTATGTCCGATAGGGTTACTTTGACCACAAACCCTTACTGCCGTTTGCGTTCAAGTTCAAAGGCAAAAACGCATGCCAGTATATCCTGCGTTGTGAGAGTAAAGTGAATTTAAGTGATTCCTGATTAACCACCTAAGTGCAAACTGGCATCGGTATACCCTATACCCTTTTCTACCTTTCTGTCCAACTCCACCATAAACATTTCAACGTCTTGGACATAGAGAGTCATACTGTGCCCCGATCTTTGCAGGCATAGTATTCCCCAGCATAGGAGAAAATACCAGTGAGGGATCATCTGGATGTACTGGAACTTTCTGTCAGTGTGATCAACATAGTCAGAACTAGATACTCTGCGTTTAAAGTAGAAACAAAGGATTAGCTGAGATGCTGAAAGTAAATCAAGTGTGGCTTCAAAGTTGAAATAGAGAGGTGATGGACACGGAGATATGGTACGACAACATTTACGCATACATAGTGACACCATAGAAGTTGATGGCCACCAAACTTCCTTAGTCTAATCAAAATGCTGTTTCCAGCTTTCCACCCCTCCCCCCCCCCCCCCCCCCCCCCTCCTCCCCAACACACACACACACACACACACACACATCAAATTCAGCAGTAGGCCAGTAGATAAATTGGTTAATGCGATTTTGTTGGATTATCAGCAGTAGATAAAAGTGATAACACAAACTGAAAGGCCTACTTGATGGATTAGCTACTTGGAGCACCATTTACAATTTTGTTGTATTATCAGCAGTAGATGAAACTGATAACACTAACTGATAGACATTCTTGAAATAAAATACCTACTTGGAACAACTTGATGCAAAGAGATAATCCATCTTATAGTATTAACAGAATAGGTGAACTAGAATTGATCATATATAAATGAATGTGTAAAACTACACCTACCTTGTGTTTCCTTTCAAACGGTTTCTTCGTCATGCATTCGTAAGCAGTAAGGGAGATGATGGTGTCCCTGACATTGAACATTTACACCTGGGCCGTTTAGAATAGCAGTGTTCCAATTTCAATAGATACCTGTCAAAGCATTTTGCATACGTCATCACCCAACCACTGCATCAATCCTTAAAGTGCAACATCTCAGCTGCAAATGAAATACTCACATCCTCTTTGTTCCAATATAATAGAAGCATCATGTAACATTTCTCGTGCTTTTCTGTCTGGAGTGCATCCATCACGTTCCATTTCCCTGTATACTTCAGATACCTATTCAGGGCAAGATCAGAATATCTCAATCTTTTCAGATTAATCAAGTGTATAGAATATTGTGGGTTGTATGCTTCACAAGCTCAATAGCATCAGGTAATTCATATTCTACATCCTAACCAAGAGAACAAAATTCCAAAGGCCATACTGAGCTGGAGTACATTTTGAATCGAGGTTGTGTGTAAGTTACCATGCATGGCTATTAGAGTTAACAAAAATAGAGATTAAGTGGCAGACCTTTTCAAATTTCTTTGCTCTCATGAATGTTTTCATAAGTGTAGTGTATGTCACAACATCTGGGCTCATACCCTAAGAAAAGCACAAGTAATTAGGAGTGCAAACAAAGCAAATGCCATAGAACTGGAAACAATAATCAACAAAAAGAAACCCTCATTTTAATCTCGTTTCAGGATAAGGTACATACACTATCCTTGATATGCTGGAATACAGCCAGTGCCTCTAAATCCCTTCCAGCAGTGCCAAAAGCGTTGATTAACAAATTCAGCATAACAAGGTTTGGCTCAAATCCTTCTTCCTCCATTAGCTGAAGTACATTTACACTTTGTTCACACAATCCCTGAAACGGATAGGGAACACCTTGAGTAAGCAGCCAACATGATTCACAGGGTCTGAAACATGTGCAGGGATAGACATCAATGTTCTACTGGTGAAGGTGAATTAACCTTTTTTTCTGAGGAAAAGGCAAATGCAGAAAATAGTTGAAGATTATACGGCATTTTTTTTCTCAAACGACGCAAGAGAGCAGCATATCATTTCATTTAAGAAGGAGAAAGGAACAAAGGGCTAGCAGGGGACAGCCCAAATACAGACACAAGCCAAAACCCACACCCACACACCCACCACCAGCAGGTAGCAGGCACTTACAAAACATAAACAAGAACCTCGAATCCTCGACCAACCTAGACCATAGCCTAGATGGTCAGGGACAGCGCCGGGCAAGGAGATTATACAGCATTGACATACAGCACCGAGCCAATCTGTGATTACTTACCCTTATCAAATCCAAATGTGAGATCTCATTATCTCAAATCTACTGCATATAAAATCCTGGTTCAGCTATCCAATGAACTTATCTACAGAAGATTGGTCTAACACTCAACTTAAGTACAAAATGGTAAGCCTACATCAGGTATTGCATTGAACAGGTATATAGTCAGAGATGCAGTGATAATATTTACATATTATCATATCTCCAAACCCATAAATGGTTCATCTTAGTCTAAAAAAAGAACAAAAATATGAATCTACGGTATGTATTGTACTAAAATAGGTAGCCAAAGATGTTGCGGAGGTGGTCCAATGAAATTATCAATAGAAGATCATATTTCAAACCCCAGACATGATCTATCATGTTCTCACAAAGAACAAATTATGATTCGTTATTGTTTAAATCTGCAGCATTACTGTAAGCTTACAAGCTGTATTAGGATGCAAAAGAAGACATTTGCAACTGTATTAAATTTAAAGTGCCGAAAAAAAGAAACTATCATACCATGAGGTAAATAATTATGCCATCCATGTTCATTAGTTAGACTGACCTGTTGAGCATAAGCGTTGGCAAGGACACAGAAGATGCGAGGTGAAAGCTGCGTATTTTCAGCTTTAAGAGCAGCTATACAGTCATGTGCATCACGAAAATGGCCATACTGCCCATAAATGTCAACCAATACTGCATACACCGCGCCACTCTCCTTGAAACCTCGATTCTTCATGCCGTCAAAGAGCTTCTTGATCTCATCCCACTTCCCCTGCTCTCCCAACCGGCTAATGATCATGACAAAGATCATTGGGTCCGGGTACATCCCTTCCTCCTGCATTACGGTGAAGAATCGCAGAGTACGCTTCATGTTCCCAACTCGACAATGCCATCGAATCAAAGCGTTCCAAGTCGATATATCTGGCTTGATGCCTTCCGCGCGCATTTTGTCGAACACCTTGCGCGCATCCGCTAGCTGGCCATATTTACCAAAGGTATCGATCAGGCCGTTGTAAATCTTAACATCGAGCTCCACCCCGAGCTCCTGCATCTCCATGACGAGGTCGGTCGCCTTCTTCCACATGCCATTGTCACGGTAAAGCCTCACCAGCATGCCGTACCCGGCGGTGTCGAGCCGGATTCCCCGGCGCTTCATCTCGCCAAGCACCCACCACGAGTCCTCGAGCCGGCCCGCACGCGCGTACGCGTCGAGCAGGAGCATGTAGGTGCGCCGGTTCCGCGCGACGCCGTCGTCGGCCATCTGGATGAGGAGGCGGTCAGCGAGGCGGAGGTGCGCCGTGGCGAGCAGCCCCTCGAGGAGCGCGTTGTAGTGCGCGGCGCCCGGGCGCGGGCCGAGGCGGCGCATCTCGAGGAGCAGCGCCTCGGCCTCGAGCGTGCGCCCGGAGCGCGCCAGCGCGCGGATGAGACGCGCGTACGCCGCGGAGCTGGGGCGCGCCCCGGCCGCCTGCATGTCGGCGAGGAGTCCGAGGGAGAGGGCGAGGTCGGTGCCGGCGTGAGACTGGATGTCGCGGTCGTAGGACTCCCACGGGCGCTCCTGGTGCTGGTGCTGGTCCACCGGGGCGGCGGCGCAGCAGCAGACGACGGCGCCGGCGACGCGGCGGCGGTATATGATAGTCGGAGACGAGAAGGGCGGGAGCTGGAGCGGCAGTGCCAGGTGGCGGCGGACGACGCAGCGGGCGTCCATGGAGCCGAGCACGCGCTGTGGTCGCCTGGTCGGGATTCGCCGGAGGTGGAATTGGAACGGGGTAGGCCAGTGAGACTACGGCTACGAAAGCTGCAAACCATATCTGTAGACGTATTTGAGGAATACGCTAACCAACAGGGTAGGCGTATACTTCACTATTGAACTATTGAAGGCTGAAGCCAAGGTGCATATACTCGGTAAGCTGTTTCAATTTTTGCAGATTGATGATATCTGACGGAACACTTTAGGATAGAACGGTTCGATCACAGTCTGTGAAGGTCTGGTCGCAAAGAAAAGCTAGGAGCTAGTAGCTTTGAGCAGGAAACGTTAGTATTGTTCAAGTGTCAAACTAGGTCTGCCAGAAAAAAAAAAAAATCTAAAAAAGAGCGCCCAATAGTGCCCTGTTCGTTTCGCTGGGCTGGGCTGAAAAGCTGAGATGAGAATAATTCGCTGGGCTGATTCAATAGTATTTTGTGAGGAGAATAATTCGCTGGGTTGGGAGAATAATCCCAACTTTTCTGCAGTCGGATTTTCAAATTGGAAGTGTATACTAGTATAAAACCCTGCTTTGAACACGTGAAGTCACGAACATACACACTGGCGCTGCTGTGATTAAATTATGAAGGTAATGGACCACACTGCTTTTTTGCCTGCGACTCATCGCTCAGCCCTCCATATTATTTTCCTCACAGAATACTATTGAATCAGCTCAGAATCAGCTAAAATCAATAAACTTTTCAGCCCAGTCTTGCCAAACGAACAGAGCGCATGCTTCAACGACTACAGGGTGCAGTGCAAATTGATCATCAGAACGCAGAGCCACATGTTGTAAATTTGTAACGCACCAATAAGAGCATGTTTAATTCCGATGAATTGGTGAAAAGTGACGAAAACGTTTTGCATTGGGCCGCGTACACAAGTGAAAAAATGAACTGGCACGGTTCTCTAGGTAAAAACTTTTTATAAAGTTGGACAAATTAAGCGGGGCTCAATAAACTATGCTTGCCCGAATCGTGCGATCAAAGGATCTGTGCAGCATCAACCCATGACCACGTCAGCAATGAGCCACACGTACGGTTACCATGACGTGGAGCCAACGCCATGCTTCGCAGCAGCATAGGGTGAATTACTAGCAGAGCATACAGGGGATACGAGTGAAAGCTATGTAGCGACTGGCAGGTCGTTGGGCTGCTAGCTCCAAATGGTCAAACAACACCAAACAATCCCACCAACCAAGATAAACGCATAAAAAACCGTAAAACAGGCTAAAAGTTGGCGTTTAATTTGACGAATCGTGACCAAGGGACCTGCTGCATCAACATCAACCGCGCGCTACATCAGAAAAGAAAAAGATAAAAAGATGAACGCATTCACGAAATCACGATGACGAAGAGCCGACGCCATTATTCAAGCGAGATCCAGCACCGAGCGCATGCAGCTTAGCTTTAACGAGGAGCCAGGGGGTATTAGCTACCTAGGAAACAAACTTTGTGTGATGGGTAGGTTACACACGAGAGTGGCCCCAAATGTCGAAATGACGACACGACGAATTACCACCAACCAACAAGGCACTTGTTCCTTGTTTTTTTCAAAGAACTTCACCATCAAATTAACGAGACGTATGTCATATCTAGTACTAAGTAAGTAATTGACGTGCCAGGAAAAAGAAAGAGTTGGCATCAAAGTCAGTACTCAGTATACAGTATACTGTCATTTTTGCGAACGTGCGTTGTACAATCAGTCGTCACGCAGATGGTACCATTTCCCAACGGTTTCTTGTTCAAAACAAGTTAGAAATTGAACTCCTACATGCCATGCCGGTTGCCCGGTTCTCTGGTACCGAAATAATTTTACTGCTACCTAGGGACAAAGCTTCCTTGTTTGGGGTGCGTGCCCATGAAAGTAGTTCATATTTGACCAAATTTCTAGTGAATTGTATTAATATTTATGACTCTAAATAAATTGGTTAAAAAACTACATTTAAAAACGAATCTAATTATATGTATTTCATATTATAAATGTTCATAATTTTTTATTTATAATTGGTGAAACTTAAGATTCTGGAATTTTTAAAAAACCGATAAATGTATTCTTTCTGGGACGGAGGGAGTAATTTGGTCCTGGTCAATTCATCAACAACCCCGGCAGGCTGGCCGCTGGCAGCATTATACTTTGTGTTTTGCTTTGTGCGTCGTGCACCATACTTCTACAGGGTTCTGTTCTGTCATCACTCAACGACCGACCAACCCTCCCAAAGGCAAGTCATCAGTCAACTAATCCGCGACACCGGATGGTGGGAGTCATCACTAGTACCAAGTCATTTGGACGGTTGGATGCTTAATACTACTAGTGGTAATTGTGCGATGTAAACGATCGATCTGTCTTTGTGCTGTGTCAGGGCGGAGCTCCAATTACAAGCCATCTTCCAATGCTGTCATGCATAGATTAGGTGCGATCCCTTTATCATATCAATCAAAAAAACTACATTGACCCGGCAGGTTCTTTGGTCATCGCTTTTCTTTCTGCATTGTTAGGCCAGTCTCAGTGGGAGTTTTATCAGCATTAAATAGGCTGTCATGTCAGCATTTTTGATGATGTGGCAGTGTATTAATGAAGAGAGATGTGAAATGAGTTTCATCCTCATGAAACTCTCTCTACACGGTACTCTAGATAGTTTGTGTCTTGCATGTTGTCTTGGGAACAACACTCAATGAAACTTTGCATTGAGGAAGGGTGTTTCATCATAGTTTCAAACTTCTCTTAGATGATGTGTCACTCTAGGTAAGTGTGTCGATGAAACCCCCACTGAGACTGGCCTTAGGGTTCCGTGTCACGACCAACAACGCACACGTGCATTGTTAGGGTTTCCGCAGATCTCTATGGCCGGCCCATTAAGCAGGGCTTAATTAATCGGCTCACTCAACTAATACACTGTCTTTTTCCTCCGTGCCCAGAGCCAATAGTTCAATTTTTAAGGCAGTGGGTTACGTGCAATGACTCCACTTTGTGACAGTCTTTGTATATGCACACCCAGTCACCCATATGGCCCTAGCTTGGCCAATGACTGTTCAGTGTCCTTCATCAGGATTGCCCTTGAGCGGCGCGGCGGCGACCCTCCCATCCGGCTGGCTGCTTCTTCCCACGGCACCATGATGGTGGTGTTTGGTCACGCTCATTTCAGAGAGACCACCATCAACCGTGGCCCGATCATACTGGATGGGCACACACTCCGCCTGGTTCGCCATGAGGAGGCAGAGTTTCGGGTTATCTGCCCGTACACGCGGCTGGTGGAGCTGGCGGCCACGAACTTCCCGCCCGAGCACTGGAACGAGGCCGGAATCCGCACGGCGTTCCAGGTTTGGGGCCAGGTCTGCAGCATCGCGAGGTGCTGTCTTCGAGTGGCGGAGGACAACGCCAGGCGTCGCAGCATGGCAGACTACTCGGTGGTTCGGGTGCTCGTCCTTGTGGACGAGAACTGCCGGATCACCAGGGGACTGCTGGTGCGCAACCCGCGCGGCGAGGTGGCGGGAATCGCCAACGTTCGCGTCGTCGGGGAGTGGGCCCACCCGCCTGGGTCACCTCCGCCTGACGACCACGCGTTCTCGGAGGACTTCAGCGACGGGGCGCCGCCACCCAATGACACTACGCCACGACGGGGGCGTTCAGGTTTGTTCCGGACTCCCCAGTCTGGTCAACTGCCTTCGCGCCTTGGTTTTGCAGGATCGGTCTCCTAGCGGGGTGCTTGTCGCGCTCTAGGGAGCCCTTTGTACCCGTCGGTCCCGCTTTGGACTTTTGTGTCCGCGGCGTGCATGGCTCTGGCTCGGGCTTTGTCGCTCACTGGCGTCCCAGCGCTTCACATCGACGACCTGCCGACGCCAGTGCGCCCTCGCACTCCACCTCCACCACCTGCTGCAGTGCTTCTCCCGCCAGACTCCGACGATGAGATCACGCTGGCACGTCGTCAGCCAAGCTCCAC
Source organism: Urochloa ruziziensis (assembly GCA_015476505.1). Classification (NCBI taxonomy): domain Eukaryota; kingdom Viridiplantae; phylum Streptophyta; class Magnoliopsida; order Poales; family Poaceae; genus Urochloa; species Urochloa ruziziensis. The sequence goes on from CM027126.1 coordinate 21,071,661, forward strand.
TCTTCCATCCCTGTGCGACCTCCTGGAGGAGGAGGGGGAGCATGAGGCGAGCATCAGGAAGCGGCGCGTGCGCCGCAAACGTGCAGCGGACAGTGCGTCCAAGCTTCGTCGCAGCCGCCGTCTGGCGGACAAGGAGGTCCCGTTCTACATAGATGCCACCACCAAGGCGACCCGGGTCAAGGCGGCGCAGCTGGATCTGAGCAAGGCTTCGACCCAGTTCAGGAACGCCATCGAGCACTCAGGGGTCCTGGAGCGTCCGGCGCCGGCGAAGGTGGCGCCAAAGAAGCTGCGTTGTCTGGGTCGTCTTTGCGGTCTTGCCCACCTCTCCGAGGTGGAAGATGAGGTGCCTCATGCTGTCTGATGTTGCTGTGTCTGTTGTGTTGGTGTGTCTGGCGAGACTCGCTCGCCGTTCTTACTCCCCTTCTGTGTTCTTGGGGATTTCATGTTGTAAGCTTGTGCGCTCTCTTAGAGAGGCCATGTGCTCTGCGTAGGGCGTTCCGCGCAGAGGTTTCTTCTCCCCGTACCTGCATTTGGGAGAATTGTGAGTCCTTGTGGTTAGAGTCTCGGCTTAGAGCTGGCCGATGTAATGTGTTCTTGCTCACGTTTGTGATGTGCTTAATGTTATGTTTGTTCCATGATTTGGTGTCTCTCTGTTTTCCATGTTAACTCGCTCCATGACGTTTTTCTCTTGGAACGTTCGCGGGCTCGGGCAATCATGCCGCTGCGATGACGTCCTCACGGAGCTTATTGCTCACCGACCCACTTTCGCCGCACTGCAAGAAACGAAGCTCACTGATCTTGAGCCAGCAAAACGCAGAACCTTTCTTCCAACCCGGCTCTCCACCTGCGTATTCAAACCGTCCCATGGCGCAGCGGGCGGCATTCTGACTGCGTGGGACTGTAACACTTGTACTCTGCAAAGCTCAATCCAAAACACCTATGCGCTCACTACCACTTTCACTCTAAATGCTGACGAGAGCTCTTTCACTATGACTAATGTTTATGCTCCTACTGCATCGGCTGATAAACCAGCTTTCCTTGCTGAACTCAACGACATTGCGACCTTGGTTAGGGGACCTTGGATTATAATTGGGGACTTCAACCTCACGCGCGAGCCAACTGACAAGAACACTGCAAATTTCAACGAGCACGAGGCACAGATGTTCAATGATACAATTAACATGTTGGCGCTTATTGAGATTCCCTTAATTGATCGTGCCTACACCTGGACAAACAAAAGAGATAATCCAACCTTGGTGCGGTTGGACAGATGTTTTGTTAGTACTCAATGGGACTCCGTTTTCCCCAACACGGTACTCTCGTCTCTCACTCGCTTTGCTTCAGACCACGTGCCACTCCTGCTTACTGCTTCCACCAAGGTTCCCAAGAGCAACTGTTTCCGTTTTGAAAACAGCTGGCTGAAACACCCTGCCTTCAAACCTTTGATTAATCGCACCTTGGGTCAACCAATGCAAGGGGCGCTAGGAAAATCCTTCACTAAACGGCTCAAGGACTGTAGGAATGTTTGTCGATCTTGGGCACGTCGCATGAAACCAATCGTTCAGAGAGAAACAGACACAAAAATTCTGATCACGGTTCTGGACCTGCTTGAAGAACAGCGACCCCTCTCTCAGGCTGAAGCTACCCTACGTCGCCTTGCTGTCACTGGCTTGCAAAGCATTCGTTCCGAAAAACTTATTTTCTGGCGACAAAGATTTAACGTTAAAATGGGTGTTGAATGGGATGAAAACACTCGCTTCTTCCATGCTTCTGCTAATGGTCGCAGGCGCAGCAACGCAATTCAGTGCCTGGAACACAATGACACTGTCCTTCGGTCCCATGATGCCAAGAGCACTGTTCTCAGCAGTTACTACTCCGAGCTATTAGGCACAGCTAATCCAGTGGCTTGGTCCTTTGATCTACACCAACTATATCCTACACTTTCAGTCGCTGGGCTTGAACTGTCATCCCCTTTCACTGAATCAGAGATCACAGAGGCTCTATACGCGATGGACATGAACGCCAGCCCTGGTCCAGATGGCTTTGGACCATCCTTTTACAAAGCTTTCTGGCCTCAACTGAAGCACCACGTTTACAAGCTCTTCTCGGAGTTCTACTTGGGGCAGCTCGATCTGGATGGTCTTAACAGGGCACACCTAATTCTCCTGCCCAAAAAGGAGGGGATCAAAAAACCAAGCGACTTTAGGCCGATTTCATTGCAAAACTGCCCGATGAAGCTATTCTCCAAAGTAATGGCAAATAGACTGAAGGTAGCAATCCCGAACATTATTGATGCAGATCAAACTGGCTTCGTGCATGGGAGGAACATCGGTGAAAATTTCATATACGCCGCCGACCTGTTAAGCTGTTGTCACAAGAGGAAGATGCCAACGGCTGTCCTTAAGCTCGACTTCAAAAAAGCCTTCGACTCTGTCGAATGGGACAGTCTGAGCACGATCATGGCTTCGCGAGGGTTTGACTCAAAATGGCAGATGTGGGTGCAACAGATCCTCTCAAGTGGAAAAACAGCTGTGGTTCTGAATGGCGTTCCGGGGAGGTGGATAAACTGCAAGCGTGGTCTTCGTCAGGGGGATCCTATCTCGCCATATCTTTTCATAATCGTTGCAGATGTATTGCAACGCCTGGTGCAGCAAGCGTCACGGGCAGGGGATTTGAAACACCCAATCGACGCATCCTTACCTTGCCCAGTCCTCCAATACGCGGATGATACCTTGATCCTTACCAGAGGTGATGTCCCTTCTATGCGAGCTCTAAAGAACATTCTTGATAATTTCTCCCAAGCCACGGCCCTGGCGATCAACTTTCACAAGTCCACCTTTGTGCCCATGCACGTTCCACCCGATGAAGCCGCTGGAATGTCGGAAGTTCTTGGCTGTCCGATTGCTACGTTCCCTCAAACGTATCTTGGACTCCCTCTCTCGCCACACAAACTGAAATGCTCCGACTACCAATCGCTCATCTGCACTTTTGATAGGAGATTAGCAGGATGGAAAGCAAGATTACTCAGCACCGGAGGCCGCTTGGTCTTGGTAAATGCAATTCTTAGCAGCCTGCCAATCTACTATATGTGCTCACTCCTCCTTCCTAAAACCGTTAGAGAAAAACTAGATGCACGCCGCAGAGCTTTTCTATGGACTGGAGAAGAAAAATGCCATGGCTCGCAATGCCTCATTGCTTGGGAGCGTGTATGTCAGGATAAGATATATGGTGGCCTTGGCATCAAGAACCTTGAACAACAAAATCACTGCCTGCTCCTTAAATTTATACACAAACTCCATGATCCACAGACTCTACCATGAAAACAGTGGTTCTTCAGTCAGTACGGACGGGAACTAGGGGCGACTGAAGCGGACTCCTACATTGCCAAGCTGGTCAGGGAGGAGATCCAGCGCTACCGGCAACTCACCACTTCCAGCGTCGGCAACGGGCATACAACTTCGTTTTGGTATGATTGTTGGATTCTGAATACGTCACTGGCAGATACTTTCCCAGCCCTTTTCTCCCACTGTGTCCGCCCACACATCCTCGTGTGGGAGGCTTTGCAAAATCCTCTGCAGACGCAACTACAGCCAAGGCTCACTCGTTGTGCTACCGAGGAACTCAAGATGCTACAAGACTGTCTGCGAACGGTTACTCTCTCGGACTCCCCAGACTGCCATAGATTAACGATCTCTCCCTCTGCTGCCTTCACCTCGCGATCGGCATACAAAGGCCTACAGGTAGACCGTGAGCTTGAACCGGACTCGGTACGGATCTGGAACACGAGAGTACCAGTTAAAGTCAAATTCTTCGGGTGGCTCATGTACCACGATCGGCTAAACAGTCGGGCATCGCTATATCACAGGAACATCCGGCCCATTGAGCAATCACTCTGTGAATACTGCGCTGATACTCTGGAAACAGCAGAACACATCTTCTCTGAATGCCCACGGGCTGTGGACGTCTGGCACCAAATTGGCTTCATTCCAACAAATCAAACAATCAGACATCCGTGGGTTTTGGGTCAGGAGCTGGGCCTTCCCTCGTCAGTTCACCTTGATGTTGTGCTTCTTGTTCTTTGGCAAATATGGAAGGCGAGGAATGCGTTGATCTTCGATAAGAAACTATCCACCACGAACGAAGTGGTGCAACGAGTGATACACGACTTGGACAAATGGAGTTGTAGATACAACAAGCACAAAAACTGCATGCAAGAATGGCGCGCTTACCTTCACTCCCGTCTCTAGCGTCATGTAATTCTCCAGTGATCTCCCCTACTCACTCTCCAGTAAACTCTCCCTGTAAACTCTCCTGTATTCTCTCCCTGGAATGCCAGGTGTACTTGTACTAACACTATAAGTCCATGAATGAATGTAGGTGGGGATCTACCCCCCGATTTTGTTCAAAAAAAAAAAAAAGTTAGGTGACAGTTTGATAGAAGGGACAAGCGAGCTAGGGCCATCATCAGCTAGTCTTTTCTTGCACAGACACAGGTCAAGACGATCGTGTGCTTGCAAATCGATGTATAGGCCGGCTAGAAGATTCGTTCGATTTGACCTCGGTTAGGTCTATTTGGGCCTTCAGGCCCAATCTTAATCCTAAACTTATCCCTGTTAGTTGCTTTTGATTGGAAGGCAAACTCAACCCATTTAAGGGCCCGGCCCCACGTCTACAGCACTGTATAGCCAAAGGGGAAACCCCTGGTTTCCCTAATCCGTGAGTTAATCACGAGTTAGCCTATAGGGTTATTGTTAACCCTAATCATACCAATCTCTAAGCGTGCTGGAAGGCGTGGAAGCTCGGAGTCTCGTTCTTCTACATCTACGTCAAGTTCGTCATCCACTTCATCCAGCAAAGTCATGGACAGAGTATCCACTCGTAAGTGTTAAGATCCACTAAATTCCGCATTAGATTAATGTGTTAGGCGTGATCTAGATCTACACTAGAGATTCTGAGTTAACTTATTGTTAATCATGTTTATCCTGGTCTATCAGAGATAGCTAGAGTTCTACTAGACACGTGTGAAGTGCAAAGTCTAGTCTACGGGTGTGCAAGCAAGCAATTAGAGAGGAGTTGGTGCACCAACCTGCCTGCCGGGAGCGCGGCCCCCAATCATGCACGTACGCACGCGTGCTTCCCCGGCCGGCCTTAGCTTGCGGCGGCGGCGCGGCCCCATCGGTCGGATTCGTTCGTACAACTGGGTGTCTGATGACTCGTCGTTACGTCGTCGTCGTTGATCTCTGCTCGGCCGGAATGCACGGGGCAGGGAAGCATTTCACACTGGAACTGTCGAACACTGAACATATTGGTGGTGATATAATGGTGATCTGGTACGCATGCACGGATGTGCTTCACAGTATAATGCTACAACTGAAACCAACGCAACGTACAAAATCAACAAGCCTAACATCGATCAGGTCGACACGGTGCAAGCAAGATGATGCTGGGAGACGTGCACGTCTAGTCGTCTACTGGCAGGCTCTACGTACTAGCTGCTCCTACATTTCAACGGGGGAGTGATGACTGATGAGGGTTCGTTGTTGATGCTAGAGATATTGGTGCAACCACTAGGCTTATCCTAACACACCTGCTTTTTTGAATTTGAGTGCATGCATGCTGTTTATATAATAATAAAAGAAATAGAAATTTTATAAAGGCGTATGAAGCGTCAAAAGCTTGGGTTAATTCACGCACGCACACACTGGTCTGACTGACAGGCTGACTGCTGCTCCGGACCTCTCGTCGATCGACATGCATCAAGCGTCGCGGGCGCGTTTGAGTGAGGCCACGACGTGCTACGAGGACTTTGACAGGGCACCTGCACTAGTAGTATTACAACGTGGGAAACAGCGACCTCACAGCTTCCTGTCTTCCTCTAGCAGACTTCATCACCAGCAGGTCATCGGCCGGGTCTCCGTTATCTGCATCACCGTGTCCCTCCCTGCGCGGCCTCCAGTCAAAAAGGCCTCCGATTTGCGAATCTGAACTGAACCGAGAGTGAGCAATGCAAGCGCCTCAGTTGATCGAGACATGGGGTGTAGCAGAGTGAGAAAGCGGCATGATGCCTTTCTTCATCCCGTTCATTCAGAATTACTTGACCATGAAAAAGGTGCTTTTCCCTTCAGCAGGGAAATGTGAACGAGAAAAGGCTTTTTAGCCACAAAATGTATGTACTCTCGCTGACTGCACAGGACATGACGGGCTTTCTGTGCGCATCTCTCTGGCCAAACCAAAAAACACGTTGTCCCCTGCCCACCGCAGAATTTCCACACCCACTAGCACAACGCCACCTGCTTTGACTAGGCTGGCTGACCATGGCATATTGGATTATTGGCAACGGCACCAACCCCCGGCTCGGCTCCGATCCTTTGCTTCGCTTGCTTTCCCGCGCCGCGCCGCGCCACTATAAAACGACCCAAAAACTCCACTCCACACTCCACACCGCACCACGAACACCATAGCTCGCACCTGCACTCACGTACAAACAAACAAAACCAATATGGAGTCGTCGCTTCCGGCGTTCACGGTGCGGCGGGGTGAGCCGGTGCTGGTGTCGCCGGCGGAGCCGACGCCGCGGGAGACGAAGCCGCTCTCCGACATCGACGACAGCGAGGGCATGCGGTTCTACAGCTCGGGCATCCACCTCTACCGCGCCAACCCGGCCAAGGCCGGCCAGGACCCTGCCACGGCCATCCGCGAGGCCCTAGCCAAGGCGCTCGTCCCCTACTACCCGCTCGCCGGCCGCCTCCGCGAGGAGGAAGGGAGGAAGCTGGTGGTCGACTGCGCCGGCCAGGGCGTCATGTTCGCCGAGGCCGACGCCGACCTCACCGCCGACGACTTCGGGGACGTGCAGAGCCCGCCGTTCCCGTGCTTCGAGCGCTTCATCCTCGAGAGCACCACCATCGCCGGCGTCGAGCCCGTCATCGACCGCCCGTTGCTCTACATCCAGGTCACCCGCCTCAAATGCGGCGGGTTCATCTTCGGCCAGCGGTTCTGCCACTGCATCGTCGACGCCCCGGGAGGCATGCAGTTCGAGAAGGCCATCTGCGAGCTGGCCTGCGGCGCCGCCGCGCCGTCGGTGGCGCCGTCGTGGGGCAGGGAGATGTTCATGGCGCGGGACCCGCCGCGCCCGTCGTCGTACCCGCACCTCGAGTACCGTGAGCCCGCGGGCGAGCCGGACAGGGTGCTCACGACGCACCCCCGCGACGTCGCGCGCGTCCCGTTCTTCTTCGGGCCACAGGAGATCGCCGGGCTCCGGCAGCGCGCGCCGCCTGGGATGCGGTGCTCGCGGTTCGAGCTCGTCGCCGCGGCCATCTGGCGCAGCCGCGCGGCGGCGCTCGGGTACGCGCCCGACGAGGAGGTGCGGCTCTCCTTCATCGTGAACGCGCGGGGACGCGCCGAGATCCCGTTACCCGAGGGGTTCTACGGGAACGCGTTCGCCTACTCCGTCGCGGCGACCACCGCCGGCGAGCTCACCGGGAAGGACCTCGGGTACGCGCTGGAGCTCGTGAAGAAGGCCAAGTCGGCGGTGACCTACGACTACCTGCTGTCGGTGGCCGACCTCATGGTGCTCACTGGCCGGCCGCTGTTCGCGCTGTCGAGGACGTACATCGTGTCGGACATCAGCCATGCCGGGTTCAAGAGCATCGACTTCGGGTGGGGGGAGGCAGTGTACGGCGGGCCGGCGAAAGGTGGGGAAGGGCCGGTGCTCGGCGTGACCAACTACTTCTCGAGGGCCAAGAACGGGAAGGGGGAGGAGGGCACCGTGGTGCCCATCTGCTTGCCCAAGGACGCCATGGAGAAGTTCCAGCTCGAGATCCAAGGACTCACGGCCGAGCTCTAGGCGTGTCTCAAATAAATGGCGTAACACAGAGCTAGTAAAACGTCACGTACGTACACCATAAATGCGTTGATGAGTCGTGCTCGTCTCGTGGGACGATATAGCTAGTGATATATTGCACTGGGCGGTACATAGTACATACGTGTTCTTACTTTACAGTTTACACACAGCTAGCTCTACTGGTCTGGACGTACACAAGGGAATGTGATGGTGTTTTTCTGAACCTGTTTGTGTGAGATTCAACAGGAAACAGTCTTATAAACAAAGTGGATAACGTTCACGAAGAAAAACGAAAGCAATATGCTACCGGTCTCATATTTCAATATTGAGCTAGCACACGTTCCTCGGAAAAAAAAAGAAATCAGTGCTAGAGCATCTGCTTTTAATATGGTTACGAACAAGTTGTCCTAAACCATATTGACCAAAGTTGACCATAACCACTCATGTTTGGTTTAGAAGCTCCGTAGCGGCTGAACGCAAGCCATACATTAGGAGAAGAAAGGCCCAGAAGATTATTGATCATACCACAAGTTGCGTTTTACAAATCGCACTGCTCCCAAATGAATTATTGACAAACTGAACTATATCCCATCTTATTGCTATCTATCTACTTTCTTAATTTGTTCTAGGCAAACTAATCCAAATTAAGCTGCTTGATTTTGTATGCTAAGTTGTTACGTGCAAGTACATACCATTCAGCTAACAGAGGCTGTCCAATAATTCTGTGGGTTGGTGTTACCAAATATCCATTTCAAGAAGCCGTCAGCTCATCTGGTGACACACACAATACACCTGGTTGATGTAAACATCTAAATTTAACTAGTTATAAAAGGCTGGAAAAAATTCATCAGCTTAGGAAGGTGCAGGCCAGTTCGTCGGAGGCAAAGAATGACATGTGCCTGCTTCTAAAGTAACTAATGGTGTGCACGGCCTAACAAATGCCTTCATATGGAATTTTAAAAAATGCCTCCATGACTCGGTCTTTGCTGCCATAGTGCCTCCATACTTTGCGTGGCAAGCCAGGCTAAAAAAATCCCGGTTAGTTTTCGACCGAAAATTTGTGCTCATGCGCGTTCTATGATCGAGTAGTAATGAGCCTATTTTTTTATGTAGTTGCAGGTCATTATGCCTCTGTCTGCCTGAACAAGTAAGTTGTGAGGGTTGAACAACAACACCTGCTATCCGCAAATGTCTGCCCAACATCACTTTGAGATATAAGGCTTGAAACAAATATTAAAATAGAATAGAGATAGTGTTGGGTAGTTAGCTCAAACATATGTATATATGTTTATGAAAATTATATTTTTGATACATATATTTTGAATTCTATATTTTAGTGTTCAAATTGCTATATAAATTTGCAAAAAATATAAGGGTCCATAATTTAATTGTATATGAAATTTGGGATGCTACACTTGCTATCCAACCTTGTCGCGTCGATGTCGCCGCCCATTTGCTGAATTAAACCCTGTGTGAGGTTGCACGCGTGCCCTTTTATAGACCGCCATGTACCATTTTCACGTCAGGTCAGTGAATCGAGTTTCTTGTTTTAGTTTTGGATACAGTGGTTTGGTCAATGTGATGTGGCTAGTCCTCCAGTGCACATCACATATGATAGACACATAATCTTACATATGGGTGTACAAACATTCTAGTGATTATTTTTTATCGCTAAAAGTGTGTCATTCTAATACTTGACATTTAGAAGAAAAATATTAGTTTAGAAAGAATTTAATATTTTCCACTTTGTCGTTCTGTCATGAAAACCTTGATTCTTAAATGCCCAAGAATTTCATAGTAAAAATAGCTTAAGGTTTTTTACAAGAAAGAAGTATGATAGCATTGAAGCCTCGTGCTCTAACTTGCTTCTCAAAACACGTACTTTTTTCTTTAGTTAGTTATTTTGTAGAGAAAGATTCAAAGGAAGATAGTTATGACATAAGTTGAGTGGTTATCCCGCTTCAAATATAAAACATGGATGTAAAGAATGCAACAAATCCGGTTCCTTATATCGACCAACTGGTCAAGCCACATAATAGCATATATTGGTCATTGCATAAGTGCTATATAACAATGTAGTTTTATGTTCTAAATAAATATCTTTTGCCTAGAATGATATCTGAAGTAATACGTTCTAGATAATTTTCTACACTAGGAACCACATCATATTCATAGGGTAGTGCAGATGTAGAGGTACAAATCCATCCATAAGATTCAAATTATGTTGCCTAGATTTAAACGCATTATGCAACCTTTTTTGTGAGATATGGGTACCCTTGGGGCCAGCATCGACAGGGGTGGCGGTCGGCCAGGGCCCACATACTGACAAGGGTGTGGGCTGACCTAGGGGTGGCCCACAAGAAACTGTCGACTTGATAGACAAGATCAATAAAGACTTAGCCCGCAAGGCGTGCGGCGTGATACTCGGATCCCGCCCGGATATCCCGAAGATATGTTGTAACCGACTCGGATTACCTTTCAAGTTGTAACCAGATAGGATTAGATCTCAATCGACTTGTAAACTCTAGGTCGTTCCCCCTATATAAGACGGCCTAGGTCAATCCCTCGAGGACATCTCATCTTTCGCCCTTTGTAGCCACCAAATCTGCCATTACTCACCAGGCTTTCCCAGAAAGATAGTACAAACACCTCCGAGCAAAGGACGTAGGGTATTATACCTTCGGATAGCCCGAACATATATAAACCCCCTTGTCTTGCGTTACCTCAAGCTCTCTAGGCCCCCGATCACCTCTGCATACAAATCAACCACTTGGGTATCCCATGTGGATTGTCGGTCCGTAGGTCTGACATTTTTGACAAATTATTTATAGTTTGTAGCAGCCGATCGAGGAGGACGCCGCCGCCGTGCCGTGTTGTCGTGTCGTCTTAAGTAACTCTATATCGCTGGGAGGTTTGGCGCCCTCCCAGCGATCGAGCCACTGTAGCAATTTTTTTATTTTTTTCTTTTATTTTTTTTTCATTTTTTGTTTTTTCCTTTTCATATATGAGTGCTACTTTAATTTTTTCTCTAGCAAAAATAAGTACATCTATGTCAAAAAAGTATCGTCATCTATAGTTGGTACATCCTTGCCTGCCACGTGGTTTCAAACTTTTAACGTTGCGCTTTACGTGTTGCTTCTTGGCATTGTCTTGAGAAGAAATATGTACATCCATGTCGCCGAAAGAAAGCGAGCCCACTGAGAGTCAGTGCGTTCTCGCTTGCCACGTTGTTCCAGGCTTCTAGCATTGTGTTATTACGCAATTGCTTAGTCGCCACGTATTAATATTTTGTATTCTTGGCAAATGAAATCGTGGTGCCCTTTGCACATTAGAGAGCCGTCATTGCCTCCCCCATGAAGTTGAAAAGGTGACACAAACATTGTGCTCCTCAGCTACTCACTCAATTTCTCCATCATGTGTCACAAATATTGTGCTCTTCGACCGCTCGCCCAATCTCTCGCATCACGTGTCAACTCGCCTACTCTATCCCTTCTCTCGAGTCTCAGTTTGGATCAGAGGTGGTGCCGCTACCTCGGAGGGAGATACCGTCCACCCCGGGCTCACCGGCCTCACATGTGAAACCCGCGACCACCGTTTCTTTTCAGACGAGTTCGTCGAACCGTTTCTAACTCCAAATTTTCCTCTCTCTCCTCTCTTTGTAATTTGTCGGCTAGCTGGCCAACAACATCACTTCACGCCGCTCCAGTCCTCAGCTCCCACTACCTCTGGCGCCGTAGTGGCAGAAGACCCTCTCAGGTGCACACTCTATATCACACACGTCCATGCTCTTCATGGTCGAGAACATCCGCCTTACTGACATCGAGTTTGCTTACGAGTCATGCCAGCATAATACTATCACTATCCATGATCTTTTATATACAAGAACTCATCTGGCGCGGCGTTAGCGCGCCCTCCTACCTAGTAACTAGCAAGCTGGTTGAACGGGCGGCCCGGCCTCTGCGTGGTGCGTAGCTCACGGGCTACACGAACAAAGTTAGCCTTTTTTTTTCTGGACTGGAACTTGACGTGGTAATTTTTTTTAACAAATTGACCTGGTAATTTTCAGCTTTGGAAATAATTGATGCATGCATGCATGGTGGGGGCCCTACACTAGACAGGCATCTTCGATCTAGTTTTGACCGAGCGCCTTCGTACGCATGTAAGATGCCCTGTTAGGGGTTTTGACAGGGTCATACTGGAATGTGACAGCCTATCGCTGGTGAATACGATGCGAGCAGGAAATGGTGATCGCATGCCAACGCCGTCTATGGGCTTTGGCAAGAGATCAAGGAGCTTGACAGGTCTTTCAATTCTATTGTATTTTCTTTTTGTTTACAGGGAAGGCAACGTGGCGGCACATGTGTGTGCAAGTTTGCCATCGTTGCGTGAACCTGATCTAGTTTGGTTAGACTCTTTCCCGCCATGTCTCGTTGAAGTGGCTGCAGTGGCGGAGCCAGGCATGTTTGTGGTGTCAGCTGACACCAATGGTTTCTTAAAAATCAGTGGAAAATTACTGTTGCGCTGTGCTCATTTGTGGAGCTGACACCAGTGTTTAAAAGGACTGACACCGTTGACTCGGCCGGCTGGCTCCGGCCCTGAGTGGCTGGGAATGATTGTAATCCTGCCGTGATTTAATGAAGCTCTTGTGATCTGCTTAAAAATAAGATGCCCTATTAGGCGTCTTCCTTTGTCGTTATAAGACCTTCTCCAATGGTTCTCTTAAATAGCTAAATAGCTCATAAAATATTTTTTTCATATTTTAATAGGAGAGAAGAGCTATCTCTTAATCAAAAGACAATCTCATACACACACTCGAGATTGTGTGAGGTCATATATTATCTTATTAAAACAGAAGTAAAGAAGCCATCAGATTCACCGAGAGGGTCTACAAAATCTCAAGTTAAAAAGCCACAAGATTCACCAAGCGCCCTCGCAAGCGCGTCCCGGACGACCCGTGCCGGGGTCCTGCCCGGCCTTGGCTGGGTCTGCGCGACACAAGTGAATGCCGGAGTTGTAAAACCGAGCATGCCCTCGGCGTCGTTGATGTCCGACAGCGCCTTCGTCTCCCACGCCCACGGCGTTGGCATCGACGACACCACCAGCACCGGCTCCCCCCGCCGCCCCATGAACGTCGGTAGCAACGATGCCATTGTTAGTGAATGTCGTGCGCGCTCGAGAGTTCGAGATTGCGTGCAGGTGCAAGCGCGAGATGTGTACGATTGTGCTGGTGATGGCACAGTGAGAAGTGTTATGAATCCGATCGATTATGTTTTGGGTTGGTTTTATAGCGCTCGGGGGAAAAGGAAGGTGGAGATAGTTGAGAATCTAGGATTGCAAAATAGGAGGTATTTTTTACTTCTCTTCTTGTTCCTTCCCTTCTTCTTTCTTTCATCTCAAAATTGATGGGTATTAGGGGGGTATCCATGGAGTTTAGGAACGTCCCCTGCACCCCCTCCCCCCCCCGGCACAGGGTTTCATCCACGTAGGGTCTCGCTACGTCTGTCGACGAATATACAGGAGGAATGTGGGTGGCTGTCGCGTCTGAAGTGGTGTGGGTTTGCGGTCTCAGTCGATGTCCCAATCCGACCGACCAGAGTGTCGCGGGTCGACGTCCCAATCTGACCCGCGGGTTTCCTTTAGTTTTTTTTAGCTTTCTCTTTTTTGCCTGATTATGGCCTCCCAGGGCCATAACCTTGTATATTTTCTGCTCTATCAATGAAACGAGCACGTCGTGTGCGTTCGTTCAAAAAAAATGAATTCTGACATCAAGGACGGAACTATGGGCAACGTTTAGTGCGTTTTGAAGATACCAGTCACAAGTGGATGATTTTGCGTGAGCACACAGACTGAAAAGCATAGTCCCAGGTCATCAAGGACGGAAGACTTTTCTAGTTGAAGTTGGGAGAATGAATGTTTTTTTAGACAAGGAAATATTCATTAATACTTCAGCCACCCAATTGATCAATGCATATAATTGTTCATTGTTACAAGTTTAAACCATAAAAATCAAAAGAATTGAGAAAATAAAGTATTGACATTTGGGAGAAAGAATGTTGTGCAATTCATAAGGGGGAAATCTGTATACGGGGATGTTTATGGTCCTGTTTGGATCGACTAACTAATAAGTACTCCTTCTAATTCAAATTGTAAGTCATTATATTTTTTAGAGAGTCAAACCATTTTATTATGTTTGGTCAAACTTGAGATGTTTAACTCTCCAAAAGAGTTGAAATGACTTACAATTTAAAATTGAGTGAATAGGTAGCTAATTTTTACCGCTAGGAAGAATCTAAACAGGATCCGCCAAAACCCTTTTAATTATATGGATATTAGCTGGTCCAACCTAAGTAGTTACAGCTAATCTAATTGGGGCCTATGTTTGCGCACGAATCACACACACAACCAGGTTGTGGAAAATACAACTTTGGTGCATTCTTTTTCCACGCTGAATTATTAGCCGGCGATAGGATCGTGTAGCTGGAAGTCCTCGTTATTCCTGTGTGGTGCTCATGACACGGTTCGTTATCGCATTAACATACACACGCCGTGTCTTGTAAGTTCAGTGTGTACAGATAGGGGTGGACCAAGAGCACGATTTGAGAGGGGCACATCTAAGAAAGAGCTAAATATGTAAAACTTTGCTTAAAAAATTTGAGTAAGGGCATGTGTCTTCACTGGTCTCTATACGGGTCCGCCCCTATGCCCAGACTATGGCCAGACACGTTGTATACTACTCCCTCCGTGCCTAAATAACGGTCTTTCTCACTTCCCAAAAAAATCTTTATTTAATTTTATATTAAAAAATATTATAATTTATGGTACATAAATAGTATCATTGGAAAGATCTTCTCGTCTAAATGTTGCACGTATTTTCTACAAATCAAGTCAAACTCGTGGCACGCACACCAACAACGACTCTTAAATAGGGACGGAGAGAGTAGTTTGTTGTGCACGGCGACGCCGACGGCGAGGAGCGGCACGAGCACACGCACCTCGATCTGTCGGGCCAATTGATCATCAGGCAAGCACGCATTTCCTTTGTGGACAGGCAAGACATCTTGAATGGTCCGACTGACCGATGCAATGCAAGACAGTTGATGGCCGCTGTCCTTTCAATTTGTCCATATCATCTCATATTAAGTACTAAAGAAGTTAGTTTTAGAGTTAAAAATCTGTCTAAAATAGGTATCGTTTTCGTTTTTTAATACACCCTTATCTCTATCTCTCTTTCTCTATTACTTCTTGTTTTATGTGCGTTCTTTACTTTTTCACTCCTTAATTTCCATGTTCACTTCTAAAAATGATCTTTTTTCTCTTTATGACGGAGTCAGTAAGCCGAGAAGGCCACCGTGAGTCCGTGACTCGCGGTCGCGGACACTTGCATGCAGTTCACAGGCTGGAGTACCGGTAGTAGTGGTAGGTCCACGACGAACAGGCTGACCGTTTGGTTCGGCATCATGATTTTGTTTTTGAAACGGAAATTTGACCTGGTAATTTTCAGCGCTAGGAGGAATACCGGAAGCATGCTCATGCATGCAGCATATCGCATGGTGGAGCCCTAAGCGAATGATGCGATCAAGTGAGGAAAATAATGTTCCTGCCGGACGCCTTTGCCGCCGCTTTTCCTTTTCCACGCACACCATTTCAGTTTCTCTTTTCGTTCGCCTTTCTTTCCCATGTGATTGGCGGCAGTGACGGACGACGATACAGTAGGCTGGCTGTCTCAGATGACACCACACCATGGCAGTTGCTAGCTGGGCTTTGCAAAAACAACTCCGTCCGATGATGGTACAGAGGTTAGTCAGGCAGAGAACGAAAGCCAGCCCATGTCATTCTTCAATTCCAGCACTCAAAAGAGCCCAGACCTGACGCGGATTTAATACTGCTATAGAAAGAGCACAACCAAGACTGAAAAAACAAGTTGTAAAAAAAAGCAAGCAGGAGCAGGCAAGCAAGGAGGCACCTTGAGCTTGCAGATTACCACCAGCCTCCTCCGAAAAGGGAGACGAAGCTGGGGGAGAGAGCAAGGAAGGAATGAGTCGGGAGATACCAAACCCTCCCCGTCCCCAACCTTAACGCCATGCTTCCCTCATTCCCTCCTCCCCTGCTTTGCTTTCCCCCAATGCCACTCCTCCCGCAGCAGTAATGTATTAATCCCTCCGATCCCGGCCCCGCCGGCACGGACCAGCAGCCATGGAGATGGAGGCGGCGGCGGCCCACGAGCACGGCCACGAGCACCATCACGCGGGGTACAGGAAGCACCGCGTGCCACGGACGATCCGCGAGCGCGAGCGCCGCAAGAGCTCGGGCCTGGTATGGGCGCTGGTGATCCTGTGCACGCTGCTGGCCGTGGGCGTCATCGTCGCCGGCGCCACCGTGTTCGCCGTGTACCTCATCTACAAGCCCAAGATGCCGTACCTCCTCGTGACCGACGCGCGGCTGGAGCGGCTCGACTACGGGCAGTCGGGCACCATCCTGGACCTGCAGGTGGCGCTCACCATCCAGGCCGAGAACACCAACTCCAAGGCCGACGCCACCTTCTCCGGCGTCAACCTCGCCGTGGGCTTCCACGGCGCCGACGTGGCCCTGCTCCGGGCGGGCACGTTCGCCGTGGCGCGCCGCAGCGCCGTGCCGCTCAGGTACCAGATCACGTCGGCGGGGAGGCAGCTCAGCCCCGACGGGATGCAGTACATGAACGGCGCGCTCGGGGCCAGGGTCGTGCCGCTCGACCTCTTCGGCAAGGCGCGCACCACGTGGAAGGTGGGGATCTTCGCCTCGCTCCAGTTCTGGACGCGAATCTCGTGCAGGTTCCTCTTCAACTACCCCGGCAATGGCACCGCCATGCCCTACGACTGCCGGTCCAAGTCGCCGTAGCCCGCTGCCGGTGGCGCCGCCCGGCGCGCTCCTCTGCTCTCTCTCTCTCTCTCTCCATTGTACCATTCGTTCGTTGGTTCGTTCTCCAGACAGACAGACAATTGACAGATCGTCAATGCGCCATACTTGTACAGGCGAATAATGCTGGTACGGTACATATAAATCCGCAGTGCAGGAACGCACACACACTACACATATTTGTAATCTGTAATTTCATTCTTTTTCTTCTTCCCATTTATTACTGTCGAATTAGTGCAGTTCAGTGAGACAGAGTTGCGAATTTGTGAGGAGAAGATGGATTCCAAATCAAAGTAAATCAGGAACACGCTTGAAAAACAATGTAATTTCATGACCGATTGGCCGTCACTTTCATAATCCAATACTAATGAGGATTAAAGCTTTGACCTAGGACACTGCTCAAATTTTGGCCATAGCAATTCAGAGTTTCAGACCTCTCTGTTCTGTTCTGCTTCAAGTGGCGATTCATGCTTCTGTATCTGCCATTGGGCTGGGCCAGGCTTCTTCGAACATTCGAGAGAGGAGAGAACAGGAGCCCACGGTAACCTTCTTGCCACCAAACGACAACAAATCCTACACACGCGTCAACACAGCTTGGTGATGGGCTCAGGCCAAGCCCAGTCAACAAACCAACCAATCAGTCGTAGCACACGACTCGCACACGGGTTGTTCGTCGTGTTCCCCCGGGCGGTGTTCGTGTGTGGCCCTGGGAGCTCCCCGAAACGAACGGCCGGCGGCTCCCCCGACGCGCGCCCAGATCTTCGTCAATCATCGCCATCCGCCAAGGAATTATCTCCGTCGCCATCCTCCGGCCGTGTGCACGCGCGACACGCCTCCTCCCCACCCCTCAAGTTGGTCGGGATGCTCCCCCCTCGCCTCCTCCCTCCGGTCCTCTCCGCCGACGTGGACTCGCTGCCAGCCCGCAACGCGACGCCGGGCCCCGTCGCCTTCCTCCGGGGGGTGCATCGAACGTGGCGCCCCACTTGTGGCTCTCGCCCGGTCGCCCCCGCCGCCCCGCCGGCTACTTAACCACCCTCCCGCCGCGTGCGGCGTACTAGAGCGGGAGCAGACTGCGCAGAGGGGGCAAGCAGGCGGCGACTGAGTTTGTGGTTAGCAAGCGGTTTCGAATCGTCTAGCGACAGCAATGAAGCCGAGGCCCCTCACTTGCGTGGCGGCGGGGCGTCCCCCCGGGTCGGCGTGGAGGCCGAGGCCGCGGCCGCGCGCGAGGTCGGTGGGGCTGTCGCCCAAGTGTTCCCACGCGCCGCCGCCACCGGCGGCGGTGGCGGCGGGGGCGGAGGGCGCGGTGCGCTCGGAGCACCACCACCACAGCCGCGGCGGCGGCCTTCGCGGGGTGCTGTTCCGCCCGCGCCCGGTGGGGCGGCCCCGGACGGAGCATCGAGAAGCGGATTTGGAGGAGCGGATCGAGAAGCTCGTCTACGCCTGCCGCTTCATGACCTTCCTCGGCATCGGCGGCTTGCTCGCCGGCTCCATCCCCTGCTTCCTCAAGGTGCCCGCTCGCCGCTTCATTGATTGGTTCGCTAAACATTAAGGTTTTATTTCCTCCCAATTTGTGAACCGGAGCGTGGGATTCTGCAGGGATGGGTTTATGTGCTGGACGCCTTCGTCGAGTACTACCGGCACGGCGGTGGAATGGTGGTCCTCATGCTGCTGGAAGCCATTGGTAACCAAACTGACTCACCTCATGCTTGTTCCAAACATTAAATAAATGGATACTCAGTTCGTACCACTTAAAGTGCAATTCAACTATGATATCATCGTCTCTAGCTACATGTTCAAATTGTTAGTGATTGCTTACCATCTGTTTGTTTCATCTCCAGACATGTTTCTCATTGGAACGGTCATGTTCGTCTTCGGGACGGGTCTGTACGAGCTGTTCATCAGTAACATGGACATGTCCTACGGCTCCAACCTCTTTGGCTTGTTCAGTCTTCCGGTTCGTTCACACGCACATCCCTCTCTGCGGCCCTCAGGCTGCAAAAAAGCATCACAGTCGATTTCAGTTTCTTGACATGCATCTCTGATTCTGTCTGTAGGAACGACCCAAGTGGCTGGTAATTGATTCAGTGAATGATCTTAAGACAAAGCTTGGCCATGTCATTGTCACACTCCTACTGGTTGGCGTCTTTGAGAAGAGCAAGACGGTGACCATTACATCTTGCACTGACCTTTTTTGCTTCGCTGCATCGATTTTCCTCTCTTCCGCTTGCCTCTACCTACTTTCCAGGCTCAACAGCACCAAAGGAGGGAGCAATGCCTGAAAAGGGTGCCTTTGTATATAAGCGATAGGGTCTGTTCTGTTGCTCAGCTACACCTCAGGTTATGTTTGTGCAGTCAAATAATTAGGGAGTGGGAAGGTAAATATTACTATTCCCCATGTATTCTTGTACTGGTCGGCAGTTGCTGTGAGGCACTACCACTCTACAAAGTAGGATAATGAGGTGGTACTGTCATGTATATGTAACTTGATGTATATGCAATGAATAACTGATATTCTCTGCGATGAATTGATAATAGTGTTGCCACAATTTCATACAGCTTTGTTTTTAGCACAAGTGCTTTTGAGGAGGGCTTACTGATCTGTTCTGTAAACAGATTTTAAGCAATTGGATTGTCTATATCTTCTCATCCTTATTGCTTTCATTTACAAATCATTAGGCAGGCACCATGCATATCTTTCCATGTCTCCATACCTAATTTGATCTTATGGAAATGCTTGTACATATGGCAGTGATATAGTGATACCTTGTTTGATGGTAGTACATGAGGTTTCTTGTGCAGCAGCTAGCTTGGGAGTGGACACACAGAACCTTATTGTACATGCTAACCATTTTCATGTATTAAGTGGTAAGTGCACGCCTTTACTTACTTGAGACAACATTTACGAAGCACAGCTGTGTAGATGTTCTTACAATAAATAAGATTTTGAAGGAACCAAGATTATTTTATTAGGTAATAGTATTGTTTATAACAGTTTGGTGAGAAACTACTACTACTACAGCTGATGCTCCAGTTCTGCAACTTCTTTCTAACCAAGCGTCCACTTATATCTATTATATATGTGACCAAATGCTTACTTTTGAGGTATGTTTCTGATCTTAAGTACTTATTTGCAACTTTTATGACCATTCAATAATTTCTAGTTGGATGCACATGCACCATGTACTTGAAAACTGTGTTGATACTTTTTTTGTCCAACATAACTGCATGTTGAGCATTTACCTTTCCTGCAAAAAGTAAAATCACCGAGGAACAAGCCTATCGTGGCAGATTGATGAAAACTTTGTGCTTTGTGACCTTTGGTCAAGTTTACGACACTTTTTTCTTGGGGTGATTGAATTAAAGGACAAGAATAAACGTTGATTAGTTTGCATTGTGCCACAAAGGATGATGGAACCTCAAATAAATTATCTTGATGAGTTCCAGCCAACCAATGGGAGGCAATGTTCCAAAACAAAAAAAGACTCCAAAGTGCCTTTTCCAAATCAAAATCAAAGTTCCAGGAATCCTAGAAAAATAGGATTCTCCAGAGATGGAACAATATTTGGTGGCGCAATGCATTACATATAATTTTTCAGCTTTGAATATTAGCTGTTACAAACTCTTTTCCATATGGAGAGAGTTGCAACAAAATTAGAAGCTCCAACTTGCTGTTGCTTCCTCCACCTAATAAGCTCTGATAGGCGTGCGAAGTTGATTGGAACATGAAAAACATTGCATCTAGATATTCAAATTTGCAACTGGCATGCTTAATGAGGCTTCCATGATAGTAGTCCTTGTTAACTTTGAGCTGCCGAAATGTGGACGGTAGAGTGTTATTTGCTAATTTTAGTACAAGTGTATCTAGGCAAAAGTGTTGCACTCTATATGCTGTGTTTGCAACTTGCATAGTTGTATGCTTCAGTTTGCAACTTGCATACTTAAATGAGGCTTCCATGACATAGTTAGCACTTGCTAACTTTTTACAGCCAAAATGTGGATAATGGAGTACTAATGCTAATTTTAATACAAGTGGATCAACTAGTGTGGCAAGCAGATGTTTTAGTAGAATAACTGATTATCATGATAAGCAGATTGTCCAAAACTGCGTCTTCAGTCCTTGGTAATTTTTGATAACTTTTTTGCAATTGCTAGTTTGGTTGATTAACTGACGGCGGAGAAAACTATAAAATAATCATGCCTGTGAGAATGATGAATTTACATGAAAGCATACCTGTCAGGCTGTCATTGGGTTTACCCATTCTAGAGGCATATTCCAATGGTATTAATTTTGTATTACAAATCTCATTGTACACAGTATATATTCAGGCAGGTGAATCTTATATGTTTCTTAGAATAAAACTGGATTAGGCAAAGGTGTTCCCTTTGGCATAGGATTTGTAAAAAAAAATGAAACTGAGACATCCAAATTCTAAACAATTGGCTGGCGTTTGCTGTGGTCCTCCCATTACTCAACTCCTTTAAAAGTACACCTTTTGAACTAAATAGGTGATAATATCTGCATATATAAAGAAGGGAGCTGGCTCAAGAGGTGAGCCGTGTTAGCTGTGAGTAACTTGTGTACCGAGTTCTCATCCTCTTCCCACTCCAAACTAGCTACCAGCATCTTTTTCCTTGTAAACATTATGGCCATTTCACTGAAAAGCGTTGCTGTGTTCATGTTGCTTCTCAGTACAATCTTCTTCGTGCAGCTCTCTTCGCCAACTCATGCAAGGAGGCTGGAAGTGAGGGCACCGATCATCAGCGTGCGCCCTTCATGCACCGGAAGGAGTGTTCTGCAGGCACCTGCTTCTCAAACCGATTCTACCACTCCAGGTCATAGCCCCAGCATTGGCCACAACAGTCCTCCAAATTAAAATGATCAGCTGCTTGCTATATGCCGTCATCTGTATCTGAAGTTTGTACCCCTAGTATCTGAAGCTTATCTGGTGTTTTATTGAGATTCTATGTGTTTATTGAAACTTGAAAGACATAAGACATGCGATGGAGACTAGCAGATTTTTTTGTTTCCTTCCTTTTAGATGTACCACCAGTGAAGCTTGACGCATGCTGTCATGCTTCATTTTGCCACTTGTGTGAAACACTTCTGCTAAACATTGTCTCTTCTCTTGAGGAGCTGCACGGAACTGTAGGCTGTAGCCGTGTATCTCTTTGAAAGTTGTTACTCGATGCTGTAAACTTGAGGATGTGTACTGTAACCTGATCTTGTTTAAAGTTTTCCTGCCACAGTGATATGGACTTCAAGAGCTCAGTAAGTCCATATGCTTCGGTTTCTCCACTTACCAGCATACTTGAAAATAGCTCTGCTTGTATACATCATACATGTGGAAGGAAGAAACTTGATCCATTCGCTGTGTAATTAGAACAGGAAGACACATGGAACAATTTACAGGTCAGGACGCATTTTTTTTGAACGAACCGTCAGGACGTTTTTTTTTGAACGAACTGTCAGGACGCATTTCCATGACCTATCTCCCTGCATGTTCTAGCAGCCTCTCCATGTTCCTCAAAGTACTCCCTCCGTCCCAAAATAAATGCAATTCTAGTGTTTGAAATTTGTCTCACAAAAATGCAACTTTGACCTACCAACCACAAAAGACAATAGTCTCCGAAAGATTCTCGTAAAAAGACAAAACAATGTTTAGATATTTATCATAAAGGACAATGAGTAATTTGATAATTTTACACCTAGCATTGGTTTGCGTGTCCAAACTTAGAATTGTATTTATTTTGGGACAGAGGGAGCAAGTTGCTGATGTCTGCGCAACAATCTTGTTGTAAGCCTGGCAAATAAGAAAAGTTATCACACATGAAAGTAATATAAGGTGGTTAGTAAAAAAGATACTTCAAGGTCATTATAATCAGCAAAAAAGATGTGCATAAAAGATCGTACCAATCTCCTAAACGACGAGCTGTCCAGTGATGATCCGTACCACGCCAAAGCAAACCATTCGGTCGGAGTTGTACTACGATGATAAAAAAAATATACCAAGATGGCTTGGGAGGCGGTACACCACTAAACACCAGTGATCGTTGGTCCCAGTTCACTAACAAATCACACCGTCCTAGGTAAGCACTGCGTTCACGTTAATGCTTCTGCTTTTGAGAAAAGAAACCTGGTTGTTTCTAAGAATTGACCAGCAATAGTTAGTGACTCAGAAAGATATTTCCGAATTAAGGCATGTGGGAGTTGTGATTGATTATCTTTACCTCATCTCTTTTGTTGTTTAATGTTTTCTTGACTGATAGGATCATACGAATATAATCTCCATTAACTGTGTTGTGCCATGTAAAAATGGAAAAGAAGTAACTTTAGTATGAGAAAGTTATACAGTGCTTAATGTAATAAGCTATTGATAAAAAATTTGGGACGGCCAATGTCCTGATGAACAATGCAAGCATTATCTGATATAATAGTGATCAGCTACTTATCTAGTAATAAACCAAGTAATTTCTGTAGTAAACCAAAGAATTTACTTGTCTGTGCGTGTGCCCATAAGAAATGAGCGTGCGGTGTTTAGACAATACTGTGACAAAAATATTGCATGTATGTATGTGAGCGTCGTCGGCTTCTGTATTGTGTGATTCGGAAAAAAGTATAGCACCACATCTTCCTTCTACCACTAACCTCAGACCGCCACACCTGGGAATTGGCACCATCGCAACCACGTTAAGCCGTCGCCACTACCTCCACCCCACTCTCCACTAATTGAGGAGGCTACTTACTCTACCACTTATCCTCACATTATCTGTCCTCTACCACCCAGCCGGTGGCGCCCTCGCTCGTCATCTATTGGACATTGCTAACCATTGACACCGCGCAAGCAACCATGGATGGCCAACAGGACAGCCTTCGTCTTTTTCAAGCCCAACAGTACACCTTTTACCTAGTGATGCCATTTCAATAGTGTCGTAACAAATCATACACTCAGAATGCGCGCATGCAAAGGATCGATAATATTACGACTGACTTATTTCTAGCTAGTAACAAGAGTGGTCAATAATTACATCGTTTTACCGTTAAACTCCAATCAGCAACGACACGTTTTCACCGTCGCTGTCCAGCTGCAGGTCAGTGACGACCTCAGGTCAAACCGACAAAAACAATAGAGCATCTGCACGTACGCCGAAATGACAGCGACATCTCAACCCTAATGCCGCAATGCATCTCCTTTACAGCAAAGAAAACCTCGTGGTTTCCAAAACTTGACCAGCATCAGGTAGTGCAGGACAGAGCTCTTATCCAAATGTGGCATGCGGCTAAGCAGCGATATGTTATTGTTTTGCAAGTGTGTGAAGTAATCACCACTAGCTTGCATTCAGCAATATAATACAAGCTTAGTGTGGCAACAAAGTTGGCTAGCATGCTGTCTCCATGTAAAGCTACTTTTTTTTTTTTGTTGCTGCACATCTCTGTGTGCATGCAGTTCATCAAGTAAATGCTATCAAATATTCTCTCCATTTTTAAATTCGATTTTGTTTAAAATGACAAGACTTAAAAACTCTAAAATCAAATAATATTCTCCACATTCTCAAATATGTCATTTATTTTTAAAATGGGTGCACCGTACCCAAGCTTTATAGAAACTTTATTTGGCCACGATAATATATACACAAAATGTCAAAAAAAATATTCCTCTAATAGGAAGTTATCAGTATATAATTTTCCTTTAGCATACTTTAATTTCGTATCATTAATTATATATGTTTCACATTTACTTTACTAATATGATCATATAGTTTACACGAAATGAAGGGAGGGCAGCAGTGTTTTATGAATTGGATCGATGTTACCGGGTTACGTGGCACAAAATTGGGTTTCATGAGACAAACATTTTGTGCACACTCGCAATATCTGATAAACTTTTCAACTAATTTGAGGATTCAGGCATTTGGCTTGTTGATCACACCTGAAAAGATCGATGTGTGCAGCTTACCTCACTGTGTGGGCTATCTTATCCATCAGTTTTATAAACTTGTTCGTACGTACTATGATTTATGAGGCACACAATGCATCGGTCGTGGATCGCATGATCTCCATCTGCATCATCTTGAGAGTTTTGTATTCTAAAAGATAAAGGTATTCATGTCTTAGAATTCATACAGAGAAGTACCTCGCTCTTAGTTGTGACATCATCATCATGTTTTGCACTACAGTGACCACTAAAACCAAGCAAACCGTCTCTGATTGTCCTGTCTGGAATTCAAAATGTGCTAGCCAGCTGTCTATGGGCCATTTCTTTTGTTTTTATTTTTTAATATTTTGTTATATTAAAAAAACAGAATACCTTTGAGGAGCATAGCATCTTTTCTTTGGAATATCTGCAGGCTATTATATTTATGCAAGAGTACTGTGTGTCTCTTTTTGAGATGCATATGCGTTTCAAGATTATTCAATTCATACTCTTCAATCTTTGATCTGCATGTAGTCTATATTATGTGGATTTTTAATAAAAAATTAAATATTGTCATTTAGTTTATATGTTGAAGTTAAAGTCACTACGGGAAACACACGGTTTGCCGTGTGCCAAGGGCACACGGCAAACCTTACGACGGCAAACAGTTGTTTCCGTGTGCCAGACCATGGGCACACGGCAAAGCTGTTTGCCGTATGCCACATGTCTTTGCCGTGTGCCGTATGAGGCACACGACAAAATAAAATAACTGACGGTGGACACCTGGAAAACGGCTGTTTGCCGTGTGCCACGTGGCTGGCACACGGCAAACACCTGACTGTTTGCCGTGTGCCGTGAACATTGCACATGACAAACACCAGGCTGTTTGCCGTGTGCCGTGACCTTTGCACACGGTAAACAGCCTGCTGTTTGCCAGCCTTTGCACACGGCAAACATCCTTCCCCACCAATTTTTGCTGTTTTTGCTTTCAAATGTCCCCCAAACAACAAAAACAATCACATGCAGTTCATATGCATTACAATTAACATCCCAGGCAGTTTATATGCATCACAGACAATCAAATATCGCTTCACCAGCTCACAAACACCATAAGCCATAACACGGCCACAGAAATTCATACAAAGTCCATAAACAAGTTCATATACAGTCCATACGAGTCGATATGACTCCAAAGTTCATAAACAAGTTCATACAACGTCCATAGTCCAGAACAAGTTCATACAAAGCACACGACATAGAAACCACATGATACATACCGCTCACTCGTCTGCCGGCGGCTGAGTCGGAGGCGGAGGCTGCATACCCTAAGCCCAGGGCGGCGGCACCTGCGACGACGACGGCGGAAGCTGACACGGCAACGACGGAGGCGGTGCCCACTGAGGCGGTGCCCCCTGCCACGGCTGAGTCGGCGGCCCGTGCCACGAGCGAGCCTGCATCCCCTGCGGAGACGGCCACGGAGGCGACATATCTGGATTGATTGGCCCTTCATTGGATGCCACCGATGGAGGCTGTTCAAAGTTGAAGATATTGAATGTGTTGAGCTAAGTGATTTTACTAAGTCATTGATTTGTATACTATAACAAATGAAAGTAAACGGCTATGAAGTCACTCACAGGAGTCAGAGTACCGCCACGAGCTCCAGGTGGTGGACCGAACGGTGACAGCGGTGGCTGCGGATAGCCCAAGGACTGCATGTACTGAGCATAGGCCTCCCATCTCCTTGCATTCTCCTGCTCAGGCCACGTGGCACAGGCACACGGCAAACAGAAAGGCTTTGACGTGTGCCTGGCAGTGGCACACGACAAAGCTGACGGCCGACACAACGGCCGTTTGTGGTGGCCTGTTTGCCGTGTGCCTGACGGCAGGCACACGGCAAACAGCCACGCTGCCGTGTGCCATTTTTTTTGCCGTGTGCCACGTGGCAGGCACACGACAAACCGGTGGCTTTGCCGTGTGCCTTCCTGTTTGCCATGTGCCTGCCTGGGGCCACCGTATACCACGGCTTTGCCGTGTGCCACGTGGGCAGGCACACGACAAACAGGCTTGTTTGCCGTGTGCCCGTGATGTGGCATACGGCAAAGCTGTGGGCACACGACAAACACACGTTTTTCCGTAGTGAGTACTTCCAAGTAACAATCATGACTGAAGAAGGAACACATGTTGTCTTGAATGCTATGCTACATTGTTATGAGCTGTAGATTGCAGGGTGGAGGTGGACAAACTGTCAAAGTTTAGTGATATTTATTTATTATTTTTGCTGGGGTCAAAGTTAGTTTTCAAGACCATATATACCATGTCAAAATTCAAAAGATGCCTAGAATCGCATTTTGAAAACAAGAGAGAAACAACCAGCCGCCTAAGGAAACAATGTATTGGAAATCTTGCAGTAACTGCCGAGATAAGTTTGTTGCAATTGAATGCTAGCTAGTAGTGCCAATAATCTGCACTGGTTCAACAGCTACCCCCGACCCTCCATGAATGAATAATCCAATGCACACACATTCCATGTCCCTTTACCCGCTCAAATGATGATGAAATCCTCTTATGCTTGTCCAAGCAAGAAGACAAGATATGACATGCATGATCCACCCTCCACCGATCCCTCCCTCTTCCATCTTCAACAATCATACTGCTACTACACATCTTATTGCATTGCATATCCAACATCTATCCAACCTCCTCACTACCGCAATCAATACTTGTATGATTTCAGTTGCCGACCATTGATCGAGAGCGCTTAAATTTGATGGCTTCGCATGGCGTCAGTACTAATCAATGGCTTCCAGCAACCGTTTCGTCCGGATCCTGAAACCTTTTTGACCATGGAGATGGAGAGCTATAGCTGCGGTGGCGATGGAGCCGATCGAGCCTTGGATCATCTCGTACGCGTCTCTCTCTGGAGACAGACATGCTGGTGGTGCAAGCATCCAAGAGGAGTAAATGCTATGGCTCCTCGCACCCTCCTTTTAAGCGCTCACTCCGGCTTGCCTGCGCGCATCGATCAGTTCACCACCATATCACTGCCTGCTTGAATTGGGGTTCTTCTTCCTCTTCGTCTCCCGTGGCTGAAGGCGTGCTCGCATGGCCTCGCTTGGCCAGCTCGTCCTCGTCGCCGGCCTGGCATTCCTGGTGCTGGGGGCCCAGGATCACGTGAAGCATGGCCCGGCGGAGGCAGCCGCCGGCGGCCTGTTCATCACTGCAGCTGCTGCAGCCTCTCCGGCGGCGCCGCCGGAGGTAATCAGCTCACCTGATCAGCAGCTGCTGTACACGGAGGAGGCCGGGGAGAGGCCGCCCATCCCTCCGTCAGGGCCGTCCGATCATTTCAATGGCGAGGTGAGCAGCGAGAAGCCGGCGTCCGGACGCACCGACGGCCGGCGCCTCATCGGGAAAAAAAAGAGCGTGCCTTGAGGAAGGCAGCAGAGATCTCTAGGCTTAGCTAGCTAATGTCTTTCCTCTTGTCTCTGATACTGGTACCGATTCCGTCCACTGCTAGAAAGAAATTTTGGTGGATTTCCATGGCGTCTGTGAGTTCGCCAGCGTGTATTTCTGATTAGTTTCGCGGATGATGAACTCTCTGTAAGATCTGCCAAATTTTCTTTCCAGTGGAGAATGGAAACGTTTCAGTAATAATAAATGTATTCTGAAAGATTGATTTCTTCTTGTGGTATTTCTCTCAATTTGTTCTGATAAGTTGATGTGTCATTTTTCTGGGAGAACACTTTGCTACTTATATGGTGCTCTACATACCTGACGAATGATATCTTGCCTAGCTAAGAAGAGACCTAATAAGAACCATTGGTGTTGGAGATGAGTAGTGTTTAAAGCAATCAGAATGTGCAGTTCCCTATTGGTGTTTCAGGGACAGTTAAGTTTCGTATACATTTGTTGCTCAGGTGATCTGAGATGATTGGTTGATCCCGGCGGTTGTTCTGAACATTTTCAGGGAACGGAAGTGCAGAACTATTACAGAGCTGGGAATGTTAGGTATAGGCATGCAGCATCTAGGTACTAGTACTAGTGGCACCTGATAAACGATTTGGATTTGGGACAAACCATTGCTCTCACTGATATTGATATGCACGCCCACGCTACACCTACACATAACAAAACAAACAAGAGCAGACATACAGAACATCTAGCAAAATTCGTTGAAGATCAATACTCCTTCAAACGAATAGTGAGCTAGTGCGATGGATTGCATGATACCAACTCTGAGGAACAAGAAATCGTTTTAAACCTAATACAAGCAACATATAATAAAACTGCATGTGCTAACCTTAGGGAGCAAGAAAGGAGGTATAAAACGATTTTTCGCTTTCAGGCTTTAATGATAGCGTCATCACTATTAAATAAGATGACGGCTTAACGTGACATTTTATATGTCACCTAACTTATAGGATCTTATGAAAACATCACCGCTATCCAAAACAGAATGTCGGGTTGTATGTAACGTAAGGTCTTTTTATCCACAATAGGATGTCGGGTTGTATGTAACGTAATGTGGTGTCATTTTAGGCGGCGTTACCTACAATATACCGCCAAAAGCTATATTTGCACGAATCCCGACAAAAATAGACGACTTGGCTTTTTAGGATTTTATGATTTAGGTCCGACCAATGTTACAAGATACTATTAAATCAATAAATGTTCGAGTCTTGGCAAAAGCAAACCATTTCATATAGATAGTACCACACTAGATGTTGCATTATATTTATGAACACTTGTATGAGCAGAAGGGAGCTATTTGTTACCTTACTTGCAAAAGAATGACTGGCTCATTTTCAAGACACTCAGCTTTGCGTAGGTCCACCTCTAAATTGTTCGTGTATCACTATTCACTACTTTTGCGTAATAGAATAAAAGCTATACACGTTTCTCTGATATGATTCAATAGTAAATTGTTCAACTATCCACGCACATTGCTAAATATACAAAGTTCCTCTATGTGAACATATAGTTGAAGCTACAGTTTGGCACAATAATATTTTAGAAAGCAAATTTCCCTTGTCAAATCCTTTCAGCACCCCCTTCTAGTCATTACACTTAATAATGTCTATCGCCTTGATGATGATTTCACAGAGGAGGAAGTCCAACGTGCCATCAAGCATATGCCGAAAGATAAGGCTCCCGGTCCATATGGCTTTACCATTAATTTCTTCGTCAAATGTTGGGACATAATTAAAGCAGACGTCATGGCTCTTATACACGCTTTCCACAATCAGAGGCATAACTTCTTCGACATACTCAACACAGCAAACATAGTTCTTGTCCCAAAGAAGGAAGGAGGAGACAAGATTACGGACTTTCGGCCTATCAGCCTTATCCACGTGATCGCAAAGATAATCACCAAGATGATGGCTCTAAGATTACAACCCCACATGAACACGCTCATCTCGAATAGCCAAAGCGCCTTCATCAAAACTAGATCCATACATGGCAACTTCATGTACGTGCGAAACCTAGCAAGACGGTTCCATACTACGCGCACACCAACACTGCTACTTAAACTTGACATTTCAAAGGCCTTCGATTCGGTCCGTTGGGACCATCTACTCGACCTCCTACGACGACGAGGCTTCCCCCCCGCGTTGGCGAAATTGGGTCGCAACTCTCCTCAGTACGGCTACTTCCAAAGTCTTGCTAAATGGAGTACCTGGGGAGGATATTTAGCATGGACGGGGCTTACGCCAAGGGGATCCCTTATCCCCACTACTATTCGTACTCGCAATGGACCCACTGCACAAGCTCCTGGAGATTGCAACTGAGAAAAAAGCGCTCACAAAGTTGCGTGGTAAATGTGCACGACTAAGATTATCTCTATACGCCGACGATGCGGTCATCTTCATCAACCCAACGATAGTAGATGTCGCCAATACTAAAGACCTACTAAGCAACTTTGGCCAGGTTACAGGCTTGCAAACGAACATCCAAAAAAGCTCCATTTCACCAATCGGATGCACAGGCATTGACCTCAATGAAATCATCTCGCCATTCCCAGCTGACATAGCAATATTCCCTATAAAGTATCTTGGGCTCCCGTTGTCACTTGCACGACTAAAGAAAGTGGACTTCCAGCCACTCTCTGACAAAGCAAATAGCAGGCTGGCCAACTGGCTGGGAAAATTTCTAACACCAGCAGGGCGACGGACTTTGGTAAAAGCAGTACTGTCGTCTCAGCCGATTTATTACCTCTCAGCCCTCAACGCGCCCGCTGAGATTCTAAAGGAGTTAGACCAATGCCGAAAAGGATTCTTGTGGACAGATACGGACCAAATTGCGGGGAGCAAGTGCAAAGTCGCCTGGACCAAAGCATGTCTACCAACTCGTCTCGGCGGTCTAGGAATTTTGAACTTGAAAAAATTTGCAAGAGCGCTACGGTTAAGATGGTTGTGGCAGGAATGGAGAGGGGCGACAATGTAACACCCAGGCCATTTGTTCCGGTCCAGTAGTGGCCTGTTAGCGCGGTGTGCGCGTGTCCCAGTTGAGCAAGGGTGGAGCCAACTTATAAGTCTTTGTCCCCCAGCCATAGCACCCTCGGGTTAACCCTTTTACACGAAGCGAGCACGAAAGTGTAAGCAGGGTGCTATGTGTACGCGTGCTCGCCCCTCGGAAGGGCTAGGCGGTGCGGCTTTGGAGGACAGAGTGTTACAAGTGGTATCAGAGCTGACCCTCGCAGTTGCGCGTACGGGTCAGTGTGCGGGCACAGGGCACATGGCGCGTGTGGGCCCGGATGGGACACACGGCATGGCATATGGCACCGGCACTGGACATACGGGCGTGCGCCAAGAGGGGGCGGTCTGGGACGTTTGCCCGTGAGGGTGAGTTGGCGTCGACGAGGACGTCAGGTTCTTTGGGGGGGGGGGGGTAACACCCAGCCCATTTGTTTCGGCCCAGTAGTGGCCTGTTAGCGCGGTGTGCGCGTGTTTAGTACCATATTGCTAGTTGAGCAAGGGTGGAGCCAACTTATAAGTCTTTGTCCCCTAGCCATAACACCCTTTTACACGAAGCGAGGACGAAAGTGTAAGCAGGGTGCTATGTGTACGCGTGCTCGCCCCTCGGAAGGGCTAGGCGGTGCGGCTTTGGAGGACGGAGTGTTACAGACAAGCCTTGGATTGGTATGCCAATACCATGCAACGAAAAAGACCGGCGTTTATTTGCAGCGGCCACCTCAATCACAATCGGCAATGGGGAGAAAGCAACATTCTGGACTTCGGCATGGCTAAACGGATCGGCTCCGAACCAGATGGCTCCCTCAATCTACAAGCTGTCCAAGCGTAAAAACAGAACAGTCAAAGCTGCCCTTGCAAATGATTCATGGATCAGGGACATCGACGTCATGAAAATTAACTCAGTGACACACTTAGAAGAGTTCACAAAGTTATGGCGTGAGCTTAGAAATGTGCAGCTCGATCAGGATGTGTCGGACTCAATTACTTGGAACCTTACCAAGCACGGCGAGTACACGACCAAGTCGGCATATGAGGCCCAGTTCGTCAGGATTGTAACTTCACCTATGGAGCGACTGATTTGGCGCACTTGGGCCCCACCAAAGTGCAAATTCTTCTCTTGGTTGGCCTTCCAGAACCGGCTCTGGACAGCGGACCGTCTCATCACTAGAGGGTGGCCTAACCAGCGGATCTGCCCGCTTTGTCACGCACACGACGAAAACATCTTACACCTCTTCACAAAATGCCGTTACAGCCTGGCCATTTGGAACAAAATTTTGGAGTGGACAGCCCCACACGTCCCCCCGCGTACCGACCGGACAAATTTCACTTCCATAGAGGAATGGTGGACTGCAATAGGATCCACGGTTGGCGCGCCACTTAAAGGATTGCGCACGCTAATCATTCTAGTGTCTTGGGAACTATGGAAAGAGAGAAACGCAAGGATTTTTTGACGGTCTTTCCTACAACCTGCGCAGCTTGTCCAGAAGATTAAAGAGGAGGCGGGATGCTGGGCACTGACGGGAGCAAAGCATTTAGGAGCAATTATATCAGGGAGAGCCTAAAGTTATAAATAGAAAATAGAAAAATACTTAAAAGTCTGTACAGCTCGGCCTAGGCCGCTTTCTTCTTGCCGGTTTACGTTAAAAAAAATAATGTCTATCTAATTGTGGTCCTTGTTAGTATTAACAATATCCTTACCTTTAAAATTGTTCCACTCATTTTCAGCACTAAGGCAAGGCGGTGTTTAGTTGCCTATAAAATTTTTTCCACCCATCGCATCAAAGAGAATCTTACATGCATGAAGTACTAAATGTAGACGAAAAAAATAATCCATTACATGGATGGAGTGTATGTCGCGAGACGAGTCCAACGAGCCTACTTAATTCACGATTTGCAACATCAATGCTACAGTAACCGTCCGCTAATTCTTAATTAATTACCCTTCAATTACCTGTCATTAGATTTGTCTCGCGATTTGCTAGCTAGATCTGTAATTAGTTTTACCAATAGTTTACGTTTACTACTCCTGAATGGTAAATTTACTTTGACGTGACATCCAAAAAATTTCCACTCTCCCATCTAAACACGGCCTAAAGAAGATCCTGGCCTGGTCATCTTGAGATTTGCTGCTCTGAAATTTCGTACTTGGATATTGACATATTGTTCATAAACTCGTTTTCTCAAACAAGACAGCTTTGACTTGGTCACGTCCGAATAACTTTTCTTGATAAAATTTTGGAAATTTATTCACTTTCTCTTGCACCGCAGCCCGCAGCGTGGCTCCCTCTTGTTCGTCACCCCACAAGGCCAGAATTCACCACGCCGCGGCGCCGGCAACCCGAAGGCCGCAGCCTCGTCAGTCGTCACCCTGACTACCACCCGGCTGCGGGCTGCCGCCGTCTTCAGACAAACCTGCTTCCCTGTTCATCTGACTGCGCCGCCAATCTCCAGTCCACCTTCCAGCTGAAGCACAGTTGGAGCCCGGAGTTAGCCCCCCAGAGCTTCTAGCTGCTTGGTACACTGATATTTGTCAGACTGGTTTGGTATACGCAATGAGAGGTGCCGCGTTGCCATGGTTGCGCTTCAGAAGGCATTTGCTGAAATTGTGTCTGCCAAATACAGAGTGAGCTGAAGAATCGTTCCAAGCAGCAGAATGTGCTCAAGATTCAGGCGAAGCATGCACCATCAAAATAGCAGCTCTGCATTGAGCCCTTGTACCAGAATGGGAGGATTAACACTGCTAGATAGGCCGTCCGATGTTGTAAAAACAACTATCCTCTTTTGTGCACATTGATAATTGAGCTCCAGAAATACACGTTGTGAGCTGTTCTTTGTGCTGCGACAGTCAGCATTCGTTTAGTATTCTGGATTCCGTTGGAAGAGAGCCGCAAGACATGCGTACACCACCCTCATACAGCTGTTTCAACAACAAATTTCATAACTGTACTATGGATTTTTCTCCGTGCATCGAGCTGTTATAGTTCATTACCATCAGCAGCAAATATATCCATGAATGCAGCAGTATCCTTCATGGATCTACCAATATGCCAACATCATACAAACAAAAGGCTCATTATTGCAATATCATTTTATTACACGCATACATCGATAGCTTGGGAAACTATACAACAACATAACAGCTCCCTCAACTGATCAAAACAGATAAGCTGTCTAGCTCAAAGAGCCTTAGCATTTGTGCATGAGTTCCATTCTTAGATATATTTTGGAGGTTAAATATGCTAACACATAGCACCTCTACATTATATTTATTTCCTCTCCACAAGTAGAAGCTTGATCTCATGTAGTAAGAGTGAAGGGCATTCTGACAGAAACATCAACAGAAACGCAAGGCATCCTCAAGTTCCTTCTCATCACAGCAGTTGTAACCCAGCATAATTGCCCGAGCTGTTCATTATATGAAAAGCATGATCATAGTCAGTAACTCAGTCCAAAAAATAGGCCACTGCAAACAAATTCAATAACGATGGCCTTTTATTACATTTCATTACTAGACATCAATGCTCAGAAAAGAAAAATTATAATGATGAGTATGTACAAGGTCAGATAAAGCAAGGCAGTTGCTTGCATAGACATGACCAAGATCCAGTACCACCTCCCACTACCACCCTCGCTTTCAACATGCAACATTTCAGAAATAAGGAATTTCAACTCTACCCTGTCAGCATCTTGAATAGACACTACATAAGGTGCAATGCTAGATGGTGTTGGGTCCGTCATGAGGGTGATGATGGATCAACCCATTCCATTCCTCAACAAACAAGAAGTGAGGAGTGAGATGGCGATGGATCACCTCACTCCTCAAACCAAACACCCCGATTGTCTTTCTCAATTTCAAACAAGAAAAAATGAGTTACCAATTCGCCCAGATCCCATGAATGGCTCTGGCTCATCAGCTACACCACCTTGTTGCTGATCCTGATCCTGATCCTGATCCTGGAAATTCCAAATAAGCAAATGTTCTTAATGAGGACAAAACCAGACAAGGAAGGTAGCATTTGCAAATAAGTTTGTTGAACTAGTGAAATAAAAATGGAGCGCATAATGCAGACCATGAATGATTATTTCCCATGTCATGTACATCAACGGATAAAAAAAAGCAACACATTTTGTATGGGACTTACAGTATCATCAGCATCCCATTCATCATCAGGGCATAGCCACCTCTCAAAGCAGTGCCCAGATATCGTACAAAGCAGCATCCCACTACGTTGGTCCAAGACAAATTCACGACAAGCCTCATCACAAACTGAAAACAGTAGAAACAAAAACATTTCAGGACTGCAAATTATATGTGAATAGAAAGTGAGAGGAAATATATATTACCATGGACACGACCGGTTTTCTCACAAATATAAGCATCACCAATCTTGGTGTAAGAGCATGTCTTTCCAGAACAAGAGTGCCCTTTGACTGATTCATCAGTAAGCCCCCTCCTGCTTTTCCAAGTAGACACCTGATCAGCTATTGTTTTGTCAAGGATAACCTTGTCGTCATTGACCTGCAAAATTCAGATGTGGAACAGTTATATTTCGTCGACATAAGACAGTTTTGCTGGATTGCAAAACAACTACTAGTAGACATGAGAAAAGATAAAACAGAAGCCTGAATTTAGTGGTTACTTCTGAAGGAAGGGGAGCTTGGCTCCTTTTTGCTGCCTGCATCTGAATATAGTACTCCCTGAACTCTGTAGGAGTATCCCTCACAAAGTCAACCATATCCTCTCTATCTCGCTGGGGAGTAAGAACCAAAAAAACATCAGCCAGAGCTAGTCACTAGAACTGCAGCATCAAACGAAAATACTATGCACCAATATGGAAAGGAATATTTTGTTCTACGAGTATGGCTAGAAAAGAAACAATCTTTGCACTTCAACAGCATGCACCTAGTACCCAAATCGCCTGTGAACGCTAAAACTAAATAAAAACACCACCTTTCATGTCCTTGACTACCTTGATCTGTGATTTGGAAGTAGTGATGACAAACAGAAGAATTTACCTGTATGTAGAGGTTCTTCCAAGCACACTCCCTGAATTTGGCATTGGAGGCCAGCCCCCACCTCATGCAATACCTGTAAAATATCAGAAAGGCACGGGATATGCAAGTCTTGAGTTGAACTGCATCCAATTTGGAACTGAATTGATAGCACAGACTTTCAGCAAACTTACAGGCGGCGCCAGAGGGTCTCATCGGACGCGGCAGCATTCATGAAGCGGCAAACTAGCGCGCAGGAGATGAGGTCCTCGGAGGAGAGGAACTTGAAGATCTGCAGGAACAGCTCCGGTGGTATACTGCTGAACATGCCCGTGTCGATCTGGGGCGCCACGGCCTTCCCTTTCGCCTGCCTCCTCTTCTCCTCCCTCCTCGCCCTCTTGTTCTGCTCCCCCTCGCTGCCGCTGCCACCATCTCCGTCCGACCCCGAGTCCTGCTTTCGCTTATTCTTCCCAACATCACCTTCCTCCTCCTGCTTATCCGGCAAACAATTCCGTTCTTAGCAACGCAATTCCCAGCCAGCCATGAAACGAAACGATTCGATTCGTGCGATACAATCAAGGGAGAGGAGAACAAGAGAACACTCACATCAATCGGATCCTCCGCGCTGGATCCGGACAGGATCTCCGATTCGAGGAAGCTGGCGAGGCCGTCGACGTCCTCCTCCTCCTCGTCGCCTCCGCCGCCAAGCTCTGCCTCACCTCCTTCTTCCGGATCCACGAGCCCTTCCTCGGGGGAAGGGTCTTCCTCCATCCCCGCCTCGTCTCCCTGCACGACGTCGGCCATGCTCCTCCACCGCCGCCTCCGCCTCGCCGCCGCCGATGGATCGCCGCTCCTCTCCCTTACCCTAGCGAGAGGAAGATATCGGTGCGGTTGGAAGCCAGACGCGTGAGCCACCAGAACACGGCAAGGTGGGCCGAATCTCGAGGCCCGGCCCGTTGCGTAGGAATATAGGCCTCTAGATTGGGCCAAACATCGTAGTGGCTTTGGGGGCCCATTGTAACTTTCAGTTGGACCAGTGTCGTTTCTTCCCCTCCTGGTGCTTTGCATTGGACACGTAGACACCACGTCGGCACCTGCCTGCGTGCCAGAATGCCCATGCTTCGAGAGATGGTGGTGTGCAACGTTGCCGGCGAGGTAAGCTCAAAAAAAAAAAAGAAAAAGAAAAAAGAAAACGTTGCCGGCGAGGTGCTGCAATCTGTGATATTGTCGGCTCGAGCGCTTGGGCCAACCATGTACACGTGAGTCTCCTGGGGACACGTGTTCTTTGTTTGAATTCGTATTTTATAACGAATTTATTTGAATTCGTTTTGTGAACTCGTGTACTGTAAAATATCACTCTCAAGTGAAGTATTTTGAGGAAAAAATATCATCTTGCGGGTACCATACGTCCCGACCCCGTTGAAAAAGTCTGAAGTGAAATGATGATGCCACGTGCTGGTTGTTAGATGTGAACCATGTCACCATTATTTCACTGAAAACGGCATAAAGCCAAAACATTTCATGTCGATGATGATCCTTTGGATACAGCAAGAAAGCCGCGTTTGATCATTTCCACATTGTACGCGGGGATAAGATCCAACATGTGTGCTCTGAACGGGACCGCAAGAGATCGACGTGCCACTATGCGCGACCGATCAATTATTCCTCTGCTCCTGCTCCCGACTCGTCGCCGGCGTCCGCGTCACCTTCGTCGTCGCCGTCGTTGTCCAGATCATCGCCACCCACCACCACCATCTCGGCGGCCGGCGGCTCGCCGTCGAAGTCGAAGAGCTGCCTCCGGAGCACGTCGTGTAGGCCGTCGAAGAGCTTCTTCTTGACGGCGTCCATGGCCCACTCGAGCCGGTTGAGCAGTTCGGTGGAGTTCTTGTTGTACATGAAGAGGCCATTGTACAGGTCAAAGCTGTCGCTGCAGGTGTTGTCGACGAGCCGGAGCAGCGTCTCGTACCCTCTCGTGTCCACCGGCGTCGGCCGGAGCTCCAGTGCCGCCAGCATCCTCCCCACCGTGTGCGTCAGGAACTGCGACCCGGCGGCGTGCGCGTCGTGCTCCGCGCAGGGCATCTCCACCATCCGGCACCCCTCGCGCGCGAAGATGTCCAGGAACGCGTCGGCGCGGGCGCGGCGGGCGGCGCAGGCGCCGACGCGGACCTCGTCGTAGACGAAGGGGAGCCCCGCCCAGCCGTCGCCCGCGGATTCCGGGCCGAACATGGGGTGCGTGCAGATGATGTCGAACTCCGGCGGGAGCGCGCCGAGGAGGAGGTTCTTGGGGAACTCCTTGACGGAGAGCACGTCGGCGAAGAGGGTGTCGCGGCGGAGGCGGTGGACGGGGAGGGACCGGACGACGGCCTCAGCGGAGAGGATGGAGGTGGACAGGAGCACCACGTCGGGGTGGCACTCGCAGAGGTCGTGCGGGTCGGGGAAGAAGCGCGCGCCGAGGGCGACGGCGGCGGCGGAGTAGTCGGAGCGGGAGTGGGCCAGGACCGTGTGGCCCTGCGCCACTAGCGTCCGCGCCAGGAACTGGCCGTAGTTGCCGAACCCGACCACCGCGATCTTCAGACGCACCGGCGGCGGTGGCGGTGGTGGATCGAGCTCAGCCGCGGCGCGGGGCAACGAATCGTTGCTGTCGAGCGGCTGCGCGGCGCCCGTGGCGCGGAGGCGGAGGCGGAGGGGAGGAGCCGCCGCGCCGGGAAGCCGCTGCAGCCACCGGCATCTCGCCGCGGGGGATTGGGGGTTGGTGGGGGAGAGCAGGCGGCGGCAGGGGGATGGCTGGTGGTGGTGGAGGCGGGCGGAGGGAGACGCCGCCATTTTTCTCCTCTGCTTTGGGCGAAGAGACGAAACGGCGGCGATCTTATTATTTTCTCGAGAGGAAAATAGCTGACCAGAGGAATAGTAGAAGTGACCTAGGTCACCTGTCTTAAAAGGCCGGTCCATTTGTAACTGGGCCACGGTGGCCCATTTATATTTTTGAACTGGGCTACTATGTCCCGGCCCGTATAATATTCGATCCGATTCACCGGCGCTTGGGTTAGGGGCAGTTCGGTAATTTGGCTGAGTTGGGAGAGGAGAGGGATTCGTTTCATCCGGCGGCGATCGGGGGAGGCGGAGGCCGGCGAGGGGGGCGATGGAGGAGGAGGTGACGGGGAGCGGCGGGGGGATCGGGCGGAAGATGGCGGCGGGGGAGGTGGAGCTGAAGGACAAGGCTGGGACGGCGTGGAGCCACTCGTACCTTAACCAGAAGCCGTGGCACCCGCTCTCGTACCCGAACCAGCGCCGCAAGTGGATCGCCGAGCAGGTTCACGCCAACCGCGCGCGCCGCCAGGAGGAGGTGCAGAAGGAGTTCGCGCAGGAGCAGGAGTTCTTCCGCCAGACCGCGCTCTTCTCCAAGAAAGACAAGGAGAAGGTAATACCCCTGCTGTTAGTCTCCCTTGATTCTACTGCTCGTAGCCATTAGCTTAACGAGATGCTTCTCTGAATCCTAAATTATCATGAGATAGTATCTGTGCTGTATGTTTCAGTCATTTGAAATTTAGCTGACTGCTATAGGCAAAATAGCGACATGGGTTAGGTTGCACTTTATATGTGCTGGTAATTGTGCTGTGATGCTAAAATCTCACCCAATAATATCCTGGGCGAAGCCTTACTAGAGAAATAGCTCCGATCCCTCATGTACAAGCCTGTGTTTAGAACCTTGCAGAAATACCTTGATGGCATTTTTAATTTTTGTTATGGATCAAATCTGAACAGCTACAGACTTGCAAGTTGCAAGAGAGAGAATCATAATGTGGATGGCTGGATATTGTCTTATCACTGTGCGCTTAATACAAGAACAGACATTTCAAAACTAGCCAACTTTATAGAAAATTTATCTACATCAAGGTGTTAATCCTCCATGTACTCAAAAGTCTATTTACCCATTGGCAGCAGCACTAAGGGTATCGTATTGTAGAATCTGTGCTCTACATTTTCATTTGCCGGTTGGGGTGATCTTAAGTCCATGACAAGGCAGCTCAGCTCATTTACTGTCAAACTTAGGTTTATAGAAAGCGCTGCCAAAAAGTAAATTCAGTAAGTTAAACAATAAATGGGTAAATCTTTCTCCGCATTTGGAATGTGACACCTAACTAATAATGTTGAACCTCCTAGCTATTCTTAGTTTGAAGAGGTTTAAGAATTCTTTTGTTGTTTTTATTTAAGCTGCAATAAAACAGCTGTCTTTATGCTTGGATGTTCATCGTACTATTACCACTGATGAAGAATTGGTGTCATAGTATTCAATTTGTTTTTTAAGTTCAGATGGAGGTAATGAAAGCTGTGAGTTTTATGTACGTGCGCCCACCTGGCTACAATGCAGAGAGCGCAAAAGCTGCTGAAATTGAAGATGAGAAGAAGAAGTCAGAGCCAGGTGACATGGGTCAAGGTGCTGCTGCAGCAAGTACCTCGTCAATGTAAGTGATATGTACTCTTTTGCTTCCACACGCTGTTGTTGCTGTTTGGGTTCTGCAGACGCCATAAGTATATTTTGATTTTTTTTTTCCCATTCTCTTCCCATACCCACATCGTGGGACCTTTCAACAGTGGATGCACTTTTTTTTTCTGCCCTAGTATCTCCAGAATGCCTTTGTCATCAGTTCATTATCTTTTTTCTAGGCCGGACAAGGGACCTGAAAAGACTAAATCAGGCACAGACAAGAAAAATAGGCCAAAAGATGTTTTTGGTCGGCCATTGCCAACGGAACAAGAATTTGAGGTTCTCAAAAATGCTCCAAGGTACATCAACCTCCTTGTTTACTGATTATTTTCTGGTTCATTCTTTTGAAAATTGAGTAACCAAATAAAACAGAGGTCCACTTCTTTCATTTCATTTTTCCGTTTTTCTGTTATTTCTATGTTTTTTCCATTTTGCTGCAGCAGTATGTGTATTTAGATCACTAAGCTTTTTCTTAACATACAGTACACGTTCCCTCTTATTCTCAGGTTAGAAACAGGTGCTCCTGCAAGGATTAAACCATTTGGAGTTGAAGTTCGCAATGTTAGATGTTTAAGGTGTGGAAACTATGGTCACCAAAGTGGTGACCGGGAATGCCCCTTGAAGGATGTGATCATGCCTAATGAGGAGAGCCGGTTGAAAAGGGATGATCCACTTACAACTATAATGGCACAGACTGATTCAAGTGAGGTTAGATTTTTTTCTCTTTGAAATATAGTATTTTGTAACTCAACTTTAATAGAAATAACAAGCCTTGCTAAGAATATGTAGATAGCCCAGTTTTGTGCCCCGTTTGACCTTTTTCCTGCTCTCAATCAGCCATCACTGCATGCTATTTCACTTATCAATAACTGCATGACCTCCTGTAGTGTTTTTTTTTTAAAATAAATGCAGTATTGTTTGTTTCTTCCATCGTTATTCTTGAAACCATGTTACTAGTTGGAATATGGCACATACCTGAATATTCTAAACAGTGTTACAGATAGGTTTAAATATCGATTTTAATGCAAAAAATTCTTTGATAGCCTTTGAAGTGGGAACTTAAGCAAAAGCCAGGCATGAGCCCCCCTCGTGGTGGATTCGACCCAGATGATCCTAATCAACAGATTGTGGCAGAAGACATCTATGATGAATATGGAGGTATAACCTGCCTGAACTCTGAAACACAAACACCATCCACATTTGCAAGCCCCCTTCATCTGTGGTTCATAACTTTTGTGGTTTGATATATTTGCTGCCTGTCCCGGCTTCTTTTCTTTCAGGTTTTCTGGGCAACTGTGATATTCCAGCTCTCATTTCCAACTTTTCTGCTAGCAAATCCAAGAAACGTTCCAAGAAGAAAAGCAAGCATACGGGGGTTGAATCTGCTATTCATGAGGAATTCAGTAGACGTGAAAGCAGTTACCATTTATTATCAGAAGATGAGAAGAGAAACAAAACATCGAGAAGCAAGAGAAAGAAAAATTATTGCTCTGATTCATCACATTCTGATTCTGTGGTGGATGCTAGAAAAAGTAAGCATAAGTCAAAGCATAAGCATAAGAAGAAACACCGGTCAGAGTCTTCTTCTGATTCAGAAGTTGAGGTCCTTGATGATACAAGGAGGCATCTGAAGCGAGAACACAGGAAGGATAAAAGAGAGGAGTCACCATCGCCCTTCCATA
Organism: Urochloa ruziziensis; assembly: GCA_015476505.1. Classification (NCBI taxonomy): domain Eukaryota; kingdom Viridiplantae; phylum Streptophyta; class Magnoliopsida; order Poales; family Poaceae; genus Urochloa; species Urochloa ruziziensis. The sequence goes on from CM027126.1 coordinate 21,113,936, forward strand.
AGGATAAAGGGGACACCGAAAACAAGAGGCATTCACGGGGTTCAAGGGAGAAGCACCACTACAGTTATTCATCGAGTTCTGAGGGTGAGAGGCATTCTCTAGGACATAAGGAAAAACAATATTACAGCGACTCAAGCTCTGGTCGGAGCCATCGACACTCAAGGAGATCAAGGGAAAAGAGATATGATAGTGAGTCGAGTTCCCCTGATGCTAACAGGCGCTCAAGGAGATCGACAGAGAAGCAGCGCCATACGGGATCAAGTGGTAAGAGAGACTATACAGAGTCAAGTCGTTATGAAAGCAGTAGACATTCAAGGAGATCTCGGGAGAAACGGCACTTCTCTGATTATGGTGCTTCTGATTACTCAGACTCTGATCAGCACAACAAACACAGCCATCATCATAGGAGAAAATGATCTGCACCACAAATGTAAACTGCCCTCCATAGTAATCAGAAGCATAACCTGGATGATCACCCTGGATGTAACGGCACGAAGGGTAACCTGTCCCCTTTCTTAAGATCCTCAGGATCCAATTGGAGTCTGGTGTTTTGGTGACCGCCTCAGTGCCCTCTGTGATTTGACAGTAATGTACACTGTGTAACTGAATTTCATCATGCTGGGAGAATAGTTGTTGTTCCTTAACGATTGTATTGTTGTAGCATAGCATGTAATAGGGGTCCCGGAATGTTGGTTTTTGTTTAGTTTTGTGCCGCAGGCTGCTTCCTGGTGTCCTGTGGGTTCACTAATAAAGTTTTTTTTGTGAAATGTGTCGCTTCTTTGCGTGAATGTTTCCCAAACACCAGGACTTCAGAAAGCCTTTGAGAACATGGTATAGTTTACCTACCCCCGTGGCATTACCAACTTATTCATGTGATAGGCCATAGGGCCCCAAACCCCAAAGATGGGCAAAATTATTTTTCACACGTGACTTTATTTTGCTTGTACCTGGTTTCTGGTAGTACAGTGAGGCAGGCATGCCGCGAGTGAGACGCTTGGCAAAGTGAGAAATGTGTACAGTAGGACTTAAGCTTTACCACACCTTTTTTGATACGAAATTATCTTCACAACCCATGGGTTGCCATAGTCATGAATGCCAACTTTACGTTTACGAAGATCGGCAGATTCCATATCTTCACTTGGTTACCCTATTATACCTACTACCAGTATCATTAGAAAAAAAAAAGAATTTCCATGGTCAAAACTACGCTCATTAAAATTGATTTTAGACTTTGAGCTATGTCCATTAAAAAAAAGCAGAGGGAGTACAAATGAGATCAAAGCATCGCTTACAACAGGTTGGGCTTGTTCCAAAATGTGCACATTTTAATCCCAAAATTAACCATTAGCACTGACGGATTCAAATAAGGCTAGTCCATAGTCACCCTTTCTTTTCCCAAAATTACCTGTGCACAGTATTTGCTAGGTGTTCATCTTCTAATTTTTGCTGCTACTAAACCTCTGATACAAGGAGACTCGAATCAATCCCAATTCCCCAATGAGTATTACTGTTGCCTATACTAAACTGCCACCTACTAATTGTACGATTGATGCGACTCACTGAGTCACTCGCATCTTAATTCTCCCCCCTCTCCATCCCAAACGCCAAAGGCCAAACCTGAGAGCAGCGGAAGGCAGCTGCAGTGGTAGCCAAGGCCCAACCCGAAGATGCTGTCGTCTTCCACCTCCACCCTCCGCCTCCACCAACCATCCCGTCCCCACCGCCGCCACCCGCCGCCGTTGTCCGCCGGCGCCGCCACCCACCTCGCCCCCTCCTCCCGCCGGTGGCGCCAGGGGCACCTCCCGGCGGCGCAGCCTCTCCGCTCTCGTCCCCAGCGCATCCGGGCGGTGGACGCCGCCCAGCCGTTCGACTACGAGTCCCGCGCGGCGGGGCTCCTGGAGGAGCGGCAGCGGCTCAAGATCGCCATCGTCGGGTTCGGCAACTTCGGCCAGTTCCTCGCCCGCACCTTCGCTCGGCAGGGCCACACGCTGCTCGCCCACTCCCGGACCGACCACTCGGCGCTCGCCGCCACGCTCGGCGCCTCCTTCTTCACCGACCCGCACGACCTCTGCGAGTGCCACCCGGACGTGGTGCTCCTCGCCACCTCCATCCTCTCCGCCGAGGCCGTCCTCCGCTCGCTCCCCGTCCACCGCCTCCGCCGCAACACCCTCTTCGTCGACGTGCTCTCCGTCAAGGAGTTCCCCAAGAACCTCCTCCTCAGCTCCCTCCCGCCGGACTTCGATGTCATCTGCACCCACCCCATGTTCGGCCCGGAGTCCGCGCGCGACGGCTGGGACGGCCTCCCTTTCGTCTTCGACAAGGTCCGCGTCGGCGACTGCCCGGCGCGACGCGCCCGCGCCGAGGCCTTCCTCAACATCTTCGAGCGGGAGGGGTGCCGGATGGTGGAGATGTCCTGCGCCGAGCACGACGCGCACGCCGCGGAGACGCAGTTCCTGACGCACAGCGTCGGGAGGATGCTGGCGATGCTGGAGCTCAAGTCCACGCCCATCAACACCAAGGGGTACGAGACGCTGCTCCGGCTCGTCGACAACACCTGCAGCGACAGCTTCGACCTCTACAATGGCCTCTTCATGTACAACAAGAACTCCACCGAGCTGCTCAACCGCCTCGAATGGGCCATGGACTCCGTCAAGAAGAAGCTCTTCGACGGCCTCCACGACGTGCTCCGGAAGCAGCTCTTCGAGGGCTCGGCACAGGTCCCAAACACCTCCAATGTCCGCAAGTAACCATGGAAAGCTAGTAAATTCAGTGCTTGCTGCTCGTCTCGTGATCATCATCGAGCTATACACATTTGCATTATTGTATCAGTCTGTATGTCTGTATTATCCCCCAAATTAAGATTTCAGAGGGGTTCTTCCTTTCTATTTGGTATAGAAGAAGAACCCCCCCATAGTCCCTGTCAATTCTGCTACATTGCAAGTGATTCCCCCTTTGACGGCTTTGAGGGTATAGGAAAATAAAATGTTATCTTGGAAATTTCGTGGATTGACATTGTGAGTGAAATTTGTGATGTGGTGACGAAGAAAGTGAATAAAGGGAAAGGGGCAATCTTGCCGCTGTGAGCTTTTGATATCAGGATGAAGAAAAATACTGTAAGAAACAATGTCAATTAGCTTGTGAGGATGAGAAAAATTCAGAAACAATGTCAATTAGCTTGTGTGCGTCTGCGTCACTGAGGATCTTGTATCAAGAGCAAGTTTTAGTCACAAATCAGATGCCTTTTGGACTTGTGGATTACCTGACGTCCCAAAGTTCACAGTGCGTCCGTTGCGAGAGCGACCTCCCGCAAACCCCCCTTGCGACGAAGAGGTTTAGGTGTTAGGTAGCCCCTGATGTGCTTATTCATCAGTGCTGTTGTCGACAGCACTCGGTTGGTAAGCTGCTTTTGTTGACAGCAGTATTAGGAGCACTAATCGCAAAGGAATCTCAAAACTGTGTGCTTTGATTGCACATCGTGGAAAACAGCTTCTGGTATTGATCAGAGTCCTCTGCATCTGAATGAAGCTCTCGTTTCTGAAAGATCGAATGGCAAGATTGTTAAGTTACCCCAAATGGACAAATGGTACAAGTTGTTGCGATGGCATTTTTCATTGCATTTTCTTCCAAATAATAAAAGAGAATGCAATGGCATGCGCTGGTCCCGGCGGCTGTTGGCCTTGGATCTGTTGCCAGCAAAACATATCGGCCGACGTGCAAGCACGGCTACAAAAGGATTGAACAGGTCTTTGTTTTCTCGTTTTGTTTTCTATTTGAAGCAAGAGGAGTAGGAGGGCCCCATTTATACACAGTAGAAATTCCTGCAGAATTGCGCCAAATAGTGCCAAAATGACAGAACAGGCCACTTCTACCACAAGCACACAAGTCAGGCAGGCACAGTGTATCAGGTCAGCTCGTTCTGTGCTCTCACACCAAGCGCAACCGAAGCAGATCCGTGTCCTGACCGTGCTCTTCCTTTGTAATCCAGGGAAAGACTCACAGGAATTGAACGAGTACAATTTGCCGCAAAGAAAACCTCTATCTTTGGCTGCGACACACGTGATGGAACGATGGGTGCTAGGGACGTCGCACTAGGTGCTAGGGACCTTGCCTCGCCGCCGTCGTCGTCTTCGTCTTCGCAGCAGGGAGCCGTCGAATCGAAGGTCTAGCCTCCCGCGCGTGCTCCAGGACGCACGGTCTTCGTCGCCGGGGCCTCTCGCAGCGCTGGTCGTCGACGCCAAGGGCACGGCGGCCTCCTCCTCCCACGCCTCCGCCCGCCGCGCGGCGTCCGCGTCCTCGGTGCTGTCGGTGATGAAGGTCGTGGTGGCGGCCACGGAGCCGTCCCTGCCACCGGAGTTGAGCTTGGCCAGCACGAACACCAGCAGCCTGCATGGCACGCGCGCCGTGACGAGGGAGCGGAGCAGCGCGAGCTCCTTGGCAGCGAGTGCTCCTGCTCGCATGGATGCGCTCAAGGGCTCCCTCTCCTCACCGCGCGCTCGCTCGCGGGGAACCCCTCTTCGTTCTGCTTCTGCTGCTGCTGCGCGGTGAGGAGGGATGCCGACGGGCACACGTGGCGACGCTGATGACGAGCGGCGGCAACGGCGGCGCCTCTTTCTTCCTCCTCGCGCCGTCCGCCATCACAGCTACCACCACCACCGAGCACCAAGCCGTCACCACCACCGAGGCGCCGGAGCAGAGAGAGACGAGAGACCTCGCGCCGGGGACAAATCCATCACAAATCCTCCTCCTCGACGGCGGGCGGAGCCGCCTCGACCCCGACGCGGAGCAGTGCCGCTCTTCTCCCCGCGATGCCGCGGCGGCCGCAGTCGCCTCCTCTTTGCGCTCCCGTCTCCGTCCCCTTCGCCGCGAGAGGGCCGCGAGCACGGGCTCGGGCCCACGTCCTCCTCTGAGCAGCAGCCGCAGGCGCAGGCGCAGATGAGCAACGGCAACGGTGGCGGATGAGCAACGGCAGCGGCGCTCGGTGAATGGGTCGAAGAGAGAGAGAGCCATCTTTGGGTCGCGGTGAGGCCGATAGGCAAAATGCCTCTTCGGTTTGGCTCTTCCGTTGGGGGCGGCTTTGGATAGCTAAAAGCACTGTTGGATAGCTAAAATGGGGTTTGGGTCACGTGATAGCTGCTCTGTTGGAGACAGTCTAAGAGCGGGTCTCCAGCAGCCTAGGTATATTATTAGCTAAATTTAGAGATCTTGCCTTCTTTGTAAAAATACAAACTCCCTTAAAACTATGGGGTATTCCAACAGACTATCTTAAATCCTGACTCTCTATATTCAAACAACATCCACGTCGTTCTCTTCCTTGTTTTTTTCCCCTACCATACGGCTGATCCAAATAATTAAACTCCGTGTAATTACAAGCTTGAACCCGAAACCTTAATCCCCATCGTTCATCCAAATTCCAAAATAAAAAAGAGAGAAAACCCTAGTCCTCTTTCTCCGCCTTGATTCCTCAGATCGATATGCCTGACATGAGGGCGAAGATGAAGAAAAGCACGAGCTCGAAGGATGCGGCGGCGGTGGCCCTCGCCCCATGGAGTCCAAGTTTTCCCCGGTCGTCGTCACCGTCGGTGAGAAGGTCTACGCGCTCGCTCGCATGCCTTCCGTATGGCTCGCATGCCTTCCGTATGGCTGGCGCCTCCTGCATCAACGGCCAGCTCATAGATTGCTCCTGGCGTCCCCTGCCCTCGCCCCCATTGGATAGCCTTCGATGTGAATGCCGAGGAACGGCACTGGGTGGATTGTCAGAGGAACTTGCCCTTCGTCGGCCAAGCCATCCCATACCATACGGCAACCGCCACTTCTTTGGCAGGTCCAGGTCTGAGGGAAATCACCACACCAGGTACAACATCAGTGTCACAAAGACAAAGGTTGTGTTTAGTTGATAAAAATTTTTCACAAAAAGATTTCGAGTATTGATTTTACCAATTTAGGAGTAGTAAATATAGACGAAAAAGGTGGAAAGTTATATGGATGAGTTGGAAATCTCGAGACGAATCTAACGATGGTAATTAGAGGGTAATTAACCCATAATTAGCGGATGGTTACTGTAGCATTACAATTGCAAATCATGGATTAAATAGGCTCATTAGATCCGTCTCGCGATTTACAGCCTATCCATATAACTTTTCACCTTTTTCGTCTACATTTAATACTCCATGCATCTAAGATTCTCCTTTGATGTGATGGGTGAAAAGATTTTAGATGGGAACTAAACACGGGCAAAGTCATCTCTGACGCTGTCCATCCTGGAGCTCCCTGATGCTGATGCCATGGGATACATCCTTCCAATGATTTCGGGCCAGTTCTTCTCTTGCTTCAGGAACGGGTTCATCTGCTCAGATCAGTAGGTTGTTGTACCCAGGCTTGGACCGGCGAAGAAGAAATAGACAGGGACAGCATCCGCATTGATTTCTACGGCCCTGTCAATGCCGGGGAGGAGGAAGCAGAATTAGAGGGCTGGGAAAATTGTGCTATCCATCAGCAAACCCTCCAAGTATTTCTTCAGGGTTAAAGAGCCGGCATACCAGCTAATTGCCCCTACACTCGTTTCTGCTCTGTGGATGGATGTGATCTAATAAGCCTGTTTTCTGTCCTTTTTACGTGCTAGAGCATTCAAATTTTGCCTTATCTTGTGCTCAAAGCATAAATGCGTAAATGCATGCGTACGTGGAACTCATTATACTGCAGCTTGTGCATGTTCCATGTTATGTTTCCATTACATGTGGTTCACAGCAAGGTACTGTAATATGATCTGTATGATCATGTGAGGCGTTTTTATCTTTTTGCCACAGGAGCCAAATAAAAAGACCTTTCAACGTGATAGGTGGACCATGAAAAACTTTATATACATATTAGTCTCCATAAGATCCTTTTTTTTTAGAATAGTCTCCGTAAGAATTGAAAACTATATTTTAGGCCTATAATTTTAAAGAAAAAGTCTATTTGACCCCCTCAACTATCGACACAGTCCAACTTTCACCTCTGAACTGAAAAACGAACTATCTAACCCCCTTTAACTATGAAAACCGTCTGTTTTACCCCTCGACGGTTTGGGCTGACGTGGCACCGAGCCCCACCTGTCACGTGCCCCTCTTCTCTCCCCTCTTCCTCTCTTCTCTCTTCATGATCCTCTCCTCCCCCGATGGGGCGCCCCGCCCGGGCGTCGGCGGCGCTGGAGCCTTGGCGTACGAGGTCGGCCAAGAGCGGCTATCCTGCGCTGGCCGGTCGCGTCGCCCTCCGGCCTCGGCAGAGCTGGCCGCGTCTAGGGGTCGTGCCGCCCTCGCCCTCTCCGACAGGGATGGGTCACCCATGCCAACCGCTCAAGCCCTCCCCGTCGGGGCCGCGTCGCCCGTCGCCTCACCGGCCCGCACCCAGGGGAGGGGTAAAAGTGTAAAACAGACACTTTTCATAGTTAAAGGGTGTTAGATAGCTAGTTTTGCAGTTTGGGGGGTAAACGTCGAACTACGTCAATAGTTCAGGGAGATCACATAGACCTTTTCCTAATTTTAATAGTGTTTTATTCCGGCATCACCGCACAAGGCTTTTCTTTTTTCTAGGCATTAGCTTTTCGAAATCTGAAAGTAAATATTAAATTTTAATGATTTCATTTGCAAAGATTATTTCATTTTTTCTAGACTATTTTTAGAAAAAAAAAGGGTATTCATCTTGTTCTACAGGCAAACAGTGCATGATGAATTCTTAAGATTGGTTTCGGATGGAAATTATGCCATGTTAGGATATACATATTGTATGATGGTACCAAATAATTCATGTATAATTCCTAAAGATACGCAACAAAAAGGCAATACAAAGAAAAACTTCTAGCAGCAATTTTACATTCCTTTTTGGACTTGTCGAGGGCGCAAGGTCCCCTGTGTTCGCCGCCCCCAGCGCCGGTCTCAATCTGGCCTTCACTCTCTCGCACCGCACCACCAGACTACAATCTCCCTCCCTCGTCTTGTGAGGACGGGCACACTAATCATAAGGCCAGCGCCCCATGGAAGCAGTGAACATTGCTCTATTTGTTTGACAGGACTGAGCTGAAAAGTCTATTGATTTTGGTTGATTCTGGGCTGATTTAATAGTGTTGTGTGAGAGAAATAATCTGCAGGGCTGGGCTGATAAGCCAAGCGAACAAAGCGATGATTTTGGCCGCTATCGTGACGGACCACACAGTGGTGGCACGAGTCCTTTGACCTTGTGTATGTGATTTTGGCTAGCGGACAGTTATGTGACCTGCCAGTATAAGGCCCTTAAAATGGTGTCAGCATAAAGGTGATAATGTTGCAATTAGTGTGTGCTAATTGTCAATCCTCAACAGATATCATATCATGCATGTTTGGAAAAATATCCAGTGCAAACCACCCCTACGGTGAAAACGTGAAAACCCCTCTAAAAACTATACTTACAAGTTTCAAAACAAATCAAACGATGTGCATCTATAATTCATACGGTACTCCGTATATGCACTTTCTTGCAAAAGTTGAGATGCAAACTCGCTTTGTAAAAATTTATATTGAAATGACAAAACTCAAGTGCATGTGCACTAGAATAAACATACCCAGAAATTTTGTATTCTAGTGCACATCCAACTTGAACTTTGTCATTTTTATATGAATTTTTCTACAACGAGTTTCCATCTCAACTTTTGCAACGAAGTAAATCTATACATACATAATTGATGTGCATCGTTTGAAATTTTTTAGAGACTCATAAGTATAGTTTTTAGAGAGGTTTTCACGTTTCCACCGAAGGAATGGTTTGCACTAGATGTTTTCCCTTTACGTTTATTGGACTCTCGAACTCTATCTGTTCAACAACAAGAGATGCATCACAAGTCAACTCGAAGAGCGGGGCTATCATCTACTGGAGCAGCATGCTGGGGGTATTCGTAAGGAGCAGTAGTGATTGGTACCAACCGGTAGAAAAAAAAGAAAAGAAAAGAGGCAGCCAAAAAACTGTGCAAAAGGCGGCGGACAATCCAAGGCATCTCTGATTTGATTTGGGCCCCCTCGTGACACTGATCTTTTTTTTTCCTGAAAAATCCTCCTGACACTGATCTGAAGTGGCAAAATTAACAGCATATACCATCCTTTTGTAAAGCATATACCCAGTTCGTGGATGATCTAAGCAAACGTCGTCCTCTTATATGTTCTAAAGTCTAAATCGATGATAGGTGATCAACACTACTTAGATTTGGTTACTTTAACATTCCATCCGTTCTTGATATACGACGTTTAAGATAATCAATTTAGTTCATTCTTACCTAATTATATCTTATTTTAAACATCATATATTAAATAATGGGGGCAGTACTCCAAAACACCTAAACTCGGCATAAAGCCGTGAAAGGAAGAACATCCAAAGAATATGTGGAGAACATCACGTCGTCTCACGTATAGTATGCAAACTGACAGCTTGCTTGAGATCCTGCTTAATTGTTAGTTTGAACTTAATTGATCACACGAGACAGGGAGGGGGCAGAGACGAGCGAGGGAGGTGGTCACGAGAGCTGTCTGCCGGTCCTTGATGTAGTGATGTTTCTTGGTCCCAACTGCCCTGGCTAATCTACTTGGATAAGCACGAAACCTTGGCATGTGGCCTACCTCTATTCGGGCAAGCCCGCACGCTGCCACGCTACCATCAAGCAGTGGTTCTAGGAGACAGAATGTGCTACATGAACCAAGCTACCAATAGAATATTACAGTGCTCAAATGCTTAGAAAATGCCACTGCGGCTTGCTTTCCTTTTCTTTTTGAATCACCTTTTCTTTCATGAACCAAAAATTTTCACCTCAAATCTATCAGACTTCAAGAAGAGGAATATACCTATGTTTTCAGGAAGGCTTCTTGGATCTGGTCCTCTAGGCACAATGGCAAGCTACCCTAATGAAAGATACAAGATTCTAATGAGGTCTCTTAAAGAAATGGTTGGAGCTTTGCTTCAGTAGCGTTTCTGAATCTGATATATGTCTTCGGGGCACAACTGTTAAACTTTCATGGAAGCTAGAGCTGTTGGAATATGATGTTGTAAAAGCAAGATCCAACCGTAGGTCCATTGGAACTATTATTGCAGATATGTTTGAAGGTATAACTCTACCACGTGTTTAGAGGTGCTGTTACAGTTGCTAGATTGTGACTATTTAGTACCGGGTGACTATATGTGCACTCAGGGCTTGTTTGAACTGAGTCATGAAAAAACTGCCTGCGAAAGGCAACTCATCCAGGCCACCGATTTCGTTGCATGGGGTCACGACCGCTGCCTGACAGCAGCTGCCTCGTTCAGGACCCCATCCAAATAAGCCCTCACTGCTCATTAATGGACGATGTTCATAAGAGCCACATGATTGGTGATATACATATGGAGTTTACTTCAAAATCTCTAGGGATAAAGCGATATATGATAGTGACCCAACCCCTGTATCACTATATTAAAAGGTGGAAATATTTGATTACGTCAAACACATTGCTTAGTGGCATATTTAAACACAAGTTAGAGGTGGAAAAAGATGGTATCGAAGGAGTTGAAGATGGTATACTTCATCCGCTCTAAATTATAAGTCGTTTTGACTTTTTTAGGTTCATAATTTTTGTTATGCATCTAGATAAACGTTATGTCTAGATTCTTAACAAAATTTATGAATTAAAAAAAAGCTAAAACGACTTATAATTTGAAACAGAGGTAAACTTGTTTAGTAAACCATGTGCATGTATTCTACAAGGTTTCGTATTTCAAAGAATTCTTGTTGTGCCGCGTATAGAAGAATACTAGAGCGTCATATTTTAGGCATGAATATATACCTTTTTTTTGTTTGTTTGTTTGAAGTAGAAGAGTTCGCTTTATGGCTGCAGCAACGGAATTGCCGTACCAAGCTGGTTCTCGTGTCGTGTCCTGTTCCCTGTGGTAGAGGGTAGAGCTCCTCGAGCAGAGCAGATAACAGAGGGCGGCGGCTGCTTGTGCTTGGAGGTGATGGCGATGACCGATCGGTGTCTGAGTGGAAAAAACTATTGTCATATCCGGAGGAACCAACCGTGCACGAATGAGCGCTGCACATACCCGAGTGGCCGGTAGCAATCGTAAGAAGCACTGGTGATTGGTGCCAACCACGGCAACCAGTAGCAAAATGGAAAAAAGAAAAAAAGAAGCAGCCAAAAACTGGGCAAAAGGCGCCGGAGGATACAAGACAGCTCTGGTTTTCTTTGTGGACCCTTCAACTAATCCGAAGCTGCAGATGCCGGGGAGGGAGAATGAGATGGTGTTTAACTGTTGGTCTGAACTTGATCGCACCAGAGCGACGGGGAGGCGAGCGAGAGCGACGAGAGACGAGGGAGGTGGCTGCAACTGCAAGAGCTGTCAGCTCTGCTGTCCGCCCGTCCCACCTGCCCCGGCCCGATCTGCTTGGATAAGCACGGAACCCTGTCTTGTGGTCAAAGTGCAATACTGAAATGCCTGCTGCCTGAGCTTAAATTTAGCAAATCCTAACAAAATTGAGACCATAAAAAGAACAAAACTGGAAGAAAAATGAGAGAGAACGGAATACGTATTGCTAACCTAAGAGCAACTCCAGCAGATGACCTAAATATGAATACCTAAAAATGCTTTTAGGTTTAAGAGAGAGAAAAATGTAGGTATTTCAAAGTTGCCTTCTCTAGCAGCATACCTAAAATCAAAGACCTATATTTCTCTCAAGGACTAATATGTGAACTAAAACATTTTTAGGAGTCAATCTGCAAAAGAGTCTTCTCATCTCCCCTTCTTCTTCCCCCTCTCGTCCAGCTCTGCTCCGCCGCCCTCTTCTCCCTCCCTGCGCCGCCCTCTCCTTCCTCGAGCCACTTGCCACCGCCGCCCTCTCATCCCTCCCCGCGCCGCTTGATGCCGCCGCCGTCTCCTCCCTCCCCTGTGCCCCGCCCTCTGGCCCAGCACGCCCGAGGCTTGCGCCATGGCTCGTCCGGCGGAGCCTCACCCGCACGACGGCGCGCTTGCGCCTAGCTCAGCCTATGGGGCCTCGCTCGAATCGAGCTCCAAATCCATCAAATCGAGCTCCAAATCCCCTCCCCGCGCCGCACACTGCCGCTCCCCCTCCTCACGTCGTCCCGCCGCCGTTCCCCCTCCTCGCGCCGTCCTCCATGGCTTCCCCTCCGGGTGTGGCACGCCGCCGCTCGCCGCGGCTTTCCCTCCGAGCGCGGGCCCGTCGTCGTTTCCCCTCCTCGGGTCGGCCTGCCACCGCTCCCCCTCAAATCTCGGCCATAGCGGGGAGGGGAGGCGGCGCCAGAGGCGGGGAGTGACCCTCGTCGCTGCGCCTGTGCGTGCGGAAGGGCGGCAGGCGAAGGTCGGCGAGGTCTACATGGATTCCGACGAGTCGCCGGTGGCCGGAGCCGGTCCGGTCGCGGCAGTGATGGTGGACGAGCGGCGGCGGGATGGAAGGAAATCTCAGGCGGGAAGCAGTCGGCTGATGTGGCCAGTTTTAGGTGAAGACCTATATTGGATGGTTGAATATGTATATTTGGGTCTCCAGGAGAGAGATTTGGGTCATCACCCAAAATAGGTATCCATATAGGTCATCTGCTGGAGCAAGTTTTTTCACCGTTTTTAGGTATTGTGATAGTTTTTAGGTTTAGGTATCCACTTTAGGTCATCTGCTGGAGTTGCTCTAACCACGCGTCCACGCCTGTGATGCTACGTACGTACGTAAACAACAGAGCAAAAACAAACTGGAGCAGTTCGCGCTCAATCTCAAGCAAGCGGCGGTTCCTGCGGAAATAAATTAGGTGCGCACGGTGCGCACCGTGGCCACCGTGCGCACCCTCTCCCCTGTGTCCCTGCGACGTGGGAGGGGGTGCGCATAGTGGCCGCGGTGCGCACCGTGCGCACCCAATTTATTTCCCTTCCTGCGCAATGAGTAGGGGAAAAATCATGTCAAGATTGTTCAATGATCAATACTACTTCAATTTAAAATGATCTAATCCCCGTCGCTATCTTTTCTTTTATTTTCTTGGATAATAAAAATGCAGGCATCCTGCTTGCGTGGCAGATATTTTATTCCCCCCTGCATTCGTGGGGGACGGCGTGGACCCGCCGGCAGCCACCGGAACGGGTGACTTGTCCGCTATAAACCTGCCACGATGACGCCGACACGCCAAGCTAATTAGCGAAAGGCAAGCAGCAGCCAAAGCAGCGCAGCAGCAGAGCCGCCTCCTGCCCGCGCCGCAAGGGAAAAAGGGTCGTCGGCGGCGGCGGCGGCGGCGGAGGGGGATGGGACGCGGGGCGGAGGATGACGGCGGGGAGTGGGAGGGCAAGCCGACGCTGCTGCAGCGGTGGTCGTCGTCGGTGTGGGCCGTCAGCAGCAGCGGCCACCTGATGTGGGCGCGCAACGAGGCATGGCGGGCGCACGCCGGGATGGCCTTCGTCCAGGTCGCCTACGGCTTCTACCACGTCCTCACCAAGTCCGTCCTCAACGTCGGCATGAACCAGATCGTCTTCTGCGTCTACCGCGACCTCGTCGCGCTCGCGCTCCTCGCCCCCATCGCCTTCCTCCGCGAGAGGTGCTCCTTCTACTCACCTGTCACCTACCGAATCTTAGCCCAATTTTATCTGCCCAAACAACCAAAAAGAAGCAAATCTTTAGTTTCCTTTCTCACTATCCAAGGGATTCACCTGCAAATCGAATCAGGGTCAGGGGTAGAATCAATTCGAGTTAAATTCTCGGCTTAGCTGTCGGTGGGTGATGATTCTTCCCGTAATCCTGCTATCTGTTCGTGCAGAAACGTGCGGCTGCGGCGCCCGGTGACCCGCCAGCTCCTCGCGTCGTTTGCTCTCCTGGGCTTCACAGGGTGATTTATCTCTCCGTACAACAATATCTTCGGCTCTTTTCTTGATTCCCACCACTAACTAACGCTGAGAAATGGGTTCCTCTTCCTGCTACCTTTCTGCAGGATCTTTGGGAACCAGCTCCTCTTCCTCCTCGGCCTCAGCTTCACCAACGCCTCCTATGCTGCGGAGTTCCAGCCGGCGATACCGGTATTCACATTTCTCCTGGCCGCAATTGTCGGGTAAGGAATATCCAGAAGCATCTTCTGATATGGACGCAGCCTCAAACGTCTACTGGATTCTAAGCAAATTCTCCATGTTTTCCAGTGTTGAAGTGATCAACATCTTCACCAAAGACGGAATTGTCAAAGTTCTTGGCACAGTCGTGTGCGTCTTTGGTGCTGTCTTTATGGTCTTCTACAGAGGCCCGTCTTTGGTTGGGATAGGAGGCACCATTGCAGCAGATGGAAATGCTCTGGCCGGCACATGGAGTAGCAATCTCTATTCTGCTCAGTGGCTTTCCACATCCATGCTCCGATTTGGTATAGAAACGTGGCATCTTGGGGTCTTGTGCCTTATTGGAAATTGCTTCCTGATGGGTGCTTATCTGGTCATTCAGGTAACACAAATGCTAGTGGGTTCAGTATTTACTGGAATGTCTTTTTCATTTTGCTATTCACCAAGATTTGGGGGGATCAGATAGGGAAGTTTAGTTTATGCTCAATTAATCATGTCTGATGTAGATTGGTGTCCTTTTCTGTTGACAATTCTGCAGGCTCCGGTGCTGATAAAATATCCTGCAAGCTTATCCTTGACTGCTTACTCCTATTCATTTGCCACCTTGTTCATGGTGTTGACTGGCGTATTTGCTACCAATGGGCTCCACGAGTGGGCACTGACAACAACCGAGGTCTTAGCTATCTTATATGCTGTAAGTAAACATATTTTACTTCAGACTTCATGACTTTTACAATGATGCTGAGAGCCTGAGATTTAAAAATCTCCCTGGTGATCTAACCATATTTTTTCTTTGTCCCACCAGGGAGCTATTGCATCTTGTCTGAACTATGCAATCATGACTTGGGCAAACAAAATTCTTGGGCCCTCTCTAGTTGCCCTGTACAATCCACTCCAACCAGCATGTTCTACCTTCCTTTCAACCATTTTTCTTGGAACCCCAATTTATGTCGGAAGGTTTGGTCCAACTCGCTTCTCTATAACTTTGCCAAGTCTCTGTTTCAACATTGTGTTATGTTGATTTCTCAGATTTTGGATCCTTTAAATTGGTTGTTCCACAAGTTTATCAAATTAGTTGTTGTGTTTGATGAATGATGACATATAGTTGTGGATAATATTTGCTTATCTCCTTGTGAGCATCTACCAATTTGTAATTTCTGACCTTTTCTACATCCGCGTTTGTACTCCTTTCAGTGTTATCGGGGGACTCTTCATCATTGCTGGGCTTTACCTGGTTACCTGGGCTCGTTACAATGAAGCTCAGAGAGTGCTGACAGCCAGTTATTTGCGACCTCTTCTTGTAGAAGATCCACCATTTGCCAAGGAAGAAGGAGGTTCCTTCAGTGGCTCCATTGATCCCTAAACCCAAACGGGTAGATGGATTAGCTCAATTATTGTTTCCCAGGACAGCAGTGTCAGATTTATTTCACACATGTTATTAGTTTAATACGGTTCTTGCCTAGGGGTCGTCCTCTAGGCAAGTTAGTTGGATATTACCATTTCGAGCATTTGAATTAAGTTCCATCATCACGAAGACTTGCAGGATACTGAAAGAAATCATATCCTGGAACATAAGCTGGATATTCTGCAATTCTGCATCCCAGTGGGCATTCCACACCAAGCATTTGCAGAAGATACCTTTGGTTAGGAATTTGCAGCAATCCTCCAGCTTCAATAGTTGTCTTTACAGGTCCAAGGCTAACAACAATTGGAACAACCCCAGCAATGAAAGGTACTTACCTCGACGGCTTTGACCCTTTTGTTGGTGTCTTATGAGTTTGGGAATGTCAGGTCTTCAACGTTGTATGCCATATATCCATTTATACAATATAAATAAGCTACCTTTGCATATATCATCTGTATGTCAACATTCAAAAACATGGATTATCTGTCATTCTTATCGTGCAGATTTTGTTACATCACTTTTGCTAACTTGAATTTATCTTATTCTCTAGCACATTATTCTAAGGCCTGGAAACTGAAGCAGTGAAGCTGCAACACACTAGAGCAAGACAACTATTCTTCTGTGAGCACTCCAAAGATCTGATATCAGATTTTGTAACAATTGGTTGTTGTCGTTCCCGTCGTGTTCCCTTTTTGTTGTACTAGCAAAATGCCCGTGCGTTGCTACGAGCAAAATATTAATTGTATTTTTTTTAAAAAAATATGGTTTCTTATTTCTACTCTGTATTACTCTATTTTTGCACTTAATAGTTATTTGCTAGGAAATTAATATAATTGTTACTTTTTTTCTACTCAAATACTCACTAATCCTTGTTATTTAACCAAGAATGTTTAATTTTTTTATTTAAGCAAGACTTGTAGATATAAAATAGATACAATCATATTGCACAGATACAACGTGACTGTGTTTCGAATTTTAATTTATAATCTAAGTCGGCGATTACTATATCTATGCATTAGTTAGCTTGGGATTTTTTCTAGGCGCAAATAGAAAGTGTTGTGTGGCCCGCACAAGGTGCAATATTTCTAGCCACTATAATTTCACTATAATTTTTATATTTTTTATACTCTAAGTACGTGTTGAACTCCCACAAATGTCCTTTTCTTTGATGTCGATAAAAGATAAATATTTGGAAACTTAAAAAATACATTGATAGTTATATATGCAGGCATACATAATTTTTTGCAAGAAAAGAATATATGTACTACCAAGTAACAAGTAGCTATTTGAATGGGTGAACCTATTGAACAACGGTTTTGTGAGTATTAGTAAGCTACAGTTTGATTGTAAACAACAACAAAGCTGTAGTCCAGGCGGTATTACTCTCTCAAGTTGATGTAACGGGTCTAGGTTCGACTTTCGGTTTGAAGCCATTTTGGTTCTTTTTTATCATTTTTCTCTGGCTGCGCATCGGACAGAGGCGAGAGGCCTCCGGCCGGTTTTCTCTTCCGGTTTAGCAGGTTGGTTTGGGTTGAGGCTGAGCGGTTTTCTCCGGTTTAATAGGTAAACATCGGTTTTCTCTGGTTTTCTACCGAATTATTCTCAGGTTCGGGTGACGTACCAAAATAATTTTAGGAAACACTTCTTGCTTTATTATCCTTGCTTTATTATTAGGTAAAGATGTGGGTTTATCTTATCTAGTAGGTATTTCCAATGATGCCTGTGCATCCGCGCGATCTCAAGTCTGTGGGCGCGCGCGCCCAACGCGCCGTGCGCTCAGCTCCCACATGGTAGGACCCACGTCCTTTACTCTTATCCTCTCCAACAGCTGCGCCCACCGCTCTCTATCTCTCTTTCCTCTCTCTGTCGCCGCGCTCCGAGCTTGCAGAATGGAGCCCCGCGCTCCGCGCGCCGCCATGGATCCCCGACGGGATGGAGCCCCTCGCCTCCCTGCGCCGCGCGGCCGTCCCCTGGCCCCTGACCTGCTGCGCGCGGCGGCGGAGCCCACCCTCGTTGGTGTTGGCGCCCCGCGCGGGAGCGGCGGCGGACGTGGCACGCGGCCCCTGATAGGGTTGGGTCGCCGCCGGAGAGGCACGACCCTCGCCGGAGCCGGCCCGACGCCGGACGCCCGTCAGCATCCAGGTACTTTTTTCTTTTCTTTTTCTTTTTTTTTTCTTTTTTAGATAAAATAAAATTCTGAAAATTGTGTTGAAAAAGTTCACTGGCTCAAAATTTTTGTTGCAAAGTTTTGCTTAAAAGTTTTTTTTCGGACAAACTTTGTTGCAAAAGTTTGCTAGCTCAAAATTTTATTGAAAAAAATGTGCTGGCTTAAAATTTTTGTTGCAAAAGTTTGCTGAGAAGTTTTTTTCAGACAAACTTTGTTGCAAAAGTTTGCTGAGAAGTTTTTTCCAGACAAACTTTGTTGCAAAAGTTTGCTCGCTTAAATTTTTGTTGCAAAATTTGACGAAAAGTTTTTCACCTTTCTTAAAAAAAAGTTTGTTGCAAATCTTCTTTCAACGTGGAATGGGACGTGGGGAGCCATGTGCATGTGGGTTGGGGCCGAAGGTTGAGGTGGGGCTGCCGGTTTTGGGTGGACCCGTGGCCAAATACAGCCACGCAGGGGGGGCGCCTGTTTTGTCGTTTTGCGCGAGCGCACAGCGCCCCCCCTGCGGGCGAGCGCAAACTAGGGGGTCCCGTGCATCCGTCCGGCTATGTAAATTGTTATGTGGTTGCAAAATTGAACTCAGATCATGGCTATTCGGTATGGTGTGAATACCCCCTTCTTTTCAAGATGCAGAGCGCAATTTGACCTGGTTACATAATATACTTTGTTCATAGTCATGGAATTGACACCATATAAAAATACTTTGAAATACAAACCAAACCGTACTAATTTTTATGAAACCATCACCGTACAGAGAGAAACATACTCCATGGCGGGAGGCAGGGTCAATGCCGGATTGCCGGGCTCCAAGGCGGCCAGGCAATTGGGAGAGTTGTGATAGAACGGAGGGAAAAAAAGATCGCCTGGTCGTCGGATTGAATCGGATGGCTAATATTCAGTCACATCAGATTTAGGAAAAGAAGAAAAAAAAAAGCAGTCACACGTGAATACATCTCCTTTTGAACAAAACTCCATCACGAGTATGGAAGCCGCACGCAGCCGCGGGTATATAAAGGAACTCGATCGCATCGTATGCAAAATCTAACCATCAACAGCGTGAGACCATCCCGGCGAGGAAGCGGCGGCGATGGCGAAGAAGCGGCAGAACAAGACCGCATTGCCGGAGAAGGCATCACCGGCGCCGGCGGCTGGCTATGCTCCTGCCTGCCCCCAGAAGAGGAAGAGGAAGAGGAGAAAGAACAACAAGAAGAAGAAGATTGATCAGATGGAGGAGGAGGAGAAGAAGCAGTACTTGGTGCTGCGGCACGCTGCCAGGGATCCCTCCTACTCCCTTGTCGAGCTTAATCACACCCTGAAGACCGCCGAACATCTGGTCCCCTTCCCCAACCGCGTCGCGTCCTTCGACGGCGAGTTCAACATGGGCTTCGCCGCCATGTGCCCATCAGATGGCCGGCGCTCGTGGATCGTTGGGGTCGGGGGCTTCCCGGGCCGCGTCGGCGACGGGGGCCCGCTGGACTCGGCGGATACCATCGTCTTCGACTGCAAGACGGCCGCCGTCGCCAAGGGCCCACCGCCGTTGTCGCCCAAGTACCTGCCGCTCGCCTTCGCCGTCGGCGACAGGGTCTACGCTCTGAGCCGCATGCCCAACATCTGGGTCCTCCTTCGCCGCCGCCGGCGGCGGCGGGGGCCAGCGCCGGCTCACCGGCTGCGGCTCGTGGCGGATCCTGCAGCCGCCGCCGCTGTTCCCCGCACTCCCCGGCGAGGAGGAGCTGGATCAGCTCGACCACGCGGCGTGGACGGCCAGGATCGAGTCCTACGCCGTGCTCGGCCGCCGGTACATCCTGCTCTCGGCGGCGGCGGGGGGTTCCGTCGCCGGCACGGTGGCTTTCGATGTGTCTGCAGAGGAATGGCACTTCGTGGACCGCGAGAAGAGCCTGCCTTTCGTCGGCGAGGGCGTCCCGTACGGCCGCCGCCTCTTCCTCGGCAGGTCTCGGAGCAAGGAATCCAGAGACCTCACCACCTACGACATCAGATTGAGAAAGAAGGTGAAGGGCAGGGATTGGACGATGGCCATCACCGAGGTCCCCCTTACCATCGTCATGGCAGACGACTCGCCGGCGATCTCCAGGCAGTTGTTCTCGTGCTTGGGGAATGGAGTCCTTTGCGGCACGGGTTGCTTGAGCGAAGGAACGCCCCACGACCATGAAATAGACGATGACGAGCTCCACGTCCATTTGTACAGGCCTGTCGTCAGTGCAGAGGAAGGGGATGAAGCAGGGGCACAGAAGCAGGTTGGAACCGTGCTGTCCAGCGAAGGTTCTTGGTATATCCTCAGGCTTCATGAGCCACTTATCCGGCTGGTTACCCCGACACTTGTTGCTGCTCCATGCGTTGCCATCTAGTATAAGCCTGCTCTCTGTCATCTAGTTTCTCAACTCATCAACAATTGTACACTCCCTTTTCTGAATCATAATTAAGTGTCTTCACAATATATGACAAGGCCACGGAAAAGGGTTTTCGGGCATTCTTGATACAGGTGCTTTTGGGGATAATCGATATATGATATGCACATTTTAGCCATTGGCTCAAAACATTTTGATTGAAGCCACGATATCAATCCAATTGTTTGTACTAGTTAAGTAGCTTCGTTCTAAAGATTAGCAACAGCAATTTATCCTGGATAGGATTTGGCCATTGCTATTTATCTGGAAGGTACAAGCCTACAAGGTAGGATGATCGATATAGGATAGGATATGCACATTTTAGTCGCTGGCTCAAACATTTTGATTCAAGCCCAACAAACCGCAAATACAGACCTCAATACCGAAGCAGAAAACGAAATCATGAGTCATTATTATGAGCTATAGTTCGATTTTGGTTTGCCCAAGCAGAAAACAAAACCATGCATGTCACTGGATTTTAATTATATTTTCGCAATTTGATTTTGGTATATTCATGACTCCAACTTTCTCACCTTTCTGGGACTTGCATCTCTTAACAAAACCACGCATGTCACTGAGGCGTAATTCGTAGCGGTAACCATAGCACCTTGCGTAGTTGCATACTTGTATTAGTACTAAATGGAACTTGATGTTGTGTTCGCTTCCTGTGGTGTACAGGTTCCTGTAGTCTACTAGCGTCTTAAGGATACTCCGTACAGTTGTGATCGATTCGTACTGAATGGTAAGCTAACCTGTTGCTGCATCTTGTTATGGGGCATATCCTATGCGCGGTGCCATCTCTCCAAGCCTTTTGCCATTGTTATACCTGTGCGTGGGCAAAGGATTCCCTATGCATGTTCCTCGGAGCACAATGTATTATATACATTCAGGAGAAAATCAAAGTATTGCTCGGAGCCCAACGTATTCTATACTTTTCATATAAACTGCTGGCTGCTGCTGACAAAATTACGTCCAAATATACAAATGAGAAACGTTTTGAGCAGTTAAAAAAAAAGAATCAACGAGTTTCGATACTTGCATGCCTGCAGCTAACGGCATTTGGACATTAGTTCCAGGTGGAAGGAAGTTCACCCCCAACTGGTTCGAGCATTGCCTATCTTCAAAACGACAAGCTTTACAAATGGCATCTGTTTGCTGGTATGAATCAGCGCAAAGACACATCACAACCAGTCACAGTAGTCAAGGTACAAAATAATAAATGGATAAAAGGATCAGTTACTTTGAGGAGGCATTGCCAACCTGAAACCATATATCCAAGTTCAAATGACAGTCTAGTGATAATATAGTGTACTGATTGTACTCCTGAACAAGGCGAAGTGAAAATTATACTAACAAATGCCTTTCAGAATACTTTTGAGGCATTGCCAACCTGAAACCATATATCCAAGTTCAAATGACAGTCTTCCAGTATTATACTAATCTCTCATGAATGCCTTTCAGAACACTGTAGGACTTTGTGTACAAAAGGATCATACTGGGCTTATGAAGCAGCCAGTATTTGTGTAAAAGTTCAAATGACAGTCTTCCCGTATTATAATCTATCATGAATGCCTTTCGGAACACTGTACGAGACTTTGTGTACAAAAGGATCATACTGGGCTTATGAAGCAGCCAGTATTTGTGCATAAATTATTGACTTGGTTGGCCAAAGCCACTAGATGAACAAAGTAGCCAACCATGTGCAGAAGAACTCTAGCCACTTGTCAAACATTGTAGTTAACCATGTGCAGAAAACTCAAATCACAAAATGAAAACACCCCTGCACAATTGACTGCAACGCGAGTATATGCATCTCACTAAAAACTGCCCTTCAACTTCCAGTCACAATACTGCTATTCTTGGTAAAGGGAGGCAGTTCTCCTAACTAGTTCAAAGGGCATAAGCAAAGCAGGCCAACACTTATGTGACAATAGAATCCAACATGTCATATATTCAAGAGAGAATGAAAATAATACCCAAAAGTCCATGTATCAGGTTTTGGAACAGTTGGGCACATACATCAATGTGTTTCAGAACTTAGCAGGTAGCAGCAAACAACATTTGGTAACTAATTCATGCCATCCAATGCTTACCCATCACATGATATGGTATCATCGCCAAATTTTGAAGGATCAGCTTTACAAAATGGTATGCTTGCCGGTATGAATTAGTGTAATCTGATCAGATCACAGTAAGCAATCAAGTTACCAAAATAAATGCATCGAGGGGCCATAGAGCTTGGCACTTCGAAGAGTTAAATCTGTACGTCGCTGAAACAGCATATCCAACTTCAAATGACAGTCTGGTGATGCAATATTATCAGGATCTAGTGCTGCTTATACTCATGAGCAAATAATTCTCTCACGAGGCCAAGTAGAAGCTACAACAAAATGGTGCATCATATGGCGTACTAATCATGTTGATCAAAAGATACATGGTTATCCGTTAGCTACTCATCTATCATGGAAATCTGGGTTGTTGGATCTAGGTAACAACTAATACCCAGTTTACCACGCAAAAATTACTTATAACTTTGTCTAAGAACGAACTAAAGAGATGAGGAGGAACCCAAAATCGAACAAAGTAATGTCCTCGGACAATTGACTGCAACTCCAGCATTTGCATCCCTCAAACAGCCAAACTAGACAACTGCCCTTCAGTTTCTAGTCATCACTCACAACACTGCTACTGTTAAAGGTGAGTTTTTTTTAAAAGGTAGAGATACAAAAGCCAACAACAATTAGACCTAACAACTATCCCTTGAAAAAAAGGGGCAAATCTCCTCACAAGTCCAAGGACTAAATAATCAAAGCAGGTGACTAGAGAGCATATCCGACAACACTTATTATTTACAGATGACATGATAAGATCTATCTGTCACATGAAACACTGACATTAGCAAACACCCAACAATTGCCAAAACAATTCCCAATTGACCAACTTTACTTGCCAGTAAAAGAAAGTAAACAAGCCACATATTTGTGCCATCGAACCCGATCGACATTAACAGTACTATCAGTCGTCACCGGCATCACGGCCAAGCAACACATAATTAAAGGTGCCGAGTTGCCGGCGACGAGATTGAAACAAACAGGCAGCAAAGCCACAGCCACAGACATAGTTAACACGTCTATCACATGACATAACAATGTAGCAGCAGTAATGAAAAGCAGTAGCAGACTAGTAGTACACCGCAGGCCGGCTGCGGCAGCCGCAACCGGAGGGACAGGGGGCGGTGGTTTGATTGATTATAGATCGGGTTGGTTGATGGGACTGGAATTGAAGGGAATTACCCCAAGCAAGCACGCAAGCAAGCTACTTCTTGAGGCTGCCGCGGATGCCAGGCTTGGGCTTGGAGGAGGAGGTGGTGGCCTCCGCTGCCGCCGCCGGGGCCGGGGCCGAGGAGTGGAGGTTGAGGAGCTTCTCCGGCTCGAAGGGGAGCTTGGGGTGGCGCGCCTCGTGGTGGATCTGCATGGACTTGATGTCGGGCGCCGGGGTGCGGCAGAGCGGGCACGCAAGCTTCGCGTGGCCGCCCTTGTCCTGCCCCAGCCGGTCCGCCTGCCCCGCCTTGCCGCCGCCGCGGTTCGTCGTCGCCGCGTCGATCTTCGCGGCGATCTCCTTCGCCGTGTGCTTCTTCGGCTTCGCCTTGCCCGTCATCGCCGATCCGCTCCTCCTCTCTTCTCTCTCGCCGCCGCCGCGCGCTTCCTAACCCTACTTGCGTTTGGGTTCTTCGCGGTGATGTGCGTGTGGGGGGCCGGACCGGGGCCGCCAATTATTAGGTTCCTGCGGGCGCACACGGCTTCTCCCCGCGGCGGTAGCCGTCCACCATCCACCGTCGGATCTGGAACTCGCGGTCGTGATGGAGTGGGCCTCAAGTCCCCAGGTTTGGGTCTCTGTACCTGGAAATTGTTTAATGTACGAGATAAAGATGTGTTCTAACATAAAATATTTCGTGTGTGCTTTAAAACAAAAAACGTGTGTGGACCTTGTTCGCATGGCTGGTATTTTAGCTCTCTGACAGGGACCATGCTTCAAACCCTGTACATGCTGAATTCGTGTAAAAAGTTGCTTTTCAAAACCGAAAAGGTAAAAGGAGAAGGCTCCTCCGAAAGCACTCCCATTTAGAAGAAAAAGTGGCAAAAGAAAAGATGAAAGGAAAAATAATAAAGGAAGTAGGAATACAACAACGTACCAAGAGGCTTTTGCTAGTTGTGGATGGAGTTTTATCTGTGTAGAAGTAGGTTAATCTACGAAGTTGTACCAACAAAATGTTTTGATCATGCTTGAAGAATATGATGTCCTAGGGCAACGACGCTGGTGAATAGGGAGGAGGGACAAAGTGAAGGGTGGAAACAAAGCTCATATCTAGAAGATGTTGGTTGTTGGAGGAGAGAAAGAAAGATAGATGGTACTAGTGAGGTGGAATCTGGCGGCGGGGTGAGACAGAGATGGAAGAGGTGGCTTGACACGTTAGAGCATTGAAATTAGGCCACTCTCAGTACATAGTTTTATGACACAGTTACAAATATGAAAAACAGGTAATTGTGCCCCCTGAATTTTATTAAGATGAAACTCCCTCTCATCTCATAAAATTTCCCATCTTAATTATCTTAAAAGTCAGAAAATCACTAATGTAGCATTGAATTTAATGTCATAAAACTCCTCTACATGATAGGCCTCTTCGCCTAGTTATGACCTCTAAAAAAATTGAGTACATATAGCTATAGAACTCGAATCCTCTACATTGAAAAATGCTATTTCAAAAAAGGGCCGATAAATCAGTGCAAACTGTCTTACAATATGGTACGGTCTTCTACCCTAATAAATCACTGAGCTGCCATGACTGCATTAGAACCCTCGTACAGCCTGTTCCTTCTCTGTAGTGATCGCTCTAAGCTGCTGCTCGCATGTTCAAGGTCTCTCGTGCAATAGATACCCTCGTTAATACCAAAGATAAGCACATGCAGTCCTCTATAAAGAGCCCATGTATCGCTGCTTTGCAGGATCCTTGGTACCAGGGAGTCTTCAGCATCATTTCAACTAATAATGCATTTTTTTTTTACTTCTAAAGATGGCGTAGCGGGAAAAAAAAAGTAACCACAGAAATTATCTGAGGGATGGAACTGGAAACGCAGTGAACCATGAGACCATTCGCTAGTTCATCTTTAAAACTTTTCAACTAAGTGAATATAAGCAAGTCACTGTAGCAAAGAGAAACTTGCACAGGCCAATTTCAGTAAGACAGACCACTATAGCAGTTCTAGAGCGACAAACAGCCACAGCAACTTCTTATTTTGCATCAGAAGATCAGTACATCTCATCACAGTGGCAGCTCGCCGCTATCTGCTATGACAACCTTGCTCTTTGGCTGCCCACTCTGTCGGCCTTCAGCTTCGACCTTGTAGACAACATCCATTCCAGATAGCACCTTGCCAAACACAACATGCTTCCCGTCCAACCTAGCACACACAAAAAGAAAGGTAGGAGATAATCAGCATACATCTTGAACAGATTAAGACAACCTTTAGACAAAATTGGAGACATTAAGTTCACTATAACAAATGTCTGTGAAAAAATACTTACCAGCTTGTGGTCACAGTGGTGATGAAAAACTGGGATCCATTTGTATCTCTCCCAGCATTGGCCATGGACAGAAGGCCTAATCCAATAACCAGTCAACCAACAATTAATGGATTTAACAAGCTAATATTTAAATTTAAACATTCCAAGGTACAGATGGATTTTTTCAAGAAACACAGCTAATCAAGGTCCTAAGAAAATACCCAGACAAATTGTTTCTAAATCATATTAACATGATCTCTTTTTACAGAAAGGGTAACATATAGAAGTCCAAGACACCCTAGAAGCATATAAAATTCCAAGTCAGTGGATTACCTGGCCCAGTGTGCTTGATCTTGAAGTTCTCATCAGCGAACTTCAAGCCATAGATGGATTCACCACCCCTTCCATCACCAAGGGTGAAGTCACCTCCTTGGAGCATGAAGCTGGGTATAATTCTGTGGAATTGACTTCCCTTGTAATGGAGAGGCTTGCCACTCTTGCCAACTCCTTTCTCTCCTGTATAAAATAAAAGTCGAGAGCCACATTAAACTAGCCAAATAAGTGAATCGAGCCTATTTAGTAATACGTCACTCGAAAGCTATTTTACAGATTGTAGAACTATTCACTATTCAGAGCAGGACCTCTTTCAATCATATGTAATACATAATGGTATGCTATATTTATATATAACACATATTGTAGTTTTATCATCCATTCTCACTCTTCCCATAAACACAAGAATCAGAATGTGCACATTTGTTTGGAGACACGCTTAATTTGATTGCTTAAACTACTTGAAAATGAGATAAAACTATGTTATGCCACATGACAAACGATTATGTTTGCATGGTGCAGTTCTTATTAAATTTGTCCAACCTTCCATGAGATTAATCATCTGGAAACTCTAACAAACAGATTGGGTAAAACTACAGTGTTCTTAACATACCTGTGCAAAGCGCCCGGAAGTTCTCTGTAGGAAAAGGAGATGTAGGGACCATTAGTATTTCCTTATCTCCTAATAAAGTAGTTATATGCATTGACCAAATAGGCAGATAATACCTGCTGTTTTAGGAACAGTCTTCCCAAAAAGTCCCATGACAATCCGACCTATTTTCAGAACAAATTAAACACCAATGGGTCAGTCAGTTAATAAGTGGAGGTGCAATATTCACACATGAACAAACATCATGCCGATATTTCTCCTTGATACAGACAAGACCAAAGAAATCATGCCAGCAAAATACAGGCATAAAGTCAACATCAAATTTGATAATACTAGTAGCAGCAATCACTCTAAATGACATACAACAGAAGCAAATCACTTTGTACTGTAAGCATTGGTGGTAAACTAGATGATGGCTGTTCCAAAAAAAAAAAAAAAAAAAAAAAAAAAACCTAGATGATGGCATCAATCCATAAGGTGCTGTAAGCAAATCAATAACAGGACCAAAATGGCTAGACGAGTAGACATCTAAAGTTATCTCGCATGCTGATCTGACAGAGTAACAAGAGAGACAGGGGAACAAAGGACAGCAGTCGCCACAAACCTGCCGGCTTGCCGTCAATCTCGATATCGAAGTAGACCTTGTGGGTGACCTCGGTCAGGTCCTTCTTCGCCTGAAACCCAAACAAAATCCTTCATGATGCACATCCATATCGATAAAGAGATAACAAATCAGCAGATACAACTACTAGCTGCTTGGATCCGCATCTAACAGATTCAGACACTAGGCGCAAGCGTCACAAATAATCAAATCGACGAACAGCTAGAGCAGTAACGCGTACGAATCAGATCGGATCGCAGAAACAAACACGCAGAGAATAGAGAGAAGGGAGAGGTGCAAAAACTATGGGCGTGTGGGCAAGGGACGGACGAGGTGGATGAGCACCTGGGCGAGCGTAAAGGCGGCGGCGGCGAGCGCGAGCCACAGGCACACCGTGGCGGGGCGCCAGGCAGCCCGCGCCGCGCCGCTCCTCTTCCACCCGCTCGGCGCCATCTCCCGGTCGGTGCTCTCCTCCTCGTCGCCGCCGCCGATGAGGTCTAGAGAATTCTACTAGATCTGGTTGTTCGCTACACTCTGCATCGCAGTCCACGGGAGCACGACCAAATATGGGAAAGGACTGGAGGAGAGAAGTTGCTGCACTGGCTGACAAGTGGGGCAGAAGCGAAACGTGGGTCCCACATGTCAGTATAAGAGTGGTTGGTTTGTTCTGTGATCGAAGTACTGACGTCTCATTCATTTGTTATTAGAGGTTCAAGACAGGTTCAAATATACAAGATTTTATCGTTTTAAAAGAAACTCGGGTAACCTGGGCATGATGTCATTAATAATAAAGAAGAAATTGGAGATTAAATTTAAATTGTATAAATTAACAGAGATCGGCTCCAACGAAATAAAGCAGTCACCGACAACAATAATTCCACGCACCACACTGAAAAATACTCCATCATTAATTAGTTCATCACGGGTTTCTTAACAGAATACAATATGCTTCAATCAAAGATGTATGTGCACGGATCGTATTAGTTTATCACAGTTCATCGTCATGCAACTCTCCGCTGTTAACTATGACGACTTTGGCCTTGGGCACGCCACTCGCTTGCCCTTGTGCTTCAATCTCGTGCACGACGTCCATTCCGTCCAGCACCTTCCCAAACACAACGTGTAGCCCGTCCAACTTCTTCGGCAACCTTTGCGCGCACCAAAAAAAAAAAAAAGGGCACACGATATATCATTAGCCAAAACACACAATGCATCTAAAAAAACTTATGAAGAAATCGCAATTATATTGCTCAGGGCCATGCATTCAGAAGATCTTACTCGCTTTCTTTCACAGTAGTGATGAAGAACTGGCACCCGTTTGAATCTTTCCCGTAGTTTGCCATGGACAGAGTGCCTGCAAATTAAACGCAGCCAGACGACATGCATGCATGAGCACACAGCTCCAGCTCCATGGAAGTGTGTTGTTTCTGGTTACAATTAACTTGGAGTCTGTCAAGCGGCCGGCGTGTACACTCACCGGAATGAGTGTGGTTGAGCTTGAAGTTCTCGTCAGGGAACTCTGCGCCATAGATGGATGTGACGCCGGTTCCGTTGAAGTTGGCGAAATCGCCTCCTTGGATCATGAAGCCCGGGATGATCCTGTGGAACAAGGATCCCTTGTACCAGAGAGGTTTCCCGTCCTTGCCAATACCTTTCTCCCCTGCATGCCAAGAAAGGAATTCAAAAAGAATGATGTTCTAGCATTCAAAATTTGTCCCAAAAGGAATGATGTCCCTAAAATGCATTGGCAATGATGCATGGTTAGGAAGCATACCTGTGCAGAGCGCTCGGAAATTCTCTGTACAGGAAAGAAAAAGTTAGCATTTCTCATCTCATAAGTCATAGTAGTAGGCAAAACAATAACACATACAGTACATCTGTTGCACTGAACAAGCAATACCTGCAGTTTTAGGGACCGTCTCCCCAAAAACCCCGGCGACAATCCGTCCTATGACAACCAGATAATTTAGAGCATCGAATTTTGACAGTGTTCAAACAACATGCATGCACGACACCTGCGGGCTTGCCGTCGATCTGGATGTCCAAGAAGGTCTTGGCCGTGACCTTCGTCAGGCCCCCGTCGTCTTGTTTATCCTCCTGACGAACAGCAACGCCGGCATGAACAAAAATTAAACAAGAATCGAAAGGCGACGACGCTGAATTGCATTCCTGGGTCGCTTTTGCGAAGCTTACAGCATGGGCCACCGCCAGGGTGACCGCGGCGAGCGCGAGCCACAGGCATGGCGCCGCCGCCGGGCTACTCCTCCTCGACCTGCTCGAAGCCATCGTGGATCGCCGCCGCGCGCCTCTGATGATTCCTCCTCGTCGCCGACGAACCTGATCGACGGAGTTTGCTTTGCTTCTTATATATTCCCCTCCTCCTGCAGCGTCCTCGGTCCTTATAAGGAGGGCCGCGCGCCGCGCTGGATGACCGGTGGGCCAGGCAGAAACAGTGATCATCCTTGGAGTTCGTGAGGGCTGTCTGTTGGCGTTGGCTACAAATAGACAGACGGTCGTTCAAACGCTTTGCCCGTATGCTATTTATACATGATGCTATGCAGATCATCAATAGCATCAAATTCAAATGTTTGCCACCTAATAAATTGATGTAGTTACAACTTGGAAATGCTAGAGCGTGGCTGGCTAATCAACACGTCTCAAGCAGTAATGTTGCGAAAAAAGGCACGGCGATGTTTCACTGACATGTGGCCCTAGACCCCACTTGTTAGCCTCATACTAGACGATGTCGGTGCTTGTCTGTGCGCTTTTGTCATGGTCGACAAGCATCGTCGCCACTCAGAATTAAAGAAGAATCAAGAGGCGACGATGCTGAATTGCATTGCCCCACTTGAATAGCATCAAATTCTATAATATCTTTTATATCATCTCAAATTTATAATTTTTTTATCCTCACAAAAAAATTATAACTTTTTTATATATTAATAAGAAGTCTAACTGAGTCCTATGAGAAAAATAAGAGATTCGTGTGCAGCATAAGAGATGATTCTCATGGAATAATATGTGTGGAGCGCCTCGTCGTTGGGGCGATGACCCAAGCTTGTGCATTTTCTTTGAATTTTGTGAATTGGAAGTTTTATGGCAGCTCTTTTAAATGTGTCGGCATTCTTCTCCTTCCAAAATTTCCAAATTTCTCATTATGCAAGAGTTTACGATCTGAAAGACTGAAAACTATGTTTTGTAGTATTTTTTTAGCGAATTGGCACAAGAACGTGCCAATGCAAATTCTATGACAAAAAGTGTTTTCGGAGTATTTGGTGTGTCATGACCAGAGTTATCATGTTCTTACATCGACAGGAATGATCGAAGAACCTGGATTATTGAGGAATGTGGTACGAATGTACTATAGTTAGTTACTACGGAAGGTTTTTACATTGCGAGAACGTGATGGTTCCCAGAATTGGATCCATGTTCCTCACGGAATTCACAACATATTTGATCATAAGCTAATCAGAGTAACAGGCAACAGCGTAAAAATGCCATCTCCCTCTGTCCCTCCTCTTTCTATTCCACTTTGGCTCGTGCGCCATTAAAGACGAGCATGGTACGGGTCGACCCAGCGGATTGCTGAACCGAACCGTAAAATTGATCCTATTGGGCCCCTATTTTGACCCATGAAGAGCATAGGGATCAGCTGCTCTGAACCTCAGGGTCGAGTGGATCGATCCACACCCTGCACAGCGTGCCGCCGCCGCCAATCTCTGCACTAATCTGACGTCCTCCTCTTCAAAAGGCAGCTCATCAATCCTCACGTTATGCTGATTCGCCACGCCGCCCCAGAGGCCCAGCGTCATCTCGTATAGCAGCGATGATGTCCACCTGAGCCGGCGGCGAGCTGTCAAACCGCTGGATGATTTGTTGAAGCTTGGCGAAGGGGAACAAGCAGGCTTGGCGCGCACGAAGAACGATGCTAGTTATTCGACGAGACGGTCGCCGCCGCTGGCAGCGCAAGGATATGGATCGATCCACGCTATCCACTAGTTCGTGTGGGTCGAGCGACGGGTGTTAAATGGATAAACGGTGCCCCTAATTCTGATTAACGGATCGATGGTTTGCATCCGGTTCGATCCACGGGTGAACCACGCCCATCCTTATGCGCCATCCAATACCACCGTCGTCAAGCAAACAAACACCTCTCAGGAAGGTATCCACTGCACGTTGGAAGAACAGAGTGGCTCACTGGCAGACTGGCTCCCACGACACGGGACAGGGTTCTCGACGTAGAAGAAAAGAGATTGACATGATTCGAATTTTATTCCAAGTGCATAAAACAAGTCGTTACACTCAAACACAAACCATCAGCTCCAAACAAATTAAAACAAGAGACCACACTGAAACGACTAGCACTCAGGCTTCCATCAAAGATGGATCGGATCACTACAGCTCATGCTTCTCATCAGCAGGCTTGGGCAGCTCCCCGCAATTAACTATGACGACTTTCTCCTTGGGGACACCACTCGGCTGGCCTACAGCCTCAATCTTGTGGACGACATCCATTCCATCAACCACCTTGCCAAACACAACGTGTATCCCGTCCAACTTCTTCGGTAACCTTTGCACAAACAATTAAATGACAATAAGCACGATCAGCGACAAACATTAATAATATCAAAACAGGGAAGAAGGAAAATCTTTTGCACAAACTACAATTGTGCAGTGTGGCGTTTGCGAATTTAGGACCAGCGATTATTGCTCGAGGGTCATTGGAAAAAAGATTTACCGGTCTCCTGGTACGGTGGTGATGGCAAACTGGCTTGCGTTTGTATCTTTGTCATAATTGGCCATGGAAATAGTACCTGCAGCGCATTCGAACAACAGGCATCAGCGCTGATCAGCTTGACCGAGCTACAACTAATAAGGTTTCAAGCAGCACATAGTTAATTAGTCACCAGCTTCAGCGTGGCCGAGCTTGAAGTTCTCGTCAGCGAACATCTTGCCGCCATAGATGGAATCGATGCCCGTTCCGTCGCCGTTTATGTAATCACCTCCCTGGATCATGAATCCTGGAATGATCCTGTGGAATGTGGATCCCTTGTAGAAAAGTGGTTTACCGTGCGTGCCCATTCCTTTCTCTCCTGTATAAAAAGAGAGTTGAGAGGACAGGAATCAGAAAGAAAGCCCATTCATTTTTTTGAAAGAAAGTCCATTCATTTTTTAAGAAGTATATTTTTTAACTAAACTTTTGAGATATGATTTTTTTAGACATAATATGGTTAGGAAGCATATACCTGTGGCAATTGCTCTGAAGTTCTCTGAAAAAAAAAATACACACAGAGGCAGTTAAACCTTTTGCTCATGTCAGAAGAAAACCAACACCACATTTGTTGAATCAAACAATGAAGTTGTCAATACCTACTGTTTTAGGAACAGTCTTCCCAAAGAGTCCAATGACAATCCGGCCTATGACAACCCGCGACCATTTCAAACGTTAATGAGATGGGGGCATCAAGTATCAGGAACCAGCATACACACAAACAAAGATAATACAACTAGGGAGGCAAGGCAGCCATCTTAATTAAGATACTCAGGCCGGCCAATCTTATAATCCTCAATTTTTGGTAATGGTGAGGAAGATCACGATGAAAGAAACTTCTTGTTGCATACACACACGAACTTTATCTAACCATGTTCACACAAGGGCGGCGATGGCATATCATGCACAAATGGAAGATATCAGGGTTGGAAATTAAACGCCGGGGTAAAACCTGCAGGCTTGCCGCCGATCTCGATGTCGAAGAAGACCTTGTTGGTGATCTCGGTCAGCTCCGCGGCTGATTCTCCTTGTGCCTGTAGTGAAGGGTTTAGGCATCAACGAAGGGATCTCAGGACGATGCAAGTGAGATGGGTGTTGCTAAGGATGCATGCAGAATTGCAGACGGATGAATGGGAGAAAAAAGGCACCTGGGGAAGCATCAGGGCGGCCGCGCCGAGAGCCAGACACAAGCACAGGGTGCTCCTCCTAGTCGCCATCGTGGGTTGCTTCCGGTTCCTCGTAGCGTCGATGAAACTGAGCCTTCTAGTTCCAATCCTGCAGCGCCGGCGAGTCAGTGTATATAAACTTGAGGGTCTGTGGGAGCTTGATCATCCTGGACCGCACAATGAACTCATGCAACTGCCTGTTAGCTACAAATAGACTCTTGGTCGGTATTACAGCAAGGACAAGCAGACCACGCGGGAATCGCAGGTCGCCGTAACAGATCCAAGCATTCAATGACTAATTCTGGCCCGGTCGGTTAATCTTCTCTGGCACGATCCGAGTAGCAATGTTGGAATAGAGAATCATAGAAACATACAGCTACGTTTCACCACCATGCGGCCCAGGTCCAACCTGTTGTCGGATTTTGTCCTTTGGGTTTCAACTTGCATTGAAATTGCACCGATTCAACTGGAGTGTACAACTTGCCCACAAAAGTGCAGTACAACAGCAGAAGTGAAAAGTGATATAGTAGCTATGCCCTAAGTCACTGTCCTCTCGGTTTTCACTTGCATTGCAGTTGGTTGCACCGGATCAACAGGTACACATCTTGTCCATACAAGTGCAGTACAACATTAACTGGAAAGTGATCTACTAGCTATATTCCAAGTCATTGTACACAAACTACCGATATGGAAAAACAAGAATCATCAACCGATGCAAAAGTTTGCTTCGCTTCTCTCCGCTAGCGAATACGGTGTGGGTTCACTATCAGTAGCTAGCAATCAAAATACCACCATGCCAGCAGGATAGTCGCCTCACAGATAACACAGACAAGCATTTGCTCTCCACGTCCAAGACCCTCAGTCTTCAGTCTTTAGATGCACTGGCAACTGGTTCTTTCTTTTCGCCATACCTCTGCATTCGAATAACAAGCAGAGTTTAGTAAGCAACACATGATGAATAATCCACTGAATTGCAGGTCAATGCTTTCAAATTTCAGTCAATTCTAGGGTAACATGATGCCAAACCATTGACCTCAAAATATACTTGCCAATACAAATACATGGTAGTCCCTCCATTTTGATACCAGTAACTTAGAAAACAAACCAGGGATGATGAGCAAAGGCTCTAACTCAGTTCTGATTGCTTCCTAGCACCGAGCTAACAAGAAGCAATGCATCACTGGACCATGGATCAGTTAATTTTGATTAGACCTAGACACAATCAGCATTAGCAACCACTGGCCACTGGGCATAATCACTTTGAGAAACCCTGCTACTGTACTGCATAGAATTATGCGTGTAACTTTCATGCAGCAAAGTAATCACAACAATCAGCAACATAGAGGTCTCACCTGCTTTCCAAAGGTGAACGGGACATACTTGTACTTGATCATATGCATAATCTGCCGCTTCATTGTCAGGAAAAAGAGCACGATCCAGTAGCAGAGAAGTATTGGCCAGAAGACAGGAACATCAAATACAGAAAAGAAGGTCATGACGAAAGCAATGAAAAAGGCTTTCGTGATGGAATACCTGAAACAAGATTAATTCGTTAACATAGTTTCAGCAGTAAATTTCCACTGGAAAAAAGGGACCAAAAAGGACATAAATCCACTAGCCAGTGAAACACCAAAGCTTGACTGAGTAGGCTAGTAACATGATGTCCTAACGTAGCCAACTAGCCTACAGTTCTGAAGATATCAAAGTGTTCCCAGGAAATAGCAAATGACTAACTAAATTCACTTGATAGGAACCAGAGAGCAGTGCCACAAGTCCACAAGGGTTCATTGTCTTAGAGACTTCTATATTATCTGCAAAATGGTACCCAGATGGAGAAAGATTGTACAATTCCATGTGAATCATACAGAATTTAGATGACTGCTGGCAAAAAGAAAGAACATCACATCGCAATAACTTAAAAGGAGTGACAATGTATTTCACTATAAAAATGGAATATCAAAAGGTGAACATTTACTGAAAAGGAACCAATTTACAAAAAGACAACAGTTCCACAGGGAAATGTAGCCTGTATTCCTTATTTCTTAGACAAATGCATAACAAAAACTCTAAGAAATCCAATGGAGTGACAAAAAAGAACGTACTATGTTATTTTCAAAGGAATCAAATATTCACTGGAACTAGCTAGGATATCCCCTGCCATCTGTTTATGTATTATTGTATCCCATGGAGCACACATAACATTAGTCAATGAAATTTAAACGGCTCCAAGCCTCAAACAATACTAAGTACAACTGTACTAGTACCACCGAATAAGAGGGAAGCCAACACTTGTTTTCCAGCAGCTAAATAAGTACTACTAAATAAACAAAAATGATTTCAGATGCAGTGAACAGGCCACGAGACAAATATGGTTGGTTGGTTAGTGAAGGGTGAGCTAAATAAGATCTAATGCTCTAAGCCAAGCACGTTCAACACAAATTATCATATCTTTGTGATCCCTTCTACAAATCGCATCTCCAATTGTATAGTACCTAGAGCTACTAGTGAAGTACATCGCATCAGACACTTGATCATTTCAGATGCACTGCGCAATCTGTGAGAATCATTGGCTAGCTAGTCGGCTGGTGAATGGCGGACATTAACTAGCCAGTACATCTGGTTCAATCGAAATCTAACACAGTCAACATAAATCTATGGCTGCGTTATAAAATTGGATCCCTAGTTACAAGCAATCAGCTAGGCTAGTGGGCTAAGGACAGGCCAAAATGAGCTAGAGCAGAATCGCAGTCGCATACCAGAACTTGAACTCGGGGAGGCGGCGGACGAAGGGCCTAAACTCGTCGGAGCCGCGGGTGGGGAGCCCGGGCCCTGCGTCGAGCGCCTCGAGCTCCGGGTCAACCATGGGGGAGAGGAAGCCGATGAGGAGGTTGAGCAGGTAGATGCCCAGCCCGTAGGTGACCACGTAGAAGCCCTGCACGAAGTACACCCGCAGCGCGTACACCGCCGCGGCCACGAGCGTGCCCGCCCACCGCCTCCCCATGTGCGGCGCCGCGCGGTCCAGGTAGTGCTGGAACGTCCGCGACGCCTCCGCGCGCCACCGCTCCACCGTGCCGCCGGCGCCGACGGGAGTGGGCTCCATGGCCGCCGCTTCGGATCCCGGGGGGTTCGGCTCGTCTGGTGGGTTAGGTTTCGTACCTTGGGGGACTGGAACTCTGCTGAATCGCAATCGCGAGCAGAGGAAGGGGATTCAGAATTTCAGGCGCCGTGGTTTCCGGAGCTCACGTGTTAGTATAAAAAAACGGTGCAAAAACATTTAAGATAAACTATATCTTATTATCCTATAATTAATCCGTTTGTTTTAGGCGTATTAGAATAAAAAAATAGTGGCGTATTTGGCCACCAGTTTCTCTTCAGCAATTGCTATAGGTCGATGCTATATGAAAATATTTTTACGAATCTATTCGTAGAACTTTTATACACGAAGTATGCATATAATTCGACTAGTTATTAGTCAAAACTCATGAAGCTTGTTTTTTTTTTGAAAACGTAATAATAGTCATAATTTCAAACGTAGTACTGCCTTACAAACATTTTTTTTCTTGGCAATTTCCCAACACAAACATCGCTTAGATACTTACATTTTTCTTACTTGGGACTGAGCAGGCAAATGTATGACCGGATTGTCTAGTCTGATGAAACCACGGTTTTGTGAAACATACAAGAAAATGTGGTTCTTCAAAACAGAAACAAGAAACTGATTCTAACAGTGAAGAGGGACTTCGTGATCTGCCCTAGTATATCTACTCCGTACTATGCTTAAAAACACGAACATTTCGTTTAAGTAAAAGATAGAAATGCTCTAAATGCTGCAATAGCATGCCCTGAATCTTCTATACATGAAGGACCAGTGGCTGTTAAAAGTCTGCTTAAGTTGCGTCTAGTGTAGCGAGCGGCTGTACTGGGTTGGAGTGTGGAGTACTACAAGACTGTTGACACGATGCTAGAAATCGAAAATCATATCTTCATCCCTATCTTCTTCGTCCAGATGACTATCTTCATCCAGCTTCTCGCACTCGAACAGATAAGGTGCATTGTCCTCTACATTCTCCTTGGTGTCATTCAGCTCTATGATACGGATCATCTTCTCACAGATTGAGGATTGAACTAACCCTTCTGAGATGTCTTGATCTGAGCCTAGCCCAAGAAGCGAGACGCATTCATCATGGAACTCTTTATCGTTGGACGACAAGATCAGCCCAGCGATTGATTCTGCAAGGTCAGGAACATATTCACGAACCTGAAATGACATAAAGAACATGATTCATTTAGCTGCATTCATAAGCATAGAAACAACAAGAACATATTCACCAACGATTCCCATATTTAAGGCCCAAAGTTGCAAATGATTCAGCTAAGGCCATAACCAGTTGAAAACCAGCTGAAATTCATGTGTCCTTGTGATAGAGAACTCCAAGAGTGTAGTTGAGGTTAGGACGTTGTAGGCTGTAGCTTGTAACTCAATAATAAAGAGCTCACGCCCAAAATTGGCATATACATTTTGTGGATAAATGCATACAACAATTTGAGGAAAGTGAAAAGTATTCACAATAAAGATAGGAGTCAACCGAGTGTCTTGACAAATGTTCATGCAGAAGTGAAAATGTTCAACTGCTCAAGTTGTATATCCTTTTTCCCTTTTCGAGACCAGATTTCTACTTATTTTACCATGTTATTAATTGTTTCCACTATTTAACATGGCCCTGCATCTAACTTGAAAGTTGAAACATATGATGTACCATAGATTTTTGTTAATCGTTGTTCTGATACCTTGTTTAAGTAATTTCTCAATCTAGTAAAGAGTGTAATTTGCAAAGAATAAGAAAATTCGGTCTGAACCTGCCTTAGCTTCTACCCAACTAGCAAGAAAGTTTCTTCAATAAAAAATTCAAAAGCATATTATATAATGTTAGTTAACAGAAAACATAAGGCGCATACCCTTTGACCATGACAACTGAGAAAATCTCCAGCGTGATCTGCTTTCAAGTGAGATAGCGCAGACTTGAGTGCCTTCCTTACAAGGTGTCTATCTTGTTGAGATCCCTGGCATTCTTGCATAGCAGTGGTTAGATAAAGTCAAGGACAACCAGAGGAAAACCCAAGCTTCCATATATAAATTGAAGATTTCAATAAAAAAAGAAAATCTTGTGAATGTATAAAGAGTATACAGTGCAAAGAATGGAAACTGGATATCATTCAAGGTAAGTGTGAATGGCAATATCAACACGAGCAAATGGCATGTCATCCCACTCAAGAACAGCATTTCCTTCATCATCTATGAAACCTCCTTTCAACTTGAAACCATAGCTTTGCCAGTCTACGCTCACCAACACATCAAAGGAGGATTTTGATATGGGACAAGGTACAAAATCTTCAAAATACAAAACCTGTAATTGTTCAAACCAACAGTTGCATAAATAATCAGCTCAGTTGAATCATTCTGTTTGAACTCCTCTAACCTCATTGAACACAAGAAAGAATGCATCTCAACAGAGCTACTTTATTGATAGTATACTGCGTCTGGAAGCTACAAGTCACATGAACAACTAATCCCGTTGTCAATGCAAAATCAGATTGTTTTTGAACTTGGTCGCCAGGCATGAGGTCTGAGAAACACCAATTCGGGGAGAGGGGGGGGGGGGGGGGGGGGGTTATAACTGAAAGCTCTGTGGAGCAAACCTGTGTGGACGAACAGATTACTGCCCAACAACTTAAATCAGATGCAGTGCGTGCAATCAGTATGACTACTTCAACATGTGGCCCTTTAGCTTTTCTTCTGTCTACATTGTTTGCTGCTCCAGTTCCAGTCTTTAGAAGATCTCTGAAGGAGGAAGTAAAGTAAAGTAAAACTTACTAATGTTAGTTTACACCTTTACAATACCATAATTGGATAATACACAGGTGTTTATTAGCATGCCACTGGCTGAATATAATGAGGACAGACCAGATATCATCAAGGTATGGACATAGGAACTTAGCACATGCATGCCCGAAATATCCAAAGAGATTGGGATTGAGCAATGAGGAAAAGGGACAAATACTCATTGTAGGATTTGTAGAGTTGTTTATTTCCTGTTGGCCACCATACACATTTTTTCTCATGATTTTCAGTTATTTGTTGACTAAAGAAACCCTCTTAGGCCCATATCAGTAATGCAAAACTTTCAATGTCTTCAAATGTAAAAATCTGGATGTCTTAAATCTTAAAGTGTGTCAATGCAAACATACTACAAATGAGTGCAAAATATGTTTTAGCAGTGGTTCTTCATTATCTTTCTCCTATTTTGAATCCTAACTAACACAAAAGGCATGAAGTCAATGAACACGAAGAAACACAATTGTATTTTTTCCCTTACCTATTCAGTATGCATGTGTCACACTTATCACAATTGTATCCATGGGAGAGTGCATAGTCTTTGAGGCCAGAAACTAGCCGGTCACTGCTTGATGCCATAACAGAATGATGGACATCATCAGAATCTTGTGGTAGACAGACATTTCTTGATTCAGCGTTGCCTATTTGCTCAACGAAGAGCTCACATGCTAAATTCTAAGTGCAAAATAAACAGCCAAACAGTAACTTAAGTTATCAGCCTCAACATAAAGGGAGGTAAATACAGAAAGATTCTCCAGTTACATGTATCCTTTACACTCAACCAGCAAAATTGAAAATAAGCCAGTCATAAAAAAATGGAAATAAGGCACAACCTATTCAAATTAAATGCTACATGAAACGTAATATGACTGACTGCCAACAATTATAATCAGCTTTAGGTCTGTTATGTTTCTCATTTCAGTTAATCAGCTCAGGGACCTATATATAACCTATTAGTTCTTTTTTCACTTTCCAAGACTTTGTTACTAGTAATCAACCATCTGCAGGCACTGCCAAGATCAAACACGTGTTGTGTTCTAAACATATTCGTATTTTTTCATGTGTAAAGGCTCCAGTTGTTTTATCATTGTAGCATACACTCACAAACACGAATTTGGATACGAGTAATGTTTCCGTCAAACAAAACTATATAAATGCATCGATATCTATGCTTCATATATTATGAAAAAGCATGAAACCCATAAAAAAAATGCAAACACGTCAAGAATTATGATTAAATTAAGCCCTGCAATGTGAATAGGTATAATGAAACCAGTGCATTTGATCTTTAGAATGGGTGGCATTAAATTTACTATTGTTTCAACCAACTAACAGATAGGCATGCTAGAAGGAAACCCAACTGACATAGCCCTTGAAATAAGAAAACATAATATAATACACATCCATGAAACAACACTATTTGATGCATTCACTTAGCAAATGGCACTGGGTATTTTGAGTCGGAGATGCAACGTATAAAGGCTGAAGGGGTTAAGAACAGGTAAAATGTGATATCACATTTGACAACTGTGGACCAATTAAGCAGCGAAAGAGCACTGAAAATGAATGAGTGCAAAGTACTAGTTTACAACTCAAGGAAAGATAACAGTTCAGAAATCCTTACTGCTGCTCTTAAGACCAGTATCTGCATAGGTTAACAAAGGAAACAATCAAGTCAGACAATATTGAAGCCAACAACAAAAAACGACAATGCTTAATCGTGCCAATTTGACACTGAGGAATTCTACCACATTTGCAAATGACTTCAGTAGGTCTCTACCATAAGATCATTATCAGTTTTATAATACTGGTGGACAAATAACAGATACAATATAATGGAAGATAATACAAATCATAGAAAATCAGATTTCAGTAGCTAAAATTCAAAATTTTGAATATGCTGTTGGCTAAAGTTAAGCAGGTAAACAGATTAGCAAAAAATATATACATATATATTTGTTTACCAAGACAGACCTTATGGAAGAAGCCAACCAACCATAATATAAGATCATCAGCATCAGCTTCATTTGAGAGACAAAGGCAGACTTCAGTTCCACTGTGTCAAGAAATGCATACATGTTTTAATCAACCACAGTATTCATAAGGCAGCATCAAACTAACAAAAGATGGCCTACCTGAATGTTGCATGATTTTTGTATGTGGTAGCCAGCCTGGAGAATCTTGCACTTGATAACTCTTCGTGAAGATTAAATCGATAACGATAAATGGCTTCATCATTGATTCCTACAGAACGGGAAATAGGCAAGAAATCATCAATGGCCTTCTTGAACTCACAATATCATTAATGGTACAAAAAAAAACTTCTCTGATATATATAAACGTCTTTCCTTCACAAAGGCAATCGATGGATATTACAGTAGTGATTTGTACAACCAAACAGGGGTTTAAAAAGGTGTGTAAAGAATTCTTTGTAATATCTGACAGATATTAAGTAGGTAGCAGAAAATGTCGAAGACTTTTCATTTGTCAGTTTAGCTCTTCTGAATTAATTCAAGAAACTGCAAGGAAAACCTAGATTGCAGAAAAAAAAGAGAGAAAATAGAAACAGAATAGAAAAAAACAAACATATGAAACTAATGCTGAAAGCAAGGAAACATAATATTTCAGAGCATCATGTGAGAGCTTGATAATCCTGTGCTCCCATGTTTATATGGCTCCTTCTATCTATTTGTTATCATTGCTATGTACAGTTTTTTATCAGAGGAATTGTCAAGATGCTATGCAACCAACGCTCTCTTAAGAACAAGATGACAATACAACCAAGTGATTTAGAATGACATGAAGCAATGGGTTCCTAGTACAGTGCTTCATTTCAAGCAATATTCATTAACGCCAACAGAACAAAGAACTACACACACATGTTGAAACAAAAAACATACCAGTAGTTGTGATTAAGAGAGTGCCATCTGCAAGTAGATAGAAACTGCATAAGACAGAGGATAATGAACAGAAAACAAGAAATACTACACTACTGCCATACAAACCAAATAAAGACACTAATAAATGCATAATCTTAGGCATACAAGTCACACCAAAGTCGGTACTCCATCTGAAGATTCACTTTCTAACTGCCAAGGAAAACATCCGCGAAGAGTATTTGTCCACATTACCATCATGCCATCATAGTTCCACATATATCATTACAACAACAACAACATAGCCTTTTGTCCCAAGCAACTTGGGGTAGGCTTCCACATGTATCATTATTATACAGAAATGCCAATGACATAATTGCATCCAAAACTCTTACACAGTCTCTATTCTCTAGCATGCTGTTTAAAAAAAAACGAACACGCTCTAATTAAAATGTGGATTGAAAAAACTTAACAGCGTTGCTGCTTACTGGAGAAGTCGAGATACTTTAGCAAAAATCAGAACTGAACTTTTCAGATAATTTGCAAAAGCAGGTGCATCGCACTGATCACGTACCCCATTTTTCCACGGGAGTCTCACGCGCCAGGTCGTTGAGTTCCAGGAACTCCTCCAGTTTGCTCCTCACCCCAGT
Source organism: Urochloa ruziziensis (assembly GCA_015476505.1). Classification (NCBI taxonomy): domain Eukaryota; kingdom Viridiplantae; phylum Streptophyta; class Magnoliopsida; order Poales; family Poaceae; genus Urochloa; species Urochloa ruziziensis. Next base: position 21,156,424 of record CM027126.1, read on the forward strand.
GTCCGAAACTGCACCAGCCAAGTCCACCAAATGTAAGCATTACCCAATTTAGGAGTGCGTCAATGAACGCCGCCGCAGTCCACATTACCGGAGACACGCAGCTGCGAAGGGCTGGCGGATTCGGCGGGGCGTTTGAGGGAGAACGTGAGCCGGCACGGCGACTCGGACACCCGGCAGCGCTGCACCGCCCAGTACACCAACTGAAATGGAGCCGCAAAACATGAATCGCGAGGAGGTGCAGTGCGGAATTGGGAGGGGTTTGGAAGGGGAGAGAAGCTTACGAAGTGGAGCAGCTTCCGATGGGGAGAGGAGACGGACGCCATGGTGACGAAGAGGAAGAAATCCAGCCGACTCGACTGGTGCTTCTCTCTGTGCCGCAGGTTCCGAAGAGGATGCTGCGGATCGTCGAGCCGGTCGCCGGAGTTCCGCCGCCCTCAGGCCGCCGTCGCGGCGCTCTCCAACCACGCCACTCCGTCTGAGTGGGGATCAGGATGGTCGTGAACCAAAATATGAGACCAAGCGAGGGTCTCCGCGCAAAAGTACGTTACCAGACGCGCCCGCAGGCTCTAGCTGGGCCGCACAAACGGCTCGGGCTCACATCGCGGGCCGAAATTTGTATCGCGATTATTAATCGCGATCCAAATTTTGGGGATATTTAACATTTTACTATCATAACACGGGTGCCGCCTCCTCAGATAGCATCATAACGGACGACGATACATTTTTACCACTACTATACAACAAAGACAACGCATTTACCACTTTTGCTGGCGTGGCACGCCACCTGCGCACGCCACGGCGGATGTCTGCCACCTACGCTCGCGACATTTATGTGAACCCCCTAAACTTCTCTCTTCTTCTCACTTGCGGTCCTCCCCACCCACCATGCGCGTCACTTCTAGTGCCTCCACCGCGACGCCCGCGGCGCGTACCCTGGTGTCGGCCACCGCCGCCGCGGCTTCCTCCGCCTCGGCGCCCAGCATCTCGCCGTCCATGTACTCCACCCCGCGGCGCTCCCCCGGCGCGTACAGCCACTCCCCCTCGAAGTGCGCTGGCGAGAACGTCGTCACCATCGCCAGCTTGGGCGCCGCCGCCGGCGTTCCGAGCTTCCGGCTTCTGCTGCTGGGCCGCCCTGGCGGCGCGGAGGATGACCTCACGGAGCGCGCGGCGAACGGCGAGCCAGAATGCGCCGAAGAAGCCCGTCTCTGTGTGGTTGGGCTCCGGGCAGTGGTGGCACTCGACCACGCCAGCGCCGTCGTAGAGCATGGCCGGGTGGAGGAACCAGTGCCCCGCGAAGAGCAGTAGAGCACCTCCATGTCGATCCCGTCCAGCTCCGGTGAACAGAACATTCAGTGGAAAAAGAAACAAGCACGGACAGATAACGAAACAGGGGACATGTTTTCCCCCAATCTAAGATGAACTAAAATTTTCAGCACAATTCGCTGAATGCAGTCTCGTAAATTGGAGTGCAATTAAACTGCAAGAAGATCGAAAGATTTCTAGCCACGATTTACGATTCTATCCACTGTCCCCCACCGCAAGTTCAGTCGGCCATGGAAATCAGTCAAAATTCCTCCATTGCTCAGCAGATTAAAGAACAACAAAAATCCAGGCAAAGACAGAGGATTTAGAGCACTCGAACTGCCTCCACCAGCGGGAACTGTCTCCGCGCGCCGCGGACAGCTCCGCATCCAGCTCAGCGTTCCGCCGCCGCAGGAGCTCCGCCTCCTCCACGGCCACCGCGCCGAAGGCAGCGCTGCTCTTCTTCCCCGCGGCCGCTCCGCCCGCCGACGGCGTCGCGACGCCGATGGAGATGGACGGCGCCATTGTTCAGATGGAAATCTCGAACTCGGAAATAAAAGGACTGTGCTCGTGAAGGACCGCAGGTGAGAAGAAGGTAAAAATTCGGGGGTTTCACATAAATGTCGTGGGCGTGGGTGGCAGACGTTTGACGTGGCGTGCGCAGCTGGCGTACCACGCCAGCAAAAGTGGTATTTTCGTAGCATCTTTTTCCATTGCATGGTAAAAATGTAACGCCATCCGTTAAGATGTTATCTGAGGAGGCGGCACCCGTTATGATGGTAAAAAGTTAAATATCCCCAAATTTTGGGAGGTGGAAACCACAAATACTGGATACCGCAAGGATCCCCGTGATAAATCACCACCCGCCGCTTGACGTACTCGATCTGGACCGTACAGATTCCATCGTCTGTCAGTCCTGACAGGTGGAAATGTCTGTCAATCCGACTGCGAGGATATGCCGGACCCACGTGTCAGGGCCCTGTCACAGGATCGCCTGTTCCTCCCCGCCGTCCGGCGGAGCCCGGAGCACCGCTGCACGCCCGCACCGGAGCTTGTCCTGCGCCTCCGTCCCTTCGCTCACGGAGGCCTCGCCGCAGGCCGCAGCGTGGTCCAGCCTCGGTGGCCGGCGGAGCTGCTCCGTGGCCAGCAGGAAGAGGCCGTCGCTTTCCCACAGAATTTTGAAAGTTCCGTTCAGAATATTCGCATCACGGAGAAGCCACCACCGCCTCGGGAATCTCGCGTCGCCGCGATGAAGGTGGAGCTCGCTGGGCGCACCTCCCAGACGACCGGCAAGGCGGAGGAGACTCCGCCGCCGTCCCCGGCAGCCGCTGCGGCACCATCGGCCGCGGAGGACGCGCCGGTCCTCCCCGACGGGGGCGTTCGGCGCCGGCCGGGGTCCGGGCGGTTCGCGCAGCGCAGCGGCTCCTTCCGCCGCGAGGTCGGCCGCGCCGCCGCCGAGACCTTCCTCCTCACGAGGCTCACCCTGATCCTCCTCCGCTACCTCGGGTACTCATCAATTCCATTTCGATTTAGCTTCTGGCTGCTAATTGTGATTCAGTTTGTTGCTCTACTTGCTTTTGTACGTAGTACAACCTTTACTTCTTTCACAATTCCACCTGTGCTCCTGCTACACCTACGTGCTCAATGGCACTTTATTGGGGACTTTATCTTTGCTCAGGAAAAAAAAAATCTTCGTTGAAAAAGAAATGGAGACATGCTTGTTGGTACTCATAACCTTAAAATTATGCAGTACATAATACAGCTGCTGCTACTAAAAATGACTGGAATTATGGGCATATAGGCAGATGGCATTTTATCAGACTGCAAATTTCTGTTCAGTTTATTGTCATAACTTGTCAAATTTATGCAGGATAGGCTACAGATGGATCCGGCAGTTCCTAGCCCTCTGCTGCTACACTTTCTTGCTGATGCCAGGTTTTATTCAAGGTTGGTGTTTCCAAGTTTTCCATTGTTTTATTGGGCCACATATTACGTGTCCTTTTAATTCTCGAAAAGGCCTGTGTGATTAGCATATTGAACCCATACAATACAACTGTGCTGTCTTAATGAATTTTTGCTCTACTCCAGTTGTATATTATTACTTCTTCTCTAGCCAAGTTCGTAGAAGTGTTGTATATGGAGATGAGCCAAGAAACAGGTAGTTCATTCAACTCTATTGCCATGTATCTAGTATTTCGTCTTGATAAATCATTTGGTAAGTTTTTTTTGCAGATTGGACTTGTATATACCCACTAGTACGACCGGGTTAAAGCCAGTCGTGGCATTTGTTACTGGTGGAGCATGGATCATAGGGTGAGTACAAGTATGTTCTATCTTGAGCTCCAACCATTTGTTTTTTTATATTATAGCTATTAAGGTAAAGCTTGATTTTGTCTTGACTTTGCATATCAAATTATATATTTCTCAGGTACAAAGGGTGGGGGGCCCTTTTAGGCAGGCGCTTAGCCGAAAGGGGCATCATAGTTGCATGCATTGATTATAGGTAACTGGAATGTATTTCCAAGTGTGTAAAGCATGATCATTCAGACCATAGTCACTGAGGATGCAAATGCTTTGTTTGCAGAAATTTTCCTCAAGGGACTATTAGTGACATGGTAGAAGATGTTTCTCAAGGAATCTCATTTGTCTGCAACAATATATCAAGTTATGGAGGTGATCCTAACAGGTTTATAACTCATTCTGTTGTACATATTTTCAACCTTGGCCATTACAGTCACTAAAGTTGTGGCATGCGCATTTGCATGAATGATAACACTTCACATGCTTTAGAACCTCAAAATAAGTACTGTTGAGGTAGAATATTGAAGGCACGCTTTGTTTGCCCATTCATTCTTTGTAGATGATTGTCCTATTTGACTTATCTTATTTTTTCCAAAAATGTTTATCACCCCTAAGATGACATTTAAAGTACTTTGTTCTTACATATTCTATGCACAATATTCATGCAGGATTTATCTTGTTGGTCAATCAGCTGGTGCACATATTGCTACGTGTGCCCTCTTAAATCAGGCCATTAGAGAATGTGGTGAAGGAGATACTTCCTCTTGGAGCGTTTCACAAATAAAAGCTTACTTTGGTATTTCTGGCGGGTAAATTATTCATATCTCTTTAAATAGAGAAACTATATGTTTGTCTGTGAGAATCCGTGCATAATTGTTAGTATTCTCCAAATTTGGGCAATCCTGCCAAATGAAGTAGGTACCTGGTTGCATGCTATTGTAGTTTATTGCCAAATTGAGAAGTAATATGATCGCTCCAGATTCAGTAGACGAGTGGGATGAGAATGATAAGATACTCAGTATTATATGTAGTACCAAGTTTCGAAAGACCATAAATTATGGACCTCTTTAGCACTTACCTCAAGATTTAATCATGGCACTTGTTAGATTCAGTATGACCAGCATCCTTTACAGGCCAGTACGGACAGTAAACCATCTTAGATTTTTCTTTGTGGGGAAATGGGTGGATTAGCCTTAATTTTTTAGAATGATCTCTGCAGGTACAATCTCCTTAATTTGGTTGATCATTTCCATAGACGTGGCCTTTATCGATCCATCTTTCTCAGGTTTACTGTTATTATTCATTAATATATTTTTCACAAATTGGTGATCCTGTTAGCCTATTATGACTCTGTTCAATCATATTTTCCAGTATTATGGAAGGTGAAGAATCACTCCAGAAATTCTCTCCACAAGTGATGATTAAGGAGTCATCTGCTAGGTCTGCAGTTCCTTTGTTGCCTCATATTATCCTTTTCCACGGAACAAGTGACCATTCAATACCACCAGCTGAAAGGTGCGTCAAATTACAATATATGAACACAGGGCACATGGTAAACGCTGTATAGAAAGTTTCTATATATAATGATGATCAACCAAAAATGCAGCCAAGCATTCGTTGATGCTTTACAACAGCATGGTGCAAAAGCAGATCTATTCTTGTATGAAGGAAAGACACATACTGATTTATTCCTTCAGGTAGTCATTGTGTCACACTTTTTAGATCTGCTTTATATTCTGGTTCAATAATAGTGGCATACTGGCATTGTTGTTTGATTTTCTGGAAAGTTTTGGGGAGTATGAGGATGACTGAGACTATGAATACTTCAATCGAGCATAGAAAGTACTTTCCAATGACGAATTTTTCTGTTGGCAGGATCCTCTTCGTGGGGGTAGAGATAAAATGCTCGAAGAGATCGCCAGTGTGATACACAGTGAAGATCTAGACAAATCTGCCGACCACATGGTCGTGCCTGCTGCCCGGCGTCTTGTTCCGGAATTCATGTTGAAGCTCGCTGGCAGAGTAAGCCCTTTCTGAAGAGGACGGTGGTGGTTTGTGATTGCAGCAACAGCCAGACGTAACTGTAATATTGCCCGTGTTTAGTTCCCACCCGAAATCTTTTCACCCATCACATCAAAGGGGAATCTTAGATGCATGAAGTATTAAACGTAGACAAAAAGGTGAAAATCTATATGGATGGGCTGTAAATCGCGAGACGAATCTAATGAGCCTACTTAATCCATGATTTGCGATAGTAATGCTACAGTAACCATCCGCTAATTATGGATTAATTATCCTCTAATTACCATCGTTAGATTCGTCTCGAGATTTCCAACCCATCCATATAACTTTCCACATTTTTCGTCTACATTTAGTACTCCTAAATTGGTAAAATCAATACCCGAAATCTTTTCACGAAAACTTTTCGTGAACTAAACACGGCCATTATGTACATTAGGGACAGGCAGCCTGACGCGAACCTGGTTATGCGTCAGGTTTTTTCCCCCCTCCCTGATCAGCTACTCTGACTGCCATGTGCCGCGTTCGTTGAGATCTAGGGACCTGCTGTGTATATCGATCAGGAGTCAGGACGTGTCATTGTTCTTGTTCGGTATGGTTGAGCATGCTAGTATACTACCAATATTTGCAGGGACGTTTGTCACTGTTGTACTGTATTTGTATCTCTCAGTGTACAGCTTATTAAGCTCTTTTAACGGTTTTTAAACGAACCAGGCAAGATAAGCTCTTTTAACGTTAACGTGGGCGTGCCACGTGCAACATCATCAGTTTGGTGCAATGAAGGCAAAATATTGTAGCAGCATGCCGTAATCAGGCTTCTTGACCTTGTGTTTATGTCTTGAAAGGCAAAGCGTACATTCACAGATAAAGGGAAAGAAAATGATACGCTGCTGACAATTCATATGGCAGAGCCGTTGTAAAACTCCAGACTCCGTTAGAAAAAGAACACGTCCTCATGGTGAGTTCGCTTCGTTGTTCATTACTTCATTCTATTCCCTCCATGGACTAACTAATGTTTACATCGCAGGGATTCTTCAGCGATCCATGCAGGGACCAATGCTGGTACAAACAGGGTGAAAAATGCCCACGTATTCCTCATCTTCAAGTAACGCCCAAAGTGTTTTGCTTTCCCAGGCTGGCTTCTATCATCGGCACAGTTTACCTGACAGAAATCTTGCAATGAGTTGCTTCTGCCGCGGTCTTTGGAGCCTAGGAGTGCATTCTGGAGACTTTTTCAGACAATCCATCAACAACGCCTTCCATTTCCTCAGGGATTTTGTCATCCTAACAGAGAAACCAAACATCAGTGGTGGATACACTACCTAATCTCTAAAGTGAACAAAAGAAAGGTGCAACTTGCATGTGACAAATCAATCAAACATGTTCTTTTCACGCATCCTTTCTTGATATCGGTAGGGTGAATTCCATCGGGAAAAAAAAATTGACAGTGCACAAGTGTGCCACCAGCCTACGCCACCAGAAGAGAATTCAGGTAGTTCAGCAATTACCTCTGGGTGTTTATTTGCAACGACGACACACTTGGAGGCACTAATGCTTGCACTCTTCAGATAGCTCCGGGAGCTTAAGCTTGTGGATTTCACACCATCCTCATCAACATCTTCTGACCTTGGGGGGCTCACAGTAGTGCGAGCAACAGAATCTGCACTTCTCTCCTGATCACCAATATGTTGTTCATTATTACCATCCTTTGACACAACCACTCTTTCCCTGTCATACAGAAAAGCATGCAGGATTTAGCACAACTGACACCAAAGCAAGAGGTTCTATACTTTTGAATCCTGACAACCATGCTATATACCTTGGTAAAGAAGCATGCTTTCTCTGCAGTGGAGAACCTCTTTCTCCTTTGCTGTAATGCTCCTCAAGGTGTGCAAACTGCCGTTTGAAGCGATCAACTCCACTGCAGTAAGAGAGTAGTATTAGCAACCATACCCATCCTAATAGATTAAAGAAGAATAGTACTATAAAGAACAGTGAGGTTAGCCACGTGCTTTATAAACTCCAACTCCTTGGAGCATAATAGAAACAGCATTTCACTCTTATATTGTTAAAATGGATGGTTACTGTTTCTTATACCAATTCGTGTACTGCTTTTTTTGGGTGTGCCATGTGTGTGTGGGAAAAGAGGTTCCTGGAAACATTGTGTCCTAAAAGTGAGGTAAGTGTAAGTTAGGTAAGATTTCAGCAAACAGTCATGCTTAAAGTAGACAAGCAACTTGGGAAAGAATTTTTAGGTTGTGAGGAAAACACAAAGTGTATAGGGAACTTTGTTCGATGTTGACCTTCGCTATTCCCATGGAATGGTAGTAAAACTTGGAGGAAAAGCTAATGCAATACCGCACCTTGGGTAGAGGAAGCTAATCTGTTCTCCACCTTTCATGTACTCCTCCAGCATCTGTGGATGATACTCCAGAATCTGCTTGCGGTTCATAAAATAATCAATTCCCAAACAAGATGAGTATTTTTGTTACCCAAAAAGGAAAATATATGCTCCCTACCTCTCGATAAATCAACTCCCTAACATCATCTTTTGCCAGCTTCCTTCTTTCAAATTCGAACTCAAGTTTTGAAATTGGGTGTCTTGAGGGCTCACGTTCCACATTAGCAAGGCTTGCGAAGTATGGATCAGCCAGAGCCTGAAATAATTTGAAAAAGAAAAACAAAATAATAAAATTGTATTGAAATATATGTGTGACATTTCATATGGAAATTGTTAAAGCAGTTCCAAGAAAGGAAAAGAAACTGGGTCCTGAGCTCACCTCTTCTGCTGTAGGCCGATCTTTAGGATCAAATGCAAGTAAACGCTCTAGCAGGCGAAGAGCCAAAGGATCACCATTTCTGAATTTCTGAGTAAACGGCACGGGATGCTTTTTCCGCATGCAGCTCAAGTATCTCCTAGCCTTCTCATTTCGAATCTGTAAAGGTTGTATACAACAGTAAGAATGTTTTATCAGCATGTGAAAACTCTAGAAGGAGCAGACTATCACAAAAGAAATAAATATATCGATACTGAAAGAAATATTTCACTGGCTTGCAGTAGACTTCGTTACTAAAATGGTGCATTAGGATTATAATTTCATATATCCTTTCTTAGACTTGTTCCAGGGCATTGTAGCTACTTTAATGATATAGGATGTTCGAGCCAAGATGACATAGAAAAAAAAAAGAGATGTAGTACCCGAGATAAGGTCTCGGATGATGGAGTTCCAAGAAGATCTGTGATGATATCTAATTGGTGTACAACATTCTTCCCAGGAAACAGCGGCCTTCCAGTGAGAAGTTCAGCGAATATGCACCCAATACTCCAAATATCAATTGCGGGAGTGTACTGCATATAAATTAAAACTTGTCAGAATATGGATTGGCTGTAACATAAGGATTTGGGAACATAATCTTGTCTAAACAAAACAATACACCTCCATCTTTCAGCAGAGTTTACAACAAGAACTGTGAGTTTGAGATGCTATTTTTCTAAGTATATATTAAAAAATATTATTTTAGGTGCAATGGTTGGGTCAGGCTGGGCTACCCATTTTGCAAAATTTGAAACCCAAGCCCAGCACAAGAGATGTTTCCCACGCAAGCATAAATTTTTCAGGCGGGCTAAATCAGGTTTGTTAGACTGGCAGATGAACCTGTCTAATTAGTATTGTACTTATTAAGGCATAGCTCAAATATTTCATTTGGCAAAATCTGTTGATTCAAGATCTTCTCAGAGAATAAAAACTAAAACGTCAATAAATATCCATTAAAAATAAACCATGATGTGCTACATGCACGTGCATAAGTAGTGCTCTAACAACATTAATTTTGACTGCATCTAAGTTTAAGAGCTGAGGATGTTACTTTGGAGAAAAAGGAACCACACAATTCAGGTGCCCGGTACCACCTCGTTGCCACATAATCCTTCATATAGAAAAGCAGAACAAATCACACATTAAAACAAGGAAAGTGGAACATGAATACTTCCAAAAAACAACAAGCAACTTACCGTCCAAAATATAGCTGACGGGGCATCATTAAATGATGCACGGGCAAGTCCAAAGTCGCAGATTTTCAGTTTGCAGTCCGAGTTAGCCAATATATTCTTGGGCTTTAGATCGCGATGAAATACGTTAGCTGCAGCAATGTAGACCAAGAGCACATTATCATAATAACAAAGTAGAGAGCCATGAGTGGGTGAGCCCATGACACTTTGACAAATACACAAATTGTCCGTGCTTGCTAGCTGGGATAGGTATGATGTGGGTGGGTACTAGTTCATATACTTACCAGCATGTATGTACTTGAGAGCACGAAGAAGTTGGTACAGGAAAAACTGGTGATGCTCAGGGGTGAGGTCATCATTCGCCTTAATAACTTGATGGAGATCCGACTCCATAAGCTCAAAAACAACATAGATATCCTGGAACTCTCTCCGGGAAGGAGGGAGCATGATGTGCTTGATCTCAACTATGTCTGGGTGACGGAGCAACCGAAGGAGCTTGATCTCCCGCAGTATGCGTGTGGCATCCGAGACATGCTCAAACACATCGTTGATCTTCTTGATAGCAACCCGCTCTCCGGTGCGGGTATCTACTGCTGCAGCAACTACTCCGTAACTCCCTTTACCAATGACTTCTTGGATTTGGTACTGGCTTGCCTCTCCATACTCTGTGAAGAACTCCATTTCCACTGAGTTCTGCAAGATCAAAATTTCAAGAACAGGTTGAAGTTAACAAGAGATATATGGAATATTGTGCATCAAGGACTGATTGGTTACAGAATATCTGTAGTTAAACAACCTAAGGTTAAGTGAACAGTAGTGTATTGTCGAAAGCTCCGCCAGCAGAGCAAATGACATAGCCACTAATACGAATCACAGGTTTATAAAGCTAGCACCTTTTACCAGGGTCATGGCCAACCTACTAAAAATTGACCTATTCACTAAAGGCATGGGCAGGTAAATTCAGTAGGAACACATGCAAGGGCAAAGACCTTTTCTCATTGAGTCGGTCCTTAACAGCAAATAGGCAAGGGGACTGGAGCTGGGGGCACAGATCAAGTCAACATTAGAAGTCCAGTCAGATCATCAAAAACACAAGTGGGCAACTTGAAGAAGTGTTCCTCAGGATCACTATAACGCGGGTGATGCAAGCAATTGCCGATACCAAATTGAAGTTTGGTGACGCAAAACGAGAGCCAGACTACGAGCATAGAAACCAAAAAATGCTACAGGAGGGGTGCTTGAATTGAACACTCATAAGTTGACAAATTGGACTGAAGCCACCTCTTATTGCATCGATCAGACGATAAGCACGAATAAGATCAAAGGCACGAGCTTTACCTGCACGGCTTCCGAATGCATAAGCGGAAAGAAACAAGGTACTACTTGGCAAGAAATTGTGTACAGCATGCAAGCAAGCGACGGCCGACGGGCATAAAAATCCGATCTTGGCAACAAAATTTCCCGTGACCGCGAATCAAGGATCACGAGAAAGACACACAAAGGAAGCAAAGCAACAGACTGAAGCGAGCCCAGAGGTCGGCTGCTCACCTTCCTGTGGCTCTCGACTGGCAGCGGCATCTTGCGCTTGGGCACGCGGATGGCTCGGAGGGCGATGAGATCCGGGTCCTCAATGACCTCGAGATCGGGCGAGCCCTCGTCCCCCTCGCCGGCGACGGACGACTGGTTGGAGTTGGATGTGGAGCCGTTGCGGCGGTGGAACAAGCGGCGGAAGCCGTCGACGAACGCGCCCCCTCCGCCCATCCTCCTAGCCCCGCGCTCCCCACGGCATTGGCTGCCCGGCCGCCCCCTTAAGGCTAGCTATGTACTGCCCGCCCGGCCGCCTCCAAGCTCTCTTCCCCGCTTCTTCCGCGCTGCTGTCACTCGCTGCTCCACCTCGCCTGACGTGCTGCTTCCTCGGAAGTCGTCGGCGCCGCGGGGGATTGGATTGACGGATGCAGAACGGGATGGAAAAGGAGACAGCGATGGGCTTGGATGGATGGCGAGGAGCAGGATCTTATACCAGTTGGGATTGGATGGACGAATTCTTTTTTCCTTTTTATCCCCTGATAATGTGCCGAGTGTTCACACGCTGGTGTGGTGGGGGTGGTGGCTGATCCTGAATCCTGATGGAGTAGAGCTAGAAAAGGCTGTACCGGCCTGCCATTACAGGGTGCGGCAGTAGGAATTAACAAAAAATCCTAGCAGTGGCAGTACACCGGCAAGCACCACCGCTCGTCCACTCAACTTGCTCTCTAGATCTTCTGCACTGCAGGTACATGGAGACATGGACATTGCTTGCAACAGCAACCTTGCTTGCATACTACAGCTGTGCTCGCGTTGGCTGAACCGCGTCTCCTCGCGGCGCTGCTCAGAGCCTCAGACACGCGCACAAGCTGATCGATCGATCAAGAACTGACCCCGATCAACTTGCACGGATGGAACCAGACTGGAGCACGTGTTTGGAAACATTCCGTGAGCGTCTTCCTTGGGTCGAGCCCGATCTTGACCGGTACTGTCAGTTCCTGCAACTTGCATGCAGATCGCGTGTTCCTCTGCAACTTGAGGGTGAAACTTCGGCCCTGTTCTTTCAGGCTTAGGCCGTGTAGTTCCGCGTTGAAAAGATTTTGAAAGGGAATTTTTTCACATTTGAAGTATTAAACATAGACTAATTAAAAAACTAATTGCAGATTACGTTTGGAATTCGCGAGACGAACCTAATTAATCTGTCATTAGCACATGTTACTGTAGCATTACTGTAGCAATTTAGTGTCTAATCACGTCCTAATTAGACTCATTGGATTCGTCTCGCAAATTCCAGTCCATCTATATAATGCGATTTGTTTTTTACCTACATTTGGTACGCCATACATGTGTCTAAACATTCATTTTGGATTTTGGATTTTGAAACTAAACAAGGCCTTAGATGGTAAAAAGGTAGAAAGTACGGAAAAATATTGTTTCTATGAATGCGTGCATAGAGAGCATAGAGTGACACGGTTCTATAGGTGGATAATTTTTCGTGAAAAGGAGATGGTTTTGAAGAATCTCAACATGGCCTGGTTCCTTCATTTTGCATAAAGTTTATCTCTCGATTCTCGTGCCTCTCTCATATATGTCTCTCAACACATAAATTTTGTTTATTCTTCACTCTTTCCTAGAACTAAACAGGCTTTTATGCAGTCGCCACAAAAGGTACTGTCAGTATTTGTGGAAGCTGCATAGTAGTGGTCAACGTTCAACGTGATTGGCACATGACGTTGATATATACTACACCGGCCTGGTTCCAGTTGGATGATCCATCAGGCAGTCAGATGCCGACGTGAACACCGAGTTATTGTTAATTGAAAGTGCTCAAACAAGGGCAACAAAATTAGTATTATTAGACTTGCGCGTCCATAACAGCGTTTCACGATTGCACGTTAAGTGCGGAGTATGAACTCTTACCTTATCTTCTTATATGTGACAGGTAGAGGGCGGCGGATGTATTGGGTGTTGCTGGGCATTGGTGAGCTGAACCAAAGGAGAAAGTGGCACGGCAAAGAGGATGATGAGTAGATGTAGAAAAAATGGGAATCCTTTTGATCGAACGTCGATGAAAACCCAATGGCTCAAAGGTTAGAGTGGATAGTAGAGATGCACGGCACAAGACCGTATTATTGGAACACCATTAACAAAATTCAGGGGATAATCACATTTGTGAAATTCTACCCCTCATTTGCCATTGACATGTGGGTCACACATGACAAGCGTGTATATAAATAAAGGACTGGAGAAATTATATCAATAGCAAAATAAATTTATAAACGTAATATTAATCATTAAGAGCAAGGCTAGTGGTTTCGTCTGCTAAACGGCTACGATAAGTTTTGGGTCACGCGTATTGCGGCGTGGAAGAACTACAATGAAGGTTGGAGCGCTCTTCACTACACTGCAGGTCGGAGCGCTCTTCACCCGCCTTTTGCCAGCGTCTGGCGAGCCCCCCGCTCCACCCTCTCATCGTCAGCTCCTCGCCGATTATAATACTCGCTCTAATGACTGACTGTGTGTGGCACGTGGCAGTGTGGAACTGGCTAGTATGTTGTTCCCGCCGCGGCGGTGGCAAACGCACTGTGGCGGAACGTGATGCACAGCGCGGACACAAATGATCGGTGCTTTGATTTTGTCAAAAAAAATGATCGGTGCTTTTGCCAGAAAGAAAAGAAACATGCAGTCCCATGCAATAATCGTCGCCGGAGGCGTGTCCCCCTGGGCCCCACCCGCCGCGTCAGGTCCACCGTCCCCCTGGCGGCGCAGCGCCTCCTCGGTCGCCCACGCGGCCATCCAAGCATCCACGCTTCCTGTGGCGGGCTCACGTCCAGCCACCGTCACGTGTCAAGGCGCAGCGGGGCCCGCCTTCGCGGCGCCGGCCCATGCCAACATCTGACACCTGGGCCCTGTTCGTATGGGTTTTTGACAGCCCATTAAGGAATAGGGCCGAACTTCTCCTTGGGTTTCGGCCCATTTCGAGCTCTCAGACAGATGGCGAGCGAGGGAGCGCGCGGGGCGCAGGCGTCCAGCCGGCAGCCGCAGCCGCCGCGTTCCAGAAACGGCAGCCGGGGACATGCCTGCGCTGTGGCCGCCTGCGGATGGCGGTTGCAGGCAGCCTTGCGGCCTGCGGCCGTCCGGTTGCTGCCGCCCGCGACCGGCTTCCTCCTCCAGTCTGACGTTTGCCATCCATAAGTCAACTGGATTTCGTGAGGTTTGAAGCGCGGGTGGCGGATGGAGGTTGCAGTTGCAGGAGCCTTGCGGCCTGCGGGGCGTCCGTTTCCGCCGCCCGCGACCGGGCTTCCTCCAGGCTGACGTCTTCGCCATCCGTCCACAGGTCAACTGGATTTCGCGAGATTTGAAGCGCGCGCGTGCCTGCGGGGGGTGAAAATCCTCCGCGGGTGCTTCGGCAATGATTAGGTTTGGGCTGCAGCTTTGTGTCCGTGCCTCAATTGATGCAGCATTGTTGTAACGTAGGCGCTTGGCGGATTCGATGGTATTGCAGCATTATATTTCTTTCTTTCTTTTTCAAATCCGTGTGCCGGGGCCTGTTAGCAGAAAACCAGAACTTAGCATCTCAGTTTGTTCTTTTTTTTGGCGCCCCAGATTTTCTAGAGGCCGGTATTTCAGAATGCAGGCCATAAGGATCCCATCTGCGAAATGTTGAAAAAAGATTTCACTGGACTAGATGAAACAGAACAAAAGCATTTCCTTAATTCAAGTAGTTCATTGCTAAATTCTTGTTAAAATGGAACAGGATAGTGCAGATTGTCTATGGTGGTTTGGGCGTATACCGCTTGAGGACTAGTAGTTTTACTTCCTGCTGTTTCTTAGAGTATCAACCACCGGAGTTTCAAACAAAACAACTAAGATGCAATTAATGTGATGTGGCATTTTGGATTCCTCAAAGATATGGTATAGCGCATTTTCGTATCTTAGGGAACTACTATATGACAATAATACCATGGAATCGTCCGGGCTTCATTTAATGGGATTTTGTTTTTGGCCGTGGCCCTCATGCTCCGCATATCCCCCAAGACCACTCCAAAAGGCAGTTACTATGGAAATTACTACCATCACAGTTCACTGCTGAGAGACCACAGTCCTTCTGCACTCATACTTGCATGCCAAAATTTGACACGAAATCAAAACAGCAGTGGAAGAAATTGAGGTTTGAAAATATTTATCAGTCAGTTTTAATCCAGCTTCTGATGTAGTAGGTTTATTTGTCTTGAAACTATTGCTTCAGACCTCAAAGGGTGTGAAGCTGTGAAAACAACATGGCTTCACTCTTTCCCATAGAAAAATTGAATAAATATATAGCGTCAACATTATGATGTATTGCATCCTCGTATCTCTTCTCCATGAAAAGTTTTATGTGCACCAGTCTGAGTCAACTTGCAGCCCAAATAAGGTGGTTTTGCACCTCTTAAGTTCATTTTTGTCTTTTTCTATGTTAAATAATATATATGATGCCTATAAATAACCTGTTGTGAGGGTCTCACTCTATATCGATGATAGTAGCAAACCTCGGATCCTCTCTTTGCTTCCCATGGTAGAACACCACCCTGCGATGGGAAACCTTTCAGTTCTGCTTCTGGATGATAACCCAACTTCCTTGCAGAACATCTCAAACATGCTTGGGGAGTCTGGCTTCAAAGGTGCTTTCCAATTTTGAAGCATTCTGTTTTGAAATTCCTTTTATTTTCTTGTTTCCGCTTTGATTCAAAAAAGGAAGTGTGTTCTAGAGGGGAAAAAAGGGAAAGTCAGTCGGTACACGGTTTGGATTTGCTGTGGTGGTTGAATTTCGGCAACGGCTATATGACCCGTGGCCGTGATTGATTAGTCACTGAATAGGATAATCATTATCCAGGACCAACGTGGACATGAATTCTCCTTTTTCTCTCAATTTTTATATGATAAGACTACCTATTTCTTACCTACTCAGAATGCTTGATGCAATTGCCATAACAACTGCAACAAGGCCATCTCAACTATATTCATGTTCTACTCTTATACATAGATTATGTACCCCTTTTTTCTTTCTTCTACTCTCAGATACATCCCTGTTTAATTGGGTCTCTTTCATAAACAGATACCTTTTTCAAGGAGTCTTTAATTTTAATGAAAACTGGGGAACTTGTATTTTGTATAGTGATTCTCTCTAGTTACCCTGAAAAAGAATTTCGATGTATGTTAGCTCTTCTCAATATCATATCTTCTGTCTGATTCCTGAAGCTGACAGGGAAGAAATACATTTGTCCAAATCTGTTTGAAAATATTTTAAAAGAAACTTCATCTTTAAGGAACACGTAGAGGAGCTCAGGTCCTCTGCCCTAAAAGTCCAACTCCTATGTGATATTCTCAGGGATACTGCAGAGTACAATGTTCAAGGATTTTTGGTGTCTTTTTCTGTTTGTGTAAGCTCAATTGGATTCTGATCCCTGGTTTTCAGAATTTCTGTTCCAATTTCTGAATATTCCATATCACGCAAAACAAGTGTACAGTATGATGTTTTGGATTCTAGTTTCTGCATATTCCATTTTGTCGTATATCATAAATTTGGGTGCGTGGTATGCCGTTTCAGGTTCAAATGACTGAATATTCTGTTTTGTCGCATACAATAAATTTGGGTGTGTGGTATGACGTTTTAGATTCTAATTTCCCAATATTCCATTTTGTCGCATATCATAAATTTGGGTGTGCGGTATGATGTTTTATGTTCAAAATGTCTGAATATTCCGTTTTGTCGCATATCATAAATTTATGTGCATGGTATGACGTTTTATATTCCAATTTCTGATTATCCCATGTTGTTGCATTCCATTTTGTCGCACGTCATAAGCTTGGGGTGTATGGTATGACGTTTTAGATTCTGATTTCTAAATATCCCATTTTGTTGCATATCGTAAATTTGGGTATATATGGTATGGCGTTTTAGATTATTGTGTTTGTTTTATCCAAAACTCTAAACATTAATTGCGGATCAAATGCCTCACATTCAGGGAGTATTACATGTACTAAAAGCAGGAGCAGTAAATGAATTTTGTAACTGGATTTTTTTTTCCTCTGGCTACGCTAGTTTCTAGGTTGCCATTCCAAACACTGTTATAGGAGATAGGACCCATATTGTTAATAGACTCCACAAGAATATCGTCCGAGAATGACTCCGACAACTGGAGCACTGAGAAAAGCTCCCATTGCTTGAAAATTGATTATCAATTCCTTCTGTTCATTGGAATTTCATATCCATAAAGTTTCTCTTAGGAGTCTAATTAAAGTTCACATGTGGAGCCTATTGTTCAAGTGCAGGTTCCACTAAGTTACTCTATTCTATGCATTGTAACATTTTGCTCCCCAAATGTTTATAATCTTACCTGTTTTGTTGCCTAGTTTTCGCATTCCAAACAGTGGAGATGGCCCTGGATTTTGTTAAAAGCAGGGCTGCTATTGAGGAGGAGCTTGATTTGGTACTGGCAGAAGTTCATCTGCGCAATATACCACCAGGCTCTTTGGCAAACTCTGAGCTGCTCCACCACATACTGAATGAACTTCAAGTCCCTCTAATCAGTAAGTTTATATTCAGAACTCTATTATTTTAAGAATTTTCACCAGTCCCAAACTTACTGTTATAGGGATATTTCTCCTTGTTTACAGCAATGTGTGCTTATGACGATGAAGAGGCAATCTCTGAACTTGTGGCCCTGAGAGCATGTTCCCATGTGATGAAGCCATTGCACACAGGAAGCTTGAACATGCTGAAGGCGATAGCATTGGAACACAAATCTAAAAAGGCGATAGCATTGGAACACAAATCTAAAAAGGCGATAGCATTAGAACACAAGTCTAAAAAGGAAACACCTCAAGGGCCAATTCCTAGTAGGACCAAAAGTAGAAGGGTTTCATCATCTACTAAAGGGCCAGTTCCAAAAGTTCGGAGGGCATATCGTTGTTCAAAGAAGACAGGTCGAATCACATGGACCATTGAGCTCCATGAAATGTTCTTGGATGCTATTGAAGTTCTTGGTGACAAGCGTAAGGATAGCTCATATCTACACATGGCCTAAAATTTGAATTAGCCTTTTGTTACTTTTTATTAGCTGAAAACATGACCTTGTGCTGTTCATTTTGTTTGGGGGGTAACAGATGCTACACCTGAGGAGATTCGGAAGCTCATGAATGTGGAAGGTTTGACCTCGAAGCATATATCTAGCCATCTCCAGGTGGGGTGATTGATTAATTATTTGCATCAAATGCCGCATCAGCTAAAACTTCCTTATAACCTAATTTTTCAGTACCGCAGCTTGCAATAGCAGTACACCAATTTTGTTAGCTTCAATCTTCTCGTACAGTGAAGACAAACACCATTTTATTGTAGTCATGATTAAGCACCAACAAGCTGACAACCTGTTATGTGCTCCTTATTTTGTTTAGAATTTTAGAAGTTTTTCTACCCTTCTGTTTATTGCATTTTTGCCTGTCCCCACTGCCACGGACTTCAGTACATGTTAGGTCAAAGCATTTTTGCTGGCTATCCATTGTTATCATGGGCCTTTAAAACACCGGCATCCTTGACCGGATGTAGTATTGTTATGTTAAAATGACATTTTAAGTTGTAGTATTAGTTTTACCTTAAATAATGCAGCTTCTTAACCCTTTATTGATAATTTTCTTCTCAAATGTGATATAGAAACATCGATTGCTCCAACAGAATGCAAAGCAAGGAGCGCAGCACAAGAAGAACTCCAGCATGAAACCAGTATCTGAGCTGATAGGATCAGCACCTAGTGCTGCCTCTACTGAATCCACACCCACAGTTGATGCAGACAGTAGGGAGGTGTACCCCTCAAGGCTGTGGACACAGGTGAAGGAAGCAGCACTTTTGAGGACTTGCAGCTACAGAAGCGCATCTAGAATTTACAGAAACAGACGTTGGCAACAGATAGGAGGGTCGTCGAGCAAAGATCAGTCACCTGCGAAGAACAATGTTGTCCTAGATGGAGGTGTTTCGAGTGAATCCCCCAAAGGTGCTGGTGAAATAGGTTATTGTGCATCCATAGAAAGCCCTGGTTCAAGCAGCCTGTCAACAATTTTGGTTGATCAAATTGGAGAGAACAATCTTACAGAAGCTGCAGGCAAAAATGGCTACGTGGAAAACATTAATCTGCTTGAAGGTATCATGATCATTGATTTGCTTTCAGATTATGCAGCCTGTTGATACTTAGTCTTACCTTTTGTTTCCTACCACAACTTGCTTGTCACTAAAAGGCTTTGTTGTTTTGAAGATACCATGAACAAGGAGCACACTGCAACAACCGATCCTTCTGATATTTGGGCGTTCCTACAGAGCAATAATCTGGACCTTATAGGCCCTTCTGAGGATGGGAACGAAGAGATCTCAGACTGGAGTGAGCTGGAAAGATCGCTAGACCAGCAAAACCTTGGTCTGGAGGATCCGCTGCAGGTGGACAATGCATGGAATAATGGTCTTGCACCACCAAACCTGATTAACATAGATGGATCGATGGTTCAAGAAGGCAGCGTTCAGAATGCTCCTCAAGAAGCCACCATTCAGAATGCTCCAGTCTTTAACCCTGTGATGCCGATTGCCCAAGACGATGGATTGTTGCAAGACCAGCAAAACCTTGGCCTAGAGGATCTGCTGCAGGTAGACAACACATGGAACACAGGTCTTGAATTCCCGAGCCTGATTAACATGGATGGATCGATGGCTCAAGAAGCCACCGTTCAGAATGCTCCAGTCCATAACCCTGTGATGCCGATTGCCCAAGATGATATATTCTGGAGTTGGAGTCCTCCAGTGGGTGACTTCGACATGCTGCTCTGAATCAGGATGGGCCAGTGATAGTCTCATGGTAACGATAACAGCGGTGTTTGGAAATAGACTGACAAAACTGTTATGTCAATCGGGGAGAAATTATGCTGTAATAAGTAGGTATTGCGCTCAAGGAGAGTACATGCCATATGTGTCCTATGAAGTGCTTGTGCTTTGAGATATTAAGTGTGTCGGAGAATATCAATCATTATACTCATATACTGCATTGTTTGGTTTCATGTATATAGTGACGGTGGACCTGCTTAGGCTGGAGAACAACCGGGATGTCTATCCCAGTATCCCATGAGCTCCACATCAATTCTAAGTTTCTTACTTAGTAATTTCTTCACCGTAGAGGCCCCAGTGTTGCTCATTTATTACATTAAAGCGCATGCATGCCAAAACTAGTGTAGAGAACCTGGTGAGATATGATGATCTCCATTATAAGCTTTCATAATATGATCATATGCATATAAAAGTAATGTTGAAAACCTTTGATCAATGTGACTAAATATTTGTGGATATATCTTATGCACAAGTGGTGTCGTGTTTTTGTCTTATGCAAATTACATTCTGCTAATTTAAGATCCCTAGCATTAGTATTATCATTTATTACTTTATATGGATGCATCATAAGATTGAATTGGAATATATAGACAAATATCATGATATCTACGCATTTCAGACAAAAGTTCAATTCATTTATTATTTGGCATATATCCTAAAATGCACGCCACAATTAAAGTGAAATATTAGGAGGGATATCATGTTCTTCCTTTGCAAATCCTTTTTTCACAATAAAGAGCACAATACACAAACTTGATCGAACCACTATATTGCATGAGGGATCAAGAATCACACACACAAATTTCCCTAACATAAGGGGACTAACATTTTGTTATTACCTGACACCATATGCATGACAAGTTCCCCTGGAGTTAAATCCAGAGGGACGTCGCATGTCAGCCATATCTAAGTCCGTTCTTACTTAACTCATGTGTTAAGGAAACTAGTATATTTTCAGAGAATTATAAGGGAGCTATCTTCTTTCCCAAAGAAAATTAACAATACACACAAGATTAACTAGTGGAGTAACTAGCTTTGCCTCTCAAGCCTATCCGTGCTGCGTTGGCAGCGCTGCACACCGCGCTCACCAATCAGACGAGACGACGCTCCATCAGTTCGCCAAAGTCAAACCCAGGCACGAAGCCGTCAGGACTCAGGAGTCAGGAGTCAGGAGGCCATCGCGCGAAATGGGCGGCGCAGGGGGCGCGGCGGAGGCGAGCGCATCGGCCGCCACGGCGCTCCTCGCGCCCCGCGCTCTGCCGCGCCCCGCGGTGGGGGCGGAGGTGCGGCGGCAGGTGGGGCTCGCGGCGCCTCTGGTGGCCTGCAGCTTGCTGCAGTACAGCCTGCAGGTTGTGTCCGTCATGTTCGCCGGGCACCTCGGGGAGCTATCCCTCTCCGGCGCCTCCGTCGCCGCCTCCTTCGCCAACGTCACAGGCTTCAGCGTCCTGGTACGTAGTAACTCAGTGCTACTGCGTTGTGCTTGTGCGTGAAGAGCAGGGGGGAAAATGTGAATCGGAACATATTACATGTTCATCGTAGGAGCTACTACTTGTTTTTAAGGATTTTATGACCAAAATTAGTACAAACTCTATGAATATTGTGTCATTAATCCAATTGGTTTCTCACATGCTTCATAATTGAACTAACTGCTTTAATTAGTAGCAGTGAGTACCAGGCTAACAGCGGTATATTGTATTGAGTTTTGACTTGTTTGTCCAATGCTCTGCTGCATGATGCGCTGATGCCTGCTGTAACACAAATAAATTTAATGAAATGTGTGCCCCTCTTTTCCATGTCAAGCTGGGTATGGGAAGTGCACTGGATACCTTTTGTGGACAATCATATGGAGCAAGACAATATGATATGCTTGGTACACACACACAAAGGGCTATAATTGTTCTTCTGATTACGGGTGTTCCTCTGGCCTTTGTTTTGGCTTTCACTGGTCAAATCCTTATTGCACTTGGTCAGAATCCTGAAATATCATCTGAAGCTGGACTGTATGCTCAGTGGTTGATTCCTGGTCTTTTTGCATACGGTTTGCTTCAGTGCCTCACCAGATTCCTGCAGACCCAGAATGTTGTCCAGATATTGGTAGTTTGCTCTGGGCTTACATTGCTACTTCACATTATGCTATGCTGGTTCCTGGTTCAAACTTTTGGCCTTGGTCACAAAGGTGCAGCTTTGGCGACCTCAATATCTTATTGGTTCAATGTGGCATTGCTAGCAATATATGTCAAAGTCTCTGAAGCTGGCAGAAGGAGCTGGCATGGATGGTCAAGGGATGCATTAAAGTTAAATAATGTCAAAGTATATCTAAAGCTAGCCATTCCATCCACTTTTATGACCTGGTAAGCCTGATATGGGGCACCATTGGAAAAGTACATTTTGGTAAAGCTTTCAATTTTCACAAAGAATTAATGTGAGGTTTACCCACTTTCTGCATGGAATGGTTATTGGACTGGCAAGATATCCCAGCTTGGAGTATTGGGCATTTGAGATGGTGGTTCTCCTAGCAGGATTTCTTCCAGATCCAAAACTGGAGACTTCAATTTTGTCCATCAGGTAAGCAAACCAAACTGATAACTTCTTTTACTTTTCCTAGATCGGAAAAAGTCTATATCACCCCCCCCCCCCCACCTATGGGGGGTGGACTACATAACCCCCAACCTATGAAATGGTCTATATCACCCCCTGAACTTTCGAAAACCGGTCAAATTACCCCCTAAAGCAGTTTTGAAAAATCATAGAAAAATCATAAAATGGAAAATCCAATTGTGTTGGACTCCAAATGAGCAGATCTACACAGTGAACATATAATATGATATGGTTTAGTACATCTTTTTGCTGTAGCTTTAGATCTATGTTTTTCTTCATAACTGTAAAAAATTGTACTACAGCATACCACATTATATGTTCACTGTGTTGATCTGCTCATTTGGAGTCCAACACAATTGGATTTTCCATTTTATGATTTTTCTGTGATTTACTATGATTTTTGAAAACTGCTTTAGGGGGTAATTTGACCGGTTTTCGAAAGTTGGGGTGATATAGACCGTTTCATAGGTTGGGGGGTTATGTAGTCCACCCCCCATAGGTGGGGGGGGGGGGGTGATATAGACTTTTTCCATATCTAGATCTAACATTGTCCTGTAACAGCTCATCACTCTACGGTCGCATGTTTCCATTTTCGTTTCTCATGATAGTCGTGACTCGTGTCTTATGCATCAACCATGAATGACCGATTATTCTTTCAGCGCTCGTTGTGAAGTAACTTTGGCTCTTTTGCAGCCTAAACACAATGTGGATGGTTTATACAATTCCAAGTGGCCTCAGCAATGCAATAAGGTCAGAGGAGAATAAATGATTAAATGTCATTCCTTCCTTTTCGTTTTTTGGTACACAACATAAAAGAACTTGTGGTTACCAAATTGGCTTATTCTGACCCATGGCTCTTGTTTCTTTGCAGTATTAGAGTGTCCAATGAATTAGGTGCTGGGAATCCACAGGCAGCACGCCTATCAGTTTATATTTCAGGAATCATGTGCCTGACTGAAGGCCTTTTTATAGCTATCATCACAGTATTAGTGCGAGATATCTGGGGTTATTTATACAGCAGCAAAAAAAAGGTCGTGAAGTATGTATCAATGATGATGCCGATTCTTGCTACTTCTGACTTCATGGATGGAATACAATGCACGCTATCAGGTTTGGGACAAATACATGGAGTTTTGCCAGTATGCCATACAGGCATACAGCCCAATTAGGACCTGCTATGATTTTCTTATGCCATTTTATAATCAGAATTGCATAATTCTTTATCTAACTGATATTGCTCAACATGTTTTCATTGTCTGTTTATGGCTTTTAAGGAGCGGCTCGAGGATGTGGCTGGCAGAAAATATGCTCAGTTATCAACTTGTTTGCTTACTATGCCATCGGTCTCCCTTCAGCTGTTACTTTTGCATTTGTTCTGAAGATTGGTGGTAAGGTAAGTTCTATGTTTTATGCGATTATAAGACATATTTTGCAGATCTTCCCACTCCTAATCTGAGTTCTCTTCATCTGCCAGGGCCTTTGGTTGGGAATTATATGTGCTATGGCAGTGCAAATATTTGCTTTGGTTGTGATGATGCTTCGAACCAGCTGGGATGAAGAGGTACAGCCTTAAACTTGTGATGGTTACAGCCACAGGAATGCATGCTGTCTAGTCTCTTTTGATGAAACTGGATGCTAGCAGCTAATTTAAATTTTAATCTTCATCTAAATTTGCCTTTGTGAGGGCGCAGCCTGCCTGACCAATGGCTGCAAGCGGGGTAGTGTTGCATCAATGGGAAGGGCATGCCGAATTAGTCTCCACAAATTATATTGCTCGAATTTCTTCTCTCTAACTAGAAAATAACATCACAATTCTTCTTCTCTCTAAAGTTGCTTTCCAAAAGCCAATCCATAGCAATCATTAATCCTATTTTGATTGAATTTGTTGAATGTGCATCGCGACATGCATGGGTGAACTGTCTGTTCCAAAGTTTGCTTCAAGCCTTTGCCCTCACTCAGGGCAGATCTACACATGCATAGCACTTTACTTTAAAATTTCATGCTCACTGGTTAACTTGGTGGTAGTATATTTTGGGAAAGAGACATTATATACTAGTACTATTTACAACTAGCACTCTACTCGACCCGCCACTTGTAATCAAATTGGGTATTACAAAACCCTATAAGGCGCCAGTTGCCTATCATGGTATTATCCATGTTGTGTTGGTTGATGTGATGTGCTGATACTTACTATGCTCTTTATAACTAATTTATCTTTTGCACCTTTTATTTTGTTCTCTATAGGCTGAAAAGGCCCAGGCTAGAGTTCAATTTTCAGACGGCAGCATAACATCGGCCTGAATGCCATCAGTTGTGATTTTACCTCCCTTAAGGTAGTTAATTTATGTATATAATAGGTAATACTTTTCAGCATTTGAGACTTACTTTATGTGTAACTGATAGGATGAAAGACTTCGACTGGACAGAATACTACATGGTCCACCTAGTGACATGACTAGATCATGCTACATATCTGTATATCACAAATTCAGATCCACAGTTTATAAGAAAAACACAGTACAAAGCATCTTTGAAACACATTTTTGTCAACTATTGCTCTGGTTAGAGTAGATGAAACTAAACAAATTGAGACAGAATATGAAGTCATCAAAGCATGTAAACTTTTGATGCTAATATGCTTTTATTTATTTGTCTGACTGTTACGATCCATAATCAGTTGAAGAAAAACAGCACCAATCATTAAATTACTATTATGATGCATTGCTCTACCTAACTGGTTGACTTTTCCTTGGGGTTACTTTGCTAGTGTATGTTCGATCTTAAAGAAAGCATTCAAGCATCTGATGTTACATTCCATCTCGCTTTAGTTGTTGATACGGCTCTCTAGATTATACATATAAAATGAAAAGGAGCAAGATTCAGGCAAAAACGGGGAAGGTGCACCATTTGATTATAATGTACATTTTCATGTTTCACGCATGGTACCAAACCCAAAAGAAAAGGTGTATTGTCTGACTAAATGATTTTAAAGAGAATTCAGAAGACATTCAGTGATAATGATATGGCAACAGTATTGGTATAAAATACTTAACTAGGTATCCCTAGATATCATTTATCAATTATCACACATGTTCCTCTCCCTGTTGGAGCAGAAGTATTGCACACGTAAAAGCGGTATCTGAGTTAGAGCCAACCTTGGACTAGCATACAGGACCAAAAATTCATTTAGCATAACAACGTGTACGAACTAACTGCCCTAATTGATGGCATCCAAAAGCTACATTTGCTCTACTGCTTAGGTCTCAATGTCATAAGAAAATTTTGTCAAATGGGTGAACCAGACAAAAGCAGAGACAAAGATGTCTGGCCGAGAGAAAGCTGCATCTTAGTGAAGTGGTATTTTCAATGACCGCACCAATTGCTGAACAGTAGCATTTTCTTCAGAGGATTGGCCAAACAGACGACAATGCTTCTGCGATATCTTTGTCCTCCCCTGTCACCATTGATCCATTCTAACTGTGAATTTCATATCCAGCCTTTTGGATGCATCTGAAACTAGAGCATAGATTACAGCTAGAATTCAGCTAATTATTACTGTTAGCTCGTTTTTCTAATTCTTGAATATATAGATGGCAAAAATTGCTTCCCTTGGTCCATGGCAGCGGTTCCAAGCTTCATGCCCTGGATCTGGCAGGACTGAGCTATCACCAAAAGCAGTACTTGGCTTACATGTGATGGTCTTGGAGTACGTTTCTTTGTGGTTTCTGCAGCTCAATGATGGGACCGTGAAAGGCGAGGAAGCAACGGAAATTTGGTAGCTCCGGGAGTGGAGGTTGTCGTGGAAGCTGAGCTGTTTCCAAATCTTAATACTCCACCTGCTCACCGTGTGGGTTAATCGATTCTGATCAGAAAAGAGATTTACTGATAACGATCGCGCGAAGAGAGGAAACTTTCCATGCTATCCTTCAGGAGCTCAGGGTTCTCCAGGATGCTTCAGGAATCAGGATCGATGCCATGGTCGGTTGCGTGGGCGTTTTTCTGCAGCTGATCGATGGCATCTAATGCTCACGTTTGTGTGGATTTTAATCCGTGGTTGGCTGGCTCAAATGACTCCTTTAGGTAGGTCTGCTGTCCTGTCAGACGGGCCCTTCTTTTCCGTGTGGAAAACAGTTCAGCAACCACTTCACCTTGCTGGGTAGGTCGTCCATGGCGTGTTTAAGACCTTCTCGTGGCGCGTGATAGGGCAATAGGCCGCTAGGGTCGGTCGCGTTTAGCAGGTTTTACTTGTTGCAAACTGGGCTTCTCGGAGTACCAGAGGAAGAGGGGAGTTGGTGGTTTAAGATAACAACAGTGTGCTGGCGAGAGCTTTAAGCATCATGCTACATGCATGCTGCTTTAAGATGAAGTGAAGGCCTCCTCCTAAACAAGTCCTCAGAGAATGCCTGCCCGAAGCCTAATATGATGAGGCCAGATTGGCACATTTCTGCTTGGGTTTGCACTTTGCAGGAAGCGAGCTAAGAGCCTAAGACCTCTGGGAATCTTTCTTTGAGAGTAGAGAGTTGTTGATGGCAAAGGTCATGATCACATCACACCCTAACTAGTATACGGGCTATGGACAAATAATTTACCTTTTCTCTTGCCTTGGCATTTATCGACAATCAATGAGAATTTACAGTGTTTGCCTTTGTGTGTGTAAATTAACCTTAGACACTCTCTCGTCTATGACACGACCTTGCTTTTTTTTTTTTTCTTTTTCCCTCTCCTCCTTTGCCCAAAAAAGAAAAAAGAAACAATGAAAGAAATGAATCTTACCACAAGAGGGGGGAGAGAAAAAAACAAGTAATGAAAAAACAAAAACAAAAAAGAGTTTCAAGACATGGTGTGAGCCTATCTACCAGTTGCAGAGTCGCTGGCTGCTGCAGCTCCCAAGCCAACCCAATCTGAAGGCATCCTTGATGAGGTTGAGGCGCCGTGTCAGGGCGTTGGCAAGAGGTCTCGCGCCTGCTCGAGCGTCTTGGTGAACCTGGTGAGATTAAGCCTGACATTCTGCTTGTCAAGGTAGGTCGTCTTGATGGCATCCCACCCCTTCTTATGCACATCATACGGATGCTTGAGGTAGAAATGCCCCTCGGGATACAAATCCCTCAGCGAGCTCTCCTCCAGCGACACATTATATTCCATGTAATTCACATCCATATCCCTGGCCGGATCCTTGAACGTCACCCTGGCAAGCCACTCCAGCCCGCCGAACGGCACCACCTGTATGAGCACGGCACGACTCGGCAGGAACACCATGTTCGTCAGCCCGGCGCCATGAACCCCCACCATGACATCCGCCGAGTTCACCAGCCGGGCGAAGTTCGGCGTGTCCGTGTGGTTGTCCGGCTCGGCGATCCGCACGTCGAACCGCGCCGCCGCCGCCGCCCTCGCCATGGCGCGCTCGTTGAGGAACCGCCTCGAGCTCTTCCTCGAGATGATCAGCAGGCGCGGCCTGTCGCGGCGCGGCGCGCCGGAGCGCGACGCCACGGCGCGCTCCAGCCGGAACGCGCGCCGGAGGAGGCGCTTGAAGTCTGCGACGGTGACCCCTCCCGGGGAACGCGACGGGTCTATGCCCATGGCGCGGTGGAACGTGGCGCCGATGACGATCTTGGAGAAGCAGTGGACCTCCCTGTCGTTGTCGACGTCGACGACGTCGTAGTTGGAGAGGAGGCGGAACAAGGGGGTGAACTTGTCGTTCCACCAGTCCTTCATCCCGCTGAGGAGGAAGACGACCTCGCCGCCGAAGTGGCTGGTGCTGGTGAAGAGCGGCACGAGCACGTCGGTGTAGTCGTGGTAGAGGTTCCCCGCGAACCCGCCGTTGGAGAAGAGGAAGGCCGGGGCGGTGTGGTTGACCGTGCAGAGCGGGGGCACGGCGGTGTCGTTGCGGCCGCCGAAGGGGACCAGCGTGTACTCGCGGACGTCGTCCATGGCGACGGCGTCGTGGAGGCGCGCGTAGGGCTTGGTGCGCCAGGTGCGGGTGAGCGGGCTGATGTAGATCTTGGAGTGGTTCCCGTCGACGCGGATGTCGCCCACGGCGGCGCAGCGCTCGGAGCGCTTGCTCGTGTTGTAGCAGGTTGGACGGGTTGGGTCGAAGTCTTCTTCCCCGACTGGGCCGGTGAGCTTGTAGCGACTGCTGTCGTAGTCCTCGTCCACCTCCGCCGCCTCGATCTCCTCCGCCGGCTTGGCTGCACGATGGCTCTTGAATTGGACTTGAACCATTGCTGATTGCTCGATTGATCATAGCAGTAGCAAGCAGAGAGAAAGGGAGGGGGGAAGCAGAGGAGGGGGACAGGACGTACGGAAAGGGTCGGAGCAGTATCGGGCCTTGATGTAGGTGAGGACGCAGAGGGAGACGAGCATGGTGACGACCATGGCGGCGTTGCCCATCCGGCGGGGCTCCTGCCGCCCCCGCGGCTGCTTCATCGCCGCCATGTCTCTGGATGGATCTGGCCGGAGCGCACGCGCAGCTAGCGGGCGCGGCTGCAGTAGCAGAGAGGGTATTAAAGGGAGGCGCGCGTGGGGGCTCCTTCCTCGGGCGTCGATGGCGACCCCGCAGAGGGAGGGAGAAGAAGTTGGTGGCGGGCTCCCGTGGTGGGTGGGTGGCGCGGCCCGATCGAGCGAATCGATGGCTCGAGGCGATGGGGTGGGACCCGGCGACGGCGAGGCAACCACTCACTACGGCAGCTACAGGCTAGCCGACGAACGAGCGAGGGTATTCTGTGATGGTACACTTTTTTTTTTTTTGAGCGAAATGCACAGCTTCTGGTTGACTGCATGTGTTTGGCGGTTTGTGAGTGATCGTGTCCGTGCACGTACACACGCACGTGCATTTGCCAGCGCGGTAGCTTGCAAATGCCGTGATCCAACGGAAGCCGGAGGTTTGATCCGATCCCGAGGTATCCACGGTGAGCAGGTACCGGGTGAAAGCTGTTTGTCAATGTCCCTTGTTCTCAATCTTCACAAGCACAGTAAGTTAGTGTGGAACCAAAACGATGGAAATGATGCCAACCGTTGTCTTGCTCATTTATCCACTAGAGCAGCTGTTATGTCCTTCTCTTGTGGCTATCTCGCCAAAGTACACACACGCGTACGTGTGTCAGTTGACATGTAAACAGTGCCTTCGTGAGCAATCTCAACTTCGATCAACCTCAGTAGGCGTCCAACTGAAAACGGAATTTCCCACAATGAGACTGGTGGTGAAGGAAACCCATGTGTACTGTGTTGGCTGTGTATTTATTTTATTTCTAGATGATAATACGTTTTCTATAAATTTAGCAAAAGTTGCATGGAAAATTTAACTGAAGATAAAGCTAAAAGGAAATGAGCCTTGTAACTTCAAACCGAGAAAGCACATTTGATCGAGCGTTTTTTTTATTTGGAAAAATGTATGATCTGGTACTAGATCGACTTACTCTTTGTACGAAGCTTAAGACACAAACTATTCATCATGCAAACGTACGTCCTGCACTGTCCTGTGCAACGATCCATGCGCACAAAAGTATTTTTCGATTGAGACAATAAATATACTAGCCCACCAAATTTATCATTAAACCACTTATATTTGCAGCTGCCGTGTCACTCTCTGTCTTTTAATGGAAAAGCCATTTACGTATATACAGGGCCGTCTTCAGGGATCTGAGGCCCTGGAGCGAAATACAAATTGAGGCCTTTTTTTCAAAACATGATATGTTAAAAAAAAGTAAAAGTACCTTCTGTTCTTTTAAAATGCATCTGTATAGCAATCTGTATTTAGAAAAATTATTGTTCTACTAGAAATTGGATTATATAACAAATAAAAAAATATTGAATTGCATGATCATTGATCGAGTATCGGCTCAGTAGAGATTCCTGCCTTCTGGTCTTGCAAAGGGCCTAATTCGTGATGCTTAGAGTGTATATAATGCATGCAGTCTTCGGGATTAACTGAAACAGGAGGAGCATGCAGTTTTAAGCTAGGACGGCAAGGAAGTCAAAACTCGCTACTGTCAGGAGTTAGGAGTTAAGACAATCGATTGGAGACTGCCGCAAGGCCACAACTCTTGGCTCACACACACAGTCTGTTGGCGCGGGTGAATCGTCAACCTCGCCCATGACGCGTCGCATTGCATATCAGCAGTAAGACCGTCTCAGACGAACGGCAAGGTGGCAGGTGGTGGGGGGCTCTAACTTTTTCGGGGGCCCTGTTCCGTCGCTCACTTCGCGCGCCCTCATCGACGGGCCTGCGTATATATGCTTGATGACCTAAACGGTCCGTGTGTGTATATGTTACGTGTTCTAGAAACACCTGCAGCTGATCCAAAATTCGAAACGTATTATTTCTCGATTGAGACAATACACTAGCCCGCCAATTTCTCATTAGAATTATTTAAACCACTTATTATATGCAGCTGCTGCGTCGTTCTCTGTCCTAATGGAAAAGCCATTTACGTATGCTTGACCCAACGGTGCGTTCGTATATAGCACTTTCTGTAGAACCACCTGACTACCTGAGGCTCCCATCAATCTCGTCAAACGCCCAACCACAAGAGAAAAAATTTACCTGCTTCTAGAGCTTTTTTTTTCCTAAAAAAAGGAAAACCGGTTTTTGGATCGAGGCGCATCACATACCCGTTGTATTCTACCATTGCATACGGGGCTATGGATCCGGCCGTATGGGAAAGTCGGAGGACGGAGTGAGTGAGTGAGACAGCGCAGATCCGCTACGAGGAGGAGAAGAAAGAGGGGTCGCTTTCACGTGTTCGCTGGAAGGTTTAGGTACGCGACGACATGCATTATACAAGCAACTCCGGATCCGAAGTGGATATGGACCATTGGCATTGCCACGCCACTGCTCGATCTGCCGGAGGACAAATGGGATGTGTTGCTTCAGGCGCAAACAAAAGCTCCCTCCTGCCTCCTGCTGCTGCATCTGCATCGCACCATGTGTTGTGGTCGAATTAAAGCAACAGCAACCAACTTGCATGCCTTTTGCTTCAATTCAGACCGAATGCGCAGGCGATCGAGATACATACAGTAGGAAATACGGTCGGTCGCCGTGGTCCGTGGATTAGGTATATCCGCCGTCTGATGCAGAGATCGAATGCCCCACGAGATCGAGGTCCTGCTCATCGCGCGCACGGCTGCCGGGATCGGACGGCGGCCGGCCGGTGAGCTCGCGGCGGCGCGTTATGAGGCTGCTGGTTATTACCTGCTGCCCATCTCTGCCGATCGATCTGCGGTGGGGATAGAGGCTAGTAACAGTGCCACCCAAACATGTACAAGCAGGCAGGCTTTTAGCTGTGCAGGACTAGTGTTTCGATCAAATGCGTGCATATGCCATATGTTGGTCGGGATTATGGTGCGGCCGGCCGGGCCGGCCTTTGATTTCTTGGAGACCAAAGTCTATTGATTGTACTTGTATCAGCCGTTGGTCTAGGGTTCTGGTAGAGAAGACGTGCTTTTCAGTCTTCCTCCATGGAGGACCAGCGAGACGTACCACCTGATCCCTGTGTGTGACCGCTCAACATTTTTTTTTTTGGACTACTACTAGTGAAGGGACCGGAAAAGTTTTAGACCAGAGGAGGGTCCCCGCCGGCTTAATTACTTTGAAACCCAAACCCAGCCGGACCAATCCACCATCATGGCCTAACAAAGAAATGATCGACATCGTGTCAGCTTTAACAATTTTCTACGGACGTAAACGCATGTGTTGTGACAGTCTGACACCGCAAACGCATGGGCCTCGTTCCTTTGCAACATCTGTGGGCTCTTTGCGCTTTCGGCCTTTTCCCGTTCCTTTTTTAAATATTATTCGGCCCTTTTTCCTCTCTCCAACTTTTTTAGAACGAGATTGGTACTGATGCTAAAAAAGGAAGTTCTCTGAAACAAGTACCCAAGAAATCCTAGTTTTCTCTAGGAAAAGAAGTACACGATGAGTATTTTATTGTTTCATATTTGTTTACTTGCAAGGAAGTACAAAATGATCTTGACCGACTTTTCTACAACCAGCAGCGACTTGATCCATAGAATTCAGTACGCACTTGAATGGGAGCAGCAGCAAGCACAGCGAGCTTTGAACGGCAGCAGCAAACACAGCGAGCAGCGGTAGAAGCAAGGGCACTGCAGATAATAACAAGACTACCAATAATCTAGACTGCCAAATAGCTCACAGCTTAATAGTTAGATTATATAATCCTCAGGGGTAAACAAACAGGGCCAAGTTCTGTCAAGACCAATATAGCAGATATGTACTCATGTCACAATCGACATGAGATCATGGGACCAGATGGAGCATTGTAAAGACCAGGATTTTATCAGACGAGCTCACATTCACCTCTAGCTATCAACTGATGCATCATCAAACTTGAAGCCAGAGAATTGTAACTTTGAAATCGGAAACTCAACAAATTCAGTGCCTTCATCCAGGCTTGACTCCTCGTGTCTATCTTCATCCCCTGTAACAGCATAGATAGTTTAGCGCTTGATGATGCTTATGCTTTACCTTGGTCTCATCGCAGTAAAACTCTGGTCCGTAATTTACTTGTTATTATAATAAAAATGGAAAAACTTTCAATGCCCCCATTTTGTAACAAAACACCGATAAAAGGATCTAGGCATATGGATGGCAACAGAAGCCACGCTTGTAGGTGTAAACTTCCACTCACAGAGGTGGACATAAAAGTTTACGTGCAAGTTAAGGTACTGCGCTGCAGTTTCATCACCCATAGCCATAGGGTACTGTGCTGCGGTTTCACCACCCATAGGTGTTTGAAATACAAGGTGCTCTATGTGTTCTAACAGCTCACCAGGATGGGTGCAAAAATCCACCAGTGGGTGCACGGTGAAGATTTCACCGGCTAGGCAATGTTCCATACGCAGGTTTTAACTCCACCAACACAAATCCCGTTTTAACTATATCTACACCGAATCACCAATCGCCTAGACCACTAACCTCCCAGCTGATGCGATGATCCTGGTAATGTTTCTACCCTTTTCCCAGCAAATCTTGCAGTAGAAACCAAAGCAACTGATTACAGAGCCAAGCAGGTGAAAAAACAGAAAAAGAAACGTACTATAGGTATATGGAATCAATGCAAGCTAACTGAAAGATGCAGTGGCCTGGTTGAGTGATCAAGTATTCTCATTAATTTAGAGCTCATCTTTGTAGACCCACATTCCCATATCTTGTAGCAGGATTTAATTTGCAGCTGCAATACTTAACTAGAGCCGTACCTTTGGAGATAGGAAGAACCCTAGCCTTTGGGTCGATATGCTTTGAGATGTTACTTGGGAAATACATGATGCCAGCACCAGGTTTCTTTTCAGTGGCGAACTCAGCTGAGCCTAGCAGAACATTCTTCTGGTGTCAAGAGCTATGATGAATGCCTTCGGGTCCTGGAATCTGAGTCTGGCCAGCAAGTAAACAACATCATCATCAGTGCTAGGAGTTGGGTGTGACGCCCAGAAGTTCTGCAAGGCTCGCACTGGTGAAGCTGTCCCGTATGAATATGATGGCATCTACCTTGGCGAGTCCAAGAGCAAAGAATGGAATGATCTTACTGCATATCGCATCAGCATGATCAAGATCAAGGGCAACAATTCAACTCCAAAATTATTCATTGTGGAGGTTCCTATTACAATTGCAACGACAAATAGTACAGTGACGTCGGGCCAATTCTTCGCTTCCTTGGGGAAAGGGGTCATCTGCGCAGTAGGTTGTCATACCGAGGGTTGGACCTGTAATGAAGAACTAGAGAAGGACGCCATCTACATGAACATGCACAGGCGTGTCGATGCGGAGGAGGAATCAAAAGCACAATGGCCCGGAGGAAAACTCGTGCTATCCAAGAAGCCTACAAAGTACGCCTTCAGGGTTGAGGAGCCAATTTGCCAGCTTATTGCCCCATCACTTGTTGCTGCTCTGCGCGTCCATATGTAGTACATGATGAACAACTCATAAATAGCTGTGCAAATACTGTTGTGAATCTTAATCACCATGCAATAGGTTACTGAAACATGTTTGTTTTAGTGATGTGTTTTTTCAAATTAAGTTCATCTGAATTTCTCCGATCTACTTTGGAGCAGCACTATTGGTTTGTATGTTCTCAATTTCTCGTTGAAGCTTGAATTCAGTTATGAAACAAGGCTGACTTATTTGCATTATGGAATGGATTGGCGTTGTGTTTATTTTATTATTTTGGCAACCTTGTGATAATCAACCCTGTGCGAGGGATTTAACTAATCTCTGACTTTAAACATGTTGAGCAAAACATAAAAGTAGCGATGAGGAAATAGAAACAGCATTATTGCCTAAGTTTCTCAATTGGCCAAGAAGGATTTGATGTTCTACTAACACATGTATGCTAACCAGTGACGTAATGGACTGATCTAATATGTTGTGTATCTGCATATTAGCTGATAAAATGATACCATTTCTGTTTCATGTATAGTATAGAATGTTAAAAATAAAGATGTCCTGCCCATCACACCTATAATTTCTTGGGGGAAGAAAGTCTATAGATTATACTTGTATCAGTCGTTGATCTAGGGTCTGGTAGAGAAAACGTGGTTTTCAGTCTCCATGGAGGACCAGCGAAAGAGGGACACCAACTGATTCCCCTGTGTGCGACCGCCCAACATTTGTGTCAAGACTACTGGACCGGCCGAACAAATTTAGACCCAAAAATGAAATCCAATCGGACCGATCCGTCATGGCCTAACAACTAAAAGATGATGAACGTCAACATCAAGTCGTCAAATATCGACAGCACGCACCTGTGAATTTCAGTTTGGTGTTTGCCTTACCGGAACCAGGTTGCTGTGACAGTCTTGCTGGCAAACGCCGCAAATATCGACAGCACGCACCTTTGCAACATCTGTGAGCCTTGTGCTTTCGGCCTTTTTCTTCCCTCCCAAAAAAGGATTTAGAACAAAAAAGATCCTCAAAAGAAGTACTAAAAAACCCTGCTTCTAAATGAGCATTTTATTGTTTTAAATTTTTTATTTACACGAAAGCAGGTACCGAAATGAGCTTGACATGCTTTTCTACAACCAGCAGCGTGTGTCCCTGCTCGAGGTCAACAAGACATTGACCTCTGTCATACCACACGCCTTCTTATTCAACTCGAACATTTTACAAGCAGACTACGGAACCTCATAGAAAAAGCTTTTTTCCCCATGGAACAACCAATGAAAACCTTCCAAGATCAGATTGGGATGGAAAAATCATGTGGCGCACGAAGGGAACACCCAGACCGGGGGCGGCCACTTCCAGAGCAGGTCCCTCGCCGCGCCGCGCGGCGGCCGGTAGCTCCCGCCGGCGAGGTCCAGCACGCCCACGTCCGGCGCCACTTCGTGGCACCGCTCGTGCGACCACGGCCCGTCATCGGTGAAGTACACGCAGTTGCCCCTCACCTCCCCGCCGTCCGCAGGGACGCACAGCGACGCGCTCTTCCCCAGGAACAGCGCCCGGCCTCCCAGCACGCTGCTGGCGCCCTTGCCGTCCACCTCCACCCACCGTCCGACTCCACCGGCGCCGGCCGCTCCCCACTCGAAGAGCTCGACGCCGGTGGTGGTGTACTCGACGCGCTCCGGCCGGGGCTCCCAGCACCCGTACCGCGCGTGCGCCGCCTCGCGGAGCCGGTGCACCTGGAGCAGCCGCCCCGGCGCGAGCTCCACCAGGTACTTCCGGCACGCCGCCGACATGGCGCACGCACGGGACGAGCACCGGCACGGCGGCGCGACCTTCCTGGACCTCGCCGGCGCCGGCGCCGAGGCCGCGCCCATGTCCCACGCCTCGACGCACCCCGCGGCGTCCATTGCGTAGACCACCTGACGACGCCGCCCCACGTCGGCGGCTCCGGGGCCCGCGTGAACCACGGCGTCGACCCAGCACCGCCGCGCCGGCGCGTCGAGCAGAGCCCACGCCGCGTCCCCGGCGCGCGCCACGACGAGGCGTGACAGCGGGTGGCAGATGAGCAGCACGGCGTAGCCTTCCCATGTTGTTTCCCCCGCCGCCGGCGACGGCAAGGTCGTGGTCTTCTGCCGCCGCGGCGGGGACACGAGGATGGCTTTCTCGTAGACCTCGAATCGGAGCCTGTCCGGCGCGAGCGTCTCCGGCGGGAGCACCAGCACGTCCTCCTCATCGTCGCCGCCGCCGCAGCCGTCGCCGGCGGCGAAGCGGCACCGGAGGTTGTAGCTGACGACGCGGCCGTCGGGAGGCGTGCGGCAGTAGACGAACGGGAGCGTTGCGGTCGGCGGCAGCGCGACCTGAGCGCCGGTGACCGGATTAAGGAGGTGGAGCTCGGAGTGGGCGTCGGCGGTGACGAGCCAGCCGTCGGGGGACGAGCCGACGACGAGGCGGTCGGAGGCGGCGGGCATCGGCTGTGGGATGGAGTACGCCCTGCCCTCCGCCAGGCTCAGGAACTTGGCGGCGGCGGCGCGCCGGCCGCGTGCGGTTGGGTTGGAGGGGAGCATGAGCCACGGGGACGGCGGCGCGGCGGCGGCGGTGGGGGAGGTGGAAGCGGCGGCGGAGTGCCAGGCGGTGCAGACGGCGGGGAAGCGGAGGCGGTCGGGCACGGGGAGGCTGGCGAGGACGGACTCGAGGAGGTCGCGCGGGAGGTCTGCCCAGCCGCCGCCGTCGCCGGGGGCGGCGAGCTTGCTCATGGACATTGCACGAATCGCGATCGCGTGGAGCGATTGGGTTGGGCTCTTGCAGTTGCCTTGTTGGCGGCGATCGAGAGGCGTGCACGCGAATGGCTGCCACTTAAACGCTGCGGCATTCCATGGTGCCGTGGCCAATGTATTTCTCTTTCTGGGATGCCGGCGGCGGCAGCGCGCGGAGTTGCCGAATACTAGCAGCGGCTCTGACTCTGACCAGCAGCGGTCAGGGAATGGGAATGGGGAGGAACGGCGCGGGAAACGGTAGTACAAAGACAGTGGGCGGTGACTTTGCCGGGCCGTCGTCGTCAGGCGTCCGCGGTAGTCAAATTTTTTGTGGGCTGTTCCGTGGCCCGGTAGGATAATTGAGCTGGGCCAGATCCCTTAGCTTTCTTTCTCTTTTTTTCCCCTTATTTTTTGTCCCTAAAATAAAACACATTACACACAAGCTTAATGAAGTCAACACGTGTGTCTCATTGTCAACGGCTTGTCATTCAAAAACAATAAGCGGGAAATACGAGCACACGTACTGAGTATATGTGACTTGAATACATTCAACCACACTCCGTCCATCTCTTCTTCTGCTGTTTCGCGCATCCAAATACCCCTACCGGGGCCGCGCAACGCCACTACAATCTGAAAGCAGAAATTCAGCATCTCTAGCCTCGTGTTCAACCGGAATTCATGGGTCAGTTCCCAGTGAAGCATTGTACAAAAGGAGAAGCAAAGACCTTTTTTGAAATGGGCTTGCAGAACGCTCGAGACCATGGCTATGGAAATCTTCGCCAAACACGCGTGGCCATCCTTTAGGAGGATTACTGCCTAATTTTCTTTGTTTGGTTTTGCTCTATGAGAGCTTTTTATTTTAAATGCCGAAGGCATAAACTGTAATAAGAATTGGTTGAGTGCAAAACTCGTGCAGAGACCGGAATAAAATTTCTTTTTCTAAAAAAGTTCCCAGTGAAGCCTCTCTTGTACTGTAGTGTGGTAAAATGCAAAGATAGGAGGCATAGCTAGTAGCTACTATAAGATTGGCTAAAAAAGTAGCAGCTACAAGAGAAAAATTAGGCTGGAGATATACAAAGTTATGCAAAATGTCTCTTAAACAGGTGGCTTTATAAACTGTGTAATGAAGATGATTTATGGCAAGAACTGTTTAGAAACGAAACAAGTATTTAAAGAATGAATATAAAGCCAAACAAGAAAACAAACGGGAGATTAACATTTTTTGTCGAGCCACGTGGCTTAAAAGACCAATTCCTAAAACTAAATTTACGAAGGTTCAAACTAGTTAGTGGTAACCAAATCAGATTTTGAAAGACAAATGGTTAGCCCAGAAGTTGAAAGACAAGTCCAAATTTGTTTAATATAGCACGGAGAAAACATGCAATGTGTCGGAGGTACTAGTTCAAACCCACTTAATGTCTCTTTTAGAAAATCTTTAGTTGAGGATAAAGTTAACTAAGTGGTATAACCTAGTTACGAGTACAGTACATATTAATCTGAATGAGGGGATGGATTTATTTTTGTGGAATTTGCATAAGAATGAGGCGTTCACCGTTAATTCAATCTATAGACACCTAGTCAATGACAAAATTAAAGCTACGCAAAAAAATTAGCATATGAAGATTTCTCTCAAAATAAAAATAATTATGTGGTACCTTAAAAAAGGAGAAGTGGGTTGTAAGCTTGCATTCTGCTCAGCTGACTGTAAAATGAACTCCAATAAAAGCGATGAGAGAATGAGAGAGGAGAGATAAACCAAATATTAATGTTGCAGTCTACACATAAAGCCAATTATATAGGTGGGGCTCCTGTTTGGAATGAGATAACAAGGTCATACAACCAACACTTAGGCCGTGTTTAGTTCCGCGGTGAAAATTTTTTGGAAGGGAATCTTTTCACATTTGAAGTATTAAACATAGACTAATTAAAAAACTAATTGCAGATTACGTTTGAAATTCGCGAGACGAACCTAATTAATCTGTCATTAGCACATGTTTACTGTAGCATTACTGTAGCAATTTAGTGTCTAATCACGTCCTAATTAGACTCATTGGATTCGTCTCGCAAATTCCAGTCCATCTATATAATGCGATTTGTTTTTTACCTACATTTAGTATGCCATACATGTGTCTAAACATTCATTTTGGATTTTGGATTTTGAAACTAAACAAGGCCTTAGACTAAATTATTAGCCTTGCTCTCATGCTCCTTGGGTGGTATGTGCTGCCACACTCATTCTTCCTCACTATCACGATGCCCTTCCACCTGACCGCTACCAAATTGTCCCACCAGGACATGCGCGATGCCATTGATGTCACAGCCATGGTGGTGCCTCATGTTGTGCAGTGGCGGATCTAAAGGTGCGGTTTGGTCCTACCCCATCTTGTGTAGTGGCAGAACTGAGGGTGGTCGGTTTGCCCCTGCCCCATCTTGTAAAGTGACGGAATCGACGGGTGAGCCGGCAGGGGCCATGCCCCACCCCCCCGCCCCCCCCCCCCCCCCCCCCCCCCCCCCCCCCCGAAAATTCTAAACACCATATGTTTGTGTGCAGTGCAATATATACATGCTGTAGGAGCTAGCGTTACCATGCTATTTTGTACTCCCTCAGTTCCACAAAGAGTGTCCATTTAAACTAAAAAAAAATTCTTACAAAAAGTATCCTTTTGGCTTCTATTAAACCTCATCTAATTAAACACACTGATACCAATAGAAAACATATGAAGAAGCCCCTAGAGCCAATCAAATGATCTATTGATGTTCTGTCTCTAGCTTCAATGCTGGTACATTAATTTACGATCCAGAAAACTAAGCAAATAACATGATTTTTAATCAACATTAGTTATTAGGAGTAATATAGACCTTTCTTATCACTGGTCACTGCTAGTGTGTCTGAAATTTTTGAATGAAAACTTTTTTTTGGGATGAAGGGAGTATACGTTATCACAATGGCAGTAACAAAACACGCTACAATGATTTAATTGGAGTATGTAGGGACTGATCGTGTTGTGGATCTTCATTGGCTAGTGGCTACCATCGAATGTTCTTGCCTTGCCGCGCTCCCACTTTTCATGCTCGTGACCTTCGCGGGCCGTCTCCTGTTCAGATTATCTAGCGGGCCGAACTTGACATCTGTGGCCGCGATTGTGGGCTGTTTAATAAACTGTCCACTTGAATGAATAATGTCCTGAGTATTTTTTTTTTGCCGAAATTCATAAGTACCTCTGTATCGCTGAGGTTTGACGCCCCCCCCCCCCCCCCCCTCCCTCCCCCGATTCGGGTACTGTAGCATATTTTTTTCATTTTTTTCTTTTTTCTATATGAGCACTATTTTCATTTTGTATTTGAAAAAAAAAGTAAAAAATAGGTACATCTATGTTACCGAAAGAATTTTTTTCATACGAGCACTATTTCGATTTTGTCTTAAAAAAATAAATACATATATGCACTAAAAAGTGTGCCCACCTAGAGTCGGTGCATACTCACTTGCCACGTCGTTTTAGACTTTCTAAGTTGCGCTTTCATACGAGCGTCACGCATGTAGGTATTTCGGCATTGTCTTCAGAAGAAATAGATAATCCATGTCGCTGAAAGAAAGCGAGCTCACTGAGAGTCGGTGCGTCCTCAATTGCCACGTTGTTGCAGGCTTCTAGCGTTGCGCTATTACGTAATTGCTCGGTCGTCACATATTAATATTTTGTATTGTTGGCAAATGAAATTGTAGTTCCCTTACGCATTAGAGAGTCGTCATTGCCTCCCCTACGAAGTTGAGAACATGACACAAACATTGCGCTCCTCAGCTACTCACCCAATTTCTTCATCATGTGTCAACTCGCCTTCTCTGTCCTCCGCTCGAGCCCCTGCTCGGATCAGAGGTGGTGTCGCTGCCATGGAAGGAGGCACCACCCTCCTTGTGCTCTTCAACTTCACGTGTGAAGCTCGCTGCTACCGTTTTGGGAGGATGTGTTCGCTAGACCGTGTTCCACCTTTCAGATTGTCCTCTCCATTTTCTTTGTTGTCGTCGGCTAACAGGCCACCAATGTCACAACGCGTCCTTCTGGTCCTGTAGGTGCGCACTTTGTGTCAACACGGCCACACTCTCTATGGTCGAGAACATCTGCATTGGCGCCATCTGAATTTGCCAAGGGGTCATGCTAGAATGAACCATCACTGTCCATGATCACTATTTTGTGCCTACCTTCTGTGCACATTACCTACTACATTCAGTAGCCTGAGGTTCTTTCATATATGTTACAGGTGATTAGCAAAACTAAATAATATAGAGAATATAGAACCATCCGTATAATGACAAATGATTATATTCGTAGTCTATAACGGGCGCGACGAGCGCGCAATCTTTCCTAGTTGAGTCTACGCCCTGTCCGGTATCGAGTGATCCAGAGCAGAGTTGTAAACGGCACTACTGTCTTGCAGACATGGCTAGCACTACTCTGTTCCTGTATGCAAGGCTGCATCGATACAAGTTCAGAATCGTGGCCACTTGGCAAACGGTGAAACTAGAATATTTCAGCTGCTCTGACACCGGATGCTGGTCAACCCTTCACTCCCTTTCTAATTGTCGGTCAACCATGTAATACAATACAAAATTTCGCACAAATAAAAGACTACTCCGTATATCCCATACCCGCAAAAAAAAAAAAGATATATCCCATGTGTTTTTGCAAATAAACTCCCTCTCGATGCCGATCGCTGATCCTCTACACTAGAGCCAGCTTAGCTGGCTGGAACTGGAAGGTTCCATGTCCCTCTTAGTGTCTATCATCATCTAGCTTAATCCCCATTGTGCTTTGTGTATGGCATTGCCTGTCGGTTCAACTGTGCTTTTCGGCTCTCGCAAGCTTCCTGTTCGTCAGTTTTTAAGTGTCTCGAGCTAGCTGTTCTTTACAATTCTTCTCTTGTCATGGCCGTGTAGGGCAGCAAAAGACACATCTTTGAGTCGTAATCTATGCGGCTATCGAAAGGGGCGATGCCACGACCACTATATGATGACGCAAATGACACACACCGGTAAGTAGTAATTAACAGTAGTTCACTCCTAAATGATAAGCTGCCACTTTAATACTTTGCATAAAAACTAAAGCACACAGTGTCACAGTCCTATTTAGGATAAAAGAAAAACGATGACAAGAAGAAGAAAAAAAAATTAAAAGGTGTGCCACAAGCTTGCAGTGTGGTTAACCTCCCCTGCCATTCTGTTGCTGCCTGCCTTTAGCCTCATGTGATTCCTTTGCGCCCATGTGCCCATGGCTACCAGACAATTCCTTGTGCCGGAGCAGCCAGGCAATGCCAAACTCATAGATCTGTCAGAGGAGGTATCAGTATCACCACCGCCTGTTTGTTGGTGTAAAAATTTGTTGATCTGGCAGGCCACTGAATTCACTCGGTTTTCCAAGATGCTAGACGCCATGCGATCCCACATGGCGCACGTTTGACCTCACGATTCGTACCTACAAATGTGGCACATTTGCCGGCTCCATCTCGATTCGATTCAGAGAAGCCACGGCGAGGCGATTTGTTGCATGCAATCTGAAGATCCGCGACAGGTTACCTGCAAATTCCAGCGGCTTCTCGGAGGTCTCTACTTGCCCAATCGAACCATTATTCCGGAGGCAACGAACACGACGATCCCAAAAAGACGAAGCAACGTCGGTTCCCGTGATCGGAA
The DNA here is from genome assembly GCA_015476505.1 of Urochloa ruziziensis. Classification (NCBI taxonomy): domain Eukaryota; kingdom Viridiplantae; phylum Streptophyta; class Magnoliopsida; order Poales; family Poaceae; genus Urochloa; species Urochloa ruziziensis. The sequence goes on from CM027126.1 coordinate 21,199,405, forward strand.
AAAAGGAAAAAGAAAACAGGGAAAAAGCGGCGAGGAAACGTGGTTTCCATGAACTCGCTGCTATGCTAGGTTCAACCGACGAGCTAGCACGGGATTTTAAAAATCCAGCCCCTTTCAAATCGTGGATTCTCCTTCACGGCCACTACCCGCCTGCCTCGCTGTTCTTGGCAATTATCAAATTGGATTGTTAATTCCGCTCCGGTATTCTAATCATAATTAGCCTCCCATTGTACTTCTCCTGCTTCAAAAGGCTGATGAAATCCGCCATGCATTTATGGGTGCCAGCGTCACAGGGTAGCAGAGGCTATCGGTTTTGTATGGTTGTAAAGCTGACAATCCTGTCCGTGGAGTGGGTGGAGGCCGTGGAGAGGTGAAGCCGTGCAGGTGCTCCGGGTCGGCGGCGGAGATGAAGCCGGCGGCGAGGAGCAAGAAGGGCAGGGGAGTCTTCTGCAACCTCCCGCTGCTGCTCCTCATTGGGGCCATCCAGTTCTTGGTCATCTACTCCCCCGCCATTGATCGATACATGGTGATGATCACAAAAGGTACACATTCTCTGTCATTCTTGATCATCTCGCATTGCATTTCGACAGACTGTCAGAGAATCATTAGTTGCATTTGAATCCTGATTTCTCGGAGTAGCAATTTCTCAGAGTTGATTGCTATGCTGAGTAGTTTTGACAATTGGTGGGGGTCAAATGATCAACAATTTCAGGCAAGCCTGGGTTCCCGTCTCTGCTTCTGGATGGCCGGAGAGGATTCAAACTGATGGAGGAAGAATTCATCCCGGAGCCCCGGGTGGCGTGCGACTTCGCGGACCCAAGGTCGGACGTCTGCGAGCTGGAGGGCTCCATCCGCATCCGGGGGAGCACGTCGGAGGTGTTCGTGGTGGTCCCCAGCACCGGCGGCGCGGCGGCGAACGTGACGGGCCTCGCCGCCGGCATGAACGCGTCTCACTGGACGATCCAGCCGTACACGCGGAAGGGCGAGTCCCGCGTGATGCGCGGAATCACGTCGCTGTCGGTGCTCGTGGTCGCCGCCGGCGAGGCGCCGCCGTGCACGGTGCGTCACGAGGTCCCCGCGGTGGTGTACTCCAACGGCGGCTACTGCGGCAACTACTACCACGACTTCAACGACAACATCATCCCGCTGTTCGTCACGTCGCGGCACCTCGCCGGCGAGGTCCAGCTGCTGGTGGCGCAGAAGCAGCGGTGGTGGTTCGACAAGTACCGCGAGATCGTCGACGGGCTCACCAACTACGACGCCGTCGACCTCGACGCCGACGCCGGCGGGGAGGTCAGGTGCTTCCGGCGCGCCACGCTGGGGCTACGCAGCCACAAGGATCTGAGCATCGACCCGCGACGCGCGCCGCGGAACCTGTCCATGGTGGATTTCAAGCGGTTCCTCATGTGGCGGTACGCGCTGCCCCGGGAGCACGCCATCCGGACCGAGGAGGAGGAGGAAGACGACGGCGGGGAGGGGGAGGTGGCGCCGGGGATGAGGAAGAAGAAGAAGCCGCGGATGCTGATCATCGCGCGGCGGTCGCGGCGGCGGTTCGTGAACCTCCCCGAGATCGTGGCGCTGGCGGAGGAGGTCGGGTTCGAGGTGACGACGTCGGACGTGATGTCTTCGCCGGCGAAGAAGTCCGGCGCCGGAGCCGGCGGAACAGCGGCTAGTAATAAGGGGGACGAAGGGCAGGCGCGGATGGCGGAGGCGTCGGCGCTGGTGAACTCGTTCGACGCGATGGTGGCGGTGCACGGGTCGGGGCTGACGAACCTGGTGTTCCTGCCGATGAACGCGGTGGTGGTGCAGGTGGTGCCGCTGGGGAGGATGGAGGGGCTCGCCATGGACGAGTACGGGGTGCCGCCGAGGGACATGAACATGAGGTACCTCCAGTACAACATCACGGCGGAGGAGAGCACGCTGTCGGAGGCGTACCCGAGGACGCACCCGGTCTTCCTTGACCCCATGCCCATACACAAGCAGAGCTGGTCGCTCGTCAAGGACATCTACCTCGGCCAGCAGGACGTCAGGCTGAATCTTCGGCGCTTCAGGCCAGTGCTGGAGAAGGCCATGCGCCTGCTCCGGTGACGACGGCCACCGGCCGCCGGCGAGAAGCACTAACTGACGCACTTGTTGCCGTTGTGACTACAGGAAGAAGAAGATACAGTGATCGACACCACACCATGTTTCTTTTCTTTTTCTTTTTCTTTTCGAGTTTTATCAGACGACAAACGACATGTAAAATTCAGATGCTGTATGTACAATCGATTAGTAGAGAGCCCTACCTTCCTCGTTGCTGCTCAAAGCGGCGACGATTTTGTATGATACTATACTTGCAAAATATATTAATTGGTAGTAGTAGTTGAGGTTTGTGGAGATGGTTCGTGGCAAACGTGCGCCCCTGATTGAGCTTTTGAGCGCAATTGTTGCCAGCAAACAGAACAAAATCATGTGAGGCACTCGTGCAGTCGTCGTGCTGGCTGGCGCTCATGGCAAGAGAGAGATTCGGTGCACCGACGGGGGTTTCGGTCCATCCCGTCGTCGGTGGTGCGGATGGGACATGGGCTGGCTGTGTTGCCCGCGGTGGTAAATGGGCTGGAAGTATGTCTTCTCGGTCACTTAGCTGGGCCTTTTGCTCGCCCGGCTACTACGTAGCTGGGCTTGTTTCAGTTTTTAGTACTACTTTGTCAGTGGAGAGCCCAGGGCCCAGTATTTTTGTTGGACCCATCACACACGGAGATGCACACGACGAGCTTTCAAAGTTTCACCACGGAACCGTCGTCGACGACACCGAGATCACCGGCGATGGATAGAGAAAGATAGCCGGATAGGTACGTGCACGATCGCCAACGGTCGCTGCACGCTGACATGAACCGTCAGTCGTAGCGCAGTCAAGGCCAAGAGTTAAAATCGCACGGATACATACGCATTCACATTCACAACAGTGAACTCTTCGGAACTCTGCCGCAGTTACTCCCTTCTCTTATCTACTACTCCATGAGAAGGGATAATTTTTTTCGAGACGAGGCCTTGCCCCATTTCCATTTCATCAACGGAAATATCAGAAAGTTTTTAGACACAGACCGGAAAGCGAAAGGTAAGGCAGCAAAAGACCACTGCAGCTAAGCTAGACCTGATTCAGGCTAGACCTGCTACACCAGCATGCCCAGGGTTCCCAGGCCAAGTTCCTTACATGAGACAAACTTCAAATTATTACATCGAAGGGAGACAAAAGAAACAGTTTGGTATTCCTTTCCCAGAACAGCGACTTCACTGTATTTTCATCAAGCCCCTTCATTCAGCTGTGTCCTCCTCCGGGGTCTCGCCTTGTTGCTGAAGCTCTAGCCTTGCCGACGACCTGGTGTTCTGCCTGGCCAGCACCTGGTGTGCGCATGCAAGAAGAGTCTGTACGCCTTCCAAAAGCCGCCCTTGCATATCAGCTCCATATAGCCCTGTCCAATAGTTCATAAACGCACAAGCATGTATGATTATTTCAGCAGGGCTTTTTAATAGTTTTTTGTCAAAGCAAGCTTTGTTTCTACTCTTCCATGTTGCCCAACAAACGGCAGCTAGGCCGAAAATATGTATGTTGTCACCCCCAGGAAGCCACACCTTAATCCATTTTTTGTATTGATCAATGGAGTTGGGAATATTATTTGCCCCAAAACATGTACCAATGATCCCCCACACAGTTCTTGACACTATGCACTGGAAAAAAAGATGGTTGACATCTTCAGATTGATTGCAGAAATAACAAGTTGGATCCCCATCCCATTTCCTCTTGATCATGTTATCTTTTGTTAATATAGCATTGTTCTCTAGAAGCCACATGAATATCTTGATTTTGTAAGGAAGCTTTGCTTTCCAAATGTGTTTGAATTGATTACTATTTCCATTCCCAGACATTGAGTCATATACAGATTTTGAGCTAAAGGAATTGTGTTTGTTCCCTCTCCAGAGGACGATGTCATCACAGTTCTCAAAACTATATGAGTAGACTGTGTTGATCAATTCGATCCATTGATTGAACAGAATAGGATTTAACCACCTGCTGAATGTTAGTTGACCATTTTTTGTTAAAAAGTCAAACACAGATATATCTTTTTCCTTACAAAGGTCAAACAGCACAGCATATGAAACACACAAGGGTGTTTCCGAAACCCAAGGGTCACACCACAGCATTGTTTTCTTTCCATTTTTCACCACAACTCTCCTGCCTTTGAGGTATAGGCTCTTAACTTTAAGTAAATCAGTCCATACCGGAGAGTCAGTCAGCCTGTGTTTCACAGAGCTGATTGTACCATCTCCCATGTATTTAGCTTTAACTATTCTTTGCCATAGCCCATCCTGCGTGTCTAACTTCCACCACCATTTGCTCAGAAGGCTGATGTTCATCTTCCTGATATCCTTTATGCCTAGGCCCCCTTTTTTCTTACTTTTGCAAATTATATCCCATTTGATTAGATGGTACTTTCTTTTCTTACTCCCCCCTTGCCAAAAGAAGGATCTCCTCTGTTTGTCCAGTTTGGCTGTGGTGGTCATAGGAAACAAGTACATCGACATATGGTATATGAATGTACTTGTTAAGCTGGAGTTTATGAGTGTGGTTCTACCCGCAATAGACATGGTGCCCCCCATCCAAATGTCAAGTTTTTTAGCATTTTTCTCTTCTAAGGGAATCCAGTCTTTTGTATGTAGCCTGCATGGGCTTACAGGTACACCGAGGTATTTGATAGGGAAGCTTCCTGAAGTACAATTGAATGTTTCTGCATACTGTATGCATTTCTCATCGTCACCATTTATCAGGATCACTTCACTCTTTGAGAAATTGATTTTTAGGCCTGACACTTGTTCATAAAGATAAAGTAGTAGTTTCAAATTCCTAGCAATTTCCACATCATCTTTCAAGCAGATGATTGTATCATCAGCATATTGGAGAACCAGCGACACCCCCCTGAATTATGTCATCTGCTAGACCAATGATTAGATTATTACGCTGGGCTTCCCTGATCATTCTGGCCAAGCAATCAGCCACAAAATTGAAAAGAATTGGTGATAGGGGGTCCCCCTGCCTCACACCCTTGTGGCTCACAAAGTATGGGCCCGTTATGTCATTTAGCTTGACGCTCAGGGTTCCACCCATCACCACTTCCTTGATCCAGTTACACCATTTGGTGTTGAATCCTCTCATATCGAGGCCATCAAACAAAAAGTTCCAACATACTTTATCGTATGCTTTTTCAAAATCGAGTTTTAGGATTATGCCTGTTTCACCTTTTTGTTTTGTGCTATGCAGAATTTCATGGAGTGCCAGGACCCCATTCATAATGTTTCTTCCTTTCATAAAAGCCGATTGCGCTTCCAGAATCAATTTTTCCGCTATGGTTTCTAATCTCAATGACAGGACCTTAGTTATCCATTTGTATATGCAGTTCAGAAGACAAATTGGCCTAAACTGTTGCATTTTATCTGCATCCACAACCTTGGGCAGTAGGGTAATGATTCCGTAGTTGAGACGGCTTACATCAAGCCGACCACAGTGGAACTCATCAAACAGCTCAATTATATCACTCTTTATAATGTCCCAACAAGCTTGGAAGAATTCCACCGGAATGTTATCCGGACCGGCTGCTTTGTTTTTTTCCATTTGGAATAAAGCATCCTTGATCTCTGTTTCAGAGAAAGGTTTTGTTAATATCTCATTATCTTCTGCCGTGACCATTTCTGATTGATCCCATAAGTTTCTGTTTAAGGGAAATGAGTTACCCGGGGCCGGCCCAAATAGCTCTTTATAGAAATTTGTTGCATGTTTAACCATATTTTCATCACCCTCAATCAAATTATGTCCATCATTAAGGGATGTTATAGTATTTTTTCTCTTCCTCCCATTGGCAACTCTATGAAAGAATTCGGTGTTGTTGTCCCCTTCAAGTAGCCAGGTCGTGTGAGCTCTTTTATACCAATATAATTCTTCATCTTCCAGGATTTTAAGGATGTCACATTGAATTGCTGCTTTATTTTCCATTTGTTCTAGACTCAGGCAACCTTCCTCCTCAGCCAGTTCTAGAACAGTAAGTTCCTCTTGCAGCATTGCTTTTTTTTTCCTTTGTTCTCCTTGTTTATTGAACCCCCATCCTTTGAAGTATTGCTTTATTCTTTTAGTTTCAGTTGGATCCTGTCCCATGCATTTTCAGTATGACACTGCCTCCCCCATATGGATTGGACAGTTGGGAGAAAATCAGGGTGTTTCACCCATGATAGCTCAAATTTAAATTGAAGATTTCTCATTACTTTCAGATCACCATGTGATATAATAAGTGGGTTATGATCAGAGACTTCCCTAGGAAGTTTCTGCAGCTTTACAGTGGGAAAGATATCTTCCCACTCTCTGCACACCAGGACTCTATCAAGTCTCTCTAGAGTTGGCATGTTCTGATTATTAGACCAGGTGAATTTCCCCCCAAGCATATGGAGATCAATTAGCTCATGAGAAGAGATAACCATATTGAAAGTCTTAGAAAATCTTTTCAAAGACCCAGGCTTATTTTTCTCAGACATGTATCTTATTATGTTGAAATCCCCACCAATTAAGTAAGGTTCCTTGCTATTTATGCAGCAACTAGATAATTCACTAAGAAACTCATCCTTATCCTCATCATGAGCTGCCCCATACACATTGATGAAATTCCATTTACATTTTCTGTTCTTGTCCCACAAATTCAGTTGTAAAGTGTATTTTCCTTCCTCAAAGGAGCCTACTTCCATAGTTTCCAGTTTTACTCCACTTAAAATGCCACCTGATTTCCCTATTGAGGGGACCCATTTCCAGAGATAGGACTGAGAGGGATCTATTTTCCTTAGGATTCTATCTTCTATATCAGACTGCATGGTTTCCTGCAGTCCAATAATATCAAATTGGTGTTCATAGATAAGGTTTCTGAGGAAAGATGAGACACCATTTTTCTTGATGCCCCTACAATTCCATATCAGGCCTCTCATGTTTTACCTTTTTTCGTTGTTTTGTTGTTAGCTTTTGGCAGACCAGGGTTTCCCTGATTTTTGCCAGAGCCTTTACTTTTTCTACAAGGAATTTCCTTGTTTAGTTTTTCCTTGCATTTTGTAACTGAGAAACCCAACTTTTTTGGGGGTTTTCTTATTCTCTTTGGGGTCACCAGGATGAAGTCATTCTGGATTTCCCTGTCAGATTCATCACTTTCAACAGACATAACATCAGTTTGAGGGTTATTATCAGCTGCCTCTTCTTCAATTGGGCCCTGTTTCAGGGCCTCCAACTGTTTTTGATTAAGAGACTGTCTGGCTTGTTCCAGGTTTTTCATTAGATCAATTGTAGCAAAGTTTTTATCATTCATTATCACACCCATGCTAACAGATTTATCAACGATATCATCATTACTCAATATGGAAAAGAAATTTTTAGAAGCAAGATTGTTACCTTCCAGAGTTCTCTTGTTGTTGTTGAAGAAGCCCACTTCATCATGGTTAATTGTCAGGTTCCTCTGGAGCCTCTCACTCCACCGCCTGTCTTCCCTTTGTTGAATCATCAAGGAGCTTGGGTTGATTAAGTTTCTCAGGTCAAGATCACATGGTTCATGTGAACTTGGAGCTTCTGGCTCAATGGTTGCTTTCACATTTTCTTTGGATTTTCCTGCACTTTCTTCTCCCTTCTCCATTTGAACCACATTTGTGCATCTGGCCAACCATAATTCCCTGTTGTGTTGATTTGGTTCATCCTGATCCCCAAAGGCTTGATTTACTTTTTGTGAAAAGTCTTCACTATTATCACTTTCCTCTACCTCACTCAGGTCTTTGTTTGGTTCATAAACTGCTGCTGGTATAACCTCCCCTTCCTCCATTCCACAGAAGAAGTGTTCCCCACAAGATTTTGCACCTTCATTCTTGTCTTCCTTGAGAATGTTTGCTGCAGATTTATGTTCATAAGCTGGCTGATGAGAGAATGAACCAAATCTGGGGTTCCTGCCCTCAGATTGGGATGTCCCCACACCTTTGCTTGCATCCTTCATTGGGGTAGTTGAGGAGGATGACATTTTCTGTTTCTTTGGACTAGGCTGAGATTCAGGTTGATTTACCCTTGTGGCTGCCTTCTGAGTCTCTTTCTTATATGTCCCAGGATCTTCAAGTTCAAAGAAGAAGTCATATATATGCATCCCCAGAGTACTTTCAGCAGAGTTTGGAACTTCATAAATGTCCCTGCAAGCAATTTTCATCCTCACATATTCATCTTTGTACCTTGTACTCTCATCAATTGCTATGGTTTTCCCCACCAATCCACCAACCTTTGCTATAGTTCTAGTACCTCTTTGATCAGGAGGGATCCCTTTGACTTTGAACCAAGCCTGCTGCAAAGAACCTTTGGCTCCAATTGAAGATGACCATGGTTCAATTACCAGCTGAGCATCCACATTTCTCATGCCAAGCTTAAAATTGCTGTAATCTTGTACCATCTTAGCATTTGGGAATCTCATGGTAAATTTATTATCAGCAATCTGTCTAGCATTCCACCTCCATTTTTCAGCACTAAGGATGTTGTTGAATTCCATTTCAATTTGCTTAGCAGATATCTCTCCATTGATAACAGTAATGATAGCAGTACTAGATTTTTCTTTTACTGCCTTTGGGTCCACATGCTCATCAATAAAGAAGAAACTCTGATCTGGGACTTGAGCAGCACACAGTTCAGGACCAAAATTCCATATAGGCTCCCTCCTACATTCTATAGCACTATGGCTATTGATCCCACATAACTCGCATGCATTTTTTCTCTTACATTCTTCAGTAACATGATTTTTTAAACCACAAAAAGAACAACCAAATCTGGTAGACGATGATCTCACCTCACCATGATCAGAAGGCCTTTTGGTCTGGTCCTGCTGTTGCTCAGCCTGCTCACAGGATTGACCCTTCAGCTTTGTATCGGCTTCAGATGCTTGATCTGACTTAGCCATTTCTTCTCTGTGAGTCCATTTATCCGCCGATGCGCCTGGATTTCCTGAGGCTTGCTTTGCTTTTTCCGCAGCTTTATCCCAGTTGCCGTGCTCTCCACCAACTCCCCCCATCCCTGGCGCTTGATGCCTCTCCTGGGGGTGCCCTGATACCTCTTCCGGTCCCGCATGATCTTCCCGATGTAGGGCATCTTGGCTATGCCCGCTGCCGGACTCCATCCCCCCAGCACCCCTGCCGCGAGATCTCTGCCAGACGTTGGTGCGTGCGCCAGTGCGACCCACGCCCCTGCCATCACGTCCAGCGCCAAATCCGTCTCTCCTGTCCCCGCCGCGATTCGCAGCAGGGTACACCATGTTCCCTTCTCGCGGAGCTTCCCGAGCAACTTGGGCGTATGATTTGGGGGTAGGATTTGGCTCTAGATCTCCGGTTTTCTGGTGGATATTCTTATGGAAGTACCCCACGAATCTAGCTATGCTCTTGTGGAAGGTTTGTGGATTTTGGCTGGTGGATGAGGATGCCGAAGATGATTCAAATCGATGAACGTCGAACCTCAATCGGCGGGGTTGAAACGCGATGTGGTTGGATCCCTGAAACCCTAGCCGATTCGGCCGGGGGAGGGGAGATGCGAAAGGTTCCCGATCCAGACGATTCGCCTGGTTTTCCCCTCGATTCGAGGTCCCCGCACCCCCCTGTATGCCAACCACCTCCCCATCCTGCACCGGATTTTGGCCACGCGTCTTCTCGAACGGATGAACACCCAGGATGCCTTCGGTGACCTTACACGCGGGCGGTGACCATACCTTCACAGGAACCGTGGGAATTCGCCCAAAGCCCACGCGATGTGGATCAAACTCCTTGATCGATTTTGCTGGGCCGGATTCCTGATCCGATGCGACCTCCCCTTGCTCCTGGTTTCTCGCCGATTTCCACAAAAAACGAATCGGGGCACCTTTGATTTTGATCGCGTCCCGCTCCAACGTCTCTACCGGGAATCTGGGCTCCGAACACGCGCGTCGGAATGCCCGCGTGGTCGAGTCCACTGGAAAGGCGATCGTGTCGCCAAGCGCGTGCCCTAGCGGAGGTGCGCGTCGGAACATTTCGCCTAAGCCTACTGTTCAGAAAAGTTCATAAGTATGGAAAGAGCACAACTGGCGAGAGCTATGAGAAGGGATAATGCATGCACGTACTCCATGTAAAGGCCCAACGTGTCGAGCGAGGCGTTTGCCACGCCAATGCCATGAGCGCAGCTTCCAGCTCGTCCCGGGTGAAGTGCATCCTTCCTCTATAAAAGGCCCCTCACTCTAGCACGTAAAAAGCACAGGAGCAAGTAGTAGTTCTCATCCGAGACTGACCAGGGTAGCTACTAGCTAGCAGAGAGGCATGGGTGGCAAAGGAGGCGGAGGCGGCGGGGGTGGCAAGGGCGGAGGAGGAGGTGGTGGGGGCGGCGGCAAAGGGGGCGGAGGAGGTGGCAGGAGCGGCGGGGGTGGCGGAGGAGGAGGGAAGGGAGGCGGTTCGGGCTCAGGAGGAGCTCATCATGGCGGCGGTGGTGGCTCCGGTAAGTCTGGCGGCGGCGGGCACGCCGGGCATGCTGGTTGCGGCGGCGGTGCAGGGAAGTCCAGCACCGGCGGCGGCGGCGGCGGCGGGTACATGAAGGCCCCCGGCGGCGACGGCGGCTACATCTCCCGCTCCGGCTTCGAGTCCAACCCGCAGGGGTACTTCCAGGGCCTCCACCAGGGAGACAAGTAGAGGCTCGGCGCCTTGGGCGGAGACCGGAGAACGTCTGACGCTTCGTGCTGGCTGGCTGCTGGGTGCAAGCTAGTGTGTGCGTGTCCATGGCTTCTGAATAATGTAAAGTTGCTGCGCCGGCAGCAGCCTAGATAGCCTGCTTCCTCTACTAGTCCAGGTCGTTTCGGTTTGCTCGCTTAGTTTGTCCCAAACTACTGTATCAGCTATGGATGATCGTGCAATGTGAATGCTTGTTCTTAGCGCTCGTCTCGTACTCGCCCATCACAGGCTCTGTCTCGGCGATTTCTCACCGTCCCGTTCATTCTACTCCGTTTTCACGTACTGGCTCACAGGCTCTGTCGATGCAAAAATGCAATGTCCAATTTTCTCCCTTTTTTTGAAACGCCGAGATTTTCATTTTGGGAGAGAACGATGCAGAGGTTCCCTGCTGCTCTGTTTTGTTCGGTTTTTTTTTAGCATATCCTCTGTTTTGTTCTGTGGAAACCAACCGCTCTTCCAAAGCAAGTTTGGTCTTGGCCCAGCTGTAAGTCATTTCGCACTACCGTATGAGGCCCATGGGCCTAACCCTTCGGCTGGAACGAACGATTGATTCCCCCATCTTCTCTCCCTTCTCGCTCACGCCACTGCCGTTTTCCCCTTCCTGCCCCGTCACACACCTTTCCCTTTCTTTCTCCCCCTTCTCTGTGCTGCTGCCTTCACAGTTCGCCAGACCACCAGTCCACCACCACCCCCGACCGCGACGCCCGCCGCCCGCGCCGACACCGGCGACCCCCACCCCTTGCCGCCTCGCCCTCCCGCCGGTCGTCCCGAGGTGAATACCCCAACCCCGATCGCGCTCTACCCGATCTAGTACTCCCGCTCATTCCCCGGGTCCCGTCTAGGTCAATTTCGCTCCACCAGTCATGTCGAGTCGTTGCGATCGTTGTGTCGATCTGACCCATCCGTGTCGTCGTGGGATTTTCGGTCCACCGCTTGATTTTCCCTCGCTGTGTCCTGGTGCGCTTTGCGGCGGGGGTCGCCATTGGGGGTGTTCGGATTCGCAGGCCCTAGTTCGTTTGATCGGGCGGGTGGTGTGAGGAGGGGAATGCTGCTGCTCTATGTCTGTTTATGGTGTTGATGTTGCTTCAGTAGACTAGAATGTGATCCAGATTTGTGGCAGTCTTAGAGCTGCTTTGTTTTACACACAGAATGGAAGGGCTGGCAACCTGTGAAGCTCATCTAGATTGTTAGAAGGGCTGTGGTAATTAGCAGAAGTAGGCAATAATTTGTTATACGAACATTTACAGAGATTTATTATGCCTATTATTTTCATTATTACAGATCCAGTGTGGCATCTTGATGTATATTAGTTAGTTGTAATTCTGATTCTGGTCTGGTATGGCATTGTGGTGGATCTAATTACTTCGATCATTCAGCATTATATCGGTCTGAAAGCGTGTAGGCTCACATAGACACTTGCTGTTGTTCTTTTAAATCGCTCCATTTGATGTACCTTACTAGATCCTGGTGAGCAATGGAGGCAGTGCCTGTAACTTTAGTGAAGCCACTACATTTTTTAGGGAGTGGGTTCAGTAAACAGTTTGTTTGCCTTGGGGATTATTTCTAGAAGTCCAGGGCAACAAGCAAATCGCAGTCGAGGAGCTTGCCTCCTCTTGTATTTTATATGAATCCATTTTGATACATTGAGGCACTAGTCAAATTTTGCATACTTCATCTATGATCACTTTTAACTCTGATGCAAAGGCATTGTTGTTCACTAAAAGGGAATTATGTCTACAGAAGTTCCTAGCAGTGCATTCTTCACTTAAATTTCATGGGCCTGTTGTGTATAATTAGTTAGTTGTCCTTGATGCAAATAGGGAGCTATGCCTATTATCTGCAGATAAACAACTGGTACTGTTTTTTATTAATGTGAAGTTGTCCTGTTGGAGCCTTTTAGTCTTGTTGAACAATGAAATAGATATGTTTCGTTTCACCTTTTTCTTTGAATTTATCATTCTCAGTGTTTGAAGAAAGTGGCCCTGTATGGTGATATTAAAGGCAAAATGCATGCCAGGCACCCAAGTGGGCCTTTTATTTTTGAAACATACAGCTGCATTCGGATATTTACTCTTCTATAATATATTCTGGATTACTTAGTGCAACAGGATTAGTCTGATGCACTCCAATACTGAATTTGTACAGTGATGAAAATCTGTACTAATTATGTCGATCAACTTCTGATTATAATATTGTCTTTTTTTTGCTCCTTTTATGGTTTTGGAATTAGCACTAGGGAACATATTATTGTCTCTTGATACAAGGCATGCATGACCACATTTTACCTGTGTTTCCTGCTATTGCATCTGTAAATTGTATTATTTTCTGTTGTGATTTCCGCATAAATAAACTTTCTCTCTGCACATTTACAGATTTGTTGATCAAAGAAGCATGGAAGGGTCATTCCAGTTGAATCCAAATGCCAGTCCTTTCATACCTGGATTCCTGAGTTCGTTTGTAGTTCCAGACAAGGCCCCAGAAAACCAAGCAGGTGAGACTGATGACAATTTTCTAGTGGCTCTGCAGGGTTTTAACTCTCAGATTTGGTTTATTCACATTACTACAGTCACAGCTGAGATTTCCTAACCTTTTTTTCAGAGTCATCATCAAAGGGTGAAACTTCTGGTGACACTTTTGATCCTTCGAAGTATGAGGAAAATGACATGGATCCAGTTGCTCTAGCCAAAATGGTCTTCTCAATGTTCCCAAATGTGTCCACAGATTTCATTGATGAGTTACTCAAGGCAAATGATTTTGACATAAACATGACTGTTGATATGCTTGATGAACTGAGCTCACAAGATATGCTTCATGATGATGCTGAAGATACCAATGGCCTGCATGAGGACCAGGTATTTTAAACTCTTCCTCGTCTCCCTGCCTCTGCCTCCCTCTCTAAATTTTGGTAAACTGATCATTTGCAAATATACAACTTCCAGTGATTGTTCGCTTTTGGACAAGGCTCTTGTGCATTGCTCACTTCTGTTCATTGATTGTCTTATCCATCGCAGGGGCTACCTGGTGACAGTTACCACCTCACTGAAGTGTCTGAGAGCAGCAGCAACCTCAATGAAGATCCGCAGAATGAGAAGTCAGCAACAGTTTCTGATGTGAAATCTGTCCTGCCAAAGTTCTCAGATATCAATTTGCTTGACAATGACCAGGTATGTGGGGTTCTCTTGGTGCTTATACTTTTACATGTATTGTTGTTGAAGATAAATGGGGGGAAGTAGTAACTCCACCGATTGCCCTCTTGAGCAACCTTTCCTGATCTGATTATCATTTACCGCAGGGCCTGCCTGATGATGTCAAGTCAGCGGGAGCTTCAGTTGCAAAGTGATCTTCGTGTCAAGATGCTTCGTTTCATATGCATTCTGGTGTACATATTAATTGCACCCAAAAGTGTGGCTTGGAGGACAAAGCGGTGGAAGCAATAGTTCCATTTCCGTTGGCTGGATTAGCTTGCTGTTTCTGGTGGTCGATCGTCCTGGGTTTCAAAACCCTTGCTCAGCTCTTTTGGACCTGTTAGTTAGATATTTTCTGGTGGTTATGCTGCGTTTTACATCCCTTGATTCTGGTGGTTATGCTGCGTTTAGCATCTTTTAGTTCGCTCATCAAGACCGAGTAATGCCTGGTGGTTGTCCAGATTTTTACATCCATTGGTTGGTACTTACGGGCTTGGTACCCTTAAAAGACAGCTATGCTGCGGCAGGTCGTTGTGCCGTGATATTTTGGGAGTGTCATCCATACTGCTTGTGGTGCTTGTTTACCGGATTACTATTCATATATGAATGCTAGCTTTATCAGATCATGCCTTTCTTTCATTCGTTTCACATGCGTTTGATTGTCGGTTTTGTTCAGAGTTCAGACTGCTTGTGAGGCAAAATCGCTCGTGCCATTTTCACAAATCACAAGGAAGCTGGTGCAGTTAGAACGGAGGAGCAATTGCTTTTGCCTGTATGGTTTCGTCGAGGAATGAATCCGTGTATGTATAAAAAAAGCGCGATAACCTACTTTCGTACGAAACAAACTTGGAACATCATCAATTTATATCCCAAACGACCTGGCATCGTATGCTTCTTTTGTGGTCTGGCTCCGCAATAGGCAACATGCAACTACGGTAATCTGATCATGGTCCCGTCTATTTTAGACGTCCAGCCAATCGGCGACCGTACTACGGTGCGCCGCCGGCCGATCATCTCAGCAAGCAGCCTCGTCTCTGCTTTGTCCCACACCGCGTCCTCTCTCATGGAGGAGCGGGCTGAGGCAGTGGAGTTGGACGTACTTTTGGAGGATGTATTGAAGGGTGTCGCACTGTAAAAAGGGGAAGGAGAAGAGGAACAAGAGCCTGAACAATCCGACGGATACTGCTGCAGACGAAGTTGGAGAGGAGGACAAGAAGTATGCTGTTGCCTTGCATGCCTGAGCATTGGTGCTTCGCACCCTTTTATTTTTGTGCAGCAACAAAGTATCTTGCACGTTTTTTTAGCTGATGATCATGTCAGATGGTGGGAACTTGTCACGTTCCTTGGATTGGATTTTCATGTCGTCCTTCGTAAGAGTGCAGAGTGCATGCCTTTTCCATACCAAATTATTGCACCATATCGGTGTACTTCTCTATCTTTATGATCATAATAATTGAGATTGAATATAGTAACCGTGGTTTCCATTGAGACGAAAGAAACATAGACAGAGCACACAAGCACAAACTTTACTCGTACGAAACAAAAAAAAAACATCACGTGAACAAGCCAACTCAAACAGCATCGTAGCTGACGATCGAGTTGCCGGAGTAGGCGACCAAGCCTGCGACAAACCGGCTCATCAGCTAGAGCTCGCCGTCGTCGTGGCCTTTATTTGTAGAGAGGTCCATCATCGGCGATCTGCCGCGTGGACTCGTGGTAGTAGCTAGTGGTATACGATTGCGACTTCTGCCGGCGGCGGAGATGCGCCGGCGGTCGACCTCATCAGCACTTCATCTTGGGGAGGCCGCACGCCTTGATGAGGCCCTGCGCGGCGGGGCCATTGACGTAGTTGCTGTAGGCCGGGTTGCGCGCGTACTGGCAGAGGCACGGCTGCTGCTTCTTCAGCTGCGCGCAGCACCCATTCGTCACCGCGCCGCCGAACAGGGCGCCGCCGCACGGGCTCAGCGCCGACGGGTTGCACGCCGCCGCGTCCAGCGGCCGCGCGGCGGCCAGCAGCAAGACAGCGGCGCACAGTGCGAGCGCGAGCACGGTGGTGGCCGTCGCCTTGCCCATGGTCGATCTCTGTTCTCGAACGAGTCGGGACTCGGGAGTGATATGGCGATCGCGAGATGGTGGCAATCGAGTGCAGTGTTGATCTAGTGAGTGATATGGGCTCTGGTCTGAGCGAGGCCTCTACTTATAGCACTGCGTGGCCTCGTTTTTTTTAGCTGACGATCATGTCAGATGGAGGACACGCAGTGCTGCAGTGCATGGGCCGATCATGGGCAACCACGCTCGGCATTGTCGGCGTCCACGGCCATTCCTTGCGCTCTCACATGCATGCATGCACCGACGGCACGGTGGTCGGCAGCAGGGCAAACGTCTGGAAATTTAATGCTAGCCGTGCCAGCGTCTCTCTCTCTCTCTCCCGCAGTCCGGCCTGTTTCTGCTACTTACATCTTTCCGCCTCAAATTGTAGTTCATTTTAATATTTCAAAAAAAATTATAGTTCTTTTTAACTTGTTACTAATAAGTTATACACTTTATAGGTTGTGTGCATCCTAGTTGTATAGAAAAACTAAATTAGCCGGGAAAAACGATCTTAGTACATTGTATCATGTTGATGTAACCGTTTATGATTAATAAAGTTTTCCTTATAAAGAGAAGTTGAACTTTTATGTTAGTACTGTACCTGCTACTAGTCGTCAAACCTCCCAAAAGCGGTGCAAGCTAATTAAGCCACGTAATAATGTTTTAAACTCTGGAACCTAGCTAATTGTTGTTTATCCTGTCAATAAATTAAATCAAAGGAAAACCATTTGGTATACATTTATAGAAAACAGCTATATATGATGCATCACAACATTATCATTCGGCTCAAACCCGTGCGTGCATGTTTACAACAGGATCATAATAATGTTCTTTATTTTGCATTCACAATTTTCATCCAGTACGTGGCGTGTGTGCCTTTCCCCATTCATCGCCAGTAAAGAGATATGGACGGCTATGTCGTCAGACATTTGGGTTGGCAGGAGGCGCAGTTGGCCCTGCACTCCTCCAACGTTGGATGGCAATACTCCCTGCGACTATCGTCCGGGCAGCAATAGCATAATAGATGGTGGGAGTCGAAGTAGTCGCAGTTAATCTCGGCGCAGAAGACAAAGTAGACCTTTGACGATGTGGAGTTGACAACATTGGTGACGTCATGGCGACGACCTGAGGAATTGAATTTGTGTGTCCCCATCAACAGTACAAAACATATACTGTATCTATTACATAATTAAGCTTAATGACAAGAAGACGGCGCTGATTGTACTCACACACTGTAGGCTGCAATGCTAGGGATCCAATGAGCATGGTGAGAAAGAACATGGCCTTCCTGCTGTTGCCCATCGCGTATTCGTACTGGATCTTTTAGTCTTTTGTATAGGGACTGAAATATGTCGTCAATGACTCCTCGCCCATCCGTATATACAGAGGCAAGAAACTGCTTATGGCAGTCCCAACCCTCTAACTAGGATAGTTTATATAGCATTAATTAGATTGCCACGTAGGACTTTTAGCTTATGTGGCACTGTATTAAATAAGAAAGAGAGTAGAGAGAGGAAGAAACTGGGTCTTGCATGAGACCCAATGTCTACACGAGAACCTATGCACTAGACAATACCAAACTTTGCATTGGGAGAGAGATGGTTTCTTCATGATAGATAAAGAGTAAATATGATTGGTAGAGAGGAGAGATGATGCATTTATTAACAATCCACATCAAGAAATCATGGGTTGTGGAGTGTAGTTTCTATAGTGATTTTTTGCTTACGTGGCGACATGGAAACTACCCATAGACTCTATGGGTTGGGACTGTAATTAGGCAGGGCTAGTGTGGCTATGATCAAATTTTCGCCATAGATGCACCCTACATAGCTTGACACCATCACATGCTCGACACCGTGGGTGCAAAACGTACCATGTCTTACACTGTGGACCTTGTTGGCCATGGACATTACCTGGCGTGTTTCGTTGTCATGAAGTTGGTTGTTCCGTGAGGTAAGAGATCGAAGCGTGCAATTTCTCATTTTAATTTTATTAGTAATGACAATTGTTTCTTTAACTAGCAGAAGGGCATGTGCCACAGGCACGTATTTTAAAATAATTTTTAACTTAGTGATGTACTTATCTTGGACTCTTTAGATTAATCTAGTGCGTTCGATCATCATAAAAATCAGACGATGTATGAGTGATGTAGTCAACGTGGACTCTTTAAATTAACCTCAAGCGTCTGATCCTCATCATAAAATCCGACGGTGTTGAAGGGGTAAGAGTAACCTGTAAGATTTGGTACGAAAATTTCGTCGTCTTTATAGTATAGATGAATGTCATCGGATAGTTTCTTCGTAGTGCTAAAGGAAGGCTAAATGCATAGCATGCATATGATTTCCATAGAGATGATTTGTTCGTCAAAGTAATGGTGGTGTTGTAACCGCGATCCCAAAGTTACGTCCGCCCGTACGGTTGGTGTCGTGCGCTCTGCGCTCACACGTCCACGTCCACGTGAATGGACTCTCTTCCCACCGCGCGCCCCAGACGGAGAGGGGACGCGGCCCGCACAGGTATGCTTTTCTTTTTTTTAAAGAAAAGTTTGGAAGATAGAAAAGTTTGTTGCAAATTTTTTCTAAAAAAGTTTTTCGACTTTTGCTCCAAATTTTGTTGCAAAACTTTTCTTCAAACTTTTTTTCCTGCAAAAGTTTGCTCAAAATTTTGATGCAAAATATTTTTTCCAAACTTTTTATTCGTTGGACAATTTTTTTCGCAGAAAAAGTTTCTTACATTTTATTTGTTGCAAAACTTTTTTCCTCCTCTGGACAATTTTTTGTTGCAAAAATTTTTTCACAAAATTTTGTTGCATAATTGTTTTTTCTAGACAAAGTTTTCTCTCTCTGGGACAAAACTTTTTCCTGGACGTGGATGGAGCAGGGGCTGGAAGCCTGGAACCGTGCAGGGTCAACGACATGGCGCATGAGAGTGACAGGGGCGGGGCCTGCCGCCTGGGGGGCCCGACCGAGCGCACGGAGCCCCCGTGCGGGCGGCCGTAAATTAGGGAGGCCCTGTTGTAACGGCCTGAGGGCTTTTAATAATGATAGTTCCTCACGTGTGATAATAATAAATAAATAAATAAATAAAGAACTAGGCATTAAGTTCCTCAATGATGTTCATTGTGCATTCATATTGTTGTTGGGTCGGGTCGGGGCCACAAATGCTGCCCTTCGTAGAATAGCCTCATTGTTACTTCTCAATTTTTCAAGATTATGCTCCCCTCACTTATGTAACTAGTAGGAAACCTCACGTGTTGCGCGGGCACATATATTTCCGCATAATTTTGCTCATAAAATAGTCTAATTGATTAAACGTGTTAGAATTCGTAAACATGAAGTCTCCAAGTAAAATGCTCTGATTTGATTATATTACACATAACTTTTTTCCATTCAATGCTGAATTTTTATGGCAGCAAGCTGCTTTAGATGCAAACTGTCATTCAGAGCGGCAAAAATAGATGAGACACACACACACAAAAAAGAAGCAAACCACGTAACCTATTGTCGACATATATTTAGCATATCCCATATGGCGTGGTTCTATGCCATACCGATCAAGCAGAGGATCAGAAGGATGATTACTGTAGTTCTAGTAGTGTTTCGCGTACGTGTCAAGAGAAGGGCAAGGCAACGTGTCATAAGAAGAGCAGAACAGGACAAATTCACCACGTTTAAAGAACTTATAGATATGTAGCTCTTGGGACTCGTTGGGATAAAAATAATTTGACCGTAATTTTATCATCAGTTGCCTTTATTTGAACAACTCATGATTTTATAAAGAGTAAAATTCATTGTCGGCCTCTAAACTTGGCGGCGTGTGTCATCCAGGTTCCGAACTCTCAAAATGGCTATCTGGGTCCCTAAACTTGCTAATTGGTTCACCCGAAGTCCATATCTCCATAATCCCATGATAAACTGCTTACCTGGAGTGCTGATTGTGCCGTGACATGGCTCTGAAATGTGGGCCCCACCGGTCAGCCCCTATCTCTCTCTCTCTTCCTCTCTTCTTCCTCATCTCCCGCGGCCGGATCTTGCAGAACAATCGTTGACCGCTCGTGAAGGTCGAGGCCCTGCCGCCACCCCCTCTTGTCGGTCCCGCGCGTCACGACCCTCTTTGGCCAGTTCTGCCGTCTTGGACGCCATCCACACGGGACTCAATAGCAGCTGCTTGGCCATCCGAGGTCGCGCCGCCCAAGATCCGACCCTGCCGCCGAGGGGCGCCCGCATGGGCCACGTCGGCGACACCCGCATCGTCGAGGGGCGTCTCCGCAGGCCACGCCGCCCGAGACCGTCATTCGTGGACCAAGCCGACCTGGGGGCGTCCACATGAGCCACGCCACCACCAGCCGCACCGTCGCTCGACGCGCGAGCTGGCTCGTGCCAGCCGCCATTGCCTCATCGCCGCCGCCACCGCCACCGCCGGAGACGAGCGCGAAGAGGAGGAAGAAAGGGAGGCGATGGGAGATGGATAAGAAGAGAGGAAGAGGGATAAAGCTAACCAGTGGGCCCCACATGTCAGAGCCATGTCATGCACAATCAACAGTCCATGTAAGCAGGCACAATCAACGGTCCATGTAAGCAGTTTAAAATGGGGTTGTGGAGATTTGGACCTCGGTGAACCGATTAGCATGTTTGGGTACAAGGCTATGTTCAAATTCAAATTTCTAAAGATTTTGTATAACAACTTCACATTTCACCCGGTAAAAGTTATAGTTGTTGAGCAACACGGAGTAGATCAAGCTTGAGAAATTATGGCTTTCGACTTTCAAATTGGAGGCTCATATTTGAACTTTGCACCTGTCACGTGTCTAGATTTGTGAAGAAAAATATTTTCAGGGATGTTAATCAGGCCGATAGTTGGGCTGGAACTTGGAGGGGCTTTCACCTGCAGTTTGTATCAATCAAACCAGCCCAAAAGGAACCCGAGCTTACCGCGCTGGGCGGCACACCGCACACGCAGTCAAACACGCTCCTCCTCAGTTGCGAGAGGCGGCCGTGCCATGCCGGCGTCGCCATGGCCGACCACTCGCTCCGTGCGGCAAGCGTCTCAGCTCCACGCCATCCTCACCACATCCGGCAAGATCGACCACTCGCCCTCCGCCGGGCACCTCCTCAACTCCCTCACCAACTGCCTCTCAGGCCCGCGCCACCTCTGCTACGCGCTCAGCCTGTTCGACCGATTGTCGCAGCACACCACGTTCCTCTTCGACACCGCCCTGCGCGCCTGCCTCCGCGCGTCCGCCGGCGTAGACCATCCGGTCCTCCTCTTACCGCTGCATGCGCCGCGGGGACGTCCGCACGGACGCCTTCACCTTCCACTTCCTCTTCAGGTGCTGCGCGCTCCCCCGTGCCCGCGCCGGTGCCGGGCTCTGCCGGATGCTGCACGCCGCGTGCCTCCGGACCATGTTTCCCTCCGCCGCGCCGCTCGTCGCGAACCCCCTCATCCACATGTACGCCGCGCTCGGGCTCCCGGACGACGCGCGCCGGGCGTTTGACGAGATACCTGTCAAGGACGCGGTTGTGTGGACCACGGTGATTGGTGGGCTTGCCAAGACGGGGATGCTCGATGAAGCGCGGAAGCTCCTAGAGCAGGCACCGGAGAGGAACGTGGTCTCGTGGACCAGCTTGATTGCAGGGTACTCGCGAGCAGGCCGGGCTGCTGAGGCTGTAGCTTGCTTCAGCAGCATGCTTTCAGATGGTGTCGCACCAGATGAGGTTACTGTGATTGGTGTGCTTTCAGCATGTTCGCAGCTCAAGGATTTGGACCTTGGACGCTCGCTGCACTTTCTGGTTGGGCAGAAGAGGATCAAGATGAGTGACAATCTCGTTGTTGCGCTCATTGACATGTATGCCAAGTGTGGTGACATTGCCTGTGCACAGGGGGTCTTTGACGCTGTGGGAAGAGGCCAAAAGCCCCAGCCATGGAATGCTATCATTGACGGGTACTGTAAGCTTGGCCATGTTGATGTTGCTAGGTCTCTGTTTGATCAAATGGATGCTCCTGATGTCATCACATTCAACTCAATGATCACTGGATACATCCACAGTGGCCGGCTTAGAGATGCATTACTCTTGTTCATGCAGATGAGGAGGCACAACCTGCACTCTGATAATTTTACAGTGGTGAGCCTTCTCACCGCCTGTGCGAGCTTAGGTGCACTGCCTCAGGGCAGGGCTTTGCATGCTTCAGTCGAGCAGAGGCTGGTGGAAGAAGATGTTTACCTTGTGACTGCACTTGTGGACATGTACATGAAATGTGGGAGGGTGGATGAGGCAATCATTGTGTTCCAGCGGACGGGTGAAAGAGATGTTCACACTTGGAGTGCCATGATCGCAGGTCTTGCTTTCAATGGGATGGGTAAGGTTGCTATGGAGTATTTCTGCCAGATGAAACGTGACGGTTTTCAGCCCAACTCTATTACCTACATTGCTGTTCTTACTGCATGCAGCCACTCCTGTCTGCTCAATGAAGGCCTGTCTGCATTTCAACGAGATGAGATCATTGCATAGGATACACCCTCAGATTGAGCATTATGGCTGCATGATAGATTTGCTTGCTCGAAGTGGGCTCTTGGATGAAGCTATGGATCTTGTTCAGACGATGCCAATTCAACCAAATGCTGTCATATGGGGCTCCATCTTGAGTGCTTGCAGAGTCCACAAAAAAATCGACCTTGCTCGATATGCTGCGGAGAATCTTCTGAAGTTGGAGCCTGATGAGGATATTGTCTATGTTCAGTTGTATAACATATACATAGACTCTAGACAATGGGTAGATGCATCAAGGATAAGGTTGTTGATGGAAGAACAGGGAGTTAAGAAGACTGCAGGTTACAGTTCGATTACTGTGGCTGGGCAGGTGCACAAGTTTGTTGTTAATGACCAATTACATCCTTGGACATTTGAGATCATTGCAATGATGGAGGAAATTGCACAAAGGCTAAAGTCTGCGGGTTATTCTCCGATCACGTCAAAGATAACATTGGATGTTGACGAGGAAGAGAAAGAGCAAGCACTTTTAGCACACAGTGAGAAGATGGCCATTGCTTTTGGTCTCATTAGCCTTGCACCGAACTTGCCGATTCATATCATGAAGAACCTGAGGGTCTGTGAGGACTGCCACTCTGCAATCAAGTTGATCTCCAAGCTTTGGAACAGGGAAATCATTGTTAGAGACCGGAGTAGGTTCCACCATTTCCGAGATGGAACATGTTCTTGCAATGATTTTTGGTGATTTCCGTTCTGCAAGATGCTGTTCTTGTTCCAGAGATCAGAAGACAAGCCAAGGATACACTAAAAGCACAAATGCTTCGTATGAGTATTTGGCGTCCAGTTTCGAATTTATATGCCTAAGGTATTATTTATTCCCATTTCTTCATGTGCTCTAATAAATGAAAAGAGCTTATGAACATTCTGATAACAGATATCACAAAGCTTCTCTTGTGTATTTTACCAGGATAGGAAGTCAGTCGTGTATCTTATCTTCTGAATGCCAATTGCCCCATTGGAACTGTACTCCTCTTCGCACTGGAACACGCTCAATTCAATTCACGGCTGGTTCCGGTCGGTTTCAAAGTGATGAAACTGAATGTCTGAATCAATGTGATTCTTCAGTGTGACACTTTGACATTATTTCCAGCTCAGCAGTTCTGCGACTTGTGAGTTATGGCTTGCCCAGTTTTTTTTTTTTTTTTTTGGTTGTGAACATGAGATCTCTATTACTCAGATACAGGGTTACAATCAGTCTGGACCAGCCCCCTCAAAGCAGCGGGGAAGTTGTCAGACCAAACGAGCTCCGAGGATGGCAACGAAATCAGCTTCGCACACATGTGTGCTGCTTCGTTGGCCTCCCGGTTTACAAATGAAATGGAAAACGAATTACAAACCCTGCTCAACTCCCTAATCTCATGCCAAAGTCCTGCAATCGGGCTTCGATCGCCAACATCCGAGCGAAGAAGGTTTACCAGAGTTAAATTGTCGGTCTCCAGCAGAACCTTCTCATAGCCACCAGCTCGTGCTAGCAACATGCCGTCTCTCGCCGCTAGAGCCTCTGCCGTCAGCACGTCTGGAACATTCTCATAAGTTTTTGCAGAAGCCGACAGCAGGCTTCCCGTCTCATCTCTGATCACAACACCACTAGACGCCGAGTTAGCGGCTACCTGGAACGAAGCATCTGTGTTCACTTTCTTCCACCCTGGGTCTGGTTTCCTCCAACCAACCCTGCGACGGATTATTCTTGCTGGCTCTTCCTTGACCAAGCAAACCATGTCCTCCATCATCTTGGTGATGTGTTTCACTGCTGCCAAGGGATTCCAGCTCACACGCCCATGCTTGCGTGCATTACGACCAGACCACAAAGACCAAGCCCCACAAATGAATAAGTCCGCTTCTTGTTGGGAGCAACACGCCCCTGATAGCAGATCGCGAGCCCATGTTTCTGGGTACAATGGTGGGATCTTGCACCCTGTTAAGTCCTTCACTGCCTGCCAGAACCGAGCCGCAAATGTGCAGCTGATCACCACATGAAACAGCGATTCTCCTTCCTCTCCGCATGCATCACAATGGTCTTCCTTTGCAACATGTCTCCTCTTCAGTTCTTTCTTCGATGGTAGATAATTCTGGAGCACCCTCCACCAGAAGATCCTAACTTTAGGAGGTACATTCAGTTTCCACACTTTCCTCCACCATATCTCATCCGATGAAGTGCCTGGGATGTTAAGTTCGAACTCCTCCTTCTGGTCGCTTTCCCGCTTAAGCATTCTGTAGCAGGATCGCACCGAGTACAGCCCATTCTTCTCAAAAGCCCAAGCATCTATATCCTCATCATCCGCACAGCTGGCTTTAACTTGAGGATTTCACTAGCATCGACGGCACAGAAAGATGCCCTCACCAATTGCTCATCCCATTGTCGTGTATCTTGCAGAAAAAGATCAGAAACTTTCTCCACCTGGACGTCTGGAAAGCAGACTAAGGGTTTCAAGGTGTTCGAGCCCCCAATCCAGTTATCAGTCCAGATGTTAATTGTCTCCCCTGACCCTATCCTCTTAATGAGTCCTTTTGACAGAGCCTGACGTCCAAATAGGATTGCCCGCCATGTCTCTGAGCTTTTCTTCTTCCTGGATGCATTCAAGAAACTACAATTTGGGTAGTATTTTCCTTTCAGCACCTTCGCACAAAGAGAATCCGGCCTTGTGATCAGTCGCCAACCCTGTTTCCCCAACATGGCCTTGTTGAAAAGCGGCAAATCACGAAAGCCCATTCCTCCATCTCCCTTTGCTCTTGTAAGCTTTGACCAGCGCTGCCAATGTATCTTGTGATTATCAATCGAGCTCCCCCACCAATAGTTCAAGATGTACTGCTTCATTTTTTTACAAGTAGGTGCTGGCAGTATGAAGCAGCTCATAGGATAAGTTGGCACCGATTGTGCGTTAGCTTTGATCAGTACCTCCCGTCCTGCGGAGCTGAGCAGCTGACCACCCCAACCATGAATAAAACCTCTGATTCTTTCCGCTACATAATCAAAAACGCCATCAGAGACCTTTCCAACTGCTGTTGGTAGTCCTAGATATTTTTCTCCCAGAGCCTCATTAGGTATATCCAGAGCAACCTGAACCTCCTGTTTGCTTTCTTGATTGCAGTTCTCACTGAAGAAAACAGCAGATTTGCCTTTGTTGACCAATTGTCCGGACCCTCTATTATATGTTTCCAGGATATCCGGCCCAGTTACGGAGAAATAAAAGGCTACGAGAGAGATACTGAGCTGGATGGGCCGTCTAAACTGCTTAACGGGCCAGCCCAGTCAATCTGGACAGGGGCTTCTTCTTTGTTGGGCAGTTCAGGGCAAAACGGCCGAATCCTCCTAGGCTCTCCGGCTCCTAGCCGCCCCCCGCTGCTTGCCCGCTCCGGCGACCGCCCTCCGCCCGGACCTCCCCTGCGACCTTCCGCTTGCTGGTGTGCTCCTTTCGCCCTGCGCTGTTCGCTCTTCGGCCTCCACGCGTGTGCGATTAGCAGCCGTGTGCCGACGCCGGACAGCCGGTGCCAGGCTGCCAGCCAAGCACGGAGACGGAGCCCTTGCGGCTCCTGCCCGCGTGCCTTGTCCCCTTGTTGCATACGGAGGTGAGATGTCTTCTCGGCTCTGGTTTTATCAAGGCCTATGAATGTATTCTGTTTGGTGTATATGCAAAATCTATCATCAATTTTGAAGCTAAAGGGTGATTAAATGTAATATTTTTCATCTCTTTGTACCAGTGTCCACTGTATCATGGTCTGATAGAAATTGCAACTCACCATTTCTAAATTGCACTATTCTTAGGTGGAAGGGCAATTGTTATATGCAGTACTGACCAATATATCACGACTCGAATATGATAACAAGTTAACAATTCGTGGTGGTAATAATAGAATGACAATCTTAACACTTGTTAAAAACCGTCCTCCACAGATAACCCTAAGTTTTGGTCTCAGTCTGACTGTAGAAATGTTCATCAAGTGGTGGCACGTTCTGTTTTTCTTTTATCGGAATTGTGGCCTTCTATTACCTGTAACTGGTGGTGCTTAGATAGCCATATTATAGTTTTGATTTTGTTTTTGTGACTCTGAGCAAACTGTTCTAAAGTTTACCATACACTTGTCCACCTGCTTTTATGCCAGTCATCCAATCAGTAAGTGCTAATGGACGATGACTCGATGAGTGCTGAAGTGATGGACTGGGTTAAGATGACACTCTGCTTAGCAACAACATTCTCCAGTGTTTTTCTTCTGTAGGGAGATTGGTGCAGACTGATGGAAACCGGAGAGGTGCTTGCTGCTTTGACAGTCCCTCGAAGTTGCATGCTGACCTGACCTCACTCCTGCAAGTTGCATTTAGGAGGAGTAAGAACAGAGTCCCAAGCATGAAGCATCATCTTGTTGTCCCTGCTGGAATCATCAGTGTGCAGTGAGGCTATTTGTGGCCATGGCACTACGGGATGTCATTTCTTTGAACCGTAAGATCACCGGTTTCATTCGGGATGGCCTTGGTGCTCGAGCTCTTGCAGTCTACAGGTGGATGGTTGCTTCGGGCTTCAGAGAAACCCCTCATACCTTCTCTGCAATCCTCAGTGCGTGCAACAGATATGAAGGACTGCAACTGCATGGCCGGGTGCTAGCCATGGGCCTGTGCTCCAACCCATTTATTGGGTCCGCGTTGGTCAATCTCTATATGCGCATTGAAATGCCTTATGTTGCCCTCTTGCTGTACAATGAGACGGCATTGCAAAGCACAGTCATGTCCAATGTGGTTCTGGGTGGCTTGTGCAACCTGAAGTTGACTGAGGACCTCCTTTGTTCCCTTCTTGACATGAGAAGACAGGGTTTGGAATTGAATGGTCTTTCCTACTGTTACGCGATGAGAGGATGCTATCAAGAGGAAGAATGGCTGGAACAAGGCAGGCAGCTTCATGGAGTAGTTCTCAAGGCAGGGTGGGTTCCTTCAAACATTTTCCTGTCAAACTCACTAATAGATCTTTACTCAACGAATGGGGATTTGGTGGATGCTAAGAATTCACTGGATGATATCCCTTCCGAGGACGTCATCTCATGGAACTCCATTGTTTCTGTTTACGCAAGCAAAGGACATATGAAGGAAGCAACTGCTTACTTGAGACAGATGCTTTGGCATGGCAAGCTGCCTTCAGTTCGCTCCTTTGTTCGTCTCTTTGCTTTATCTGGTCAGACTGGAGATCTTCAATTCGGGTTTCAGATGCATGGCGTTGCTCTTAAGCTTGGATTCAATTGGAGTAGTGCACATGTGCAAACTGCACTCATTGACATGTATGGAAAGTGTTGCTCTTTTGATTGTTCCATGGCAATCTTTAATGAAATCCCAAGCCTTGCACTGGAGTGCTGTAATTCAACCATCACACCATCAATTCGCTGCAAGGTTTTTGACTCCGCATTGGAAGTATTGTACTGTATGATTGTAGAGGGAGTTGTGCCTGACAATGTGACTCTCTCTGCAACCATGAAGGCCATATCCCTGTCAGCTTCTTCAAGTTTAATCAGTTGTGAAATGCTGCACTCTTGGGTCTTCAAACTGGGTTTTGAAACAGACATGGCTGTGTGCTCCTCATTGATCAACGCATACGCTCGAGTTGGTCAAATGAACAGTTCCCACTTGATATTTGAAAGCTTGCAGGATCCAAATGTCATTTGCTTCACTTCAATAATATCTGCATGTGCTCGATATGGAGATGGCGCAAAAGGAGTGGAGCTGTTCAATAAGATGGTTTCTAGGGGCCTCAAGCCTGACGATGTTACCTTCCTGTGTGCAATTGCTGGATGTGATCAGGCAGGACTGTTTGAAGAAGGAAGGCTGGTGATTGAATTCATGAGAGCAAGCCGTGAGCTGGATCCTGATGAAAGGCATTTTGCCTGCATGGTTAACCTTCTCAGTCGAGATGGTTTTGTTGAGGAGGCAATGAAAATGATGGAGCACACTACACTACGATACTACACCAAGGCATGGAGCTCGCTCCTACAGAATTGCAGGGCACATGGTGAAAATGTGCTGGGAAAGAGAGCCGCAAATATGCTGATAGATGTGGGCCAAAAGATCCAGCCACCAACTTGCAGGTATCAAAATACTTTCACGAGATTGGGGACAACGAAAATGCTTCGAGGGTTAAAGCAATGGCAAGCGGGCAAGAAGTGAAGGAGAGTGGTCACAGCTTGGTTGTGATCAGTCACGGAATCTAGTATCCGAGGTCACAAAACGGTATCAACAATTTTACTCTGTAGCTGGTTAGCTGCCAAGGGCCAACTAACAAGTCATTCTTCCTGACACTGTCTGATCCTGCTCTCTGTGTTGCCACAAGGTGCCTTTGGATGTTGTTGCGTACTGTACCTCAATCAAGTGGCTACATCACATATCTGTTGGTTGCATAACACGAACGCTCTGCCTGGAAACTGAAGCTGTGTTTGTTCTTTCAGATTTGAATCTTGAGCAACGCCTCCACGGTCACATGTTTATTCAGGTCTGTTCTCAACTCACAGCTGCCTTGGATGTCTGCACCGTGCAGCAACCACAGGATGCCCGTGTAGACGCAAATTCAAATGTGTAGTTTCTTGAAAAGTGAAAAGGCCAAAAGGGGAAGTTGTTTTGAGTACAGTACAAGGTACACAAAAGTGAAAATAAAATGCAAATAAGACGGATGGGGCACTGGACCGGACTATTGCAGATTCGGAGTGGGATATGGCACTCCCGGTTTCAGATCTGGTAGGAGCAGGACCTCTCTGCCTGTGTGGTGCCTCCATTTCGTTACCCCAATATCTTATTTAAAAAAGTTTCAGTAAGCACTGCATATTTTATGCTTGACTCACCTACTACTAGTTGCATCCAAACATGTAATTCACACACTTTCAGTTAGTTAACCTTATGCCCTGGTTGGAGTTTGGTCTGAACTGATTTCTTTTCTTTCTTTCTTTCTTTTTTTTTTTGAGAAAGAGAGGAAGGGAGGTGTGTCTGTCTGAAGGAACCTGTTGATGATAAAGTGATGAGAGAAATTGAGTGCTAAAAAGATTCACTACTGGGTGCAGTATCAAATATTCCCCCAGCCAATATGAGGGTGGGGGAGTGGGTCTGGTGTCCCAGATTCCAGAACAGGGGACTCCACCATCGCAGCGCACCCCTCCTTTTCCCCCAACCCAACTCGCAGCCACAGTGGTGGTGGCTCTGCATCCGCTTCCTCCTCCCTCTCCCTTCCCCTAGTGGATTGATTGATTGATCACGAGGCACAACTGAACCGGCCTGCTGCAGCCGCTGCTGGTGGCCGCCGCTCTTCTTCTTCTCCTCCCCTTCCTTCGCCGCTTCTGCGCGGAGCAGACTGGGATTCCCTTCCTCGGCGGCGGCAGGTGCGACCGATCCGCCCGTCGAATTCCTTCGAATCCCTCTAATATCTCGGTTTCTCTGGTGTTAATATGTCGTGTTCATCCCATCTCTGCTGCGTAGGGGGGAGGAGCTCCGCTTGGGAACAAAGGGGAGCTAGGGCAGGAGCAGGAAGAGAGGGGCGCATCATCCAGCATGGCGAGCGAGGAGCTACTCCACAAGGTGAGGCTGTCGCGAGGACATGCAACTCGTCTGTAGTTCAGTGCCTTTGTTGTTGCCTTCCTAATCTGTGTGCTTTTGCTCGTCGGTTCGTTCATTCATGAGGATTTGATTACTTCATTTGTGATTCTGCTCCCCGGGGATTCGCTTATTGTTGATACCCTACTCGTGTCTGTTCCTCTCAGAAATTAGGCTGGTTTTCTGCACTCGTGTTGAAATTGGTAATCTAGGGTTTCAGATGAACACCAAGGGTCCAGACATCTAGGTTCTAGGGTAATATCATGCATTTCAACATTCATTTTGCACTTGTAGTGCCTACATGCAACTAAATATTGGTTTTGTGCATACTGTGAATCTCGCGTCCTGTAAAATTTTGCTCCATAGCTGTCTTTCTGTTAGATTCCAACCTTATTTGATGTAACACATACTCCAAAGAGTCTGTATGCATTTACTCGGACAATATCGATAAATAACTCATTAACCCCAGTTGCTTGTACAGGTCCAGGCTCTTATAGAGCGCTGCCTTCAGGTGTATATGAACCAGAAAGAAGTAATCGATGCACTCTCTCAGCAGGCAAAGATAGAGCCTTGCATTACTGAACTAGGTAATGCTTCCTGTTATCTTGTATACTCGTAAAAGAACTCCTTTCTCTTACCTGCAAGTTGGTCCAAATTTACTTCATGCATATCTGGCTCTAACATTAGTCCAATGTTACAACTGTGATTCACATTACACGAATAATGCTTTACACGACCACCACCAACAATTGTTGCAGTTCACTTCATTCTTGTATCAATTGTTGTTGTATGTTCCCCAAATTTACTAATTGGTACATGGTTCTGTAAGAAAGTGACCCCCGCTTGGGACCTATCATAAGCAATAGCATTGCCATTTGCTATCAAATACATAGTTGAAACATCAACTACAAATCATTTATTGTAGGAAAAATTGATCGGTGACTTCTAATATTCAGATATTATGATAATGAAAAACATCCATCCCTGCACAAAATTATTGCAGTCTCAATGTCAAATAAATATGGCGTGTGAAAGTTTTTTTATAACCATTGCCCTACCTTAATGACAAACTGGATTGCTTGGACACCAATTTCCAGTTCCGCAGCCCCCTTTTTCCGAAATTTTCTTTTGGGATCTAATGTGTTGAAATTTAATCTGTGCTTGAGCTAAACTGCAACTCCATTAAGATACAAACAAATAGCACGGTAGTGAAAATTTTAGCTTACAGAGTTCCATATGTTTAACTGATTTTCTCAGAATTTCCAATAATGCCCATCTCCATTCCATCATTTTTAGTTTTTTTTTTCACTTGGAGAAATCTCTTTTTGGTTGCAAGCTAATTGATGCTTTCTTCTCTGATATTTTCAGTTTGGCGTCAACTTGAGCAACAGAATCCTCTCTTTTTCAAGGCATACTATATGAGGCTAATGCTTAAGAATCAAATAATGGTCTTCAACAAGCTTCTTGAGGATCAGCTTCAGATTATGAATAAGGAGTTTCCTTCAGGGATCCCTTCTATGTCTCTTACTAATGGCTCTAACTCCAACCCATGTAAGACCTCTATTTCCAGCTTTGGATCTTGTCAGTAATTGCTCATCAATCTTCGAAAACTCTCAAGCAATATTTATTTTTTCTTTGCAAAGTGATTTAACCATTTTATAAGCTCAACGAGCCTATCATTCATTAATTTGAAGTTACATTTTTGCTTATGGGATCTGTATCTTACTATTGCTACTTTCCAGTTTCCGCTCTTCTCTCACTTGTCGATAAATTCCTTCTGACATTTTAACATGACTACTTTCTTTACTTGTTTCAGTAAAGCAAAATTCATGCTTTTTGCCGGAGACTGCTCCTGGATCTGCACTGCCAGATGGTATAATGCACAATGGAAGTTCAAGTGGTTTAATAAATGGCACACCATCTGGTGATCGGTTACTCAATGCTGGTAAAGACTTGCATGGTCTTCACAGTGGAATTGATGCTTCAACTAGTCTGCAGTCGGACCATAATGCAACTGCTGTGCTGTTTGGTGACAATGGGACGAGTGCGACAATAAAGACAGAGTCTGGCTATTCAAGTAATGCTGATTTTGCTTTCTGCGGGAATAATTTCCTGGAATCATGCCAATCAATAGGCGATGCATCTGGTGGTGGATCCTTCAGTAGCTCAGAGTTGAATGGGCAACCACTGAATGATTCGATTTTGGATATGGAATCATCATCATTTAGCTTCCTGAATCAGATTCCCCAAAGTTTCATCTTTTCAGACTTGGCAGAGGATTTCAGCCAAAGTGCAGGTACCTTCCAGTGATATTGCTGACTTCTTCCTAATTCTCAGTACTCACTTTTTGTCTTCCACCTGTCTTTGACTTCATGTATTATTTGTCTTGTTTTGGATTTTCTTTCAGCAGAAATGACACCATTCCTCACTTCTGAAACAAATAACTTCTCTGATTCAACAGGAGGAGATCATACAGGTGATTGCTGAATTACCCTCCTTACCTTTTTTTACAATCACCCCATGTGGACAGCATGTGTGCTGTTTCCACTGCTTACTGTCCCTGTAGAAAATGGTTTTCATGCATTTATTGGACAAACAAATACAGTTAGTTTATGTGTGTTAGTGTCTGCTTGGGTGGAAGTTCTGGTTGTTTATACCAATAATTCAATTGATCCAGTATTTTCTTAATTTTCAAGGGAAACATCTCTTAATATTAGTTGCTTTCTCTCTTCGTAGTTTTTTTCTGTTGTCGACACTCAACAGACACACATTCTGGTATTTACTGTTTGTTCGCCTCTGCAGGTTGAGCAGTCATACACAGTGCACGGACCATTTGTACATACTCTTATGGGCAGGCAAATCTGCATTGATGAAGATCTTGAGGACCTTTTGAGTTAGCTGTTTCTTCTCTAGCTTCTCGTCTTATATTGTGATAGGACGGATTGTACCTCATTATAGGGATTACTGAGTCGGTCTTCCTGTATGCTTTCTGATGGTGTGTCTATGGTGCTGTACTGCTGTGTACACTGTCGTGCTTCTGTAATATAATGATTAGGCGCAGCGGTGTATGCAAACTATTGGGTAATGTTTGGTTTGCACAAAAAAATTCTTATTTATGTAGCAATTCGCGAATCAAGGTTTAGCCTGTGATTTAGCTATACTGACATAGACAGGATTACGTGTGCCTGATGTTTCGTACACACGTAATCCTGATTTATGAGCATACTTCAATCTCTTTGACATACCCCAATTTCGATGATAAAAAACTGCTCATCAGTTGCTTGAAATTTGAGAAACAAGACTGGACCAAACAAAA
This sequence comes from Urochloa ruziziensis, assembly GCA_015476505.1. Lineage (NCBI taxonomy): Eukaryota > Viridiplantae > Streptophyta > Magnoliopsida > Poales > Poaceae > Urochloa > Urochloa ruziziensis. Next base: position 21,232,864 of record CM027126.1, read on the forward strand.
GCAACTTTGGCTTCATTTCCTATTACTGTGATAATACATCGCAAAATAATTCCAATTTCGTGATGAGAATGTTGCTGTTTTTCCATGCGGAGATGAACAAAAGCAGTAGCCATTCTTGTCGCGTGCGTGTCCGAATGAACTCTGTTCTCGGTTATGACTTACGGTACCCTCTTTAGAAGATTCACAAGTGCCGGATCCATACATGTCTCGTGATTACAGCCAGTGCTTCGAGTAAGAGAAGCGTCCAGCTATTCGTCAGCCGCTTCACTAGCGTATCAGAAGCCTTTGAGCTGGCCACTCAGTCCGGATAACGCTATCCATTTCTCCAACGCCGTGGCTGACGACACAAACGCCGACTTGGAGGATTCAGCGTCAAGCTTGTTCACTGCAACGAAGAGGGCACACACATGGAACATTTCAGATTCATGCCGGCACAAAAGGCATGGATCACTGGAAGATAAATGTTCAAGTATGTTTCAGAAAATAAAATTTCAGATCATAGAATTGTACATGTACCTGATGTAAACAATGAGGCCAAGGAGGCGTTGAAGCTATCCACCATGCTCCTCTCCTCTGGGCTTGAGCTGAACTGTTATACACCGAGATCGAAACAGGTGAAGAAAATGTTCAAGTTGACAAGGGAATGAAGCAACTTCTGCAGGAAAAGAGAAGCTCTCCAAATCAGGATGGATGAGCAGACTAACCTTGGAGAAAGCTGCATTGGCGTTCTGCACCCACTGCGCATCTGAACTTGTGCCTAGGACGCTGCTCGCGGCTGGAAGATCGTCCTTGTCAATGGCCTGCCCAACTTTGCTCAACTTGTAGATGACGTCCTGCAAATACCCTGTGGTTTGTAGTCAAACTACAGCATTACTGCTACTGCAAAGAATGATTCAGAGATTTGATCTCTCTTTTTCAGGTAAATACGTACAAAAACAACCACTGTATGAAATCTGCACGTAAATTGACAGGCTGACTGACCAGTTTCAGTGCCTGAGGCGCTGATGATCCCTTGCTTCTGCAGCCGCTTCTTCCTGTCCTCCTTCACGCGCTCCAACAGCTCGATGTCGTCGTCCTCTTCAAGGACAAGGGCCCGCGCAGGGCGGTCGGCGGCGAGCGTGGAGAACGAGGCCGCGAGGGCGGCGAGCACGCACGACGCCAGGCCGCTCCGCCGGCCGACGGCGGCGACGGCCTCACGCCGGTCTTGGCCTCCACTGCTGCTGCTGACGCCTCTGAACTTGGCCCTGCCTGCTGCCGTCGAGGGATGCTGCTGCACCGGCAGCTCCTGCGCCGCCGCCTTCGACGCCGCGCCGCATCCGGCGAGCGCCCATGCCTCGGTAGCAATGGCCACCATTGGCGATCGTGTTCTGCCCCAGGAAGAAGAAGCAGCAGCAGCAAGAGGGAGAGGAAAGGAGGTACTAGAGGTTGTGGACAGAACAGGAAGGAAACATGCAGGAGCAAGACTGGCCCAACGGGAGGAGCTCCCTTATCCTCGCTATCTTCGTTCGGCCGTCACAACCACATACGAGTTAGCTTGGTTGGCCTAGTGGTTAGCACTGACTGAACTGCAATACAGCATCAGGCTCTTGCCACAGTGGCACAACAAACAGCATAGTCAAATTGAAGACCCTCATAAAAAAACAGTGAAACCATGAACCAATCTCCTTTCACATAGATTACTAGTAACTAACTTCATCAATAGTATTTGTTTCATGAAGTTGATGTTCTGAACTTGCTGTTGTTGCTTTAATATAAATATATAATCAGTAGGGGGCAACCCCTACTGTTTCCTAAAAGAAAACCCACCAATAGTATGAATTTTAATGTGGTCACTGTGTTTTAGTCTCAGCTTGTGTACAACCCAACCTGTGTTCTTAGGTGCTGATGAATTATACACAAACACACTAGCCTTGTAATATGGCTAGGCAGCACCTAAGGAAAACTAAAAGCGAAATAAAGGGGACAGCAGAGCCAAACAAGAGGCATATCACCAAAACCAGCTCCTGCGGCTGTCAACAGCCTTGACTGTGGTGGCTACGAGAGGCATATGGCCATACATGGCAGCAAATGTGTTGAGGCATCTGGATCTCTGCAAACCATGGCCCTTCAAACTGCTGATGCCGCTCGATCCAATCTCAAATATCCTTCCTGCAGTAATATCAAGGGCACGAATGATACCAATGAGAGGCAGGATATCATTCGAGCCATCAGAATTTGTGTTTCTATGTTGATGCCAAACCAATCCTTTTGACCCTTTCGGTTTCTTGCAACGGATTATTAATCAATTAGTATGCAAGCTTCTTCCCAATTCAAGAAACGCTACCAGTAACGGCAAAGCAGAAAAACGCCAGTGAAGTTTCAGACAAGCTACAGCCTACAGCAACTGAAAGTGGCTTGATGTATTGTTAAATTTCAATGCAGCCAAGTAACTACTTATGTGGTCAAACAATATAAAAATTGCATAGCTCTCCTACTCCTAGTGGTAAGTAAAAGAGTATGGAAGGTTATGGTCCCTATAAGTCTAAATAAGGGATAATGTATTAATGTCCCAGACCCTACAGTGGCTGATAAACTGTACGGGGAAACACAAAGGCTAGCATAGACACTAAAGATATTCCGACTAATGGCACTATCAAGAAGACCTGTTTGTTTCCATTGAGTGAAACCCGTTCTCCAAAGATAAAATTTCTTGAATCAGCATAATTCAACTAAATTAGGGTGTATGAGTTTCTCGAAAGATGATGCATAATAAGAACTTTACTTCTTCAGAAGGGCGCTAACTGACCTTGTACCCAGATCGGTGGAGCTCCAGTAGCATTTGCAACAAGAAAAGACATTGCGATATCCTCACAATTCCTGTCAAGCGTTAGAGTAGCGAAAAGATTAAGGATCCAATCACAGACAGCACCATAACATTACTGACGGCAAATTTATATCAAAAGTTCGAAACTGATGAAGAAGGTAGGAACTGCACCTGTTTTCATTCACATATTTCCGAATTGACGGCAGCATTTGGTTGGTATATAGATCCAAGTAGCGTCTGTGGAAGAAGCTCGCTTTGGAAAGAACCATGCTGTATGTGCCTGTCCACCAAACTGACCACCAGCTTCCATATCTGTATTCCTTTGTACTGCCTCTCTGCAGAAGAAACAAGTCCAGTTAGAGTCAATTCCTTATGTGCATGTAAAATTCAAATTTATTTTGGTTTGGATGAATTCAAATTTGAATGTAGGACAAGAAGTAGATAATTACTCCAACTTCCAAAAAAATCAAATTCAGTACTGAATGATTACAACAAGTAGATAATTGCACCAATTGATTCATACCGGGTCAGCAATCCAGTGCATCCGCGGCACGAATCCGACCATGGCGTTGGGCGCGCTCCGCCACACGTCGAACGCGAACCGCAGCGTGGAGCACGGGACGATGAGGTCGTCGTCGACGGAGAAGACGGCGTCCGCGTCGAGCCCCCTGATGGGCCTGAACCTGTTGTTGAGGCTGCTGTCGCCGGCGCTGCCGCCGTTGTTGCTGGTCTCGAACCGCACGCGGACGCGGCGGGTGCCGTTGTTGTCGAGGACGACGAGGCCCCGGAGCAGGCGCTCGGGGGGCGGCCGCGGCTCGCTCCACACCACGTGCACGGCGTCGACGCTCGGGCACGCGGCGTAGTGCGCCGCCGAACGGCGCAGCAGCGCGTGGCGCCTCCACGTGTTGATCACCACCGCGAAGCCGCTGCAAGGAGCGCGTTGGGGAGCATGGAGTCGGCTAACAGAGGCGGTGAGCGGCGTGGTTGGTCGGAAATGGGTGCTTACCGTGGCGATGCGCCGGGGGCGGCGCCGGGGTCGTGGCCGTGGCGGTGCAGCGTGAGGGCGAGCGAGAGCGTGGTGACGGCCGCGGCGAGGGCGAGGAGGCAGAGGACGAGGGCGGTGGGGGCGAATCTGCCCGCGGCGGAGGCGTGGCGGGGCGTGAGCGGGTGGCGGCGCCCGGGGCCCGGTCCGCCGCCGTGCCTCCTGTCGGCTGCCGCGTGCAGCTGGAGCAGCAGCTTGGTCATCCGGGGCATGAGGTACCACTACCACACCAACGCGCGCGCGTGCAGCACCACCGCAGTGATTCGAGGTGGCGGCGGCGGCGGGCCGTCGGCGTGGCCTCTCCCGATTGGGTAGGGGGTTGGGGTTTGATTTGGGGGTCCGTACGCGGGTACGGAGCAGCTAGCCTAGCGCGGCAAGGGGTGGGGAGTCGTGAGATCTCTGGCGGTGGCCCTCTCTCGGCTTCTGGAATTGGGAGTGGAGGTTGGCAGCTCCCAGCCAGGCACCTCACCTGGGACGCTTTGGGCTTGCCAGCTTAGCGAAAGCAGCGGCCGCCTGCCTTTTGAATGGAACGTGGGGAGGGGAAGAGAAGCACCTTCTTATCTAGGTGCGGCCCGGGCATGGTGGCCGGCCGGTGGCGCTGGGGACGACGCGGGCGGGGTGGCCAGCCCCGGCCCGGTGGCGACTGGGAAGCCGTGATGTAGCCCGGGGCTGGACCTCGGTGACTGCTGCTGGATTAGCAGGTACCGTACGGGCAGTGAGCTGCGGCCGGGTAAAAAGACTCATGCGTCTTGGACGGGATCTTTGACGATCTTTACGCCAGCCTTAATGGGAGTTTCGTGAGGAGTTTTATAACCATTAATTACAATGTCATATCAACAAAAATGATGCCATGATAGAATCATTTACGAGAGGAGTTTCATCATCCCGTGAAACTCTTGTGGCACAATTACCTAGTTCTGTTCTAGACCCGTTGAAACTGGCCTTACAAAAGATTAACTTTTGATTGAACCAACTTTTACAAAAGATTATTTTACACGTTATTATTATCGGGTCGACGATTGGGCACTTGGGGTTGGGTTGGGATCCAAACCAGACTGAACAATCTCTAATATACTGAAATACATGGAGTTAAGAAATACTGCACCGATTCAGTGATCTCACGGTAAGGTGTTCTGATTTGCATAGCAAGTTCACTCGAGGGGCATCACATCGAAGAAAAGACACTTGATCCTTGAGAGCACTCACAAGTCGCAACTCTCTCGCTCTGGCTTTGAGGAACATGGCCATAGCTTAATTTAGGTGAACCACCATCATTTGGCATTGACAACTCCATTTTTTTTGAACTATTTTTATTTTTTATTTTTTGGGGACAAAAAAGGAGAAGCAAGTAATGCCAACATGTTTGCTTCTCATTTGGCACGGCGGTGGCTTACGACAAGTGCTTCTGGAAAGCATCAGCGGGGGCTGCTGCCTTTTCAGTTGGAGGAGAGACTTCTCGGGTCTTTTGGGGGCCACACGGTGACACGGCCGACTTTCTCTGCTCGGTCCGGTGCGAACCACAAAGCCTAGTCTAGAAGGACTCTGGTAAATGCACTAGAGAAGTTGTCTTTTGAGGAATAAGGTTCTTCCCTGAATGTGGTTGTATTAGATTAGAAACAGGATCACTGTCCAAAGCGAGACAAAAAGTTTGAGGACACCGTCTTGAGTCTTGACTCTTGACGGCGCCACAACTGTTCCATCATCAATGGACGACGAAGGGCAGTTTCGCCTCCACAGCTGCTAGTGAGTCTCCTCGCTCAACGGCGACTGGCCGATCAACTTCCGTCACTTGCTGGAGCAGTCTTTTGTTTCTCCAGAACGCTGCGCTATCAAAGAGACTAGGGACTTTCAATGTACAGATGGCGATCGACAGGGTTACTTGTTTAGGAGGTGGCATTGGCTGTGGCCGCGAAGAGGGGCTACGCACGCCGTTACGTCACCTGACACCTCCAAGTTACTATAAACAGGGTGGCAACGACCCTATATCGAATTATTCCAGATGCAGAATACTACGATCATGTGATGTCTAACCAGCGTCATATCGGCAGATCTAAACAAGCTAATGAAAGGACACATGCACCATCTCAACTCAAAACTAATATTACTGCATGCTCTGATTTGCAGGCCTATGCAGGAACCAAGACATCTTCATAGTTTTGCTGCCAGTACGACCAAGACACCTAATCTATGGAGACTGCAGAGGACATGGCCAGATGATGGGAGGGTGCAAGTGCAACGCACGCAGTGACGCCAGCTCCTGTAGCTACCGACGCCAAATATTTCAGATCAAAAACAGTCGGTGCCGCCGGTAGCTACGTAGAGACTTTTAACCCTGATCCTATCAGTGTGTGACACTTCTGGGTGCAACTTGTTAAGTATATTAGCATCTTATGTTGGAGATTATGGTAGTTTAGCCATTTTGCTTGTGTCTAGAGTGTCCCCATTTGTCCGAAATATATTGTCCCTTTAGGCCATGGCGATGCAATATGGCACTCCACTCTGATTCCTCACCTCCTATATAACACATAATGTACATAAGAATGCAGTAATTTACATCAGACAGAGCATCCTGGTATGTAATATCGCTTTACAATAAAGTCCCCGCCACTTATCATCTGGCAGACCCTGCGATAAATAAACCAATTAGCAAAGTTTGTCCACGATGTCATGAATAAGGGGCAGTCGGTGCACGTATTGACTACTACTTGCCATTTATGTTTGACAACAATATAGTACCAATTAGTTTAAAGCTTTCCACCATCTCTCTTTTATTTATTTATATTTCCAAAAGGGAGGTCACACACACCATTTGCATGGCTTCTCATTTGGGATGACATTGCTTATCAGCGCAACCATGCCGTGACGCCAACCTCCTTGCAGAAACCGGCAACCAACCCCAATTACAGCTCAAGAATACAATTTTTCTTGAGACTCAACTCCAACTTAAACAGGATGTCAACTCTATCCAGAAACAGAATACAGTTCCATCCAACCATTGCAGCAGCAGTAGAGCTAAACAATGCAAGGACACAAGCATGATCTCAACTCAAGATATTGATATCCTAATCAGGTGTACATATTGCACAGAGCCGCAGGTCAAAATTACTCGAAACGTTTGGATACAAAATTTTCTTTTTTTCAGATGAGGTTCGGAAGAGCCAAATCCAGGTTCCACCGTAAGTTTTTCACTTCATCTTTTTCTATGCTATCAGTGTGGGACAACATCATGGCCAGAAGATTTCTGAATTCCTACACCATTTAACACAGCAGTTGTATGAAAACAAGTTGCATTCAAGAGTCCGCAGATGGTCTGATGGTATCTGCACTAGCGCCATGGCTGGAAGCCTTCTTCATCTCTAGGGCGGTTTTGTAAGGCGGGGCGATGGGAGGCTGGACTGGATCCAAGCTCCGGTAGGAGCCGCCTTCTGTGCTCGGGAGCGGGTATGAGCGGTCAGAGTCGTAACCGCTGAGATCCCCGCAGGCCAGAAATGGAATGTAGACCTTGTTTGGTCCCTCAAGCCATCCACTTCTGCAATCTGCAGATGACAAATGGCATAAGAATTGAGTACGCCTCTGTATCATTTGTTGGGCCAGTTGGGGGAGCAGAGTGTTGTACAATCATTTGCAGCCCTTACCTAAATCGTCCGCTCCTGAAGGAGTCCCCACTTTTTCTAGCAGGTGGTAAAGATCTTCCTCCTTAAACCCTTCAGGAGGTGAATAATTCTCACAAACTGCAAATGCCTCTGTTCGACAAACAACAGGGACCAATCAATGTAAAGAATACACAAACATTTCCCAGTTTTCTATCAAGATCTGGAAAGCAAATACTACCTACGCTCTCTATTATATGATGTTGGTTAGTTCATTTTTGAGCTAACCAACGTCATATATTAAAGGATGGAGGGAGTACATGCTTACTACATAGCGAATAGGATGCCTAATAGTGACTTGTGAAGAATTTCAGCATTGTGACCATAAGCTATATGACCCATTGAGGCTAGGTGAGCATACAGGGCACACATGTATGAGTCTTCTTTCAGGAGATATAAAAGACTTACCAATGCTTGAGTTCCGGCTACTTTTCGGCTTCGCAAATGTAACTTGTGAGAAGAACAATTTTAGCTGCATAAAGCACATAGTGTGACAAGTACACATCATAAGTGTGAGTAGAAAACGGAGAGAGTTTTACAATACACCAGCAAATCACAGAGCCTAACAGAAGTGCATATCACCTGGCAGTACAAGAGACTTGTATCTTTACCCCGAAAGATCTTCGCAACAAATTTTCCACCAACTTTGAGTACATGAGTGACGATCGTAAGTGCCTAAATACAAGGTGCAAGAATAAACTTGAGAAATTCAAACTGAAGACAAAGCATGAAACAACTGAAATAAGCATTGTGCAACATAAAGTGCAAGGTGTTCTCCGTGATCGTTGAACGTGCTTCAGAATCCGGTAAATATAAAGTCAATATTTTTAACTGATATTTATAATGTGGATATTGCAAACTGTTGATAAAAGAGCATGCTCATTTAAACTGGATGCAGACAGAAAAATGAACAAGAACTAACCGCAAGTATAAGCTGGGACTGAACAAATTCGTCCATATCATGAAGGCCAGTAACTGTGATCATTCAAAGAACCACAAGTATGTAACGTTCACAGGTATAGTAATCAAATGGATTAGTTAAGGACTAGCTCTAATGAGCTCCCATCATACCATCAGGAGCGCCATCACAAACAACCAAATCTGCTTTGCATCCATCAAAATGTCTAATAACCTGGCAAAACATTCAGATGAGCTAAGTTTGCAGCAATGGCATGAGCTAAGATAGAAAAGAAAATTTTATGCTCCCCATTCCAACTCACCACTTCGGCTGTGCGAGCATTAGTGATGTCGCCCTGCACTTGTATAACGCCTTCTATCGGAGCCATCGGTTGCAGGTCGATTGCAACAATGAGAGGAAGGTCACCTTCCCTGGTAGCATAAAACAACAGAGACAAGGAGAGCAAAACATCATATATCCATCCATAACCAAATTACGCAGGAACAGACAGTGGCAAATTGGTGTGGCTTGGTACTTACTTGCAATCAGGGGACTGCTTTGCTGGTACATACAGGTTCCGGCTCAAAACCTACAAGTGCCAGTAGCAAATCAAGCAACCAGACAAAGTAACTTAATTTGGTACCGATGGGGCTACTTAGCACGGGCACAAGGATACCTGGCTCCAGCTTCCAGGAGCAGCACACAGGTCAACCACACGCTTCACTCCTGATAGAAAGAAGAAGAAAAAGGTATTTTTTCATCAGCTCGCTACTGTTCGTTCAAGTTGAGAGATTTGGCTGCTACAGCTACAAGGCGAGCAGGCAGGCAGGTCAAGCTGGTACCATGGAAGATGTTGAACTCCTGGTCTATCTGGAGGAGCTTGAAGGCGCTGCGAGCTCTCCACCCTTCCTCCTTGGCCTTCCGGTAGTAGATGTCCTGAGCAACCGGCGGCGCAGCCCGGTGAGAAGACGCGAGGCAAAGCGGAGGAGGAGCAGGAGAGTGGAGAGGTGGAGGAAGCGTACCCTCTTGTCCTTGGAGGCCTTGCCCATGGCGTCGACGACGAGGCGGGCCGGGAGCAGCAAGGCGCGGCGGCGGAGCGGTCTCGTTCGGAGGAGATGTGGCGGCGGCGACCCAGGAAGAAGGGGGCAACGGGAAGCGGGCGAGCTACTAGTGTGAGTGGGCCTGATTACTACCATGACGTTGGTGGGTTTCGGCTCCATTGGCCCATGGGCTTCCAATTGAGGCCTTAAGAGCATCTCCAGCTGGCGGCTCCCTAAAACTAGGCCTTGGTTTTTCTATTTGGTCCGGACATATAATTTTAGAGGTTCGAAATCCCGACTCCAGCTAGCCCGACCAAATGAGGGCCCCTAAATCAATATGACCAGTGGGCTCTGCCTGTCGGCCGCACTCGCACTTCCCTCCTTCCCTCCCGCACCCGACGCCATCCGCGCCGTTGACTGCGGCCGCCTCGCCGCCCGCCGATCGGGCCCGCCTCGCCGGTCGGCGCGCCTCTCCCCCGCGGCGGGCTCCGGTGGGGAGCGTGCAGGGAGCTCCGGCCAGCGCACCTCTCCCCCGCGGTGGAGGCGGACGCGGACAAGATGCGCGCCGCCGCCGACGCCATCTCCATCTCCTGACGACGGGACCCCGACAAGATGGCCGCCGCCAACACGCGTTGGTCGTCCAATCCTAGGCCGAGGACGCCGAACCAACAGCACAGGAGCCGACCGCGGCGGCACCGTCCACCTCCTCGCTGCCTCCGGCCACGCCGACGCCGAAGCCCAAGGCGGCGGCGAAGCTAGGTCTGTGGGACGCGTTGGCGTTCAGCGACCCCGCACCCGAGCGCATCAACGCCCGCCTGGCGATGGTGGGCTTCGTGTCGGTGCTGGCCCGTCGAGGCGTCCCGTGGCGAGGGTCTCCTCTCGCAGGCCGGGAGCGGGTCCGGGCTGGCATGGTTCGCGGCCACCGCCGACGTGCTCTCCGTGGCGTCGCTGGTGCCGGTCCTAAAGGGGGACAGCGCCGAGGCGAGGAGCGGCGGTGTCATGAGCGCCGACGCCAAGCTCTGGAACGGGCGGTTCGCCATGCTCGGCCTCGTCGCGCTCGCCTTCACCGAGTACCTCATTGGTTGCGCTTGCGCTAGCTGCGTGTGCTGGAGTACCAGACCAGGATCTTGGGGTGGATAAGGTGGTCGGGGAGGAAGAGGAATGAGCCACGGAGGAGGGCCCGCGGCATGGGGAGGAGGAGCGGCGATATGGAGTCGGGAGGGGGAGAGAAAGAAGAACCGAGGAAAAAGAGAGGTGGGGCCCACGTGTTGGGTGGAAATAGAGAGCCTCAATTCTACGAGCCATGACCAAAATTTGATAGCCTACATAAAATAGAGGCCCATTTAGGGGCTGTGCTGGAGTTGCTTTATGGGGCCCAGGCCCATCACGAACACCTCAAACTCGTTTTATATAGAAAAAAGTCCTTTTAACCCCTCCGACTATTGCCCCGACCTCTTGATTCCGTTCGTTTTACACGCCACGGCACACCCTCGTTGGCCATGGCAAAGACGGCAAAGCTGTACTCGATTCTGCTGCGGGCCGCCCATGACGCATCGGCCGCGCGAGACGCCGCCCGATCAGCGGCGGCGGCCGCCGATCCCGGTCGGAGTCGGCGGCCGCGTCTGCCCCCGCGCGCTCGGCCGCCGCCGCATCCCGTGCTGCCCACCGGTCGGAGTCCGCGGCATCCCGCATTCCCGCGCATCCATCGGCGCCCACAAAGCCTTACACTTCGCCGCGAGCTATGTGGATCATGAGGAGGAGGAGCTAGTCAAAGCACGCTCCAGACGACGACGACCCCGCTCATGTAAAGCTTCTCTTCTCTTCTGACGATGGTGGTAGCAGAGAGGCAGCATGCAGCATCTTCTGGACTTCTGACAAAACCCTTGTTTCTTACAAATTCCTCGGTTTTTCTTCGACCAATTTGCGAGCAATAATATATTCTCCGTGTGCTTGACAGCACTGACACGCTTGTTGCTGCATATATTTTTAAATTGTGATAGGTGATCGTCCTCCTGCCTGTGCCGGGCAAGGACGTGACGGCCAAGGACCTCGAGTCCGACGAGGCGTTATGGATGGGCCCTGTACGAGCGCTGGATCGAGGTGCACAACAAGGAGCACGACCATGCCGAGATGGCCCGCCGGTTCAGCAGATTCAAGAGCGCCGTAGAGGCTGTGTATGGCTGGAATAAGGGTTTTAGATACGAGCCGGAGCGGCAAGTATATCTAGGCCAATTCGCCGATGGGATGAATGCGCAAGAGATGGCTGAGCTTAAGAGGAGATTAGCCGGAAACGCTATATACCGCACATTGCGGTATAAATGTCGACGCCGCACACCGACCAGCAGCAGGCATGCAGGCCGTCGTGTACTGCGCTCTTTGCTGGTGGGCCCTAGAGGACTCCTCGCGCGGGCATGCGAGGATGGCTGGGCCCATAGCAGTGCATGCATGATGGTGGCCGCGGATGAGTTTTTATTCTTTTTTAATTCTTTCTTTCGTTTTTTCTCATGTTTATTTTCTTTTTTGTTTTTTCTTTCACCTTTATTTTTTACTTATTTCTCCCGGACTGATTCTTATTCTTTTTATTTGAAGATAACTTAAAAAGTATAATTTATGATTTGTTTTAACAACTACATAATTTGTTCTAAGTTTATATATTTTTATGTTTCATAAGTTTACACTATTTTATTTCTTCTAATAGTTCTCACGGTACTATGGCATGTTCCACGGTGTTGTTTGATTGTTCTCACAGTGCCAATGAGATGTTCCATAGTGTTATTTGATTGCTACCACATCATTCATGAAATGTTCTATAATGTCAATGATTCTGTTTCACATGTTAATATTTATGTTCCTTCCATATGATATTTTTGTTCCTCAAGTTACATTTCCGCTTTTAACTTCTATATGATAATATTCTATTACACTAAATGATTTGTTCTACATGTTAAAATTTATATTCCTTCTACACGATGTTTTGTTCTGGTTGCTAAAATCAGATGAATTGTTCCTTCTATTTATAGAAAATGTTCCAATTTTTTAATTCTAAATATAGCCAAGTGTGATCTAGTTTCGAAGATCTCGTGATAAGAAACCTAACGATCGAATCGGAATTTGATTTCGATAGTTTATTTAGAAGATATGATTTGTTTAATAAATCTGTTTCGGTGGGGCCTGCGGACATGGGGCGCTAGCGCGGGAGGTATGGAGAAGCGGTTGGCGTCCTGGGAGGGTGTGCGGTGTCAGTCGGCACGCCGCATCTGCGGCATATAGTCGCTCCCGAGATTAGCGCCTCAATTTAGAAGTCATTCTGAGAAGCTTGTCGAGATCCTAAAGAGGAACTTGGTCGACTAGTTTTTTTTTTAACAAAGAACACAGCGAGGGAGGCTCCACTGTAAAGTTGGTCGACTAGTCTCCAGGTCAATCCCCGTGAATCACCTTCGATCCTCACTCAGGCGATTGTATATGTGCCGTTCCATGAACAACATTTTTTTTTCTTTTCCTTAGATTTTTTAATGCTGTGTGCGGTCACGCAATGGCCGGATTTATTTTCATTATCTAACAAAGAATGGAAACAAGTATGCATCCACTCCACTCCATTCACGCCAAAAAAACATAGTGCTAAATAATTGCAGTATCAAGATTAATTGTTATGATGAATTTAAGGAAACTTATTTGATACTGTAAATGTTTATGTATTTTTTTCTCACAAAATTTAGAACCGGGGGAACCGAGTCAATCGAGCTAGTAACCGACTGACCGAGCATAAGCGACCTGACCCGACTCAAGTCTCTTCGATCGAGACCGATCGCATCAGGTCGGGTCCCTCCTGATCACGACTTGCACGCGCGCCGCCTCGATCGTCCGCCGCCGCCGCGCTGCGTTCACGCCGCCGCCTTTTTCTTTCTCCCGTCCACGTATCTCGCTCGCCTTTCTCTCCTTGCGGCGACGACTGGGCGAGCGCCGCCGCCGCCTTCTCCAGGTATGCCCGATCGGCCGATCCTTCTCTTCCTGTCGTGCGAAACTGGGCACCCCAAACCCTAACATAAACTTCGTTCTATCTTTTGCGAATTTTGTTGTGGGTGTACCCCCATGTCCTGCACTATACTACTAGGTCAATGCTACATGCAACTCTGCTGTCAGGTTCTGCTGGGAGTGGCGTTGATGATCAGTTTCGTGTGCGTGTGTGGTTGTTTTTGGACTTTTGATCACAAAATTACCGATTTTATATGGTGTGGTCCTTTGCATTACTGTTAACGGAATCTGATCGTGTTTTGTTCTTGTTTTGGTTCATGCATCCAGCGGCGTTTGGTTGTCTGGAGATGATGGCGATACATTATTGGCTCTAATCTCGCGGCAAGCCGAACTGAATGCGTGCGTCTGGGCAGATGTCGGGGAAGCCAGTTCGGATGGACTTAGGCGGCGGCAGGGTCCTGCAGCAGCAGCACCAGCCGCTGCAAGTTGCTTCGCGCCACCTTGGCATGGATTCTGAGTTCTTGAAAATGCGCAGGTTCATGCACCGGAATATGTAAGCTTCACCTACTTGCCAAATCCCAACTGGCTCTGTGTGTTTTAATTTAGGCTTAGTTGTCGAAGGTCATATCGAGGTAATGGAAGAATTAGTGACTGAAGGTGTTGTGTTTAACCAAAAAGATTAAGTTACATGCTAATTAACGCCAAATTATTATTGCCAGAGTTGAGCTTATAAAGAAGGTGAAACCTGCTGAGAACGACCAAAGCCTTGGGACAGTTGCCGAGAGGCTAGAGGAATTATTGTACAGACAGCATCCGACAAAGGTTAAACGTCCATATCCTTCATTTTTCATTTTCATTATTAGCAGCTCCAAGTATATTGTGCCCATCTTTTCCTGTTGTGCACTTCTTTCCTTGTTTTTTTATAGAAAATATTCTACAAGCAGGTTGGCTACTATGCAATGCTGACGCAACCAATCGAGCAAAATTTGCAAGCTGCTATTAAGGCCTTATCCGGCCATGGTCACCAGCATCAGCAACTGTCACATCAGACACCAACATCTTCCCACAATGGCACAATGGTTCCAACACCTGGTATGGCGAGTACAAATGGCTAATGTTTATGAACACTATGTTCCTCCATCCTTTTGGTTGTTCCTTCATATTCAGCTACTTACTATATCTTCCTTGTAGGTTCCATGTCCAATGGCTACCAGGATCCATCCGTCAATGCACTACAAAATTCCATGGCTATTAGTGACTCAGCAGTGATGTGTCCAGTCAGTATGCAACGACAGGTAGCTCATACAATTCCAGCTCCAGGATTTATCCATCACCAGATTTTACCTTCCAATCCTGTTTACCCATGTGGACCTGGATACCTTAATGGGGAGTTGAATGTCAAACCACAAGTGCACGAGCAGAAACCGATGCCATTTTCTGTCAACCAAAGTAGCTACCCAATGCAGCATCTAGGCACCCATGTTGGTTCTGGAGTACATTCAAGAATGTTGGAGGATTCCTCCTCATATGGTTTGTCAGGTCCACAAATCAATTGTGATATGGGTTTTCCTGACTCGAATATGCGGCTATCATATAGAACTGTAGCAGCAAAAGAATTTACAAATTTATCTCCTTATGGCAATTCACCTGAGAAACCACTGCAGCAAGAATTCATTTGTCATCCTCCACAGAGAACGCAAAGTATGTGTGTTATATTTTCTTTTACATGTGCAATATCTCTCTTATGCTATCATGTTTAATCATTTGTGCCATTGATATTCTTCAAAATGCTACATGTTTTGTCAAGTTCAAAAAATAGGTGCCTAGTTTAGATTAATATTTACCAATAGAGGTCCTAATCATTAGTGTATGTCACTGTAGTACATGATTGTTTGGTATGGACCCTTTTTTTTATGTAATCCTGTCTATTTTCGGCAATGGGGAACATCCAAGTGACTTTTAGCTTCTATAGTTCTATCTGATCTGTACTAAACTCGTATTGTAGCTAATAATTTTATCTGAAGCCTTGGAGATATATGTGTTGCACATGGTTTACCTTTTTACATTTTACTGTCAGTTAGCAATTTAGTGCTCATTTTAGCCATTTGGCATTGCAAAAAACAATTAAATATGCTATTTCCTTCTCCAGCATCAGCTTGTGTTTCTGGAAATTTTCATGGCACCGTTTCTTCAACCTTAAAACCTACAGGAAACCAGATGAATGATGCAAATATATTTTCCACTTCAAGAACAGAATGTGCATTACTTACAAGTCAGACAGCCAAGCAATCCCTTCAACCAAAACCTGTTATAAAAGCAGAGGTATTGGATCAAACGGAAAAGGTGACCTTTAGGAAATCGCAGTTACCTTACCAACATCAGCAGCAACATTATTTTGAGCCTAATCGTCCTTGTTCCCAGTTTGTGAAGGAACCACATCTTGGTTATTCTTGTGATGAGCAACTATCTAATCAAGCAGTTTTACCATATAATGAGTTAATGTATTCGAAAGCAACTGAAGTTAATGACAACAGGGACCAGCCGTATCAACAATATGTCTCTCAAAATAACATTCAGATCACCTTGGATTCTCAGCAGTTTTCTTCACATGTGAAAAATAATGAACTGATGAACAGTATGTTTCAGAGAACAATGCCACAAGATGCAGCAGAACAATATGTTTCATCCGATTGGCCCAATGCTGGTTGTGCTACGATTCCAGTGTATCACAAACCACCCAAGCTTCAAACAAGAGGAACTGAACATGCAACAAATAAATGCGATCTACAAACATGGAGGATGATCATTCATGCAAAAATTTGTCCAGGTCCTCTTGGGGGTAGTTGTAAATCACAAGTTTGTGCCCGTCTACAGGAGACATTGAAGCATTCTAATGACTGTAAAATAATAGATTGCTCGTATGGTCACTGTAAACAATCAAAGGAGGCTATTTTTCACTACAATAATTGTGTCAATAAGCATTGTCCTATATGTAGCAAAGCAAATGAGAGTCTAAGCCACTATTGTGATCAAACAAACAACAGGAATACCTTTGAAAGGAGTATCAATGTGGCAAATGGTGACAGAATGAGCATCAACAACATGGTGGCAGCTGAAACATTTGATGATCAACCACCTATATCAAAGCGTTTAAGGTTACAACTCGTGCCTCCTAATGTGTCTGATAGTGCTGATGCCTCTGTTCCTCAAGCATGTCCTGGTATTGTGTCACAGCAAGCTCATCCTAAGCATCTTGAGCAGGATAAAACGATATTATTTCCAAAACAAGAGCAAAACATTGAGATTGATGTACAACCACCGCAAAAGGTTGAGATAATCAGATCTGCTATTGATGGTAAAACAGGCGCAATTCAAAGTTATGTGGTTCCTGGTGTTCCAAATGAGCTAGATTCTCATGTTGAGAAAGAAAATTGCCTGTCCGGCAAAGATAAAAAGGAAAGTGTTCTTGATATTAAGGATAATGCAAATGGCTCTACAGATGCCATGATGTCCAACATGGAGAAAACAAAGAGAAAAGGTGTTTCGCTCATGGAATTGTTCACTCCAGAGCAAATACATGAACATGTCCGCAGTCTAAGACAGTGGGTTGGTCAGGTATGCTTGTTGACAATAAAAAATAGGTATCACATAATTATTTTTCCTTAGTTCATGCTCATATGCTCCCTTAGTAAATTTTAAATTTGGGAAATTGGGAAGTAATAAATATTCACATGGTCTCTATTGCTTTCATGACCAATGTACCGTATTATTATTAGAAAAAAGTTCAAGAAAATTCCCTCTCCTCAGCCATAAATGGTTTTTTTTAACAGATGGTTTGGAGTTGTCAAATTCAAAAGAAAATTTAAATATGGAAACAATAAGCAGTCAGTGTACTGGGATTCCTGCTGACAAACAAAATCTAGATGTTGATTGTTAGCAGATAAGAAATTTGTAATATGGCTTGCTAGTAGTGGGTCTAGATGTTGATAAGAAATGCCCATGTTCAATATAATTTAAATTTAAATTTGAATCTAGAAAGCTTAGGTTGGTCTAGTTCTTGCCCAGAGTAGTTTTTTTTTATATAATTAGAATGGTCATTACCTCAGCACACAGGTGGTTCACAGGTGGTCACTGCCAGAAGTTTTTACCCTGATCCATGGCCAGTTACCACTGGAATCTATAAAATCTTACTTATTTCTAAGAAATCTTTTGGTTGGATTCATGTTTTACTGTTGTCATTGGATACATAATTTAAGCATATGCAGGAGTATGCGTTTATGGTACTAACTATATGAACAATTTCTTCTTTTGGCAGAGTAAGGCTAAAGCTGAAAAGAATCAAGTAATAGGATATTCCGAAAATATGAACTCATGCCAGCTTTGCAAAGTAGAAAAGCTTTTCTTTGAACCTCCACCAAAATATTGTTCTCCCTGTGGCGCTCGGATAAAACGGAATGCACCGTATTATAGTGGTCCTGTCACTGAAAGTGGTTCCTACTATTCTTGCGTTCCATGTTACAGTGAGTCTCGTGGTGACTCAATTTTAGTGGACAATATCCAACTGCTGAAATCAAAACTTGTGAAAAAAAGAAATGATGATGAGCTTGAAGAAGCGGTAAGCATTTTAGTTTCCCTCTTTCTTGGCTGTATCCTTATAGTTATGCACCCCTTTCCTTGTATTAACATGATCGATTGTTTTCACAGTGGGTTGCATGTGACAAATGCAAACGCTGGCAGCACCAGATTTGTGCTCTTTTTAATGCCAAAAGGAATGATGAAGAAAAAGATGCAGAATATATTTGCCATAGCTGCTACGTTCAAGAGATCGAACATGGTTTGCGCATGCCTTTGCCACAGAATACTGTACCTGGGGCAAAAGATCTGCAGAGGACTGTGCTTAGCGATCATATAGAAGAGCGCCTTTTTCATCGCCTCAAAGAGGAGAGACAGAACAGGGCCAACAAATATGGGAAAAATTTCAATGAGGTGTGTAATAAATGTTGACTCGGGAGATCACATACATCACTCTCTGTTTTCCCTTTCAAAGCACTTTACAAATTTACAAAGCCTACAAATTATCTTTTCAAGTTTTACAAGAATCTCCTCTTGTAAAAGTACAGGAATTTGTGAGGCCTTTTCTTTATGTGCAGCTGTGCTACTCTCTGAACATTGTTTGATCTGCTAGGCCCTTATTTACTGCAGGCGAACTTATTTTTTTTTTTGGCATTACTGGTTTGCTATGTCTTTATTTACTGCAGATGCAACTTTTGAGTATGGACCTATTTAGATGTTTCGCGAATTTTTTTTCGAGTATGTTCCCTCACATGCATGACATATTAAATGTAGTCGAAAAAAATAACCCATTATATGGATGGAGTGTACTTCGTGAGACGAATCTAATGAGCCTAGTTAGGTCATGATTAGACAATAAATTGCTACAGTAAACATGTGCTAATGACGGATTAATTAGACTCATTAGGTTCGTCTTGCGATTTACTGACAGAATCTGTAATTAGTTTTGTAATTAGTCTATATTTAATACTTCAAATGTGTGCCCGACATAAAAAATTTCGCGAAACATCTAAACAGGGCCTATATGTTGTCTTAGGTGACGGGTAACGTAGCTGACATGAAAGTTGTAGATGCATTTATGACTTCCTTCTGCACATCATTCAGAACCTCCTACTATGCACTACAGCATTTCCTTTTCAGGCTAATCATGTGTGTTCGTTTTATATGCAAGTACATCGTGCTGCTAAAAAAAACCTACAGAAATGTGTGTCAATCACATGTTTCTCAGTCTCCAGAAACTCCAGAACTAGAAATTTTGTTGTCCTTATGTTTTTCTCACTTATTAGGTTCCTGGAGCAGAGGGGCTTGTTGTCAGAGTTGTTTCATCAGTGGACAAGAAATTGAAAGTTAAGCCACAATTTTTGGAGATTTTTCGAGAAGATAATTACCCTGAAGAGTTTCCTTACAAGTCCAAGGTAAAGAGTTCTCTGGTCATGTGAAGTAAAAAGTCACATATGACTACAGTTTATCCTTGTTGCGGGAAGAAAACTTTTGTTAACTAAAACTATTAATCTGGTTTTTGCCATTTTTCCCGCAGGCCATTCTTTTATTTCAGAGAATAGATGGTGTGGACGTATGCCTATTTGGCATCTATGTGCAAGAATTTGGAGCAGAGTGTGCATTCCCAAACCAACGTCGGGTGTATTTGTCATACCTTGATTCTGTCAAATACTTTAGACCCGAGATTGAAACTGTTTCTGGTGAAGCCTTACGAACGTTTGTCTACCATGAAATTCTGGTAATTCACTATGACCAGTATGGTCAACCAAAGAGAGTTGGGTGTAGGGGAGGGGATAGTACTCAGATTACAGTTCCATTTACAGTATAACCATAGTTTTCCATGCATTTGTGTTACAGATAGCTTATCTCCAGTATTGTAAGCAACGGGGGTTCACTAGTTGTTACATATGGGCGTGCCCACCTTTCAAAGGTGAAGATTACATTATGTACTGCCATCCAGAGATTCAGAAAACACCAAAGTCCGACAAACTACGAGAATGGTATGACCATTTATTGTCATTATGGCATTCTGCTTGGTAATAAGGCCCTGAAGTATAGATTAATGGATATCATGTCTGGCATTTGTTAGTTTTGACCTACGATTTATTATTCTGCATGCAGGTACTTATCTATGCTTCGAAAAGCTACTAATGAGGGTATAGTCACAGAGCTAACAAATCTATACGAGCACTTTTTTAGCCCTAAGGCAGAATGCATGGCTAAAGTGACTGCAGCTCGCTTGCCATATTTTGATGGTGATTATTGGCCTGGAGCTGCAGAAGATATAATCAGCCAAATTTCCCTACCAGAAGATGAAAGAAACCTGCAGAAGAAAGGAAAGTTAAAGAAAACTATCACAAAAAGAGCTTTGAAATTTGCTGGTCTTACCGATTTAAATGGAAATGCTTCGAAGGATGCTATGCTGATGCAAAAGGTATCACTTTTCTCTTAATCCTGCAAGATACATTCTTACCGCCAAACTTAGTTCCAGTCTTCATAAAACTTGTACTTTACAGCTCGGAGAAGCCATTTACCCAATGAAAGAAGATCTCATCATGGTCCATTTGCAATATTCTTGCCATCACTGCTGTATCCCTATAGTTTCCGGAAGACGTTGGGTCTGCAGTCAATGCAAAAGCTTTTACATTTGTGACAAGTAAGTTGTTTGTTTTTCTTATATCGTGGTATGATTATTTGAGTAATTTTGTACGATAGATGTGTATGATCATGGGTCTGTACATGTGCAGCTTGAAACTATCAACATTAATTATGGCATAGCTTTATTCTTCTTTTGATCAGGTAGCTAATATGAACCTTTGAGACTAATGAGTCTTCTACTGCAGGTGTTATAGTGTAGAAGAACAACGCGAAGGGAAGGAGAGGCACCCGAGTAATAGTACTGAATTCCATATACTACATCCAGTAAGTTAGCTCAAAAACTTTTTAATTAATCAGGCAAAAGTTAAGAAACGAATGCCAACAATGCTAAGTATTTTACTTGATACCATCATTTAGGTTGAAATGGATGGGGTGCCTAAAGATACCAAGGACAGAGATGGCATCCTAGAAAGTGAATTTTTTGACACCAGGCAGGCATTCCTGAGTCTCTGTCAAGGAAACCATTATCAACATGATACCCTTCGTGGTGCAAAGCATTCCTCAATGATGGTGCTATACCATCTTCATAATCCAACTGGACCAGCTTTTGTTACCACATGTGATGTCTGCAAGAATAATATCAAAACTGGCCAAGGATGGCGGTGCAAAGAATGTGATTATGATGAGTGTGCTGCTTGTTACAAACACAATGAAGGCGCCAATCATGTCCACAAGCTAACTAAGCATCCAACAGGAGCAGACATGGATGCTCACCAAAAGAAGAGTGTTGAAACGGTATTCTGTTTCTTACATTGTTATAATTCATCTGTTTTATTGAACATTTTAGCATTGGTTGTCACAATAAAGACTCAATCGCTTCCATACTGTCATTCACATTTGTAAGATCTATTTGATAGTCACAAATTCATCGTGCTATTTAACCACACACCATGAGAAAAAGAAACAGAATATGTCATCCTTTGTACATAACGTAACTGCCTGTTTGTTGAGGTTCCTTTTGTGTTATCAATAAACTTAAACCAATAGAACTAACTTAGGCCCCATTTGGATGTCCCCAACTTATTAGAGCTAGAAGGAAGCCAGCTTATACGGGGTGGGAAAACTGAACTATAAGCTGGGCTGTTTAGCTCTAGCTGATATCCAAAATGGTGTCTTATTTTGTGGCAAGCTTAACCGTGTTACTTTCCATGTCCACCTCTTGTTTAATTCCAGAATGAATTGGTCTTTGACTACACACTGATGTATCCTTTTTTTTTTTTTTGTGGTTCTACAGACACAAATGATACTGCGAAATTTGGCGCACGCAGGATCTTGCCTGGCTCGTGGTGGTTGCCAGTATCCCTACTGCCGAAAACTTAAGTCACTCTTCCATCATGGAACACGGTGCGAAACACGTTCATCGGGAGGGTGTCGTTTGTGTAGGAAAATGTGGAGCCTCATTCAACTCCATGCCAAAGCTTGCAAAGAATCACAATGCAATATGCCAAGATGCAGGTATGTTTCAAACTTCCTATCCCTCTCTCATCTCTCCCTCTCTCAACACAATCACAATGAACTGACACCAGCACATATATGCATCATGCATCGTCGCGATCAAACTGAATTATGGTGGCTGGGGACGACAGGGATTTGAAGGAGTATTGGAGAAAGCTGCAACTAATGCAATGGCAGTCTGAGTCCCGGAGACGTGCTGCCGTCAACCAAATGATGATGCAACGGCAGTTGGAATCGAGTAGCCGGGCTGCAGGAAACGGTGTTAATGTGTAAGGCAGATCAAGAGGACCCGCACATTAACAGCGGCAATGAGTTATATTGGAGACGAAATCTCTTCCATTTTCAGCCTCCTTTCTCGGTAAACCTGCCAGAAGTGGCACTGCAGTTGGTGGTTCGTCCCTCACATGATCTGTTTTGTTCATCATGTTTAGATCCGGTCTTCTATATATAGTTGTATTTGTATGCTGTTCGTGTATGATAGGTTTCTGGGCAAGTGTCAGTTGATGAGAATTTTTTGTCGTGGTTTTCTTTTTCTTGGTTTCCATACAACAAAGGGAGCTTACGAAAGACACAGATATGACTAGTCTTTTCATTCATTGATTTTCGTCCTCACATTAGGACGGATCTCCGCCAAAAAAAAACCCAAAGTGCCTCATCTTTGCATATCCCTCTGCCATTAATTATACACCCTATATTGCAAGTGTCCTCTACAGTTTGCTTGACGGGTCTGCAAATACATCACGAACTGAAGACTCGAAGATTAAGCGGGGGTATACTCTTATTAGATCGTATGATAATGTGGTCGTTTCAGACTTGATGTAGAAATTGTGGTCTAAAAGAATTAAAATAGAATTTGAATATAATGTTCTTCCTGATAGTGTTTTATTCTTTAAAAACAAGTTACAATGCTTGAACCACTTCTATAAAAAAAAATATGTGGAAGCGTACTTTAACCAATTATTAGGTGCCTTGGGATAGAACTTATCTACTCGGATTCGGATTCGAGTCTTTTTTTTTTCAGTGATAACTTCGTTTAGTTTGGCTAGTTTCTTAAGATGCTCAGGATGTGTGCGTACGCAGAAAGCATAAAAAAGTTCGAGGATGATGGAGCATTTCCGAATAGAGACAAAGGTCGGCTATGCGTCCCAAATGTGTGGTATTCTCGCATTGCTTTTACTGTGTGCGTGTATGGGTCCAAATGTCCAAAGCCAGCAACCACGTCGAATGAAGGAATGATCAACGGAACTGGGTGCCGGACACGTGAACCCGGCACGACCACGTCGCCGCGCCGCGCCACCCACCACCGCGCGGCCACGCCTCCGTCCTCTCGTCCTCCTCTTTCCCCCCTGCCCCCACCCTTTATCCACTTCGGAAATACTAGCAGCGAGCGAGTTGCTGATGGCGACCACCCCGCCTCGTCTCGTCTCCCTGCGCCGGGGGCCCGCCGGCGAGCTCGCCCGTGCGCCAAGTGTGTGCCAGCCCGCGCAGCAACCGCAGCCACAACTGGGAGCCCCGCGCGGCAGCCACTCAGGCCCCCGGCTTTATCTGCCGCGGCAGCGAGATTCACCAAGAATATTTGGTGAAACATTTGCGGCGACCGCGCCGGATTCCGCCGGAGAATTAGCCGTCGAGAAGCGAGGGCATGGCGGCCATCGTGGCGGCGCGGGCGTCCGCGCCTAGCGGCGCGGCCGTGAGCACCATCGCCGCGTTCCACAGCCACGCGTCCCCCACCCGCTCGCTCCCGTCCTCCATCGGCGGCGCCAGGCGGTACACCGCGTGCTGCTTCGCCGCCAAGCCCACCTCGCCGGTGACTACCGAGCTCGTAGACCTGGACGGGTCCGAGCCGGCCACGGCCAGCGCCGCCTCCACGCAGGAGGCCGCGAAGCCGCGCAAGAAGCGCCGGTCCCGGAAGGGCAAGAAGTCCGCCACCGCCACGCTCGACGAGAAGGACGAGGAGGCGGAGAAGGCTGCTTCTGCGACGGCGGCGGCGGCGGCGGAAGACGAGGCGAACAAGAGGAAGAAGGAGGCCGGCGCCGTGCTGGTGGCCGGGCTCGACGACGTGATCGTGAACCCCGTGGGGCTGGGCCGGCGGTCGCGGCAGGTGTTCGACGAGGTGTGGCGCAAGTTCTCGCGCCTGGGGCAGATTTCCAGCGCCTCGTCCACGGCGCTGGCGGAGGAGGAGCAGGCCGTGCTCATCCGCGGCGGGCCCATGTGCGAGTTCACCGTGCCGGGGGCGCAGGACACCACCGTCCTCGTCGTCGGCGCCACCAGCCGCATCGGCCGCATCGTCGTGCGCAAGCTCATGCTCCGAGGATACAATGTCAAGGTCAGCATACGCGCGCCAATACGCTTCTTTGATAGCTGCTCTTGAACTGAAATAGTGTTCGCTGAATTGGCTGAAATGGCAATGGCTTTAAATTCTTCAGTTAGAACTCACAACATTAGAGTGGATAGCTCAACATGAAACCTTTTGTTGCATAGCATGCTGCCTAGGGAGGCACACATAAATCATTCTAATTTAGAATTTCAATTTTCACAGCCTATCATTAGTGAGTTTTTTTTTTCCCCACTCTGTTAATGTCTATGTAGATTTTTCCTCCATGGCTGAAGCCTCTGAATCTGCTGGCACACTCGAACTGTCAGTGTGATAGTCATTGCCAGCCTAATTTAGCTGAGCTTAGATCATGCGCTCATTAAGTTGTCCTTTACATCATCACATGATGGAATTCTAGAGTTTGAGGTCCGAAATGATTGAAGAAATGTATCCATTGTGTAATATGAACAGTTGAACATTTTACACTTGAAACAGTACAAAAAATGGACAATGCAATTGTTTTATTGAAATGTCGAGAGAATCTATACTGCTAATTGGCTCATGGAAAACAACCAATTATAGTGGAAACCATCTTCCTTAATTTCTACCTGAAAAGAATCTGAAAAATTGAATATTGATGGATTTTCTCTCCTCAGTGTCTGAGCTATTTCTCTTGCTATTAGTGCTGTTATAATGTTTTACTACACTTATACTTCAAGACTTCTTATCGTTGATGTTTTGATAAAGTAGGAAAAGTGGAACATAACTTTCTCCTATCATGACAGGCTTTAGTAAGAAGAAACGACCCTGAAGTGATGGATATGCTCCCAAGGTCGGTGGACGTTGTTGTTGGTGATATTGGTGATCCTGCAACTGTCAAAGCAGCTGTATCAGGCTGCAGCAAAATAATCTATTGTGCAACTGCACGTTCAACTATTACAGGAGACCTAAATAGGGTTGATAATCAAGGAGTAAGGAACGCTAGCAAGGCTTTCCAGGTATTCCTTCTAACTTATTTTTTTCATGTCAACATCTGTTTGTATTAATGTTACTGTATTAAGAACCAATACTCCTTAATAGAAAGCATGTCACTGAGCTCAGCTTTGTACTGCAGGATTACTACAACGAATTGGCCCAGCTCAGGGCTGGTAAAAGCAGCAAGAGCAAACTCCGGATAGCAAAATTCAAGTCAGCAAAGTCCTTGAATGGTTGGGAAGTGCGACAGGGATCTTACCTCCCAAATACTTTTGCTTCTAGATTTGATGAAGGCATCGATGCAGTATTTGAATTTTCAGAAGATCGGAAGGCCGTTTTCTCAGGTAGCTCCTTCTGTTATGTAACTTCCAGACATGTTTTTCTTTAAAAGAATACTCTGATTTATCTGGTTGTTCTGGTTTATTTTCCATGTCTTAAGTTTCTTATGGAACTTCCTTATTTTCAGGATTTGTTTTCACAAGAGGTGGATATGTTGAGATATCAAAAAGGCTCTCTCTTCCTCTAGGTTCTACCCTAGACAGGTATTAGGAGCTCTTGTGTTTGCTTATTCTCTGGCGTTACAAATCTTTATGAATGAGACTATGCATCAGAATGTATTATGTGGGTGACATTTCACTTCTGTCTATGCATAGGTACGATGGTTTAATTTTTTCAGTGGGAGGAAATGGAAGATCGTATGTTGTTATTCTTGAGACTGGTCCACTGGCAGACACGTCCCAGAGCAAGAAGTATTTTTCTCGGATGACGACAAAAATAGGCTTTTGTAGGGTAAGTACTAGGTAAAATTTGATATCTTGGCTATATGAGCTGTTTAAGATGAATTCTAGGCAATTAAAACATGTAGAATTTGATCTTTTTCTGCTTGTCTTCTGCAGGTAAGAGTGCCATTTTCATCTTTTCGGCCAGTAAACCCACAAGATCCTCCCCTGGACCCTT
Source organism: Urochloa ruziziensis (assembly GCA_015476505.1). Classification (NCBI taxonomy): domain Eukaryota; kingdom Viridiplantae; phylum Streptophyta; class Magnoliopsida; order Poales; family Poaceae; genus Urochloa; species Urochloa ruziziensis. The sequence continues at coordinate 21,259,200 of CM027126.1, forward strand.
TTCTTGTGCATACACTAACCATTAGGTTTGAACCAAAAAGGCAGGTTAGTGTAATATGTTGTATTGTTGTCATCATGAAACAGTAAATGCAACATGACATCAAAAGGGTGGCTTAGCAACTATTCTTTCTGCAGAGACCTGGTGATGGATCTCAAAATGGTAGTGACCCCCGAAATTTTCAGCTAATATTGGAATACATCAAAGCTTTACCTGTAAGTTGACTCCACAATGATTTACTTTCACATGACTTGCTACTTGTTTACACCCACCACCACAAAAAAAAAAAAAAAAAAAAAGAATATCGTTGAAAACTTGAAACCAGCATTTTTTCTGTCAGCATTCCCATCTGATCATTTTCTAGAAAATATTACTCCTCTCGTGTACCTATAAGCATAACCTCCTTTTTTTTTTTTTTTTTTTTTTTTTGCAGACTGGGCAAGAAACAGACTTCATATTGGTATCATGTGCAGGTTCAGGAATTGAACCTAACAGAAGAGAACAAGTTCTGAAAGCTAAGAAGGTTATACTTTGCATAACCACTTAGACGCACCTGTATGTCTATATCTAATCCAAATATTTAAGGATTTCGATACTCTTGTAGGCTGGAGAAGATGCACTGAGGAGGTCAGGCCTTGGATATACAATTGTACGCCCAGGCCCGCTGCAGGTATCATACTAAAACACTTGCTATAATGGTGAAGTGCAGTTTCTAGCTATTCACTTTGGCCTCTTGATGTTAGCAGTGTGCTAGATATAAACATATGGTTAACCTAGAAGCAATATATTTCCTTCTTATGAGCAAAAATGGAAGTTACTTACTTTCAAATTGTTATCTGTGTTTCATTCAACCTGGTTGCATGATGGCCATGACGATATTTTTTATATCGTTTCAGGAAGAACCTGGTGGTCAGCGTGCACTGATCTTTGATCAAGGGAACAGAATATCTCAGGTGAAATATCATGAACCATTAGCTGCTTCTGTGATGACATAACCTGCGGATCATATACTAGATGGAACACTATATCTTTAACTTTCCTATGTAGGGCATTAGCTGTGCTGATGTAGCAGATATTTGTGTCAAAGCATTGCATGATTCCACTGCAAGAAACAAAAGTTTTGATGTAAGATCTACTCTCTCTCTCTCATCTATGGCGATGCTTTTCCATCTGACAATAATCAGAAGTTGTGCAATGGCTAACTTGTTACTATGCAACTCAATTAGGTATGCTACGAATACGTCGCTGACCAAGGAAACGAACTCTATGAGCTTGTAAGTTGAAATCCATAATTGATGTATCTTCTAATTCCAATGAAGGCCATCATTGTTTCTTGTTCGTTTTCATGTTTGATAATGTGAATGTTTTTCAGGTGGCTCATCTACCAGACAAGGCAAACAACTATCTTACACCGGCTTTGTCTGTTCTAGAGAAGAACACCTGATTTGAGGTGCCCGAAGACTCAGCTATGTGTGATAAGGTCATATAATGTGTATATTTTATCCTCTTGTAAAGCCATACGTTTTTCTTTTGTATACAAGCCTTGTGGAATTCACATGGTGCGCCATTTTGGCACTTTTTGTAAAGATCGCCACACAGATTGACTTCGGGAAACCAGTATCATGACTTGTAATTATAAGTTCTCCTTTCCCACTCCTTTTCATTTAAAAACGTAAACTTGCACATTTTGACAGCGGAAAAGAAAATAGAAGAGGCCAACTTGTGAAGCAAAGGGAGTGATGCCACTGATGAAATGATGATATGATTTGTTTGCGAAGTTATCCACTATCTTGAAAGTCATAGCTTGTGGCCACAAGTTCAGACTGCAAACCTGGCCCACCCCTCCCGATGTAAGTTGCAATAATGCAATGTACTGCTACATTCACATGTCGTAACTCTGCAACCGCAAGATCGGAAGATCCTACTAGCCCTGTGATCTTTTTTCAGCATCAGTGGTCCAAATCACTCTTACTCTATTGGGAAAGTTAATTTCAGGCTGTGTGTTGTTCAAGCAGTAACAGCAGACAGCATGCTCATGGTGGGCAACCAATGCTTCAATGCTCTGATTCTTCTTGGTTTGTAACTTTGTCCTCTCCAGCAGAATTACCACGAGTTAATTGCATTTGTTGGCTCTATGGTAGATAGGTCTGGTTATTAAGCTAAGTAGTGTTTCCTTACATTGGTTTCGTATCATCTCATACATATAGTTGACAAGCCATGTTACTGTTGAGCAAACGAGTGAGCCTACTCTAAACATTACTTTAATTTGAAATGACTTTATTTAAATTTTGAGTCAACACGATTGGAGCAATTTTTCGAAGGAGTTTTTGTACTTTTTCCTAGTTGCCTGACAGAGGTCTAGGAAGTCTGAACCCGGAACTGAATGGAGAGGGAGCAGGTGACAACTGAAACACGGGAGAGGATAGCGACAAATAAACGCAAGCCTCTACTAGTCTACTGAGGCGGGCGTCGCCATCGGCAAACCGAGGCCACAGGATAGCGGCCTTCTCCGAAATCCCTCTCGTGCTGCTGCGTCCCCTCCCCCTCATCTTCTTCTCCAGCGTACAGGTAAGCCTGCCGCCATCTCTTCCTCCTCATCCGCCTCATCTTCTTCTCCAAGATTTGGATGTCCTTGACTGCACAACAGGAATCCCCTGATTTGTTTTCCTCCGAGAGTTACCGCTTCCAATCCCAACCTCAATTCAACCCAACTGCTCCACCTTCTTGTTCTCATCAAGATCCAATTTTTACTTGTTTCTAGGAATCTGCGACCCAATTTTAGTCGAATTGTGCAGCATTAGAAGATAAGATAGTTCCCAATTGCTAACCATGTCTGCGGAATCCATCTTATTGGCGTTGACGTTGCAGCTAGGCCATGGCGTCCACCGTCTCCTTCTCCCCCGCCAACGTGCAGATGCTCCAGGCTAGGAGCGGCCACGGCCACGGCCACGGCCATGCGGCCTTCGGGAGCTGCTCCGCTGTTCCAAGAGCTGGGCCGAGGCTTCGTTCCACGGCCGTCAGGGTCAGCAGCGAGCAGGAGGCGGCGGCGGCTGTCAGGGCGCCGTCCGGAAAGACCATTGAGGAGTGCGAGGCCGACGCCGTAGCTGGGAAGTTCCCTGCTCCCCCACCGTTGGTTAGACCAAAGGCTCCTGAAGGGACACCGGAGATCAGGCCTCTTGTATGCACTCGCTGGATATCCAATGTCAATTATGTTCTCTAGTGTAATTGCAAAAGTCTAAACTATAGAATTACTTTGCCACAAATTGCTCAGGACATGACAAAGCGCCCTCGTCGCAACCGGAAGTCACCTGCTCTTAGGGCTGCATTCCAGGAGACAAGCATCTCACCTGCCAATTTTGTTCTCCCGTTATTTATCCATGAAGGTTGGTAGTGAAATGCAGTTACAGGAGTGTTGACGCAATGGAGAATCGATATATCAAGTTTGTCAGTGATGATTTGCAGGGGAAGATGATGCTCCTATTGGAGCTATGCCAGGGTGCTATAGGCTTGGGTGGAGGCATGGACTTCTTGATGAGGTATTTGGAGTCTCGGATCATTAATCTATTTTTATACTGTTATTTTCTATGAACTTTGGAGACAGAAGTAACTCTTCAAACTGATGTTATATGCAGGTTTACAAGGCACGTGATGTTGGCGTTAACAGTTTCGTGCTCTTTCCAAAAGTTCCTGATGCATTGAAGGTCTGTTAACGAATATAACAAGCTTTCATGTTTGTTTGGGTCTTGGAGTGGCTCACACTCTTCTTTTCCTCCAGACTCCAACAGGAGATGAAGCATATAACGATAATGGTCTGGTTCCACGTACAATCCGCTTGCTTAAAGACAAGTTCCCTGATATTGTAAGTTTTGTGTCACCCCACCCATTCAATGTCTGGCTTGCATCATGTTTCCTAGTATCTTTCCTCAATTTTTTTTTCCTAGTATCTTTCCTCAAAATTATATGACCGGTTCAGGTTATCTACACGGATGTTGCATTGGACCCTTATTCCTCTGATGGTCATGATGGTATTGTGAGGGAAGATGGTAAGAATGATGGTCACATTTTTCTAGTTTGCACCCATCAGAGAATGAGAGATTTATATGATATTTGACCATTTTCGTCCATTTGTTGCACATTGATCTTGCTACTCCAAAATGGCTACTGTAAGGCCAAAGTAGTTTCACAAATTTGGACTGAAAAGTCGGATTTTTTTTTATTTCAAAAGATGCTGTAAACAATTTGTTTTTCCAAGTCTCCATAAATTGTGCACAGTAAGCATTATGTCAAAGTTACGGTTTCCAGGAGGCCCAAACAATACACTAGAAGTTAGTTTGGACCGTGGTTTGTTCCTTTTGTTTCCCTAGCCAAACTGCTCGTCACTTCTCTTATTGCTCAATCAGTGACTCCAATGTTTCCCTTTCATGAACTACCTGTTAAGAAGCACACTAGTCAAGATGTCAATTTGGATTTTACATTATGTTGCACAACGGTGCTTAAGTTTGTATTTCTGTTTAAACACTTTAAATAAGTATTTTTTAAATCTGGACCAGATTAGGGAAGTCATAAGAAAACTCTAATAATAAACATTTTGGCCCCACTTAATCATTGGCTTTGTTTCTGTCTTGCTTCAGGAGTGATTATGAATGATGAAACAGTTTATCAATTGTGCAAGCAGGCTGTATCACAGGTCGGTCTCATTGCTTGATATTGTGATAATGGATAACTACAGTTGCTGGTGCTGATGTTTCCCTGAATAAATAGGCTCGTGCTGGTGCTGATGTTGTCAGCCCTAGTGATATGATGGATGGCCGTGTTGGAGCACTTCGTGCTGCTCTTGATGCTGAGGGTTTCCATGATGTCTCCATCATGTCCTACACTGCGAAGTATGTGTCTATTCATATTGCCATATCGTTTTCATATCCCCATATTTGTCATCCTCTTATACTAATCTAGTTGAACCAATGATGCATCTACGATGTATCTTTTTGCAGGTATGCCAGTTCATTTTATGGCCCATTCCGAGAAGCTCTAGATTCAAATCCAAGATTTGGAGATAAGAAGACGTATGTAACTGACACAAAAGATACTATTTTGATCTGATAAACAATGTTTTTTTATATCTATTCTAATGTTTGCTTTCTCTCCATCCTGAAGTTATCAGATGAACCCTGCAAACTACAGAGAAGCCCTCATAGAAACTGCAGCAGATGAGGCAGAAGGAGCTGACATTCTTCTAGTAATGCTCCTTCTCTATATAATATAACAGTGGCTTGTTATGAAGGTGACATGTTTAAGTGGTCTAAAACCATGGTCCTCATTTGACAGGTGAAACCAGGATTACCATACTTGGATGTCATCCGACTTCTTCGGGATAATTCAGCATTGCCGATTGCTGCTTACCAGGTTGGTTCATTGCCCACGCTATTGTGAGGTTTTCCCTTTCATTTCAGAAAGTTTGTTCCTTGTTTGGTGTGAGGTATGGTGCCAATACGTATTGGTCTTTCCAATTGCTAGACACCTGAATAGTTAATATAGTATTCATTGCTCAAGAACTTCTCTAGTTTTTGTCCAGAACTCAAGATCGGATTGCACATAAATAATTTGATGCTTACTTTAAACACCATCTATTAATTTATTTTTGAGCATGATCCCTTGTACAAGTTCCTTGCTGTTTTGCTATGTACTAGTATTGCTCTGCCACCCTGCATCTGTGATTCTGTGCACATGCAAATGATGTTTGATGTTTATGTAGTTGTTCAACAAGCATGATGAACTTCTTTCTGCTATTACCAGCATAACCAAGCAATAAGAAGCGTTATTGTCCTGTTTTGTGCTTGCGTATCTATATGTTGTCTGAAAATGCATGTTTTATGATTAATAGTGGGTGCTTGAAACTCGAAAGCGGGGTTCCTTATTATCACAGATAGTCCAGTTAACTTCTGATGCCTGTTAACCAGCACAGAGCTTTTATTAACCGGATGAAATGTTGCTTCCAAGGATGTCACAAGCTTTTTCCATGTGTTTGGTTAACTTCTCTGATATCTTTTGTTGGCACCAACGTATGAGCCTACTGATTAATCCCGGCGATCGTTGTTCAGGTATCGGGAGAGTACTCGATGATCAAAGCCGGCGGGGCCCTGGGCATGATCGACGAGCAGAAGGTGATGATGGAGTCGCTCATGTGCCTCCGGCGGGCCGGCGCTGACATCATCCTGACGTACTTCGCCCGTCAGGCCGCCGGCGTCCTGTGCGGCATGGGATCGAAGTAGGTCAACTCTGAAAAAAGCTGTGGAGATGATCAAACACCGGCACCATTCTTGCATTGCGTGTCACCCGACATGATGAGTTGAGTTTGAGTTGAGGCTCGTCCTGCAGATAGTAGCTTGCAAATATCGTGTTGGGGATGTTTTGTTCGAACTTGGATTACCTGAAGCCTCGAATAAAGCAGTTTACGTATTAACACGTGAGTTGATTTTGTTTCAGTAAATGGAAATAACCTTGCAAACACTGTCAAGCTCTTTTTCTATATCAGAAATAGTATTTTGGTATATGGAAATGAAGATTTGTGCAATATTGGACTAAATGGTGCTTGTGGTTGTGGATGAGGCAACCAGGCATGCTGGCACTGGTATAACGGGGGCGCAGTTTCCCAACTGATAAACCTGAACAGGAACGAAGTGCATATTCATGGCGTGTCACATGACCCCATCATCAGCTACGACCTACGAGGGCTGAAATGAAATCCTCGGTTGCCGCAAGAAGAAACGGTGGCCGATCGATCCAGCGCAGGCCCCGACGGCAGATCGATCCGATGGCGATAGCATATGGGTGGTGTCAGAAGTAGCAGGAGGTACGTACACTGTTCGGATCTCGAGCTGCCGGCACCGGCAACGAAGCAGACCAACCCATGCCGTCCGCCAGCTTTGCCTCGCTTGCTTGCCGTTGCCGGCTTGCCGCGGCGATTTCGAAACCCAAACGGAAACGGAAAGCACGAGGGCTCCCTTGAGCCGCCGCTGAGCTGGCTTGCATTAGCTTGCCGTCGAGGAGGCGAGATGGGCATGGAGCAGGCGAGGCGAGGAACCGTGAATTTGCTCGCTGCGTCACGTGAGACGCGCACGGACATCGAAGGATGGTTAATTAAAGAGAGGGCTTTGCTAGCTCCCAAGGCAATGCCACTACTGTTAATTAAAGAGGAGTTAATAGGATACGCTGCACTTGCCCAGTAAATGGAGAGGCCACCAGCGGCCAACTGTTCCTGTTGTAGCAGCTTGCAGCCAGCAACCCGTGGCGGAGTAGTTTACGGCCTCCCATGGCGGGCGGCATCGTCCTGCCATCGGTATTGCTGCAGTAAATGTCGAGAACGAGGAGGAAGAAGAAGCATCCTGAACCGTCCATCCATGGGAGGGGCAGCCTAGGTGATGAGGCCTCCGGTGCCTGGAGCTCGCCGGCCTCGCACGTGACGCTGCCGGGGCGGCGGTGGTGGCGCCACTCCGAGTCTGGAATGTTGTTTCCAGTTTGCCACTCGGGTGGTGTCCACCGTACTTCGATCCTCTTGGTCCCTGCTGCACGAACACGAGTGGCCCATGGAGACCCGGAGCTTTTTGCTTCGCTTTTCATGCTTCCAATTAATCGGAAATGTGCCGGTGGAATGTTTAAAAAAAAAATGTGCCGGTGGCGATCTCAATCTGTGGAAGGTCTGCTCATCTCTGATGCCTCACTCTCACAAATCAAAAGAGCAATCAACGGCATGAACTTGCAGTGAAATATCTAAGAAATTCCTCGCGGTGGACAGGCACAAGCGAGCATGACTGATAATCTACTGTAGTGAAGAACTAGTAGTACTCTTCTAGTAGGGAAAGAACAAAGAATCCGTAGAGCCTCTGAATCCAATCTGATCGAACAAACCTCAAGAGAGAGAGGAACTTAAAGCTACAGTAAAAAAAGGAAAGGCTGGAGGAAGGAGAGGGAACAGCTACAGTGCAAGATGTACTGATGACGAGTTGACGAGGACGACTCTGTTCTCTGGCGGAACGCTCACCCGGGCGTGGAGGTGGCGCCAGGGGCTGCCGGCCGGCGAAGCTCGGCTGCTACGGCTAGTTATTGCTCTTGTACGGCGTCGTTGGCGGCGGCGGGGACGCGTAGGACACTCCGTACACCGGCGGGAGAGGCGGCGGCGGGGAGGAGTAGGCCACGCCGTGCACGGGCGCGAACGGCGGCAGCTTCCCGGGGTCGGACACCGGCGGCGGCGGCGAGGAGTAGGACACGCCGTGCACGGGCGGGAATGGCAGGCCGCCGCTCCCGCCGCCGGGCGTGGATGGCGGAGTGTGCTGGTTGCCATGGTCACCGCCGTGGCCGCCGCCATGGTCTCCGCCTCCGCCCTGGGGCGGCGGTGACCATGAGCCTGGAGAGGACGGTGTTCCTGGGAACGGAGTGTGGGAGCCTGGCGACGACGGTGACCCTGGTGCGCCGGGGGTTGTTGATCCTGGCGTTCCCGGAGTCGTCGGGGACGACGGCGATCCTGGCGTCCTGGGGGTCGTCGGCGACGATGGCGATGATCCTGGCGCGCCAGGAGTCGTCGGCGGGTATGTCGATCCTGGGGTGCCAGGCGTCGATGGCGATGATCCTGGCGCGCCGGGTGTCGCCGGCGGGTATGTCGATCCTGGCGTGCCCGGAGTCGTCGGCGTGGTGGACGGCGGTGATCCTGGTGCGCCGGGGGTCGTCGGCGGGAATGAGGACCCTGGCGTGCCTGGAGCCGACGGCGAACGCGGCGGCCAGACGCCGCCGGGGTGCTCGGTGGGCGGCGGCGCTAGCACGGGTTGGCCGGACGGTGACCATCCGGACGACGGCGACGGCGGCTGGTACCCGGAGGACGGAGGCGAGCCGCCGTGGGATGGCCCAGATGAAGGCGGCATTGACGGGTTGTGGCTCCCGCCGCCGGCGGGTGGCGTCGCCGACGAGCCTCCTGGAGGCGACGGGTGCGACGGCGTAGAGGAGCCTCCCCCTGGTGGGGAACTGGAGCTCCCCGGCGGCGAGGGGTACGACGGCGTCGAGGGGCCTCCACCTGGCGGGGACGAGGAGCCTCCCCCAGGTGGCGAGGGGTGTGACGGCGTGGAGGAGCCTGGCGGCGGCAATGGCTGCGACGACGGTCCGCCGGATCCGGACCCAGGCGGCGACGGCGTTCCGGCGCCACCACCGCCTCCTCCCCCAGGCTGCGCGCCGCCACCAGGTGGGCCGGCCGGCGGCGGCGCGGCCTGGCACTGCGCCGTGCTGCAATCAAACGGCACGCCCGCGGCGGCGCACTGCGCGGGCGGGCGCTGCGCGGGAGCACCAGGGATGCAGTTCCACCTCCCATCCGCGGTCGCCGCGGCGCACCCAGGCCGCGAGCTGAAGAAGTTATCCTCATAGGTGAAGTTCCTGAGCGTCCTCTGCAACCCACACACCGCCGCCGGAATCGGCCCCCGGAGCAGGTTCCCGGCGACGTTGAGCTGTTGCACGGCGGACATCCCCGCAACACTCGCCGGCAGGGAACCCTGGAGGTGGTTGCCACTGACATCGAACACGGTGACCTGCCGGAGCAACCCGACCTGCGGCGGGATGCATCCGCTGAGCTCGTCGTCGATGAGGACGATCTCGTTGAGCGTCGCCGCCATCCTCCCGATCGACGGCGGGATGCAACCTCCCAGCCTGTTATGCGCGAGCACCACGACCGACGCCGGCGAGTTTCCCAGGTTGGCCGGAATGGGCCGCGACAGGCGGTTGTTGTTGAGGATGATGGCGTCGAGCGGCAAGTCGAAGAGCGCCGGCGGGATGGAGCCCTCGAAGTCGTTGAACCTGAGGTCGAGGTACCGGAGGGAAGGGAGCGTGAGGATGACCTCCGGGAAGGTCCCCACGAAGCGGTTGTTGCTGAGGTCGAGCTCGTGGAGGAGGCGGAGGTGGAGGAAGGTGTCGGGGAGCACGCCGCAGAAGCGGTTGGAGTTGAGGTGGAGGAGCGCCAGGTCGGGGACGCCCCGCGGGAGGGAGTCCGGGATGTAGCCGGCGATGTCGGCGTGGTTGAGGTCGATCCCGGCGACGGTGAGGTCGCCCGTGGATGGGTGCGGCGCGCAGAAGATGCCGTTGTAGGCGCAGACGTTGGGGCCTACCCAGTTGGAGGTGAAGTTGTAGGGGTCGGAGAAGATGGCGCTGTGTTTCCATGACTGGAGCGCGGTGTAGGCGGCTTGCAGGCGCGGGTTGGTGGGTTGGGAGGCGGATGGGGAGGCGAGGGTGGTGAGGAGGATGGCGGCGAGGAGGAGGTGGAGCGGGTGGCGCCGCCCGCCTCCGGCGGAGGCGAGGGGAGGGGACATTGGGGGTGGGAGGAGGTGGAGGTAGTGGCGGCGCGGGGGGTGTGAGGTTTTAGGTGGTGGGGTGGAGGAGGTGTGGGGGAGGGGAGTGAAGTGGAGCTGTGGAGGAGGAGGGGTGTCAGGAGGGGTCACATGGCGAGGGTTAACGCGGAGGAGGTGTGGGGGCACGGCGGGGGCAGGAGGACCGCCGGACACGGACTGGACGGGCCGCGTGGCGCCTGCGTTGCCGCGGCGAGGCTGGGCGGGAAGTCCACCGGCGCATTTGGACGAGTCGTGGCAGCGCATTTTTCCCCCCTTCTCTGGTTGTAACAGTGGTTTCACCGTGCAATACATACACGTACGTTCCGCGGCTATGGAAATGCTACTCTGCAAATACTCGCAATGATCGATCAGCAGGAATTGAATTCGTAAAAGGGGGGAAATTGATTCATCTCATCGGCATTGTACTGAAACAAACCTTTATCACCAATCACAAGTTCAGATTTTTTTTTTTTCAGAACTTTTGTTCGGACTTCGCACTTCACATCGTCGTCTCCTCTTTTTGAATTTTGCCACGGAGGCACGGACCCCTTGCCTGACGATCAAGAACGCTGCCCAAAATACTTGACCTTTTCTCAACTAATTAATTGCGGGGAGCTTTGTAATGTGCACCGCGCCCGCGTGCACTCGTGAATCTCAAGGCAGCTAGCACGATGCACACACCTGGACTGGAGCACAGGAGGCCTCCCTCGGCTCGTTCAAAACATTTTGGATCGAAGCTTCTCCGCTCCATCATTTACCGTTACGCTTACGCACGCACTCCGGTCAACACTGCGCGTCGTCACCGACAAAATAACGTCGGTGACTAGTAACCTTCGAGTGGTGACGTGTCATGTGTGAATAATCCTCTCTTTCTTTCTTTTTTTTAAAAAAATAAATAAAAGGGACTGTAGTAGAGCCTATTGAGAGGGGCAGTGCAAAGCATGGCATTGGCATCGTGTCCGCTACTGCTTCGGATCTTCTTCCAGCCCTGCATTTTCGGTGCATTCAATTCAATAGGTGCTGCCAATACGGCCGGATAAAGCAATTAACCTTCTGCCATTGCCTTGGCCCATCTACCTTCTGACCACCCAAACCAGGCCAATTTGGCGTATCCGCTAGTAGTTTTTCCAGACTGGGAGGTGCGGGCCCATGTGCCAGAGGTACATGATGTGGTCATGTGGAGGTGAAACGCAGCTGAGCAGGCAGTGATCGTTTTCTTCCCTTTCATTTTCTTCAGAGAGAATGGACACAGGCACACAGAGTGATCGATCATGGTCGTAGACTCGTAGACAACTAGGCATGCCGGGAAGAAGAGTTGCCCAGTGCCCCAGTGGCGGCAGCTCAGCCTCAACAAGCCGGTTTGTGTTGGTAAAAGGCCCAAAGCCCATATGGCATATGCACAGGACGCAAATGCTGGTGTTCATAAGCAAGCAAATCTCTGACCCTCTTCTTTAAGAGGAGGATGTGGTTCCTTAATAACCCAAATAAAAAAGAGAAGTCAACAAGTGAATCCCAAGCGCCAAACCAAAAACACAAACTTCTGGAGTGTTAATCAAGTATACAGGTAGACTTTCATTCCAGCCAAAGTAATACAGGGAAGTCAAGAGCTAAGGAAGATCTGGAATTCTGGACTTAAATTGAACATTTAGTTCAGATTGCTACATATCAGTTCCAAACCAAGGTATGCACAACTTACGAGCAAGCACTGCAGATGAAACACAAAACTGCTCCTCAGTCCTCAGGTTGTTGCTAGAGTATACAATGCCAGACACAGCAAGGTTTCACTCTGCCTAATCAGTCTTTCGTGCATAAATATTTGACCTCCAGCTGTTTGCTGTACGACTTCACGTTACACAGCTGCAATGTGGTCGAATAATGGAATGAGCATGATGTAACAAAGTAGGAATTTGTTTTCAGATTTAACAGAGCAAACCAGAGAGCACTTACCTTGGAGAAAAAAATAACTGATTGATGGTATCTCGACAACATGGAAGGAGACAATGAAGCTGAATCTCCGCAACACAGAATATCTGGAGTTGCTAAAACACATGACTGATGTGCCTCTGTGGTGGTTCGCGCAGCGGAATCTGAAAAACAGTTCATGTGAATCAAAAGCAGAATATTTATGGCTACTAACTATAATTGCACATGCAACAAAAATGTAGCGCAAGATACACAACCAGGCACCCATCATTAGACAGCATAAGTAGAATTAACTGTTGGTAGCATTTGAGTAAAACACCAACATGGGTTAATTACTTAATTCTCACTGATATGAATTTATGTCCTAGCTCCTAACATAAGTCTCCCAACAGTTCAAATTTAGAAAAATAGACAAAGAACCAAACATGAGAAATTTACTGACCAAACATGAGAAAAATAGCCAAAGAACCAAACAAGGAAAAACTAGATGCAACAAAATAGAAAGATAAAAGGAAGAAGTACTAGGCATAGAAAACCACCAAACAAGAAAAATGTTGTTCAGTGCACTGATTCAAATGTAAAAGGTAGCATGTCAGACACAAATGTACATCAAATGCAATAGGATGTGGATGATTCCCAACTAAATGGTCGGTCATTTATAAAACACGGATTGTGATATGTCAGGAGTAAAAATGCCCGAAGGCAGAAATTCCTCAGAAACAACCATCAAGATAACCCATGAGGAAAGTATTTCACACCTCTCCAATTGACCATTTTTCCTTCAACCAGATACTATCATCCTGATTTTCATTTTTGTTGTCCCTGTTGGATGAGAAAATAGAGATAAGCAACAATAAATTCACAAGGTTGCACATAATAATTTCAAATTCACTGACCATATAACCAACAAAAGAAAACATACATAAAAAATGTTTCTGAACATTCAGGTCTATCTGGTTGGTTTTAACAAACATTGTGAGGAAGAAGCACGGTGCTTTCTCCATTAAATCTACACGAGTAGTAATGTATTCACGAAGTTTTGGATTTTAGATAGATACAATGGTCTAAAAGTTTTTATCGAAATCTCCTGGGTATCACAAAATTAATACCCATTCATTAGATGGACTTTTTTCTCGAACGACGCAGGAGAGCTGCGTGTCATTTCATTAAAAAAGGTATGTGCTCAAGTTCAGATGGACTGAAAACTACTATGGTCGTTTTTTCTCACAAAAAAAAAAAAAAGGTATGTGCTCAAGTTCAGTATATTGTGATCTTACTGAAGAACTTACTCAACAGGAACTTGGTTTACGGCATTTGTAGGAGCTACTATCCCACTAAGTAAATCTTGTGACTGCCTATCGATGTCTCTGTGATGGCTAGAAGAGGGAGACTGCTGATAGCCTGCAGGAGGCTTTGGGAAATTGCCAACACTGAACATGCTTGAGCCTGCACTCCCAGACGGTTGTGATATCTGGCTTCCAAATGCACCTGTAAAATCCAATAAGTTGAAATGGCAACCAAAATAATAGGGAGAACCCATTTCCTAAATTAAGGGGCAAAAGAGGAAACAAAACAATACGTAGTACTGTTCAACAGTGAGTGGCTAGTAGGTTGAATAAAGAGCAGTGTAATTGAATGGGTTAATCATGCATACCTGAAACTCCAAATTTCATATCAGAACGGCCAAAGGTAGGTGCAGGAAATGCTGGTTGGTTCGCCTGGACAGATTGACCAAAGACAGTGTTGGTTGGGACTCCTGGTGCAGTTCTGCATGAGATAGCTCCTTGAAATTAATATGGCACGTGCACACAAGAAAAATAGACTGATCGTATGCATAATAACGCCGGTAGATCATTTTGAGTGCTCAACCTCCAAGATGATTACACGAATATTACCTGGGCCCAGATCCAAAGTTATTTCCTGCTCCAACTTGACTGAAACTACTAAACACAGGTGGTCCATTAGTTTGAGGAACCCCAAATGATGGGTTATTCTTCACTTCAGGAAAGGAAGCCGTTGTTGGAAAGCTTGGGGTTTGTGATACTGATACACGTGGATTGTTCAGGAAATTAGTGAACTCCATCACCTTTGCATTTTGCAGATTTCTTTCACCCTCGACCTGAAGGAAGGAAACCAAAGAATGAGATTCAATTCTTGTAAATCCCGCAAATAATCAGATTTATGGTGACCAAACTATATAAGTGAAACTAAAGTAAACAGCGCCGCCTTGCTAAAAATGCCAAAGACCCCATGTTACAGTTTTCTGATGAGTATAGGCAATGTTCGCCTACACGGCCGTGTAGGCCGTGTACACGGCGTTTAAACGCTACTCGATGGCTCACCGTGCAGTTTAGGGCCTAAACGGTTCATTACACGGTCAGCCCGTGTACTCGGTCAAACACGGTCTTACACGGTGTAAACGGTTGACTTTAAACGGTACAAAACGGATTTACACGGCGTGTAAACCCGTGTAAGCCACAGTTTAGGCTATATACTACCTCGTATGTGTATGTCATTGTCATGAACTCGAAGGTGGGAATCAATATTGTTGTTGCATGTTGCCTTTTGGTTATATTTTATGGTTGATTACATATGTTGTTGTGACTTGTGTCACCTATGCCTCTATGATTCTCTAAAAATTGTGAATTGGTTCCTATATTGCATATAACTATGTCATTTTTACTGATGTCGTACACTACCGTGTAATCCGTGTACACGGCGTTTACACGGCCTACACGCTAAACGGTGCCTGACCGAACGACTACCGTTTAGCATTTAGGCTATCATTGAGTATAGGTCATGCTGCCCATGCAGGTACATTTTACATGCCTCTAACATTAGAGAATAATACCACAGACGGATTAAAACAATTCTGATAGGTATATATTTTATCCATGCCATTTGATAATGAAGTAGAACTGCAAAGTATGAGCTTACTAGTAATGTTTCATCACATACTACAAGGTGCAAGATACATACTTCAAAGTGCAACATTCCAATCACAGAATTTTAATAACAAGTTGGAAGTGGCAGTGAGCTTACTATTGACTGCAGAGGATGCCCTTGTCGGCTTTCCTCGTATGCTTTAGCTCTCAGCTCCTCAAAGCTAATATCCCCCGTGATGTCACAAGGACCACTAAATGCAAACAAAACACAAAAGGATGAGCACAAATACATTCAGGGAAGTCATAGGGCACTGGTTGAAGCACAATGAATATATTTACCTTCTGAGGTGAGCATAACATGTGAGCTTCCAGAGTGGAGTTTCATTCTTAAAATCCTCAGCAATCTGCTGTCTGCAGGACTCTGGATCTGTACAGGAGCTGGCAAACAACTCGCAAAGTTAGTGGCTCGTCCATACCAACGAGTAATCAGAAGTGCAGCACTTCAGCTTCGCAGACTCACGTGTGGGCTGCTGCTGGTGCCTGCGCGGCTTCCGGTTGCTTTGTTGGAGCTGAGGGGTCTCTTACCCACTTATTTTGAAATGGCTGATTCAACAAAATTCATTAGTCACACACACAAGTAACATAACAAATGCTGAGTCTTGCAACTGCAGACGAATAGTAGAAATATATTACATTCCCAATTAGAAGCACGAACCTTTGCCTGGCCAGGAGCGTTCCTGGACTGCGCAGCTGCACCTTGTACCCCAAATCCAAAAGGATTGGGCTTCTGCTGCTGCTGTTGCTGCTGCTGGAACTGCGCACCGAATGACGGCTGCTGCTGCCCGCTACCGGAGCCAAACCCAAACGGGTTGGGCTTCGCCTGCTGCTGCTGCTGCTGCTGCTGCTGGAACTGCGAACCGAATGACGGCTGCTGCTGCTGCCTGCTCCCTGAGCCGAACCCAAACGGGTTGGGCTTCGCTTGTTGCTGCTGTTGCTGCTGCTGAGAAGACGCGTGCACGAACCTGCACTGCGCTCCGTACTTGCAGCTGCACCATCGAAAACGAGCATTACAATCACAACGTGGTAGCCCCCCATTCGAGGTACGGGAATTCAGAGCGAGCATTGCAATTGAGCAGAAGCAAACCGTAGGAATCAATTAGCAGCCGTGGGGAACAGAGAGGGGAGGGGAGCAGAAGACCCCGTACCTGCCGCGCTGGAAGTTCCTGCAGAGCTCCTGCCGCCTGCTCATCTCCGGGAACGGAGATGGGTAGGCGATCCGTGCGCGGCGCCGGAGCTCGACACTAGGGTTTCGTCCCCGCTCGCCGCCGCCTTCTACTGCAAGCGCCCGCCCCTTCGGTCCACCGCCACAGAACTGGCGTGGATGCAACGCACCACGGGAGTTGGCTCGGTGAAATTTGAAAAGCACTAGGGACCCCAAGCTTTCCTTCCTCGGCGGCGGGGCACGCCGCGGACAGAGTCGGAGTCGGGGTCGGAGACAAGCCGGCCGGAGTTTTCAGGCGACCATAGCGTAAGAGGGAAGCAGGCCGATGATGCAAAGCGATCTGAGTTTTCTCTAGGCTTGGGCTGCTGCTCTTTGGGGCCCATTAAGAGCAGGCCCGGCCCATCATAGGAGCTGGTTGGTGGATCCTCATCTCGCGGAGGAAAAAGAGGAGCAGGTGGGCCCATCGTATCCTGCTCTCAGTCGCAGGCTCGCAGCCACGTCGCGCAGCGAGGCCGCCGAGTGGCTGACCGGCGGCCAGAGTTTCTCTACCTGGCTGGATTCCTCGGCGCTGTCTGTCTTGCCGTCGCCGGAGAGGCGGCCGCCTGGGGGATATGAATATGATGGCGTCTCCGGCGCAGGCCGTGGTGGCGCTGGCGCTGGCGGCCATCCTGTCGACGCCGGCGCCGCAGGCGGACAGCTTCTCCAACATCCCGCCAACGCTGTCCGGGGGCGACGGGAAGGCGGAGCGGATAAGGCACCCCAGGTCGGCCAAGGCGCTGCAGTGCACCACCAAGTGCGTCGGCACCTGCATCCGCGGCGGCGGCGGCGCCCCCGGCGAGGGCCCCCTCAACGTCAGGAAGCCCCTCGTGGTGTTCAAGGACGGGTTCCGGACCCGGCAGTACTGGTAACTGCAGCTCGCTCCCTGTTCTTTCAAGGATACTCCTATACTTCTGACCAAAGTGAATTGAACTCTGATCACTTTGTTGTTCATTAGCCTGATAGAATGCTCGGATATCTGCAACCGCATCCAGGACGGGAAGGATGGACCATGAGCCGTCCTTGACAGAGTAGCATGTACAAATCTCCAAGTTAATGAAAGAATTGTGGATAGTGATCGACTTCTTCTGACAACTCTACGTGCAGCATTACAAAGGCATCAGAGGTAACGCATGGGAATCAGGGGGTACTTGGTACCTGGACTTGTTTTTTTTTTCCCAACAAACTGGTAAAAATACTCTTGGATCGCTCCCTGAAATTGCAGTTCCGATGAAACTACGGCAGGATTGCAGTATAGTATACTTGATAGGTCCAAGTGCAATGGAGAGCACAGAGATTAAATCCTCATGGATTGGAATTGTCTAATTTAACATTCTAGCTCATGATTGTCTAGTTTTATCAACAAACATGAAGTTCTTCATGGAACCTGACAAGATGTCAAGGCAGAGGAAACTATTAAGACATTCTGATGATGTACATTTGACTTCCAATGGTACTGACCACGATCCGGTGGGCTGTGCTTTCTCACTCCCATGATCCATGGATATACTTGCGTGTGAATCTGCTTGAACAGGAACGTGTTCCAGGCTTCCAACATTCCTTGATGCAGTGCAACTTGCGTTCTCTGTCTAAGATGAACCATCTGGCTGCTGCTCAACAAGTGCCACAAGCCCCTAGAGGCAGCCTGTGAATGTAGTTGTTTGCAGAATTCAGTTGACGACTGAACTGGAGCTCGGCCCTTTGAACTCTGCACCAGAAATATCTGTGCTACGAATCCTACAGTACACCACCCGCCATTGATGACAGGGATGGACCAAGTACAGAGACTTGATCTCGCGATCCCACCTCGGCGGCGTTCATCCGCATCAGCGGGTCCACGCCGCCGGCCTGGGATCCCAAACGCGGTCGATCCTCCATTCGCCGGCCAGGAATCCAGGATCTTGGCATTCGGGGGGCGCCGCCTCAGCTCCGCCACCGGAATCGTCGACGGGGACGGCGACCGGTCAAGCCTCTCTGGAGCGCGCGAGGAAGAAGAGAAATGGCCCCTTGGGTAATTATGCGAGACGATCTTAGCCACTCGTGTCCGATCCGACGGCCGAGATGGAATCTGGGGTGGACGGTATTTCATTTACCGTCCACCCCCGGACGGTACGGCCGCCCCTGGCGTCGCGCCGCCGTCCACCCGGCGGACATCGTCGGCGCTGCCACGTCCCCCCTGGCCTCCACCTCTAGTTCCCCAAGCCACCGGAGAGCGTTCTGCAGTATACGCGGCCGGCCGGTCGCGCTCGCTCGTCGGATTGCTGTCCAATGACGTCGGGCCGGCTGTGCCCGTCGCCGACAAGACAGCCTTCCGCGGGCAAGCATGGAGTCGGGTGTCCCTCGTCGCCACCGCTCCACGCCGGTGCCGTCTGGCCGCCGCAAGCTGCCGCTCTCGCAGGAGCAGGAGGTCCGCTTGCTCCTGTGTCATGTCTACGGCTGGCCGTGCTCGTCTGGCAGGCTGGCATTCCCGTCGCACCTCCGCGTGGACTTCCGCCGGCCAGGGAGATGATCCAAACGCTGTGACGCGGCGACAGTGCTGAGATTGTGTGGCCGTGCCATGACGTACCTCGGTATCTGCATCTGCGTGAATTAAATTCAATTCAGTTCAGTGTTCGATGAATTAACTTCTTGTCGCTGCGCAGATCAACACTGTTCTTCACCCGTTGAAAGGAACAGATACTTCAATACCGATTGTCCTTTCTATTGCCCTATGCATTTGGAGCACAGCAAGAATTGTTGTTTGGATGAGCCTGAAGCTCCAACGTCGTCGCACTTGCTGGCCGCTGTGAGCAACTCGGAATCCAGAAATCAATTTGCACAAACAACAATGGGGGAGTGAAGTTGCTGAAACTTGCTGGAACAAATGGTAAAGCCTGCTCTTCAGAAGATACATCCACCTACAAATTGGGACCAAACGGGAACAAGAGTAACGAAGTGCCAAGCTCGGATATGTAGCAAGCTTGTACTGCAAAACTGAAAGCACAGATGATCGATGTTGCTGAACTTGTAGCAGATAGACAGAATCAGCATAGCACTCTGAAGTCTGATCTGTGTACTAGTATCTGTGGTGCATCACATTGTTCTGTAGTACTCATGGGATGCTGCTAAACTTCAGCGACAAATGATAGATGTACCTCGGCGTGGACTTCAGCCAATATCTTTAAGCAAAATTTTTTAAAAAACAAATTGAGCAAATAATATTCAGATGACCGATGCTTTTGAACTTGAAGTCTTGCACAATCTCATTCTTCAGCGTAGGACCCTTTCCACTTCTACAAATGGCTCACCACCATCGCTACATGAGGATGCTCCAGGCACAGCTCCTGTGTATGACAGCCTAAAAAAGGTCCAAGTAAAGTCCACTCAATCTGCCATCCAACATGATGTAAATCAGTTTGATCCCTTGTTTTGGTGGTTTCATTCGGTCCGCTTGAAGTTTGGTAAAGTACATATTGTTGTACCAAGTGGCAAGTGTATGCTGCTGTTCTCACTGCTGTTCTCGACAATCTATCTGCTCCGGAGGAAAGCTGCTGGCTTGAAGAGGTAAGGACGTCGCCGCTGACTTTTCACAAGATCCATAGTACCCTGTCTGTTTTTGTGCCTTTTATAACGAATAATGATCAAGTGAATGCTTGCATGTGAATCTGCTTGAATAGGACTATGTTCCAGCATGCATCATCTCTGCGACGAGCATTCTTTGATGCACTGCAACTTGCGTTCTCTGTCCAGATGAACCCTCTGGCTGCTGTTCAACAAGTGCCACAAGCCCCTCGAGGCAGCTGGTGATAATGTAGTTATTTACACTGATGTATGTAATCCAGTTGAAATTCGAGTGATGTCACACCCGATTCCATGTCACAGAAAATGTAAAGATATGCTAGTCTGTGTCTAGAGGGGTTTAGAGAGTGTCAACTCTTATGGCCATGGTGCCAGAGCCTTTTGTTCAAAACTTTGTTCTTTGTAAACTGGTGTTCCCAGTAAACTGCTATATGCTTTCAGTATAAAGCAGGGCAATAAGCCTTTTATCTAAAAAAAGATATGCTAGTTTAGAAGCCAAACAAAAAGGGGATATGGGCAGTGCAAAGTGCATACAAGCCTCTCTAACAAGATAAAATTCAACTGACAGTAAGTAAACTAAACCGCTCTAATCATGCACTGGCTGTCATTAAGTTAATTTGGACCAATAAACAAATTCTTCCTCGAGTTCAAATGTTATTTGGGGACTCCTCACCAGAAATATTCCTAATGCTCAGCGTGTGCACGGAAGAATGAAAAAGATTACTCCTAGTTGTGCACAGTGCAGCATGATCAGAAATGATGAGCATATGTTCTCTCACTGTAACTTTGCAAGGGCTGTTTGGTTTGCTTCTCTATCTATCAAAACTGATTCTTTCCAAGGATCTTGCTCTGATATTCTATATAATATTTTCAAACATTTGAGCTGTTCTGAAGATATTGATCTGAAATGCTACATGTTATGGTACATTTGGAAAGCTATAAATTGTTTGAGATTTCAGAAAAAAAGAGTGGTCTATCCACTGTCTTTTTTCAGGCAAAGGCTGCTCAGAAAGCTCAATATGAAGCTTATATGTTTTGAAATAAATATGAAGCTTATATGTTAGAACAAGTTTCCGGAGACAACTTCCAGATTCCATCTTGCAAAGGTAATCTTGAACAATATTATGCTTCTTCGAGTTGTTTGTGCAGGTCAGATGCCTCTTTCATCAGTGGCCAAGAAACTGGTCTGGGCATTCATATAACTTACTGTGGAGACCAATTCCCATGGGATTTGCAAATTCAAACAAAAACTACACAGGCCATTTCTCCCCTTCATGTTGAGGCCTTGAGCCTTCTCCTTGGCCTTTATGTCATTGACTCTTTTTTTTTTGAAC
This sequence comes from Urochloa ruziziensis, assembly GCA_015476505.1. Taxonomy (NCBI): domain Eukaryota; kingdom Viridiplantae; phylum Streptophyta; class Magnoliopsida; order Poales; family Poaceae; genus Urochloa; species Urochloa ruziziensis. The sequence continues at coordinate 21,280,513 of CM027126.1, forward strand.
GAACGACACACGGCGTGTGTGTTTCATTGATATAGCAGAAAATACAAGACTATGCCCTGGGAGGCCATAATCAGGCAAAACGAAAAGAAAACTAAAAAAGCAACAACTATCAACCGGCGGGTCGGATTGGGACATCGACACCACAAAACTCTTTATGTCATTGACTCTTTGTAGGTTCATGAATGTGATTTCCATGCTGATAATTTGGATCTCATCACGAGTATAAAAGAACAACATGATATTACTCTCGACTGGAGAATGATGAATTTACTGGATGACTAGGAGTAGATCGAGTGGGTTATTAAATTTGGATGGCATACCTTGACCTCGTAGAGCCTTCACTGCTACGGTCGGTGAAGCTCTGCACAGGGCAGCGACGGTTGGTGTAGGTACGCCGGGGTGGCTGTGACGATGACGGCCGCTGGTGGAGCGCATCCCGCCGTTTCAGCCCTCCCTCTCAGATCGGGTTAGGGTTAGGACGGTGGGGAACTGGCGGCAGCGATGAACCTCGTAGCTTGTGCCGTTGCCCCCCACCTTCTCTATATAGGGCTGCACGACGGGGGCCCACCAGCCTCTATTTGGGCTGGGCGTCCCCGATCAGGACGCGGTCAAGGGCCCAGTTGGCCTTTGGGCCAACTGGTGGAGATCAACCTAACATTCTCCCCCTTGATCTCACCATAAGTTTCTTACACTTCAGCTCTTCGCTTAGCATCCACTTCATTACAAACAAGCACATTGAGCATGGGTCATCATGATTGCCATTTCAATCGGATTAACCAGCCACAATACACTTATCCATTTTGAAGGATCATAACTTTGGGCCTTTTATAGTCCGGAAGTCATAGGCAATACCATGAAACCCATGTCGACTCTGTGTCCTCTGCACACACTGGGTGGTAAGCCTTTAATAGACGGATCCGTAAGTACTTGATTGTTGCTTTTCAACATGATTCTGGACTTTCTCCTTTACAACGTATGCCTTTTTGTCAATGTGTTTGGCACCACACTTGACTTGTTGTCATAGGAGTGTATACTTGGATGGTTGTTGCTGTTGTCAACCATTATCAATTCCGGGCATAGGTTTTCTCAACCATTTTGCCTGTCCCTCAGCCTCATATCGTGCTATATTATGTCTTTACATCATATTGATGATAATTGTTTCACTCTTTGGAGATTTTCCACACAAAAACCCCAAAATATGAAAGTTAGCGACAATTGTGGATTTCGCTACACATTTCACAAGTTCTACCCTGTACTCACAATCTTTTGAGAGCACTGGTTATTTCTTTCTTAATATAGCATGAGACCGATATACTTAACTCCAATCCAGTGATCTATATCTGGACTGGTCATTGCCAAAACAACCCGGATATTTGAACTACGTCAAGGTAATGCTATTCTTTTGCATCTTTTGCATTAAGCTTCAAACAGCTGAATCATATGGTACCATATTCTTTTAATCTTCTGTTTGTTGGTTCTTGGAACACTATAGTTCCCATAACCATCACTTGTTCAATTATTGAAAACACTAAAGTTTTCAAAACCATTACCCTTGACTTTAAGGACAGACGTAGTCTTTCTCGTATGCACCATTTTATTTAATCAGAAACATTTCTTAACGTGCATGTGCGATATTCCTAATACCCCTTTTCTTTCATCTTTAAGAATTTCACCAAGACTGAATCTTTGAGGACAAAGACTTCCTTGTTTTCATTAACAGACTGACATCACTGCTAGTAAGTGAAATGTCATCTACATGAACTTGAACTAGGAAAAAGATCTTCCCATTCCATACCTTTATACAAATACAATTATCCTTTCTTTTTCTCTAACCCAAAAATAACTGAGTCTTAACTTCAAACACTATTGTCTAGAGACTTGCTCTAGCCTATAAATAACTTCTTCAAGCAGCATTCCTTATGTTCTCCATGACAAAACCTTTGACACAAATCACATCTAAGGATGTTGTCTTTACTTTCATCTGATGTAACTCAGATAATGATGTGCCATTACTTTGTGCAAAATCTTTCGATTTATGCGGGCTTCACTTCTCTACATGTTCCCTTTGGAGTCACAATTCGACTGTCAGACCCATCACAGCCTGATGTTTTGGCTCCATAGAGAAATAACTACTGAGTCCCAAAAACACGTTGGAACTAAGTTCAACTTATTTTCCATGGCCACGAGTCACTTTGATAAGTGAACGCCCTTCATGGCACAAACTCTATCATGTGGGGCTGGTGACATTCTTCCTCGTGAGCAATAATGGATTTCTATCGGCTCCTGAAGGACAGGTTCCAGATTTTCGCTCGTCGTTGCCCACGAGCATAACCGCCAAGACGGCTCCTGAATCATCGAAGTAGGCAAGCCACGAGTCACTTTGCTCCCCCTTATCTTTTCACCCTTTTGATCTTTCAGGTTAGCCAATGAGATGGCAACTTTTTGGGATCTGTATCCGTATCCCAACATATCTTACTTTGTACTCTATTAAGAATATGAATAGGGTTTTTAGCGCCTCCATTCACAATCCCAATGGTTACTTTTCTTATTTTAACTACGCTATATTCCTTGAAACTTGACAGAATTCAGGATTTTAGCCATTTCTTTACTTTAGGGGTATCGTTATTATGAATCGTCGTACTCCCCCTGACGATCACATTCATCATTTATAGATCACTTTAAATGTATAGCATGCATCACATTATCTGAAATATCGAGGAAATTTCATCTTTTTCTCTCTTTCTCAATTGATCTCATATTTCTCCCCCTCGAAATGTGGTTAGAATCTTTCTACCACAATTTCGAATCCTTTCAGAACTAATGTGAGTGAGGAAACTTTATTTATCTTCTTCACCTGCATGATTACATCATGCAAAACAGAATTATTATTTAGCTCGTACGGGAGTGCCTTTTCTCATCTTTCTTCAAGAACTTAACATAGTTCTTTATCCTTAGTCCACTTGCAAGTCACACTCGCATGTAATTTATGCTCATTGCTTGCCTCCCACTATGGGATACGTAAAAAGCACATGAGTTATAGCAACTTTCTCCCGCCTTGCAGGATAAGTCTTTTATCAACCTTCCTCCGTCACGAGGGATTGTCTAACACAAGCATTATTTAAACTTTACCTCGCCATGCGGGTAATTTTCTCAAACTTTTCCCGCTATGCGGGCTCTGTCGTTAACTTTCTCCCTTTACGGGTATTTCTCATGAGGGACATAAATGCCAGAATTGGCTCTTTTGTTTGCATATTCAATCATCAAATTCAGATATTAAATCTGAGTGTTCTTTAACACACATGCTTAGCCCGACTTTGGTCAAAATTAAACATGCATGTCAATTATTACTTCTCATCTTGATGACTGAAAATGACAACACATTATTCTTCATAGAGAGTATTTAAAAAAAATACTTCTCAATTATTAATCTCTCTTCTTGGATCAATGTCCAAGAATACTTTCCTTTTAAGGCACTTTTGTAACGAGAACACTGTCCCGTACGCTGTGGCCTTCTTCTTTTGTCATCTTTTGAGTCACAAGTACCCACATCACTTTTCTTACTGCTTTCAAGAATGAGAGCATGAATACCTTTTGTTCGAGAAAATAATCAACAATAATGCTTATTAGACTCTAAAAACTTTATGTTCCATTCTATATCACCTTTGGGCAGAAAATAGAACAAAACATCATACCTCTATATTACTTCCGCATCACCTTTGGGCAGAAATGAAAATAATACAAAAGCTTTACACATTTCTTAAGTTTAAGATCTTTTCTTAAACTTTATCAATACATTAAATTCATATCACAAAATAGAATCAGTGCATGTAACTCATTCTTTCATATTCTAAGTCACCTTTGGGCAGAAATAGAATAAAACATCACTCTATTACATCAATTCTAAATCACCTTTGGGCAGAAATAGAAGTAATACATATAACTCAAAAATAATATTATGATATTGCTATTGAATAACTTTGCTCAGACAATAACAAAATCATCATATTCATTGCAGCGGAAACGAGAAAAAAAAAACATTTCTCTACTTTGAGAGCATTTCTTAATCTTTATCAATTCTCTGAAAAATTGATCACTTTGATACAAAAATTATCAGAGATAGAAAACTATAAATATTGGACTTATAGAATTATAATATTGTTATCATCAACTTTGGTCAGAAAATAATAATACCATAATTTTAACATAACACCAATGTCATTCTACTCCTCTAATTAAACTTAATTTAGAGGATGGAACTTTACTTTGCAGCGAAAACTTTAAACATTCTTTGGAAGCAACATCTCATTAAACTTTACTTTTCTCTAAAACAAACTATCCCTTTTGGTTCAAGTTTGAATAGAGATCATACTTTACTTAATTCAACATATAATTGCTTCTGAAAAATTAACTGATAATCATCACCGTTTGCATCCAGCCGGTTGGCCCATGAGCTAACCAAAACAGTCCAGCTCGACTTTTCTTTCTCGGTCTAGTGCGGTCTGAAAACCCGGCACACGACCCGACTGTGCTCTTAAAACTTAATTCTTCTGTTGGTTCCAATTACAAATAAAAGGACGAATTATTTAAGCTTTGTAGTGGCAACAAATAAAATCATACTTTAATAAAAACAACAAAACCTTAAACTTTGCCACTAAAAAAAAATTGTACTGTTCATAAAACTTTTTCAGCCCATCACTTAAAAGTCTATTCGGGCTCCCTGATCTTTTCTTCTCGCATCGCGGCCCATCTCATTGCGGCTGACTGGGCCGACTCAGGCACTCAGCCCAGCCGCTCGCGCGCGCACGGCCCACGTAATGGCTCAGCCAGCTTGGCCTGCTTCGCGTTGCTCGGCAGCTGGCCCGCTCGGCCGCTCGCCCCGCGTCCGCCTGGGCCAGAGGCCCACTCGCGCCCGCACCTGGGCCGGCGGCCCAGATAGTGCCCGACCGTTTCAGGCCGTTCATCTGGATCAACGGCTGCCCGCGAATCTCTCCCGGAACAAACCTACCGGCCGGCTCACTCCCCCTAACCCTAATTCCTTTTCTTGCCCACGACTCAGCAGCCGCACTTCGGCGGCGGCCGAGCACACGGCCGGCCCGGCGGGCCTCCAGCTCCGGCCACCGGCGCCATGGCCGGCGAACGGAGGACTCTGGGGCTTCCTTCTGTACCCCTTCTCCTCAGCTTTGCCCGACAGATGAGTGAGCGCAGCGGCGACGGCCCATTCCGGCCAGAGGAGAGTGGCTGCGCCCCGTGCGGCCTCTCGCCGGCGTGCGCGCTCGCATACGGGTGAGCGCGCCGCTGCCGAGCGGCCTCGCGAGGGTGCCCTGTGCCCCGAGCTCGTGGCCCGATTTTTCCGGCGAGCGTGGCGCTCGAGCCGGTCTACCCGTGCGACATGTCGTCGGCGGTGATGACGGCGGTGGAAGGCCCTGGTAAGACCACCCCCTCCATCCTTTCTTTCACTGGGTTCTAGGGTTAGGGTTTGACGTTTCGATTCGAGATCGAAAAAATCCTTTTCTGTCTGGTTTCTATCGATTCGGGGTCAAATCGATCTTTCCCAACTACGAAACTACTCACTAGGCCTGGCTCTTGATGCCATTGATGAATTTACTGGATGACTAGGAGTAGATCGAGTGGGTTATTAAATTTGGATGGCATACCTTGACCTCGTAGAGCCTTCACTGCTACGGTCGGTGAAGCTCTGCACAGGGCAGCGACGGTTGGTGTAGGTACGCCGGGGTGGCTGTGACGATGACGGCCGCTGGTGGAGCGCATCCCGCCGTTTCAGCCCTCCCTCTCAGATCGGGTTAGGGTTAGGACGGTGGGGAACTGGCGGCAGCGATGAACCTCGTAGCTTGTGCCGTTGCCCCCCACCTTCTCTATATAGGGCTGCACGACGGGGGCCCACCAGCCTCTATTTGGGCTGGGCGTCCCCGATCAGGACGCGGTCAAGGGCCCAGTTGGCCTTTGGGCCAACTGGTGGAGATCAACCTAACAGAGAATTAAATACATTATTAAGGATATAAGTCAGTACAAAATTTTATAGCTGATGGTTTAGCTAGGAACGCTTCTTCTGTAGTATCGGATAACCCCAATTCCAGATGTTCAAATTTGAATCATAATGAGGATTGTCCTTTTAAAACTCTGTAAATGGCCAAGTTGGGCTGATCTCTGTACCTTTTCTTATTTAAATGAAAGTTTTATGCCCTTTAGGGTGTTTTACAGTAAAAAAAACATATCAGCATTCAGCACTGACAGGATTCAGCCTGTTACTCTCAAATTCATACGGTTTATCCAATTATTTATTTGGATGCGAAGGTGATGGTTGCTCAAATTCGTACGGTTTATCCAATTATCATTTGGATGCGAAGGTGACGGTCTCAGCTCTGGTTCAGATGAATAACGTTATCACAAACAACTTGCAAGGAACAGATCTTGCATCAGATAGATCGAATGAGCAGTTCAGCATAGCACACTGAATTTCATCATGGAATCTAAGTCTTTTCTGGCACTACCCACTTTACCTGCCTTGATCTGCACAGGGTTGGAACAGAGGAACTGACTGAATGCCAGCCCTGAAATACGAGTCCTGGAAGGATACAGTCCACCATTGACAAGTCAGGGGACTTCACCGGCCAGGCCACAGCCGGCCGGGAGCCGCTGGCCATGGCATTCGGGGGCGCGCACCTCAGCTCCGCCGCCGTCGCCGCCGCGGCGAGCTCTCACGGCCTGTACCCACGCGACCGGAATCGCCAAGCGGAGAAATTTTTAAACATGACACCAGCGCGCGAGGAAGAAGATTAGGAACCCGCGTGTCATTATGCGCTACGATCGTGGCTGTAGATGTCCGATCCGACGCTTCTTAGGCTACCCAGGGTGGACGGTATTTGATTTACCGTCCACCCCCGGACGGTATCACAAATACCGTCCGCCCTTGGCGTCGCGCCGCGCCGGTCGCGGACGCCCGCCACGCCCTCCTGACCTCTGCCTCGAGCTCATCTGCCTAGTCCTCATCCTCAGCGCGTGAACGTGCTGCTGTATAAGCGCTCGCCGGCGTAATCGCTGCGACGTCCGGCTCGGCTGTGCCCGTCGGCCGTCGCCGTGGTCCGTGCGTGCACTACTACACAAACCATTTTCACAAACGTCTCATCACAACCGGTTTTGAGAAAACCGGTTGTGATATTGTATCACAACCGGTTTTTAAACACATAAGCCAACTAGCTGTTACAACCGGTTGTGATAAAAGACATCACAGCCGGTTTTTAAAAAAAACCGGTTGTGATTGTTGTCCGACACATCACAACCGGTTTTTTAACTGGAACCGGCTGTGACGACACTATCGGACCCGAAAATTTTATTAACTCTGCTCAGTCGATCCCGTTCGCGTCCGTCCAGTCATCTTTCTTCCCCTCCTCATCCTCTACCTTATCCACACGGACATACATCTCTCTTCCCCTCCACTGACACCCTCGATTCGCTCCTCCTGCCCGTCGACGACTCCACTGCGCGCCCCATCGATTCGCTCCCCCTCGATGCTCCATTGCACGCCCCCATCTGCTGCCCCTCCCCTCGTCCCTCAGCAACGGCAGTGAGTAGCGGTGGCGGGGCGAGGTGTGGCGGCAGCCAGGGGGGCGAAGCAGTAGCAGCAGACCATGGGGCCACGGCTGCAAGGCGAGCAATGAGCGGGGCCGCACGCGGCAGGGGTCGGAGGCGGAGCTGCAGGCGAGCGGTGGCGGCGGAGGTGCGTGGGTGAGCTCATCGTTTCCTCCTCATACTTGATGCTTGAATACAATGTCTCGTTTATTTGCTGCTGCGCTATGTATACTGCTGATTCAGGTCAATTAATGGGCTAATTATCTGTTGGCTGGAGTAGTAGGTGGCCGGCTGGAGATCAGATATATAGGTTGCGCCCTCATCTACGTCTCATACAGATATAGGTTGCTCTGCCTGTTCAAGTCATGTGAGCTCTATTTGGTTGCATCAGAACTTAATTTTTCTTGTGCATGCTCTTTTTGGGTGGCATCATAACTTGCTTATCTTGGTTGCCTGAAATTCAGAGAGAAGGGATATATGGGCCAAATTTCTTTTCAATGTTTTGTGTCTGCAGTTTTGGGGGCCAAATTCCGCCCCCAAAGCCGTTTTGCAGATGCCATGTGACTAATACATCTATCTGGTCTCTGTATAAGAGGTTACTTTGTGTTGATACAGTGTCACTCATATCTGTTCTCTGTGTTGACTTTCTGCAGAATGTAATGGGCCAAAGATTTTAGAATGGACTAGTGGACTTGAAGAAGCACTTTCAGTAGCAATATACTTGAATGACAAGGTAAAATTATAAGAATGTTTGAGATTCCCAAAGAGTTGTATTTTTTTATCGTTTTCTTTTTCTTGTTCATGGAAACCTGCTTTTATTCATCAATGTAAGAAATTTTGGGGGATCCGGGAGCGAGAGCGGGAGCAGGGAGGAGGACGATAGCCATGAGGAGGAGGTGGAGGAGCTGATGAGGTGAGATTCAGTAACTTTGCTTAGCCTTTTTTTTATGTTCAAGGATAATTTGCTTGCATAACTTTATCTTATCTTCCTGTAACTTTTTCCTTCATGCTCACATGCTAAAATGTCACTTAGATCTTGTATGCCTTTGATCATTGCCCCTAGTGACAGAACCTTGATGGATTTGTTGAGAATGCCTTACAGCATGGTCTGAAGAAAATGTTTAGTTGTAGGCTACAACGAACCTTTCATCACTGCCATTTTTTGAGACACTGCAACTGCAGAACAATTAAACAATCACCTTGAATAAGTTTCATGGTTCCAATCATTGTAATAACCATATATAGATATTAGCAGATACTAACAGCAATGCAAGAACTTTACGGTGCTATTTTTTGTATGTTTCGATCATTCATATGCTTATAGTGCTATTTTTGCAGATTGAAGCTGGTGGTGGTGAGGCTATCACCTTCGGAGGAGATGTTTCAAAAGAAGCTGATGTAGAATCTATGATGAAAGCAGTAAGTGTAGTTTGTATACAGAAGGAAATTTTCCTTTTCACTTTTACATCAATGTTCATTTCAGAGAGTGGCTCACTTGCATGATTTAGTTTCTTATCATCATATCACCTGAATGTTTTGTGAACTTGATGTATGACTTGTAAATTGTAATAGGCATTGTGCTAGCTATATCCTTAGGCTGTTTAAGTAATTATATCGAGTATCTGTTTAGGCATTGAGCTAGCTATATCCTCTTATTTACTATGTATTTCCCCTTCCAGGTCTGCAGGGCGTTGTTTTGCTGTTGCATTGGTGGCATCTATCCCAACAAAAGGTTGGATTAGTAGTTGAATTGTTGAGCCCTCTTTGTTCTGTAACTTTTAGAATTAGTTGTCTAATTCCAGTGTTAGCTCTAGATAAAAAACTGGAAATGGGAGTGCGCTATGTTGATTATCTTGAAATTATATTTGCCTCTCTTTGTCTCTACTGAATTGGACTTCAAAGTGTATTTCCTCTTTGATCTCCTTGTAGATTCTCTTGTGTGTTTGCTTTCCTTTGTTGCTGTTGAATCTGTATATTCCAGTGTGCATGATGGATTAATTTTTTTAATCCCAAAATTCATATCACAGCCGGTTTCAATTACAAACCGGCTGTGATGTGAAGGCATCACAGCCGGTTAGTAATTGAAACCGGGTGTGATGCTCTTCACATCACAACCGGTTTTAATTAAAAACCGGCTGTGATGCCCTCTCATCACAGCCGGTTTTTGAAAACCGGTTGTGATAGGGGGGACTATCACAGCCGCTTTATCTCATCCGCCTCCCAAAACCGGTTGTGATAGGGGTTAAAAACCGGTTGTGATGGCAGTTTCTGTAGTAGTGGTGGACTCCAGCGAGCACGAATAAACGCTCCTCGGACATCTCGCGCCGGTGCCGTACGACCTACTCATCGACATGCGGCGTGCGCGCAGGAGCAGGATGCCGGTGTGGAGCCGTCATGCGTGCGCCGCCGTCGTCGCGTCGTGCTACCGTGTCCTTCCTGCACTCCTGCTGCCTACATGCCGCCCCGGCCAGCAACTGCTCCTCGCGTCTCAGTGGCGTTCATAGCTGATGGTGGCGCAGGTGGAGGCGTCGGCGGTGACGCCGCACCGCTTGGCGAGCGCGAGGCCCATCCCCGCTCTGGCGCCACGCCGAACGCCTGCAGCGTGGCCTTGCTTGTTGAGGAGCCTGGCGCACATGCACGCCGTCTCGCTGGCCGCCGCCGACTCAAGAGTGTGTCAGAGGCGGCGTGGTCGTGGCTTTGAGGTACGACGCTCACGACGCCAGCTTCGCCGCGCAACGACCGCCAGAGGCGTCGAGCGGTCGAGGGAACGACCGCGACGGACGAGCGCGCGAGCGAGAAGGAAACGAAAAGCATTATGCCCAGGGTGGATGGTATTTCATTTACCGTCCACCCCCTCGCGTCGAGCGGCCAGCCTTGCCACTCGCAGTCTGGCGGCCAGCTGGCATCGCCGGCGCAACTCCGCCGTGATCACCCTCCCCCTGGAGCCCCCCGAGCCACCGGCGAGCGTTCTGCTGCAGACGTGCTCGCGCTCGCCGCCGCCGTGGACGCCATAACGCTAGTCAATCTACGCTCCCCCACAAGGCCTGCGAGGCCTCGGCGGGGATGTGAATATGATGGCGTTGGCGGCGCTGGCGCTGGCGGGCATCCTGTCGACGCCGACGCCGCAGGCGGAAAGCTTCTCTAACATCCTGCCCGCGCTCTCCGGGGGCGACGGGAAGGCGGAGCGGATCAGGCACCCCAAGTCAGCCAAGGCACTCCACTGCTCGCGTCGAAGGGCCCCAGAACGTCAGGAGGCTCTTGATGCACTGCAACCTGCGTTCTCTGTCCAGGTGAACCCTTTGGCTGCTGCCACAAACCCCTCGAGGCAGCTGGTGATAACGTAGTTATTTACAATGTGATGTATGTAATCGAGTTGAAATTCGACTGATTCCATACAAACTACAGGAATTGGAGCTCTCAGCCCTTTGAACTCTTCACCATTGACGACAGGGATGGACCAAGTACAGAGACTTGATCTCGCGTCCATCAGAGGTATCAGAGGTAACACATGGGATTCAAGGCATCAGAGGTAACACATGGGATTCAAGGGGGTACTTGGTACCTGGACTTGTTTTTTTCCCCCCAACAAACTACGGCCAGGATTGCAGTATAATATTCTTGATAGGTCCAAGTGCAATGGAAAGATTAACATTCTAGCTCACGATTGTCTAGTTTTTTTCAACAAACATAAAGTTCTTCATGGAACCTGACAAGATGTCGAGGCAGAGGAAACTATTAAGACATTCCCATGATGTACATTTGATTTCCAACGGTACTGTCCATGGATATACTTGCGTGTGAATCTGCTTGAACAGGAACGTGTTCCAGGCTTCCAGCATTCCTTGATCCACTGCAACTTGCGTTCTCTGTCTAAGATGAACCCTCTGGCTGCTATTCAACAAGTGCCATAAGCCCCTCGACTCGAGGCAGCCTGTGAATGTAGTTGTTTGCACTGTAATTGATGCATTTCAGTTGAGATTCAACTGAACTGGAGCTCGGCCCTTTGAACTCTGCACCAGCAATATCTGTGCTACGAATCCTACAGTACACCACCTGCCATTGATGACAGGGATGGACCAACTACAGAGACTTGATCTCGCGTCCGTCGATCCCACCTCGGCGGCGTTCATCCGCATCAACGGGTCCATGGCCACGCCGCCGGCCTGGGATACCAAACGCGGTCGATCCTCCATTCGCCGGCCAGGAGCTTGGCATTCGGGGGGGCGCGGCCTCAGCTCCCCCCGCCATCGGAATCGTCGACGGGGACGGGGCGGCGACCGACCGAGCATCTGGAGCGCGCGAGGAAGAAGAGAAAGGCCCCCCTTGGGTAATTACGCGAGGCGATCTTAGCCACTCGTGTCCGATCGGACGGCTGAGAGGGAATCTGGGGTGGACGGTATTTCATTTACCGTCCACCCCCGGCGTCGCGCCGCCGTCCACCCGGCGGACATCGTCGGCGTTGCCACGCCCCTCTGGCCTCCACCTCTAGTTCCCCAAGCCACCGGAGAGCGTTCTGCAGTATACGCGGCCGGCCGGTCGCGCTCGCTCGTCGGATTGCTGTCCAATGACGTCGGGCCGGCTGTGCCCGTCGCCGACAAGACAGCCTTCCGCGGGCAAGCATGGAGTCGGGTGTCCCTCGTCGCCACCGCTCCACGCCGGTGCCGTCTGGCTGCCGCAAGCTGCCGCTCTCGCAGGAGCAGGAGGTCCGCTTGCTCCTGTGTCATGTCTACGGCTGGCCGTGCTCGTCTGGCAGGCTGGCAGCTAGCTGAAACTTGCTGGAACAAATGGTAAAGCCTGCTCTTCAGAAGATACATGCACCTACAAATTGGGACCAAACGAAAACAAGAGCAGTAACGAAAGTGCCAAGCTCGGATATGTAAAAAGCTTGTACTGCAAAACCGAAAGCACAGATGATCGATGTTGCTGAACTTGTACCGGATAGACAGAATCAGCATAGCACTCTGAAGTCTGATCTGTGTACTAGTATCTGTGGTGCATCACAATGTTCTGTAGTGCTCATGGGATGCTGCTAAACTTCAGCCACAACTGATAGATGTACCTCGGCGTGGACTTCAGCCAATATCTTTAAGCATTTTTTTTAAAAAAATGAGCAAATAATATTCAGATGACCGATGCTTTTGAACTTGCAGTCTTGCACAATCTCATTCTTCAGCGTAGGACTCGGAATGGAATCCTATCAGACATCTTAGTTTCCTGCAGAACCATCGTATTGTATGGACTATGGAGACGACAAAGTTTCGAGCAAGACATGGTTCATCGCCTCATCAGATTGGGATTTAGCTACATGCTCGTAGTGACAAACAACAACGCATTAAGTTACCTGCACCGATGGTGGAGCCGTGGAGGTGGCGCAGGCAGGGGCGTCGTTGGTGACGCCGCACCGCTTGGCGAGTCCCAGACTCCCAGACCCTGCTCGGCCGCCACGCCGAACGCCTGCAGTGCGGCCTTGTCGAGGAGCATGCCGCGCATGCACGCCGTCTCGCTGGCCGCCGCCGACTCAAGCGTGTGCCGGCGGCGGCGCGGTCGTGGCTTTCAGGTACGACGCGCACGGCGCCAGCTTCTCCGCGCGCCGGAGTCGTCGAGGGGAACGACCGCGACGGACGAGCGCGCGTGCGAGGAAGAAGAAGAAAACGGAAGGCATTACGTGTGGTAGATCTTGGCCGCAGGTGCTCGATCCGACGGCTGTTAGGCAACCCAGGGTGGACGGTATTTCATTTACCGTCCACCCCAGGACGCTATCTGGGATACCGTCCACCCCTGGCGTGCCTTGCCACTTGCCACCGGCCGGCCGGTTGACATCGTCGGTGCAACTCCACCGTCCTGGCCCTCCGCTTCGAGTCCCCCAAGCCACCGGTGAGCGTTCTCTGATGCACACGGGCTCGCGCTCGCCGCCGCCGGCCCGTCGGTGTGTGCCCGCCGCCGCCGCCCGCCACCGTGGACGGCAGAAGGCTAGAATAAGCAACCAATCGACGCTCCCCGCAGGGCCGAGTGGCTGGCCGGCGGCCATAGCTCTCTACCTGGCTAGATTCCGCAACGCCACGGCGGCGCGTCTTGCCGTCGACGGAGAGCTTGCCGCCTGGGGGAATATGAATATGAATATGGTGACGTCGCCGGCGTAGGCGCAGGCAGCGGCGGCGGCGCTGGCGGCCATCCTGTCGACGCCGGCGCCTCAGGCGGACAGCTTCTCCAACATCCCGCCAGTGCTCTCCGGGGGCGACGGGAAGGCGGAGCTGATCAGGCATCTCAAGTCGGCCAGGGCGCTGCTGTGCACCACCAAGTGCGTCGCCACCTGCACCCGCGGCGGCGGCGGCGAGGGGCCCTCAACGTCAGGAGGTAACCCAATTAACCACTCCCATAAACACATCGACGTGCTTGCGTGTGAATCTGCTTGAACAGGACTGTGTTCCAGCATTCCTTGATGCACTACAACTTGCGTTCTCTGTCCAGATGAACTACCCTCTGGCTTCTGTGATTCTGTTCAACAAGTGTCACAAGGCTCCCGAGGAAGCTGGTGATAATGTAGTTGTTTACACACTGTGATGCACGCAATTCAGTTGGAGATTGATGTCATTCAGACTACTACAGGAACTGGAGCTCAGCCCTTTGAACTCTCTCAGCACCAGGACAAGGCCACCAGAAACATGTGAGCTACGCATCATACAAGGACAGCAGTACAACACCCGCCATTGACGACAGGGACCAAGACTTTGATCTCGCGTCCGTCGATCCCACCTCAGCGGCGTTCCCCGCATGAACAGATCCACGCCGCCGGACGAGGCGATCGATCCTCCATTCTCCGTCCAGGAGCTTGGCATTCTGGGGCGCGGCCTCAGCTCCCTCCGCCACCGGAATCGTCGACGGGGACGACGACCGATCGAGCATCTGGAGCGCGCGAGGAGGAGGAAGAAAGGACCCCTTGGGTCATTATGCGCAACAATCTTAGCCACTCGTGTCCGATCCAACGGCTTAGAGGGAATCTGGGGTGGACGGTATTTCATTTACCGTCCACCCCCGGACGGTATACCGTCCACTCCTGTCGTGATGGCGTCGCGCCGCCGTCCACCCGGCGGACATCATCGGCGCTGCCGCGCCCCCGAAACCATCGGCGAGCGTTCTGCGATAGACGCGGCTGCCCAACGACGCCGGGCCGGCTGTGGCCGTCTCCGTGGACGACGGCGAGGCCGAGAAGAGGCAAGCATGGCGTCTGGTGTCCCTCACCGCCGCGGCACCATGCCGGTGCCGTCTGACCTCCGCTGCCGCAAGCTTCCGCTCTCGCAGGTCATGTCTGCGGCCGGACCCGCCTGGCACTGAGATGCCCGTCGCACCTCGGCGTGGACTTTGGCCTGCCAGGGGTGATGCAAACGCCGTTGCGTGATTCCAATCGTTCACGGAGACAGTGCTGGACTGCTGGGATTGTGTGGCCGTGCCGCGATCTGCATCTGCGTGCTTCAGTCTCGATGGGTTAGAATCCTTGTTGCCGTGCAGATCCACACTGTTCTTCACAAATTTGGAAGGAACAGATGCTGTCAGTCCTTTTCACCTTTGTATTGCCCGCACCACATGCAATTGGAGCACAGCAATAACTGTTGTTTCGATGAGCCTGAAGCCCAAACGTCGCACTTGCTGCCCACTAAAGTGAGAAACTCCGAATCCAAAAATCAGGATAGCTCTCTGAAGTCTGATCTGTGTAGTACCTGTGCTGCATCCCATTGTTCTGTAAGTACTCATGGGATGCTGCTAAACTTCAGCCACAGATGATAGATGTACCTCGGCGTGGACTTCAGCCAATTTTCAGATGATCGATGCTGCTGAACTAACTAGCTCTGCTTTGCACAATTGATCAGTATAAATAGGATTCCGAACCATCACTGAAGGCGTGCAACATCCCATTAAAATTTTCAGTCTTCATCATGTCACTGTTAATCTGTCGTGGAATGCAATCCTATCCCGAGTCCCGAACTCCCGACACGCTAGATTTCTTTGCCTTGATCTGCACAAGGTTGGAACAGAGGAAGCGAACGGCAGCTCTGTGAACTCTCTGCATCACCAGCGTATATCGTCCCTATGAATCCTGCAACGGTGCTATCCGCCATTGCCGACAGCGACCAGGCACACAGCCTTGAACTGATCAGCGGCACCTCCGCGGCGGCCGGTGTCGGCGAACTCGAACGCAGCTCGATCCTCCCCAATCCCCATTCACCGGTCAGGATACAGGCGGAGGCGACTGACCTTGGCATTCGGGGGCGCGGCCTCCGCGCTTTGCTCGCATGGGTCGCGGCTGGTACCTGCGTCACCGGCCGGACCACCGGATTTGCCGACGGGAACGGCGAGTGGCGGAGACAGCGCCAGGAAGAAGAAAGGCAGCTCCACGTGTTAATATAGCGCTGCGATCGTGGCCGCAGATGTCCGATCCGACGGCTTTTAGGCAACCCAGGGTGGACGGTATTTCATTTACCGTCCGCCCCGGACGGTATCTCAAATACCGTCCACCCCTGGCGTCGCGCTGCCAGCTTCGGCTCGCCGTCTGGCATCGTCGGCGCAACTCCGCCGTCCCCGCCCTCTTCCTGGAGTCCCCCGAGCCACCGGAGAGCGTTCCGATGCAGACGTGCTCGCGCTCGGTCCGTCGGTCATCGGCCTGCTGCCCAACGACCGCCGCCGGCGCCGACGGTGTGTGCCCGACGGCCGCCGCGTCGATGCTGAATGAATCGACGCTCCTCGGATATCTCTCCTCACCACCGGCCACGCCGATGCCGGAACGACCTCCGCCGCAAGCTGCCACGCGGCGCAGCGGCTCAGGAGCAGGATGTGAGCCGTCGCGTGCGTGCGCCGCCGCCGCGTTCGTGCGTGCTCATGGCCCCTGCTCTGCTCTGTCCACGCCAATCAGGGCCTGCCGCGCGATCGCGACATTTCACAAAAGTGTGCGCAAACGCCCCTGATGGAAGGTGAAAGTGAGGGCGAATGCTTGGCATTGGCGTATGAACGAATCTGCTCTAGCGGGGACTGCATTTCAGCTGTCTCTTCATCTCTGACACGATCGATCGAGCTTCCCTGATGCCCTGCAACTCACGTTCTTTTCATATTCATCTAGTGCTGTTTGTTAATGTTTCTTTGCAAGACCTGCTAAGAAAGCTTTATGCGTGCACTGCGATCAGCTGCGACTAAAAGCCATCCACGGTTGAAGGGCCGGGGTAAAACAAACAGCAGAAAGAAACATTTCCACGTCTACAAATGGCAGCTGAATCTTTTTTAAAGGAAAAAAAATCAGTGAATCTTGGAAGCAAATTCAGTGGACAGGATTTTGATTGATTTTTTTCCCCAGCAATTCAGGAAGAGAGATGCCCACCTACCTGGTGATATCGTACCAGTGTGTTACAAAAAGATAGGCAGCCTAGTGAAATGGTGATCGAGTTTGTGAGAACAATTTGGGTTCTGAACGCATACAGTCCACCTCACAAGTCTGTAATGAAGGTAAATAAATTCAGAAAAGTACAGAACACTTGGACTCCCATGCTCTCACTGACCGCAGGCACGAGCGCATGCATCTCTGATCAAGCACAGTTCCGCAGCCGCGTCCCTCATGGCCATCCTTTGGCATGGCGCTTGCCTGCAGCAGCTGAGGCCGACTCTTATGGCAGAAACCAAGCAATCATACACTGTCACACACAATCTTTCCTGTGAAGAAGACATAACCCCACTGAATAATTCCTCGTCTAGCAGCAGAGCCAGATCAAGAATCTGCTCTATCTTGTCCGGGAACGCCTCGCCAACAATCTCCGGTAGCGTCAGGCCATCTCTGAATGCATCGCTGGTCGGTGCTTTCCCGACAAATATCTCAAGAAGCATAATCCCAAAGCTGTATACATCACCATAGGTGGAGACCTCCCCTGATGTGCCGTTTTCTGAACAGTACAAAAGAAGAGTACCAGTAGTTAGACAGGTAACAGGATCATAGCTGTCAGGCTGACATTGGCATGCAAATGCAATGGTTGAAGAATTGGCAACAGCATAGTGAGAATACCTGGTGCAACATAGCCAATTGTGCCTCTGATGCCGATAGTGCTTTCACTATTTTCAAGGCCATGGCTTCCTGGATCCAGAAGCAGCTTGGCGAGGCCGAAGTCGCCGATGCAGGCCGTCATGTCTTCACCGAGCAGAACATTTCCTGGCTTGAGGTCGCAGTGGATGATCGGCGGCTCACAGCTACTGTGCAGATAATTCAGAGCATCGGCGATGTCGACGGCAATGTTGAACCTCTGTATTACGCTAAGGGCACAACCTTCAGTGATGTCAAGTAAACTCGGATGCAACCACCTGTCGAGGCTGTAATTGGGCATGAAATCGAACACCAGAGCTCTAAACTCGTTACCCTCGGCGTCGATGCTTGAGCAGCAGGTGACGATGTTGATAAGGTTGCGGTGTTTGACCCTTCGCAGAGCCTCGCATTCCGACAGGAATGTCCTGGAAGCCCCAATCTGCTGGAGATGGAACACCTTCACCGCCACCACAACATCTTGGACCTCAAAGCTCCCCTTCGCCTTCAGTGGCAGAATCCCCTGGTACACTGACCCATACTTCCCGGCGCCGATGAGGTTGGCGTTCGAGAAGTTTTCAGTTGCTTTTGCCAGTTGGGCGTAAGAAACTCTTGGGTAGTTGTTGCCGTTGAGCACACTCCGAGTTGTGGTGTCTGCTGCAATTCTTGACCTCCTCCTCCTGCGGCACCAGAGTAGAGCAAATAACATGGCAAGGAAGAGAGCCAAAACCAACCCAATGGTAGGCAACGCGATCTTGAGGAACATGAGGTGATGCCGGATGGAGTTGTTTCGCCGGCAAGGCGGCAGACGGAGCTGGGTAGCGCCGCCGCAGAGCTCCCCGTTGCCGGCCATCTTGAACCCCGTCGTGTTCGCGAACACGCCGCGCATTGGGACAATGCCGTCGAGGTGGTTGTACGAGACATCAAGCTCGACCAGGGATCCCATGTTCTGCAATCCTGCCGGAATGCCGCCGGACAATCCGTTCCGCGACAGGTACAGACCCTGCAGCCCCGACATCTGGCTGAGCTCCGGCGGGATTCTTCCTGTCAACTTGTTGCTCGTCAGGTTCAGCTTCTTGAGCGCTTTCAACCTGCTCAGTGATGGCGGGATGCTTCCGATGAAGAGATTTTTGTCGAGACCAAGGAACTCCAGGCTCTGGCAGCTCCCGAGCTCGGTTGGCACCTCGCCGGAGAAGCGGTTCCCGGACAGCGCCATGGTCGCGAGTTGCACGAGCTGGCCAATTTCCTGTGGGAGCTGGCCATCGAGCCGATTGTCTGACAGGTTCATCGCCAACGATAACGATGGCAGGAGGAACAGTTGTTTGGGGACGTGGCCGGTGAGCTTGTTGCCGGAGAGGTTGATCTGTGTGAGCAGCTTCAGGTTGCCTATGCTGGGAGGGATCGACCCATTCAGCAGGTTGTTGCCCAAGTCCAGGCTCAGGAGCTGTGAGAGGCCGCCAATGGAGGATGGCACCTGCCCGGTGAGCTTGTTCTCCCGCAACCTCAATCTTTGGAGATTCTTCAGCTGCCCGATGCCTTCCGGTATGTCGCCGGTGAGGAGGTTCGAGGTGAGATCCAGGGTTTGTAGCCCGACGAGGTTCGTGATGCCCGAAGGTATCTCGCCGGAGATGCGGTTGAAAGCCAAGCTCAACCCCTGGAGCTCCGGTGAGAGGCGAGCGACGGAGCCTGGCATGGCACCGCCGAACTTGTTGCGATTGAGATAGATTCCGACCACCCCGCTGCAGTTGGTCAAGGCATCCAAGAACTCCCAGCCGCCGACGTCGGTGGCCGTGAGCTCGTTGTTGCCGAGCTCAAGGTACTGCACGCAGAGTCTACCGATCTCCGGTGGCACGTGCCCGGTGAAGCTGTTGTTGGCAAGGCTGAGTATCCGCAGACTCGATGCCATGGCGAGCGACGCCGGGATCGGCCCGCTAAGGCCATTGTTGCCGAGTAAGAGGTTTTGGAGGTGCGGCCAACGCGCGCCAGCGCCGGCGGGGAGCTCGCCGTGGAAACCGTTGTCGACGATGGAGAATTCTCGTAGTGATGACATGTTGTAGAAGCCCGACGGGATCTTGCCGGTGAGGCGGTTCCCATAGACTTGGAAGATGCGGAGGTCAGGGAGGCGGGAGAGGGCGTCGGGGATGCCTCCTTGGAGACGGTTCCCGCCGAGCATGAGCAACTGGATGCCGGTGAGGTTCCCGAGCGCCGGCGGGATTGGCCCGGTTAGGCCGTTCTCGTTGAGGAAGAGGTTTTGGAGGTGCGGCCAGCGCGCGCCGGCGTCGACTGGGAGCTCGCCGTGGAAGCCGTTGTCGTCGATGGAGAATTCTTGCAATGATGACATGTTGAAGAAGCCCGGCGGGATCTCGCCGGCGAGGTGGTTCGTGTAGACTTGGAAGACGCAGAGGTTCCAGAAGGTTCTCACCGAGACGGAGCAACCGGATGCTGGTGAGGTTCCCGAGCGACGGCGGGATGCAACCGGAGAGCGAGTTGTTCGTGAGCCCGAGGTTGTTGAGGCTCTGCAAGGAGCCGAGCCACTCGGGGACGCCGCCGGTGAGGTGGTTGTAGTCGAGGAACATGACTTCGATGGCGGTGAGGTTCCCAAGCGCGGCGGGGATCACGCCGGTGAAGGCGTTGTCGCCGAGGCTGAGGTACGTGAGGCGCCGGAGCCGGCCGAGGCTCGCTGGGACGCTACCCGAGATGCCGTTGCCGGTGAGGTTGAGGACCTTGAGGTGGGAGAGGTCACCAACGGCCGGGGACAGCGTGCCGGTGAGGCCGTGCCCGGACACGTCCAGCCACGTCACGCGCCCCGCGGTGCAGTTCACGCCCGGCCACTGGCACACGTGCCCCGTCTCGTTCCACGACCGGAGCTTCTTTGGTCTGAATTTATCTTCAGAAGCCCCGTAGCAGCGTCGACGGCGTCTAATGGGTGTTTAAAATGCTCCAAAGTTTATCTCCGCGGCGTCTAATGCTATCAATTCAGAAGCTTGGCCAAGCTTGCTTATGGTACTGACACGGTGTCTGACATTATCTTGTACAATTAATAACCACTTGAATTGACAGTTAATTCCAGCATCGTCTTAAAAAAAATTAGCTAAGTCTAAGCGTTTTTTTTCTTTACCATGTGTTGGTCACTTGCTGCAAATTTGGTTGCACGTTCTGAAACCCCTTCTGATGGTGGCTGAATAGCCTGGAATGGTTTGGCTTGCAATTATTGCCCGCTGATCTAGTTTCCATTAGGCCAGTCTCAGTGGGGGTTTCATCGACACACTTACCTAGAGTGACACATCATCTAAGAGAAGTTTGAAACTATGATGAAACACCCTCCCTCAATGCAAAGTTTCATCTCGTGTTGTTCCCAAGACAACATGCAAGACACAAGCTGTCTAGAGTACCGTGTAGAGAGAGTTTCATGAGGATGAAACTCATTTCACATCTCTCTTCATTAATACACTGCCACATCATCAAAAATGCTGACATGGCAGTCTATTTAATGCTGATGAAACTCCCACTGAGACTGGCCTTATTCGTTTTTTAGGGCGGCTTACTACCGCTGACCGTGCTCTTATTTATCAGAGGATGGGTATTTTGTTCTCGAGATCACATTCACATGCATGGGAGGTGTGGTCATGTACCTCAACACCCATGTTTCTTCTCTGGTTAGCTGCCAGTCTGCCACTGCTGCTGCAATCTGGCCCTGGCGTATGAACCTGCTTCCGGCGGGACTGCATCTCAGTACGTGCTGTTAGAGTTTGTAAAATTCACAGTGTACAAGATATTGTTGTCACGATAGTTAGAGATAATGAGCTGGTTAGAGATAGGATTGTGTTGTCACGATAGTTAGAGATAATGAGCTGGTTAGTTAGAGATAGGATTGTGTAAAGCAATCAAACTCTTGTAAATAGGATGCCGGCCATATCTCTAACTACATGACTTGTAAACCAAGTTGAGGGTTATTCTCAACCAATATAAACACGCGGGGCGGCCCCTAACGGGTTACAATGCTTTACCCAATTTACACGTGCTTCATCTCTGATACTATCGAGCTTCTCTGATGCCCAACTCAACTTCTCTGTCGCATTCCTTTCCATCTGGTTGTTCTTTGATGTTCCTTTCTTTACAAGACTTTCTATTGTTTCTCCCATCCGCGACTTGCAAAAAACAGAGAGTTTTGTAAAGGGATGAAAAGAGTGATGTAGCTGCCATGAATTCATATGGCGTCGACACCAATTGGTACGTCGACAGCGGGTCTACGGATCACATCACCAGCAACCTCGAGAAGCTAGGCGTGCATGATGCATATCATGGCACTGATCAAATCAGGACTGCCAACGGCACAGGTATGAACATCAAGCACATTGGTCAAGCTACTGTACATACTCCTAGCCGTGATCTTTACCTAAGAGATGTTTTACATGTTTTTGATGCTTGCAAGAACCTTATTTCCGTTCATCATCCTTTTTTCTAATAATCAAGCCTTTCTTGAATTTCACCCAGATTTTTTCTTAATCAAAGATCAGGCAACAAAGAGAACTCTTCTTCGAGGCAAGTGTAGACACGGCCTCTACATCCTTCCTTCTAGTACACGTGATCTCGCCAGCAGCAGACAAGCCCTAGCAGTAGACAAACCTTCTTCCACAAGATGGCATAGTCGACTAGGGCACCCACCGTTTTCTATAGTTGATCGTGTCATTAGTCATAATAAACTTCCTTGTTCTGGTCGTGAGAATAAAGGGGTGGTCTGTGATGCTTGTCAGCAGGCCAAGAGTCATCAACTCCCGTGCCCCATTTTAGTTAGTAGATCTTGTGCTCCTTTAGAGATTATTTTTTCGGATGTATAGGGTCCTGCTCCTGATTCTATTGGAAGGAAGAAATTTTATGTTAGCTTTATTGATGATTTCAGCAATTTCACTTGGATATACCTTTTACGCCACAAATCCGAAGTCTTCTCATGCTTTCGTGAGTTTCAGGCCCTTGTTGAGCGCCTCTTTAACAGGAAAATCCTAGCTGTGCAATCTGATTGGGGTGGCGAATATGAGAGGCTTAATTCCTTCTTCAAGCAAGTTGGGATCTCTCATCACGTTTCATGTCCACATGCCCATCAACAAAATGGATCCGCTGAGCGAAAACATCACCACATCGTGGAGGTCGGTCTCTCCCTTTTATCCCATGCGAGCATGCCTCTAAAATTTTGGGACGAAGCTTTCTTAGCGGCCACATATCTTATCAACCGTACTCCAATAAAAACCCTAGATTGCTCCACACCACTTGAAACCCTCTTCCATGAAACACAAAACTATCAAGCTCTGCGTGTCTTTGGCTGCGCCTGTTGGCCGAACCTTCGACCATATAATACCAGAAAACTCGCTTTTCGTTCTAAAAAGTGTGTTTTTCTAGGCTACAGTAATCTTCACAAGGGGTTTAAGTGTCTTGAAGTATCCACTGGCCGTGTTTACATCTCTAGGGATGTTATTTTTTATGAGACCATTTTTCCTTTTTCGGAACTCCATCCCAATGTCGGCGCCCTTATACGCTCGGAGATCCTTCTACTTCCATCTACCCTTGTCCCTGGTAGTACTACTTTAGCTAACCATGTGGATGATTGTTCTCCTGATTCTACTCATGATTTTGAAGATTCTAGAGAAAATTTCAGGTCAAACGACGCTGAAACGGGGTCTCCAGGGCGTTATTTCATGCCCAGACACGTCGGCGCTTCTCCCGATGTTGATTTAGGTGCTGCTGCAGGCTGAACAACATCTGGATGCGCATCAGCTTCGGCCTCGGTGCCGCGTGAGGATTTCCACGCCGACGCGTCTCCACCCTCCGCTCGAGCGACTCGCGAGTCCCCATCTGACACGTCGTCGCCTCGGTTGGGGGCTCGTGCACCCAGAGCCTCACCGCCTGCCACGTCGCCAGCCCGGTCAGAGGATCGCGTGACCATGACTGCCCCTACGGATCATTCTCTGGCGCCGCAGCATAGGGAGCGTGGATCTTCTGCGGATGCTGTGGCTGAAGGCTCTGGTGTGGCTGATCAGACGCAAATCACTTCTGCTGATCCAACACTTCATGGTGTGCAACGACCAGTCACCAGACTTCGACGTGGCATCGTCGAACCGAAGAAATACACAGATGGTACAGTACGGTACGAACTCTTAAAAGCCTCCGGTGAACCTTTTGATTTAAGTGAAGCGTTACATCATAGTGATTATTGGAAACAAGCTATGGACAATGAATTTCATGCTTTGCAAAAGAATCAAACCTGTCATTTAGTACCCCCCCTCATCTAGGCAGGAATGTTATTGATTGTAAATGAGTTTATAAAATCAAACGGAAAGCTGATGAGTATATTGATCGATACAAGGGTCGACTAGTAGCAAAAGGTTTTAAGCAACGCTATGGTATTGACTATGAAGACACATTTAGTCCTGTTGTTAAAGCTGCTACTATCAGATTGATATTGTCTATAGCTGTGTCCAAAGGAATGAGTCTTCGCCAGTTAGATGTGCAGAACGCGTTCCTTCATGGTGTTCTTGAGGAAGAAGTGTTCATGAGGCAACCTCCTAGGTATGAAGATAAGTCCAAGCCACATTATATTTGTAAGCTCGATAAAGCTTTGTATGATCTCAAACAAGCTCCAAGGGCGTGCTATGCACAGCTAAGTAAAAAGTTACAAGATCTTGGTTTTAAACCATCTAAAGCAGATATCTCTTTATTCTTCTATTCAAAGGGATCAGTGACAATATTTTTGCTTATCTATGTTGATGACATTATAGTTGCAAGCTCATCGCAAGAAGCAACAAGTGCATTATTGAAAGATCTCGGTATGGAGTTCGCTCTTAAGGATCTTGGTGATCTCAGTTATTTCTTGGGTATTGAAGTCAAAAAGATAAATAGAGGTATTCTTCTCACTCAAGAGAAATATGCAAATGACTTGCTCAAGCGTGTAGGGATGTTACAATGCAAACCAGTTAATACTCCCATGTCAACGACCGAGAAGTTATCTGCTCATGAAGGTGTTATACTTGGAAAGGAAGATACAACACGTTATAGGAATATTGTTGGTGCTCTCCAATATCTAACTCTTACAAGACCAGATATTTCTTTCTCGATTAATAAGGTTTGTCAATATTTGCATTCTCCTACAACTCTACACTGGACAACTGTTAAAGGATATTGAGGTATTTGCGATATACTCTTGATGTTGGTCTCAAAATACACCGGTCAGGGTCTATGCGTGTTAGCGCGTTTAGTGATGCAGATTGGGCATGAAGCTTGGATGATAGGCGATCAACCGGAGGGTTTGCTGTTTTCCTTTGTTCAAATGTGATATCATGGAGTGCTAGAAAACAGGCTACTGTATCTCGATCATTTACAGAGGCTGAATATAAATCTTTGGCAAATAATGCCACCGCTGAAATTATGTGGGTGCAAAAGTTACTTGAAGAACTGAGAGTTAAAGCTCCTCCAGTAGCTCGACTTTGGTGTGACAATATTGGTGCTACTTATTTATCTGCTAATCCTATATTTCATGCAAGGACAAAGCACATTAAAGTAGATTATCACTTCGTTCGAGAAAGAGTTGCACAAAAATTGTTGTCTATACATTTAGTGTCTAGTGGTGATCAGGTGGCGGATGGTTTCACCTCTTCCTATACGACAGCTTGAAATGTTCAAAAGCAATCTCAACTTAGAAAGTTGTGATTGAGGGAAAGTGTTAGAGTTTGTAACATTCACAATGTACGAGATATTGTTGTCACGATGGTTAGAGATAGAGGTCAGAGGGTAGATTAACCTCCTGCCACCCTGAGGAACGTGGCAAGGGGACCAAGATTTAAATCCCGGCTGGTCCATCCCGCACTCTACCAGAGTTGCGACCCGCGGGATTCGAACTCTGGTTGCCAGCCTCACACCCAGGCGGGCTGACCAACCGAGCTGAGCCCCGTCCCTTCTATAGGTAGAGATAATGAGCTGGTTAGTTAGACATAGGATTGTGTAAAGCAATCAAACTCTTGTAAATAGTATGTCGGGCATATCTCTAACTACATGACTTGTAAACCAAGTTGAGGGTTATTCTCAACCAATATAAACACACGGGGCGGCCCCTAACGGGGTACAACGCTTTACCCAATTTTACACGTGCTTCATCTCTGATACGATCGAGCTTCTCCGATGCCCAACTCACCTTCTCTGTCGCACTAGTATAATGCCCGTGCTAACGCTACGACAAATTCTTTGAAGCATACAATGAGATGGATTTAAGATTCACATGGTAAAAGAAATAATTTTAGAACAAGCATACATAGCACCCAACCTCCATTTTCTTTGAAACATAAGTTTTACAACATTTCGGTTAGATGACCGCATAGATAACCTACAACTGAGAAACTCATCCGGCGCTGCAAGAACGTAGGAAAATTTATAAAAGTTCTGAACAAGACAAGCCATTACGACAAATCAGTTTTTTAAAACATAGGAAAACTCATAAAAGTACTGAACAAACTGAGCCATTACAACAAATCTCAACAGAAAAACGCCTGGGACTGGTTAGCAGCACCACCTCCCAGCACCTTGGTTCAGTCAATCAGTGCACTCAAAAAAACAAGTGCTGGCTGGACTAAAGTTCAGCACAACTCCTGCAGCGACACAATGAGATCAAATGAGAAGCAATGGCATCTCCTTTCACGACCAATTTGTCAGAGCAATTTTAAACCAAACAACCTTGTCCATTTAGCTTGTTCTAAAATATAAGAAATTCAGAATAGAACATACTGTCAAACAAGAATAAAAGAGTAATACTTAACATGGCACCAAAATGAGCACTAAGAACAAAAAAGAGCACTACATAACATGGCACTGTAGTTCTGACAGCATTGACACAAAAGCAGAATTTTCCATGGTGGTGCATATCACATTAATTATATTTAACGTCTAAATCCAATCTGCCATAAAACAAGACATACCAATTTGCATGACAGCAGTGTAACCCATTTCCAAGCAGCATAATAAGATCGGTAAGTTTTTCCACTTGTAAGCACAACGAAGTAATCTAGTAAACACCCAACATCTGGTTAAAAGGCAGGCGTCAGACTATGTCTCCTGCACATCTGGTTAAAGTATCGATGGATTTAGAACTTTTGAGACCAATAATCAAACTTCATGAGACCATGTCTTTGTTTCCTTTGAATGCATAAAGTTCTAACCTCAGATAAATTTTCTTTGAAGACAACAGAGGGATTGAAACATGTAGGAACCCTCAGAAAAGCTGTTGATAGAAAGGTCATTGAAACCTCAAGTATCAGTAACACAATGCTTTTGTTGTGAGATATATGAGGGCATACCTGTATTTGCATCACAAAGCTTAGTACAGAATAATATTACCTAAGAGGCTAGGAAGATTCTGTAACTGGGTGCAGAATGTTATTTTCAGAAGTAAGTAAATAAGCAGTGTTTTTGAGATGGCATTTCCATAGGCACAAATTTCAGTAGTACTATCTGGTAATGCAAAGTTATTGCAACGCAAGTTGTTACCATGGAAAACTAATAAGCACATAGAAGTGTACCTAATTAATGTCCGAACTGGAATGTTCTTCAATTTTTTTCATTGAATGGTAAGCAGAAACATATTATGAATCTAGAAGAACCGATAGGATTTTTTTTTACTTTTGTACTAATTAATGTCTAAACTGGAATGAAGAAGCTAATACCAGAAGTTTGATTCTATTTTAAGAGTAATTGTTTCCTGGAGGAAAGGATAGATATCAGTGTAAATTTGCATTCTTTAGTGAATAGTAGCTTAATCATTCAGAAATGAAAAAGCACATGTCTTAACAGGACTCCTTGGCAGCTCAGTTGTTGTCCCTTCCTTGTTATTTGATCCCTCATGAACACTACTGCTATAATAGTCCCTGTTTAAATTCAATAGCATAAATAAGCTTCACTTTCTATTTTCCTAGGCTATCTATATTTGGCAGATCAGAAGAGGCTATCTCATATTTATACACTCATCAATGCATAGTGGCTGAGGTAGCGAGGTCCTAGACAAAAGCAACAATGCCATCTTCAGTAACTCAAATGGTGAATGATGGGTACAATATTTGTGTACTTGTAATAATAGTTTTAAGTGGGCCTCGATAGAGAAAAAAACATCCATACAACAAACAAAGCTATATAGATATCATGAATACTTCATGAATTAGTAAAAAAAAAATGTAAGCATATCTGGCTATGTATATCTCATAAGGCAACCTTTCCCATTATCAAAGAATAAGCAAATTGAAATATAAGATAAGTGCTCTATCATTCATAAAGGCTGGAATGCACACACCAGAGAGCAACTTGGAAAAAAGAAAACCACTATTGTATGCGCTGGTAAAAGTAAATGTAACTATTGATTGCTTTTATTCATTAACACATAGGCAAGTTTGTTCTCGACATGTTGAGAACCCAAAGATTGATATTAAATATTGAACCATTAATCACAAATGCTGAAATGCACACAATGGAGTGATTGGCAAACAACAAATTGCATTTACATATCTTGCCTCGTCTGCTCCTTGTTAGGTTGGCAACCTGCAGAGATACATTGCACGCCCATCAACTATCTAGTAAGTGTCTAAAAATCTAATTTATTCTGGAAAATCACCCAAACAAATTATTTTGGGAAAGAAAAGGCATGCATGGTTATTCCCAGTGCCAAATAATCACTTATATATATAGTGTTAACCTCCATCTCCGAACAAAATCTGCACAGACTAAATCTAATCTGAAAGGGAACCTCTACTTGTAACATGGCATTTTATTTTGTTTTATTGGGATAAAAGTGTGGTGACATGTTTTGTAGCTTAATTGTGATGACATCTTTTGCAGCTTATATTATATAGTGTTTCCCTTCTAGATGGATTCACTGACAGAAAGGAGCAGCATACCTGTGGTGCTATGTAGTTTCATCCCCCAAACCAAAAAATAAAATAAAATAATGTTCAAAAAATAATAATAAAATCCCTGCACAGAAATAAAATTCACAAATTTCAGATGGGGATGAAGAGCATAAGTATGATTTATCTAGATATTTAATCAAACAAGCCTTTTGACTTTACCTTGGGTGAGCTGAAATATCGTAATCCTCCGCTGGTGGCATTTACCTTGGCCAAATTTGTTATGGTTACCTTGTGAGAAGTAAGCTTACATCACGTTATAACATGCTATAAACATATATGGTTATTAGCTTAATCACAGAGCATACAAAATTCATTGTCCTTCAAGTGGTTTGCTATGAACTTTCTTAATGTGTCAAAAGTTAAATTATTGTATGGGCATATTGTTACCTTAGGTAAGGATAGTACGCTGAATTTCCCTGCTTCCTATTTGCATATATGGCCACTTCCATTCTTGTTTGTACAGAAACCTGATCGTGATTATTTGGTCAGCAAATGAAACAGCTGCAGAGGAAAATCATCAAGCACTTGGCGTGCATGGTCCATGACGGAGGCATTGGTGAGCAAAAGGATATGGAATTAGAGCAGGAGCAATCACCATGGTCTGTGCCGGATTGCACACGGAGCCCCAGCTTCAAGTCCAAATCGTCGTCCCTGCACGGTGTGCTGTGCACTCGACCGGCGTCATGGCGGTTCACTGGAGCGGCCTCCAGCTTCTCTCGCTGCCGCCACCGTCCATGCGTGGCTGCGCCGGAGGCCGACGGTCATGAGGCTGCACGGCTCTTTCGGCCCGCGTTGCACCGGCCACCGCTGCTCCACGGCCATGCACCACGCGTTGCCCCGGCCGCTCTCGTGTCGGGGCTCGCCATGCGTGCCTGTGGCTGGGAGCTGGCGCGGGGCCCCTGCCTGCCCCGCCACCTACCCGCCGCCGCCGTTGCTGCTTGAGCCGGCAGCGCAGCCGCCGCCGCGCACCTCGCGCCTGCCGCTCGATCTGCAACGCCCTCTTCAAGATCGAGCCGCCGACGCTGCCCTCTGCTCGGGCCGCCGACGCCGCCGCCTTCCCCCTCCAGATCGGGCCGCCGCGAGGCCCGCCAGCAGGGGAGAAGGAGGAGCGCCGGAGCCCATCCTCGATGGCTCCTCCGTGGGGAGGGCAAGAGGGTCGCGCCGCGCCTGTGTTGCTGATACATGCGCCCGCGCAGTGGAGAAGAAGGGGATGCGGAGGAGCAGAGGGAGAGAGAGACCGCGGGGACCGGGGAGGGAAGCTGAGGAGTCTGTAAACTATGTTGTATAATGATTTCGGGTCCGTGGGAGGATTGGACGGGGATGATCCGGGCTTTCTGAGCCGTTAGATGTGAGTGAGTGAGAGAATAGATAGGTTAAGATGAGATCTAACCGTTCATGAGGAGGAAGGAGGATTTATTTGTGTACACATTGGGGTGAATGAAGGATAAGTCATCTCTGTGGGGGAAAAGATTGGTGTGGCCGTAGGAAAATTCTGAACTGGTGGTTTATAAAGGGGTATAGATTCCTTTCCATCTGGATGTTCTTTAATGTTCGTTTAATGTTCCTTTCTTTACAAGACCTTCTATTGTTTCTCCCATCCGCGACTTGCAAAAACCAGAGAGTTTTGTTAAGGGAAAATCAGCAAATCTTTTTAAAAATGAAAAATCAGTGAATCTTGGAAGCAAATCCAGTGGACAGGATTCTGATTGGTAAAAAATGGCTAACTACCATTCGTCTTTATCGCATCTCCATCCCATGGGCCGTGGGCTTGCTAAAACCGCAAGAGCGAGCGTGTAGGTTTTCCTTGGGGGGTTAAGGTGCCGACGCCGCAGGGAGCGCCTGGCGACCGCATGTGCGGGGCGTCACGCGTCCCCGCACTCGGGCCGAGGCGCGTCACCCACTTTTTGCAACCGCGGGCCCACGAAGATCACACACAAAAACAATTCGTATCTAATGAATCGAGTGTCCAAATCAAATTCTGATTACACCGTTTTATTTCTTTCGATAAAATCTTCAAAACTAGACCACACTTGCATATGTTTAGATTAAAAAAATATGGAACATTTTTTTCAAAAGAAGGAACAATCCACCCGATTTTAACGACGAGAACAAATCACGTGGCTGTGCGGAACAACAAAATTGTACAAGAGAAACATAAAATTTAACATGTGGAACAAATCATCTAGTATACAAAATACTATATTATAGATGTAAGTTTAGGTGGAACATATCGTATACATTTGTAAAACAAAATACCATATGAAAGGAACATAGGATCTCAACGCGTGGAACAAAAGCATATAAATCTGTGAAACAAAAAATGACTGCGGAGTGTGACGTATCTGCATGTGGAACAAAAATCATCGAAGTCACGAAAGGAAAAAAACATAATCAAATGCGGTGACACACGTGTCTACGGAGTGCAAACTGCATGCACGAATCTGCGCAGGGACGGCCCCATGACTGACACAAATGTCTACGGACTGCAGACTCCATGCAACGTTGGGTGTGCGGCGGGGGGGTGTTTAGAAAGTCCGCGACGCCGCAACCTGGGGCGTGCAAACGATCGTGGAGTGCCTCTCGCCCTCTCCGGCGGGAGCTCGTAGCAGATGGAAATCAAGCGCAGGCGAGGATGGCCTTTGATTCTTCGTTCCAAGATTTGGAAGAGGGCGATGATGCGAAGACTGTAATGCCGCTAGAGATTGTTAAGTTTGAAGGTATCGATCGGATTGAGAGATTCATATGCTGATCTATTCCCGTTCCAATTCGCTCTCCTTCGTTGTTAACGTATTATCTGCCTTTGCGTGCTCATGTTGTAAATCTCTCAATGCTGCCTGCCTATCTGTTTGGTTTGCGTTGTCAAGCCCATGCACCCTTATCGTTTCCCTGCTAATTGCTAGTTCTTTCCCCACATCACGGTTATTTGTATAATTGTATCTGATCAACAAACATGGTTCATTGTGTTAATACCGTTTGCTCCAGAAGATCTAATGATTCTTTCTTTTTCCTTGTGTGGCTTGCTATTTTGATGCTATTGCTGATGAACACATGATGTAGGGATGTCAATAGATACCAGCACCAAGTCCGGTCCCCTCAATACTGAACCGAAGGCTGCTAGAGATGGTTCAAACGCTACTCTGCGTAATCGGCTTGATTCCATAATCAGAGAATATGACGAATTGCATCGCAGCAGTGAACACATTGAGGAGCTTAGGTTACAGGCTTTGATCGATAAGCTAAAAGATTTGAGTTGTGAAGCTAACGATGTCTTGGCGTCTATCAGACGAGACGCACGGAAGATGTTGAGCCGTATTGAAGCAGGCGAGACAATTTCACAAGATGAATTTGTGGTATTTTTGAAGAATATCGTTGCAGCTGCAGAGGGAAAGAAGAGGGGAGCTTCTGCAAGTGAAGCTCTGCCTGAGCCTAAAAAGAAGAGGTGATTTACCTCATATAGAGTAAATTGCAGCCGTATTGAAGCAGTACTTCTCTCAGTAGAAGATGGTCGCCAGTGTGCACCATTTTAGGACAGATTTTATTAGGTTGAAACTGTGTTGGATGATACAGTACCACTTTGGAAATTTACTCTATATGAGCTTATCCTATCCCTTGCATTGATTCCAAGATGTGCCATGCGTGTGCTATGTCTGCTCCCAATGGGTCGCAGTGAGCATGTAGTAGTTGTGTTTGTTTTTTTTTCCAGTTGTTTGTAGCAAGCAGTAGTGTTTCATTCGTTCACGCTTAGATTGCCGATTCTTTCGCTGGTGCGCAGGCCACTCGTGGTGTTTGAGGATGGGTTCCAGATCCGGCAGTACTGGTAACTGCAGCTCCCTGTTCTTTCAAAGATACTTTCTGACCAAAGCGAGATCATATTGTCGTTCGCTAGCCTGAGCGGTGACAGAGGAACGTGTAAAATTTGTATCGAAGCTACTGAAATACTAATTGTCATGGCTGCAGGCTCGATAGGGATCAAGCTTCTGCCAGGTCTCTAAATGCAGCGATAATTGGTAGCTGAATTTTTTTTGCAACAACCTGAGCATATCAGCTACAACTGCTCCCTTAAGTTGCAGCCGAATGAAACTACAGCAGGATTGCAGTATACTAATGTTGATAGGTCCTGATGCAACAGATGGTATAGAGATCAAATTTTCATGGGCTGGAACTGTCTGATTTTACATTCTAGCTCATACATGACAACAGGTCTTCGCGCCCAATGCATGTGTATATACATGTTGTCAGATCCAGTGGTAATAAACAGATACAGTGAGTAAACAGCACCGCGAGGAACTTCATTTCTATTTGGAAGTAGGTGATATGTACAGATTTTTTCAGGAAACTCGACAGGATGTTGAGGCAGATGTTAAGACATTCTCACAATATACATCTGACTTCCAATGATACAAAATCCATTCGGTGGCTGTGCGTTCTCAAAGTTGGGACTCCCATAATTCTTAGTATGAACTTGGTCTTCAAGATAATCCTCTTGTTTTGTTTCAACTCTGTACCAGTGCTTGGAACTGAATATGTGGGTACTTTATGTTCCGCTGTTGGCTCAGGCTGTTAGGCTGTTAGAAAACATGCAAATACATCAGCAAAGGGCAACCAAATAAGCTTTATGTTGCGCCTGAATCCATGAAAGGTAAAAACACTAAAGGGTAGTATAGTTTACCAATTAGGTTATCTGGGCAAGGAAGAATCTGAACGTTGATGGCAGTTAATTTATCGATGCCGTATCTGGCAGGAACAGGTAGCGAAACCGAGAATCAAATGGAATGATGCCAAAAGTACGGGTGCCCAGGAGACTTTGCCGCCTTTGAGACACACAGTGATCAACAAACGTAGCTTGCTGCTGAGGTAGAAAATGCGATATCCAAATAGGGAAGCTGTTGTCGTCAACAAAGCCACGGGCAAAACAGTGTAGCATCTTAGGGACCAGAAGCTTCCCTTTACGACTCACTCCTACTGATGCTCTAATGAAATCACGTTGTGCATCTTGAAGTTCTTCCCTCACATTGTTTGCTGTGTATATCTTCAGCTAAAGTTATAATTAGTTGTTAGTCAACCATAAAATTTTTGCACTGGAAATAATCATGAAGGCCTTTCCATGTTATTAACTACTTGGTAATAAAAAAAACGCTCAGTGCAGATAAAGTTGATGAAGGATGATCTGAGGCTTACTGCAGGAGAAGAATACATTCCACAGCTGAGAGCAAATGTCAAAAGTGGTTCAGGTGCCTCAATGCAGAACTTTTTCTGCTCCTCAGGTACCTTAATCTTCTGAAGGGCAAGAAGCAGGGCCTTGATCAAAAGACAGAAATAACTATTAACACTTTGCCTGATTGACAAGGTAAATTAAAAGGCAGCAATGCCAGCTAAATGCCCAGCAAGGGTTGAGTAAGTGATATACCATCTGTGGCCTGTGACTTGGTGGTTTCATCTTCAGAATTACATATTCAATAAATGCAGCGCTGAATGAGTGCCCTCCAATCGTATATGCGGCCTAGAGGGAAAACAAGCAGAAAGGTATGATTCTTCAGAAAGAAAAGCATGTAGGATGAAAAGCATCAGATTTTTTTGGGGGAAATTTGAATTGCTGACATTCTATTTACTTGAAATACTGGCTAACAGGGGAACAAATCTAGCGTACAACAATTAGTTTTCTTAGCAAACCTTTTGCATCAGTGAAAAGAGTTTCATGTCACTTCGTGGAACACCATAAGCAAGATAAGCCTGTGAATGGATGAAAGGAAATGTCACTAATGTTCATCATGAAATGCTCAACCCCCATTATTCTCCCACATTCAATTACCATTAGAATTAGAGTTTACAAAATCACTTACGTGCATCATCAACGCGTTGTATAGGTTGATCCAAAATGCCAACCTTGCATCATCGTTGAGGTGAACAGGGTTTATCTCTGCCAACTGCTCAATATACAACCTGCACTCTAATAGGCAATCATTAGCACTGTCGGTTGATTAACCCATAAACCATGAATGAAAAAACAGGTGCTCATCCTTAATGGCATTGAAATAAAAGGTAACGCAGTACTAAAGAGACAATGTACTGAATCGTTGAGCACTTGAGCTAAAGCCAGCAAATTATAGCATGATTAGGTACACCAGTTAGTTGTCATTGTTCAGTTAATACAAATAGTAAGCTGCAGGTATTACCAAAAAAATTTATTTGACACATTACCTGAATTTGCGAAGTGACTCTGCAGCATATTCAAGTTGTTTTTTTCCAACTGACATCCATGAAACTTCAGCTGCCGCAGTGTAGCTTCCTATGTCAGCCCAGCTAAGCTTCTCACGGGCTTTGTAAGGGTCAAAGACAGTCTCCGAAGCTAGTACATTGTTGTTGTAGTTCAAATCAACTTGAGGGCTCTGTACCCAAGAAGATATCGAAGACGGTTCCGATAGAGACCAGAACGCAGAAATCGAATAATTCCCACTGGGAGATGGAATGGACTGCTGATTCTCCATGGACGAATTCTTCGAGGAGTCCCTGGAGGAATCTGATAGGGAAATAAAAATGTTCCTCATGCAGCGGACGATGTCCTCCGAGAGCTGGTTAGGATTCACTAAGCTTCTAACAGAGATCTGCCTCTGTAATTTCATAGCCTGCTCGTGCAAGACAGCACGAGCATAAGCCTTGTCCCCATGACTGCTTTTTTCGCCTGTGGTGTCCTGGTAGCAAAATGAATTTACACAGTTACTAGGCGTCAGACCAAGGAGACAATCAAAGAGGTGTATCTGAAATGCAGAGTTCAGTGGCAACACCGAATTTGCATCCAATATGAACCGACTTCAGTGGCAATGACATAGTAATGAAAGTGATGATTCAGTAAAACCAGATTCGTATGGTAATATTCTGTAATATCTGCAATCACAAAAGAATCTTGTAATTAAGCATGAAACAGAAATTCGTACCTCTGGCGGTTGGAGCTTCCCAGAGTGGCATGAGCAAGAGGAGGGCGGCGGCATCTGCTTGAGTCGGTACTCGACGAGCCTCCTCTCGTTCCTCTCCTGGATGAGCTGGAAATGCAGGGCGACCATCTCCTCCTCCAGCTTGGTGACCGCGGTCTCCAGAATGCAGATGTTGGAGAGCAGCTCCTGCGCCTGCACACAGAGAGGGAAAGGGAGGCATCCCCAACCGCATGGCGAGTGTCAGCGAGCGCAGCGGGAAAAAGGGAAACCAATCGCGCCGGAGCCCGTACGTACGTTGGTGGGGAGGTATGCCATGTCGGCGAGCGTGACGGCGGCGCGCTCGAGCGCGCCCTCGAGGACGCCGTGCAGCGCCGTCTCCTCCCGCAGCGCCCTCTGCAGCTCCTTCACCTGCAGTACGTCCACAGGTCAGGCGTGAGCCGGAGCGAACCCCTGCAGCGAGAGAAGGGAGGGCGCCCGACGAAAGGGAAGACTCACATCCTGCTCCAGCTGCAACCTGCACGAGGAGGAGGGGCGGGCCGGCGGCTGGGGGGAGAACCCCCTCCTCGCCCTGGCCAGCGGCAGCGGCATGGCCCTCCCGACGGCGGCTGCGATTCGCTCCTCCCGGAGACAGACGGCGAGAGATGTGAGGCAGCCGGGTCCGCGCTTGCGGTGGGGAGGCGAGGCGAGAGCGGCGGCAGCAGGAGACTGCCTTTACTGAGGAGGACGGGGGGAAGATCTTGTGGTTTGACTGCCTGGCCTTCAAAATTTGAAATGCCTATTGGCCTGGCCGGCCGGGAGCGGGGGAATCCGGGAGGCTACTCGTGCCTACGCCCCCGCCGCGTGGCCGTGGAGTGGGTGGCCCTACTCGCGACTCGAGGTGCGAGCGCGACAAGGCGGGAGTGCGCACGCGAGGCAACACCCAACCCAACCAAACTGTGCGAGGCAACACCCAACACACCCCAGTGCAGCGCGTAAAATTTGGCATGGTTTTTGGTAGGAGCAAGCAATCCTGTTGTTACGCGCCGGATCGGCATAGGCGGCGCGATAGCAGCAATCCAATGCCGCGCCCGTGCTTGACCGGCCGCAGCAATGCAACAAGAAGAATCCAATTCCAATCCAGCCCGAGCTCGTCGGAGGTGGTGACAAAAGGCTGGGATGCTACCGGACCCGAGACGCTTCCTTGTCCCGTGCCGCTTGTTGCCTTGCTACGCTTTCTTCTTTTACTACGGCCTTCCTTGTTGTTTACTGCAACCGCCGCTAGTGCGAGCCAGCCTTCTTTCTACCGCCCCGCACGCCGCCCTATACCACTACTCGGCCAGGCACTACGGTTACGGAGCCCAAGGATCGGACCAGCTCATCAGCAGCGTCTTCACAGATCCATAGCGGAGTTCAAACTTGAAAACCTGATTAAAGAAACTACTCAATCACCATCATGCTCGGTCTTTGCTACAGACTTCAGGAGCAAATGGCCACAGCATGAGACAGTGGAAGCACAAGCAGCCAGCTATGAGCCCATGGCCCATGCCTCATGGGGTGGTTGGGGCACAGCAAATGCAACTACTGCCACTCCATTCTGCACGGGTGCAGGGTTCCGGCAGCATGCCATTGCCACTGCTGCCTGCCATGGCGATGAGTAATGGGGAGCAGGCGACCCCGGGCGACACGGCGACGCGCAGGCAGGGCACGTTGAAGCAGGCGTCAGGCGTGCCCGTGCCGTCCAAAAGCACAACCTACTGCCACCATAACTACCGCCACTGGTCGGTGAGCAGTGCAATTTCACGAGTCAACACGCCTACAGCCAGCCTGTCTGTCATCACGGGGGTCAACGATGAATTCGAAAGAACAACGCCAAGCAGTCACAGTCAGCCAGCAAATCATTTCGGTTGTTCATATGACGGGAATGAGATTACAGTATTTTCGATGGCAGAATGGGTGATTATGATAATTATTTGGTTGCACGGTGGTAACGGTATCGGAAAGGAAGACATCGTGGTATTTGATTACGGTGGAGAGGAGAGGTAACAAGTGTCAAGTGTGTATACACCCGGGATTTGATTACACCACTATCGGATTGCAAAGGACCTCAAACAAACGGCTATAATGAAATATGATACCGTCTGTAATGCGATTACGTTACATTTTAGCGAACCAAATGCATCTGAATCGTTGACGAAAAATTATTTATCCAATCAGAAAAGAAAGAAGTGTAACACACAAGTTTTCAGGCTTTACAATTTTTTCAAGGGCCGCCCCCAACACAGCATGTGCACAACTATACATGGCCGCGTTTAGATTCTTTCGCGAAAAAATTTACAGTTTGTCGGGCACACATTTGAAGTATTAAATATAGACTAATTACAAAACTAATTACAGAGTATGTCAGTTCATCGCAAGACGAACCTAATGAGTCTAATTAATCCGTCATTAGCACATGTTTACTGTAGCAATTTATTGTCTAATCACGATCTAACTAGGCTCATTAGATTCGTCTCGCGAAGTACACTCCATCCATATAATGGGTTATTTTTTCGACTACATTTAATATGCCATGCATGTGAGGGAACATACTCGAAAAAAATTTCGCGAAACATATAAACAGGGCCCATATGCAAATGCAACAGTCACTGGCCCAAAGTCTCACCGGCGCTACACAGTTTCAACCATCGGCCGTGTTTAGTTCCTACCTAAAATCTTTTCACCCATCACATCAAAGGAGAATCTTAGATGCATGGAGTATTAAATGTATACGAAAAAGGTGAAAAGTTATATGGATAGGCTGTAAATCGCGAGACGAATCTAATGAGCCTACTTAATCCATGATTTGCAATGGTAATGCTACAGTAACCATTCGCTAATTATGGATTAATTACCCTCTAATTACCATCGTTAGATTCGTCTCGAGATTTCCAACTTATCCATATAACTTTCCACCTTTTTCGTCTACATTTACTATTTCTAAATTGGTAAAATCAATACCCAAAATCTTTTCACGAAAAATTTTCATCAACTAAACACGGCCATCGTCGTCAACAACTTTGTACCCTGACACCCCCAGTAGCCAGCTAGCTTGTCAACGGAGGAGGAAGCCGAAACCAGGTTTCACCAAATAGCAGGCCTACAAAGGTGTCTATAGTGGTTTTTAGCTCTCCTACATGTGTCACGCAAGGTAGACGCAGAGCGCAATTGCTCAAACACGAACATATAATTCCTACGTGTGTGTTCATGAATAGATTTTATCATGGATGTGTATGTGCTTCGAGTGAGTGTTACACTTGCATGGCAGTCCTATCTTACGCTTCTAGAAGGGTCGCGTACGACGTGGTGGCGTTCTGGCCTCGGGCTGTTTCTGCCCTGGCAAGCACCTCCGCGTTCACAACGTGCGCTAGGGAGAAGGACAAGAGGGTGAAGGCATTGGGCAAGATGAAGGAGTTTACCGAGAGAAATTAAGCAAACCTACAAAATGTGCGTGGTTTTTAAATTCCTACGTGTGTCACGCACAACAGAAGCGGGGTGCAATTACTCAAACATGAATATATAATTACTGCATGTGTTTTGAACAAATTTCGATCATGGATGTGTATGCTACTTGGAGTGAGTGTTACACTTGAATGACAGTCCTGTCTGACGCCTCCAGGAGGGCCGTGTACGACGCAATGGCGTTCTAGCCTAGGGTTGCTTCTACCCGGCGAGCACCTCCACATTCACGACGCGCGTGCTAGGGAGATGGACAAGACGGCGAGGGCGTTGTCCAAGATGACGAGTTTACGAAGAGAAATTAAGCAAGCCTACGAAAGTGTGAGTGGTTTTTCAGTTCCTACGTGTGTCACGCGCGGCCAGCGCAGAGCGCGATTACTCAAACATGAATATATAATTCCTACGTGTGTGTTCGTGAACAAATTTCGATCGTGGATGTGTATGCTGTCTGGAGTGAGTGCTACATGGCGGTACTATCTGACGCCTCCAGGAGGTCCGCGTACGACACGGTGGCGTTCTAGCCTCGAGCTGCTTCTGCCCCCGACGAGCACCTCCGCAATCACGACGCGCGCTAGGGAGATAGGCAAGATAGCGAAGGCGTTGGCCAAGATGAAGGAGTTTACAGAGAGAAATTAAGCAAGCCTATGAAAGTGCGCATGTTTTTTCAGGCGCGGAGCGCAATTACTCAAACATGAATATATAATTCCTACGTATGTGTTCGTGAACAGATTTGATCATGGATGTGTATGCTGATTGGACTGAGTGTTACACTTGCATGGCAGTCCTATCTGACGCCTCTAGGAGGGCCGCGTACGATGCAGTGGCGTTCTGGCCTCGGGCTGCTTCTACCCCGATGAGCACCTCTGCGTTCACAACGCACGCTAGGGAGATGGACAAGACGGCGAGGGCGTTGGCCAAGATGAAGGAATTTACGGAGAGAAATTAAGCAAGCCTACGAAAGTGTGTGTGGTTATTTAGTTCCTACGCGTGTCACGCACGACAGACGCGGAGTGCAATTACTCAAACATGAATATATAATTTCTACGTGTGTTCTTGGATAAATTTCGATCATGGATGTGAATGCTGCTTGGAGTGAGTGTTACACTTGCATAGCAGTCCTATCTGACGCATCTAGGAGGGCCGCGTATGACGCGATGGCGTTATGGTCTCGGGCTGCTTCTGCCCCGATGAGCACCTCCGTGTTCACGACGCACGCTAGGGAGATGGACAAGACGACGAGGGTGTTGGCCAAGATGAAGGAATTTACGGAGAGAAATTAAGCAAGCCTACGAAAGTGCGCATAGTTATTCAGTTCGTATGTGTCGGGCGCGGTAGGCGCGGAGCCCAATTACTCAAACATGAATATATAATTCCTACGGATGTGTTCGTGAAAGGATTTCGATCATGGATGTGTGCGCTGATTGGAGTGAGTGTTACACTTGCAAGGTAGTCCTATCTGACGCCTCCAGGAGGACCGCGTACGACGCGGTGGCATTCTGGCCTTCGGTTGCTTCTACCCCGGTGAGCACCTCCGCATTCACGATGCGCGCTAGGGAGATGGACAAGACGACGAAGGTGTTGGCTAAGATGAAGTAGTTTACGGAGAGAAATTAGGCAAGCCTACGAAATGTGCGTGGTTTTTAAGTCCTATGTGTGTCATGCATGACATACGCGGAGTGCAATTACTCAAACATGAATATATAATTTCTACGAGTGTTCTTGAACAAATTTCGATCATGGATGTGTATGCTGCTTGGAGTGAGTGTTACACTTGCATGGCAGTCCTGTCTGACGCCTTCAAGAGGGTCGTGTACGACGCGGTGGTGTTCTGGCCTCAGGCTACTTCTGCCCCGACGAGCACCTCCGCATTCACGATGCGCGCTATGGAGATGGACAAGATGGCGAAGGCGTTGGCCAAGATGAAGGAGTTTACATAGAGAAATTAAGCAAGCCTACGAAAGTGTGCATGGTTTTTCAGTTCCTACCTGTATCACACGCGGCAGGCGCGGAGCGCAATTACTCAAACACGAATATATAATTCCTACGTGTTTGTTCGTGAACAGATTCGATCATGGATGTGTATGCTGATTGGAGTGAGTGTTACACTTGCATGACAGTCCTATCTGACGCCTACAGGAGGGCCGCGTACGACGCAGTCGCGTTCTGTTCTCGGGCTGCTTCTGCCCCGACGAGCACCTCCGCGTTCACGATGCACGCTAGGGAGATGGACAAGACGGCGAGGACGTTGGCCAAGATGAAGGAATTTATGGAGAGAAATTAAGCAAGCCTACGAAAGTGTGCATGGTTATTCAGTTCCTACGTGTGTCAGGCGCGAAGCCCAATTACTCAAACATGAATATATAATTTCTACGTGTGTGTTCGTGAACAAATTTTGATCATGGATGTGTACGCTAATTGGAGTGTTACACTTGCATGATAGTCCGATCTGACGCCTCCAGGAGGGCCGCGTACGACGCGGTGGCGTTCGGGCCTCGGACTGTTTCTGCCCCGGCGAGCACCTCCACGTTCGCGGCGTGCGTGCTAGGCAGATGGACAAGATGGCGAGGGCGTTGACCAAGATGAAGGAGTTTACGGAGAGAATTAAGCAAGCCTATGAAAGTGTGCGTGGTTTTTCAGTTCCTATGTATGTCACGCGCGGCATGCGCGGAGCGTAATTAGTCAAGCATGAATATATAATTCTACGTGTGTACGTGAACAGATTTCGATCATGGCTGTGTATGCTGATTGGAGTGAGTGTTACACTTGCATGGCAGTCCTATCTGACGCCTCCAGAAGGGCCGCATACGATGCGGTGGCGTTCTGGCCTCGGGCTGCTTCTGTCTCGGCGAGCGCCTCCATAATATATAATTTCTACGTCGAGAACAAATTTTGATCATGGATGTGTATGCTGATTGAAGTGGGTATTACACTTGCATGACAATCCTATCTCACGCCTCCAGAAGCGCTGCATACGACGCGATGGTGTTCTGCCGTCGGGCTGCTTCTGTCCAGACGAGCGCCTCCATGTAGACGGCAAGGGCGTTCCAAACGCAGTGAACCAAATAATCGTAGGCTCCTTTGTATCCTAGGGTGACATGTACTGTATTGTTGTCTTGTCCTTCGAGAACCAACCGTACCTGTTCAAGGGAATTAAAAAAAGCCGAAATCTCATTTGGACATTTTGACAATAAAAATTTGATTTTAAACGTTCATGGAACTTGTTTTGTGGGAAAAAAAGGGTCCAGAACAACTGGGATATGGTACACCACAACAGCTGTTTCCTCATCATCGCCATGAAACACGAGCGTGGGCATCACGGGGTCGACGAGCCACGTCTAATAGTCAGACAGCAAAAATCAAATCATTTTCCTAACGGAAAATTGTTTATTCGCCCAGCAGAAAAGGATGGGTGCAAGCGTAAGTGTGTAACAAACACAAGCCGAAAGTGTGCGTGTTCACAGTGAAATTGACAGGAGAAGAGAGTCGCGCGGAGGATGGAATCAACAAATAGAACAACCTGAGCTTTTTTTTCGTACATAAGAGACTTTTCTACTTCCGCCGCGTCAGAATGCAAGTCGAGCTACGTATCTGGACAAACACTTTTCCAGGAGCTGTCAAAAAACAACACAAGTTTCCATCCCGGCTTCCAGTTCCTTAGGGCCGACCCGGCACAGTAAAGAACAGATACAATACAATACAACGCTGTCACCGGCCCAAAGTCACACCGGCCCGAGCTCAGTTTCAATCATCGTCAATCAGAAGGGCTTTGATCTTTCCTCTATGCTGAGACCCAATCGCCCAGCTGTGCAGTGAGCTTACCCTGCTCGGCCGCAGGAGGGCCGGCGACCCGGGGCACCGAGTTGGCGAGGCGAAGGTTGTAGTAGACGTACTCCATCTTGCGGAACCTCTCCTGCTCGGTGTAGGCCCTCTGCTCGGTGTGCAGCCTCTCGGACAAGCTCCTGTCCAGGTTGTACCTGGAAGCGCCGTAGCATGTCTGCCCCAGGATCAAACACGCAAACGATTGCAGTGCCGGCGTGCCAGTC
Organism: Urochloa ruziziensis; assembly: GCA_015476505.1. Classification (NCBI taxonomy): domain Eukaryota; kingdom Viridiplantae; phylum Streptophyta; class Magnoliopsida; order Poales; family Poaceae; genus Urochloa; species Urochloa ruziziensis. Next base: position 21,323,531 of record CM027126.1, read on the forward strand.
CCGTGCTTCACCCACCAGAGATCTGCAGTTCCAAATAAACAAAGGTAATGATAGAGTGCCTATTTGTTGTGACAAAAAACAGAGCACAAGTGTGTGTGGGCGCATGTGTGTGATGCATTATTATACCAGCACAAAAATAGTGTGAAGTGTGTTTGTGTCATGCATAGTACCAGGCAAAAAAAAGTAGTGTGCAGTGTGTGATGCATAATACTGGAAAAAAAGGAGGCATGCGTGTGTGTTAACCAATGTAAGAAAAGATTGAATGGTGTGTGTGCCAAAGACTACCCTTTACCTTGAGATGTTCCCACAGCTTCCTCAATGGCTGAATCAGAATCAAATGGCCCCGACTTTCTCAGATAAACATCCATTTGTTCAGCCACAAGCAATGCATCGTAATGGCTCTTGGCTGCTCGGAGAATGCAGGTTGTGATGCCACTGCTGATTTCAGCGTCATTGCGGAACCGGTCAGTGTAAAAAATAGCTGGATTGAGAAAATAGCCAGCAGCATGGACTGGGGAATGCAGGTAATCATCCCAAATGTGATCAATCATCTGCCAGTAACTGCCATGCTCATCACCAAGATTCTGTTTTATGACTTCCTTTGCGTTATCCATGGCATCATACAGTACACTCACTGGACACTTATCACCTTCCAGTTTATATAGAACACTGATAAGTGGGCCAGTGACCTTCAAAACCTTGGCAGCAGCACTCCAGAATGAATTTTCCGTCTGTACTACCTCACATATATGCATGGACAAACTTGAAGAAGCCAGATCAGAGGAAACCCAGTCAGCTGAGCTAAACATCTCCACCAGATTTTCCCTCTGAGATACTAACTTTTCTAGTGTGTCAAACACAGCCACACATTTCAGGTTAGAGTTACTTATGATCTCAGCATCCCGAATATTCAGCCTTTTCAATTCCATTGGCAGTGCATGGCCATAAAAAAACCTGGTGATTTCCTTTGCCTTCACTAGGACATCTTTCACATTATCAAGTGCTGCTATATTCTCAAGCAGAAGATTGATGCAATGGTCAGCACATACCGTGAATATGAATGACTGCTCATATTTCTTCAACACAGCATGCTCTGTAGCTTGCATAAATGGCGATACATCATTTATGATAACCTGAACAATGTTGCAGACACCAACATCTTCAATCACATGACAAACCATTGCTGCAAGCTCATCAACGTCATCAAACATTGTAGAGATGTCCATGGATCTGAGAAACAGCATGCCTTCTCTGCAGTGCACAAAAACACTAATGAACCTTTTCCCACATTGGCTTTTCCAGCTATCCAATATCACACTGCAGCCACATTTTTCCCAGTGTTCCCTCAAAGCCCTTTCACGCTGCTGAACTTCACTTTGCTGCACCTGAAGAATATGCTCATAAGAAGGCATTGCAATCCGAATCCCACGGGTGAGCAAATCAATCACACCATTAAAAGATGGTAAGTGGACAAAATCAGGCTCAAGTCCAGCCTCAAAGATGAGCTTGCCTATTGAATTTGCTACTAGAGAATCAATGTTATCACTTGCTCCCATGGAGGGCTCAGACCTGTCCTCAGAGCGGCAGTATGAGTTGGTTTTCTGGCCTGATGATGATGATGATACTTCTGCTTGCCTATTCAGACCACAGAGTTCCTGCCTAGACGAACTTTCACCCAAATAAACGCCATTAACATTTGTCCTTGTGGTTGCCATGGGATGCTAAAGTGGTTGGCACACTTCACTGGTTGTGACAGATTCCTTATCAGGGAAGCTCAGGGGTATATCAGTTTGCCAAACAAACTCCTTGATGCACAATCCTGAGAAAGAAGTAAAAACAGGCTGTTAAGAAAAATTAATCTACCAGTGTTTGTCACATCAGAAATGTAATATACAAATTATAAGAATATAAAAGCGAATGATTTTTTAGAAAAAAGGGAATAACTAAAGTGCTGCATGATCCCATTTTCGAATATACACTGGAATCGAAAACTAAGATATGGAATCAGATAGGAAAAAAATGAACAAAGCTCAGGATCATCTGAGGAAATGTAAATGAAATCTTACAAGTAGGAACAGAACACTAGCATTAGTACAGTGCAGTCCACTAAGGGAAAAAAACATTTTCAACAATATTTGATTTGCTTCATGAATGTTGCCATTGGGAATAAACTTCCAATTCGGAAAGTTGAATTTATTTACTAAGAATTACCACAAAATATATAGTGCAATTTTTTGTGCACACCCATAAGATTGGAAAGACAGAACAGCATAAATTAATCTTCACAAGTTTAGAAACGGCCACAAAAAAAATGTTGAAATACATCGCAACAACTTAGAAACGCTTAAATATACTTAGTTCCCACTCAAAGGTCCATAAGGTCGATTACTATAGGTCAATGCAAATTAGGCTGCTACCTGCATTTATTCAGATCTTGAGGGACATGAAACAAATAAAATAGCAATGAAATTCAGAGTAACTAGTCATATGTTGCACACATCCATGCTCTTTGTAAACATGCATGGATCTAAAGAAAGTACTTCCTTGTCTATATGTTTTTGAGACTTAGAAATAAATCCGTCCGACTGTGCTCTGATTGGCTCAAAGTAATTTAAAAGGCTACCATTACACTCAGAACTCCTTAACGACATCAACCATACGGGACTAAAAGTTTTCTTTTGTACACATGCTCCCCTCATGAATTCCGGTGGTGTAATGCAGGGGCACGTTGCACATGAGATTTTGGTTGGAATAAAATGCACCTGAGGTCCATCAACTTGTGAGGGGGTGTCACTTAGGTCCATCGGCTCCGAAAGTGCATTTTCGGGTCCGTAAACTTTTTAAGTCATGGGCAGCTAGCGATGACATGGCATGCTGACTAGGGGGAGCGTGCCACGTCATCTCTAGCTGCCCACGTGGAGGGGTATGGATCTGCGGTGAATGGCTTAAAAAGTTTATGGACCCAAAAATGCACTTGAGGAGTTGATGGACCTAAGTGATGCCCCTCACAAGTCAATGGATCTCTGGTGCATTTACTCTTCTGGTTAAATACCCGCCACGTGGAGGTGTAAGAGTCAATAACCAAAAATTATTCAGGTAGTCCGGCTCACGAGGTGCGAAATTGTTTCTCATGTCCAAGGTTCCCTATCAACCCATCATATCGCTTTCACCAGTCTCTTTTCCCATGGTTGTGTAAGAATTTAACCATGTCCACTCCTTCAACACCTAAACACTGCATACAGAAAGCCACCCCCACTATGGGGTTCACTCAGGTCCACGGACAGATCTCTCATGCATTGGATTAGAAGGGCCAACTCAGACCATGGATGAAGGGTTTGGCTAAACTAGACAGCACTCGGCGCAGCAAATGAACTCGCGACTAACGATAGAATGAAAGGAATGGACTAATTGCACAGATCCAGTAAAAACAAAACCCATGCTAAAAACTTTCTGGTGGAGAAAGCTAGTGTTTCCTTACCAACGGAAGAACCAAATCAATCCAGGATATACAATCAGTCAAGAGGCCAACACGTAGAGACAAATCCGCAGTTCACTAAAGGAAGAAAGATTAGCACTTGATAGGCAACAACGAAGGAAACTGAATCCACATCCATCCGAGCACAGCAAGCAAGAACTACCTTTCCAACAAGTGGAGAAACCAATCCACCGCTACTATTGAGACAAATCCGCAGTTCACTGAACAGAGGGGAGAAAGATTAGCACTTGATTGGCAACAACACAAGGGAAATTGAATCCACATAAAATTGACCATAGTAACATATTGCCATTTTTGTGCATAACCATAAGATTGGAAAGTCAGAATAGCATCAATTAATCTTCAAAAAGTTTTCAAAAGGCACAAAAATAAGTGCTGATACATCACAAAAACCTAGCAACGCAAATTAGGCTGAATTAGAATAGCAATAATCCCGCTCAAAGGTCCATAAGGCTGCATACAGTACATCAATGCTAATTAGGTTGCTATTTGCATTTAGCATATTCAGTTTTATCCTAAACACTAAATAGTCGGAGATGAGCTATTTATTCTGGCTACACGACCATTTAAACGGTTTAAATTGCCATTAAATGGGCTAAACGGTCAGTTAAACAGACACAGCTAGGCATTGTGTAGTGTGTACATGGTGTTTAAACGGGCTAAACGGCCATGTAGGTGAAAAGTGAGCATATTCAGGTCTTGAGGGACACAACGAATAAAATAGCAACGCTATTCAGTGTAGCAAGTCATGTGCTTGACATGTCCATGCTATTTGTAAACATGCATTGATCTAAAGAAAACACGTCCCCTTTTTTTCCTCGAATATGCAGGAGAGGTGCGTATCTTTGTATTAATAGAGAGAATAAACCGGCCCCTTACAAGCAGCACACCTCACTCCGGGCCGAGCTGTGAGGGGCTGAGAACCAAACTGTTTTTGAGTTCTTAGAAAATAAAACAACACTTGACCACAAGACCTACTGCATGTTCTCAAAATCAAGACACCAAGCCATGTGACCATGCTCTAATTGACACAACATCCTATAAAAAGTACCATTAAGCTTTTCAATTAAGAAACAGTGCCATGCGACCATGCTCTAATTGGCAGCATACTTTAATAAGCTACCATTACACTCTGAACTCCTTAATCACAAACTATACGGTACAAAAAGGACTTTCTTTTCTACACAGCATGGTCCCCACGTGAACTTCTGCTAGTGAAGTGTGAATGCACGCATGTGAGGTTTTGGCTTTTAATACCTGCCATGTGGAGGTGAGAACACACAACTAAAAAATATTGAAGTTGTCATTAGGTGGCAAAGAGCTTTCTGCGTGCAAGTTCAAGATTCCTATCCTATCAATTTCTCCAGTCTATGTTCCCATGGTTGTGTTAGGATTCAACCATCCAGAAAGCAAGGAACTACCTTTCTACCAAGCGAAGGCACTAATCCACCACCATGCAATGACAAATCCACAGTTCACTGAACAAAGGGAAGAAATATCAGCACTTGATAGGCAACAACACAAGGGAAATAGAATCCAAGCATAGCAGGAAGCAATCGAACTACCTTTCCAACCAGGAAGAAATTGATCCACCACCCAATCAATCTCCGCTCACTGAACCGATCAGGAGCAACACTGAGGCGGGCGCGCGAAGGAACTGGGGAGCGAGAGTACGGATTCCTTTCCGACAGAAGAAGAACCCGACCAGCAGTTCACTGAACAGAAGGAAGAAGGATTAACACTTGATAGGCAACAACCCAACAGAGATTGAATCCACATCCACGCAAGCATAGCAAGCAAGGAACTACCTTTCCGTCAAGCGAAGAAACCAATCCACCACCACTCTGAGATAATCCACACTTCACTGAACAGAGAGGAGAAATATTAGCACTTGATAGGCAACAACAATTGAAATTGAGCCCACGTCCACTCGAGCTCTGTTTCAAAACTATTAACGTTGGCGTATCTGTCAGTCATAGCAATATGTTGCCATTTTTGTGCATAATAATATCGGAGAGTTAGAACAGCATCAGAAGTCTAAAAAGGAAAAGCACAAAAATAAATGCTGAAGTACATCACAAAACCCTAGCAATGCAAATTAGGCTGAATAGCATACTAGTTCCTGCTAAAAGTTAGGCTGCTATCTGCATTTAGCGTATTCAGATCTTGAGGGACACACGACGTATAAAATAGCAATGCTATTTGGCGTAGCTAGTCATGTGCTTGACACGTCCATGCTCTTTGTAAACATGCATGAATCAAAAGAAAACTCTTTGTTGTACGTGTGTTCTTAAATCTAAGGCACCAAGCCAAGCAGTGGCGGATCCAGAAGATTAAGCCACTGATGTCATCATATAATAATCATGTCAAAATCATAGGGTCACCTGTTCCAAAAACAGTGCTGACAGTGTAATTTGTCCAAAGTCATTGTTGTCACAGGAAACAAACTTGTACTGTGGCTCCACCCCTGAAGCCAAGCGGCCATGCACTAAGTGGCACAACATCCTTTCAAAAGGCACCATTATGCTTTTAAATTAAAAGAAAACTGTGCCATGTGACCCATGCTCTGATAGTCTGATTGGCTCAACATACTTTAACAGGAACGATTACACTCTGAACTCCTTAATCGCATAAACTATTCGGGACAAAGAGAACTTTCTTTTCTACACAGCATGGTCCCCTCATAATTCCCAGTGGTTAAGTGCGGGGGGTGTGGGGGGAGGTTTTTGCTTTTAATACCTGCCAGGTGAGAACAAACAACTAAAATTTATTGAACATGAGACAGCAAGAGTTTCCCGCGTTCAAGGTTCCCTATCCTATCACTTTCGCCAGTCTACGTACATTCCGATGGTTTTGTAAGGATTCAACCATGTCCAATCCTTCAACGCCTAAGACATTGCATACTGAATGCCACCAGCCCACCTGGTATTGACTGAGATCCATGGACTGGAATAATCTCTCACGTGTTGGATTAGGAGGGCCGACTCAGAATGAACCCGCGACTAACAGCACCGAAGAGAGTGAAAGAAATGGACTCGATTTCTCACAGATAATGAAACATCCAGCAAAAACAATTGTCAAGCTTACAAAATTCGGTTGGAACAAGCTAGGGTTTCCTTACCAACAGAGGAAGAACCCGATCGGCACAGGATACTCTGATCAGTCAAGAGGCCACCACGCAGAGACAAATCGCAGTTCACTGAGCAGAGGGAAGAAAGGTTAGCACTCGATCGATGGGCAACAACAACGAGGGAAATCGAATCCCACATCCACCCGAGCATAGCAGGCAAGCAAATACCTTCCCAACAAGTGAAGACACCAACCAATCCACCACCACGCAATGACAAATCCACAGTTCACTGGACAGAGGGAAGAAAGATCAGCAAGCAACAACTCGAGCGAAATTGAATCCGCTCAAGCATAACAGGAACTACCTTCCCAACCAGGATGAAACCGATCCACCACCCGACTGATCTCCGCTCCACTGAACCGATCAGGAGCGGCCGCGATGGAACTGGGGAGCGAGAGAGCGGATTCCTCGCCCAACAGAAGAAGATCCCGATCGACCCAGGAATGCACGGATCGGTCAAGAGCCCACCACGCCGAGACGAATCCGCAGTTCACTGAGTAGAGGGAACAAAGATCAGCATCCGATAGGCAGCAGCAACAACAACACGAGCGAAATTGAATCTACCCGAGCATAGCGAGCGAGGAACTACCTTCCCAGCAAGCGATGAAATCAAATCCAGCACCCGATGACGGAGCTCCGCTCGGCTGGACCGACCGGGAGCGGCGGTGGAACGGGGAGCGAGGGAGCGCGGTGGGGACGGGGGATCTGGCTGGCGCCGACAGGGAGAGGGGAGAGACAGAGACTGGCGGCGTCGTGGTCGGCGAGATCCTGGTGGGGCCCTCTCGTCCTAGGTTTTTCCAGGTCGTTTTATACCTTTGAGTGGACCTCGGGCGCCGAATCCGCCGCGTCAAACGAGATCGGACGGCCAGGCGGAGCGGTCTCGCCGCCTCGTCAACGTCGGACCGGCGTTGACTGTTGACCGGCATGTCGTGGACTCCTGGCGGGCGGATGAGGCCGTGGCGGCCGGCGGTGGGGAAAGCAAGCGCGACGGCGCCGGCGTACGGCGGCGAGGCAGGCGAGCATGTTCCCCGGGACCGACGGCCGTGAGAGGAAGGAAGGGCTTCGTCTGGCGAAGCGTCGCCGCCGGCCGGTTCGTAGCAGCGTCGTCTTTGATCGCACATCGTTGTTTTTCCTAGTTCCCGGCGTGGCGGCGTCACTAGCATGGTATTACAGGACATATGACATGCATTGATGCACGAAATTATTACATCTTCACAGCTTTAATCGCTGGGTTAACACAGGAGATTAAAGGAAAAATCAAGCCTGACAAAGTCTATTATTATGCTTCCATCCATACCTCGTCAACAGTTCTAAGGCTACCATCTCCAAAGAAGTGCTAGCTTTCATGAACAGATCCTTTGTCCTCTCCTCATGCTGCAACATTGACCAAAATCGTAGCCAACTGTGACCATTTTAACTTCTAATGAGAACATATCTGAGTGTTCACTTTATTGATCCTCCCAACTGCAAATACAACTCCCTTTGTTCATCTGTGTATCTCTATATTGCATGTCTCGCGTTTAGTTTTTTATATTTAAAGCACTTAAATTCCAATGCCTATTTCGGGCTTCCCTCTCAGAACTTAGCATCTCCGGAAATACATTTAAGGCATGCCATAATGTCATATATGTGCTGGGAAAAAACGCCCCAGACGACATTAATTGCCAAGTAAAACCGTTCTTCAACCATATCTTTTTTGGCGCCCAAAAAGCTCATATATGGCTACCCGACAAATTTTATGCAGTGTTTTGTTTCTCTTTTTAGATATTGCACGTAGAGGTTGCCATTAAACTACAACAATTACAACATTTTACCATTTCACCTTCCAGCTTGTTACGATAAGGTATGCTTGGCTGTTACAGTTATGACAAGTGCTATGTTTTTTTAATTTCACGATCTTTCTCTATCTCCAACCAACTCATCCCATCAATACGTATCTCCACTCCCTTGAAACACACTTCTCTTGGCTATTGGTTGCATTGTACTACCTCTCTCAAAAAAAAAGCCTCCCTTCTCTCCCAAAAAACCTTCCCTCGTGCATACTATCTCTCGATAGCTAATTACTCCTATCTCCAAAACACTCAGTCTCAATGCCCTTCCCGTGTCTTCCTCTCAAATCTTAGCATCCCTAGCAGTATATTTAGGGCACATCATTTATTCTAAAAAAGTTTAAATGCCAGGCAAAACTATTATTTCGACTATAACTCTTAGCACATAATAAGCATATAGTATATGGCTACTGACAAAATTTGCATAGTCATATATTTTATCTTTTTTATAGACATTGTATATAGAAACTACTGCCAAAATATAGTGGTTATTAGAGCATCTTCAAGAGTCTCTCTAAAATTCACTCTCTAAATCGTCATTTAGAGAGTCATTTGCATAAAAATCGTTTTCTATATCTTCCTGCTTTCCAACAGCTTCTCTATATCTTGCATGCACTCTATAGAGCTATTCTCTTTCTATATTTTGCTAGCGAGAAATCCGGAATGGAGAGTGACTATGTTTGAATAACCAAATAGAGAAGCTGTTGGAAAGTATCTTTTTAATCAAAATCTCTAAAACTAGCAATTAGAAAGGATTTGGAGAGTCTCTTGGAGTTGCTCTAACACCTATCCAATCTGGCTTCTAAACAACAGCTTTGATCATTGGCAGATTTATGGAATTATTGCAGCTCAGCCCTTTCTATCAAAGTTGCAAGCATTGTACAACTGATTTGATAGAACTTGCTTCATGCAATCATGGCATAGAGTCTGGGCCTGGGTTTGCCCTGTTTGTGATGTTGGCCGTAATAATTCTGACAAGTGCAATGGCTTTTAGATTTGTTTTCCCTTCATCTCTAATCAACCATTCATCCCCAGCCATTACTACTTGACTATATTTTTCTTGGCGCCCAAAGAGTCATTTCCACATGGTCATGTACTTTCATTTTAGAGGTCGCATAGTCATCTTTTTATATTTCCTTTTATATGTTGCATGTAGAGGCTACAAGTTAAAGTTACAACATATTTATTCGTTTCACCTTTCTATGCGGCTGTGCATTCGGTCGTGTCTCCTGTGTCTCACTCCCCTACACTTGCTCTGTTTTTTTGCCTCCGCTGTGTGGCACATTGACATAGGAAGTAGGCTCGTTCGCCGAGTAGCAAGCCAATCAAGAAAATAATAAGAATCGGACTAACAGAGGTACTCAAATCTAATGCGACATGTAAAAAAACAGAGTACAAAGACTTTGCACAGAGGTAGGTCATTTTCTCTTTGGATTAAGGAACATAAACGTAAGCGAATGTTCCGATGACACTCCTAAACCTCTCCCCCCACATTATCAAATTCTAAACCCCCAAGCAGCTGCTACACATTTCCCCAGTTAGGCAGTTACACTAATTTCCACTTTTATTCCAAATTCGAGCTATATAATACAATCTAAAGTCCGTTCCAAATACCATTTCACAATTCATGCCAAGATATCAACAGGTAACTAGAGAAGTTACTACGTGTAGCAAATACTACTCCTGAAAGAGAAAGAAAGGGGGCCATTCAGAATGTATTGGCCTCGGCCGCACGGCTATGAACAGGGGGCCTCTCTCTCAGGATCAACCTGAACCTCCGTTCTGTTGCTCCCTGTCAGTGACTTGCATTCTTTGTCTACATTCGAGTTTCTATTTTTGGATGGCTGCGGCGAACTTGAGCCTGCCTCGGATTCAAGTCTCTCATTAGACGTCGCTGATTCAGGTGACTCCGCTTGTGCTTTGGTTGGCGCTTTTAGAGACAAGTCGCCAGCCTTCTGTTGCTCTTCCAGTATTTTCTGCAAGTATCTTGCATGTTCCTCTATTCGTAGCTGCAATTGCCTTTGCACCTGATGGTGAAATTCAAATTATCAGTAATGGAAATATCTGGTCATCGAGTTTCTGCTACTGTAGCATATTACACCTTACTATCACATGAAAATCGGACATATATACCAGTGAATCAGAAGTACAGAATACCTGAAAATATTTTATTCCAACTATTAAATTTTAATTCTTATGGTCAAAGTTCATAGTGACAATTAGTTCTTTTATGTATTTATTACTGATGTACATAAGCTGGCCAGTTCAAGGATGGTGATGGATGATAAACAGAATATACAAGTGCCCAATGGCTTTTGCTATCCAAATACATGTTAATCTAGAACTGAAACCCAACTCGAGACTAACTCCTAGTATGAATTTGGATAACATATCCTGCACTCTAGATCATCTGATACCCACCTCTAATTGTTCATGAAGCTGTTTCTGAACCTCGATTTGCATCCTTAGAGCTTCTGCCACTTGCAAATTCCTAAGAAACGTGTTAAGAAAAGCAATGTAAGATTCTAATATCATGATGCTTATATGAATGTTTCCCTGCTTAGGCAATTAAAAGACTCACTTTGCTTTGCTTGAATCACTGTTGCTGCTACACGATTGTGCTTTCTTATCCTCCGAGGAGGAAGCCCTCTTATCTACACAGAGTAAGCATTTAGGATGGCATTTTTTTCTCCAGAAAAACAGCTCTTATAAAAAAGTATGCATTGAGCACGAACTAGTAATTTTAGCTTACCTTCTTTAGGCTCAGGAAGGTATTTTGCAAGCCGATACTTCTGCATGACAAGTGTAGGGTAAAATGTAAGCTACAACAAAAACATAGTAAGGATAATTTATTTTCAGTGAATAGAAGCTTGCATTTGTACCTGCAGATGACTCTTCACATGATAAATGGTTAGGCCCTCTACCCTCATTAGTTTCAGTACACCCTTAGGAGTTGCTTCTGTAGAGATATGAAAGTAAACCATTCATCAAGGATGGACGAAATGTGTGTGAGAGTATATATAGGCAACTTGAAAACATGTGGCAGATAAAAGAAAATGGCCAGCTTACTTTCAGGTCCTTCAAGCTTGTTCACAGCCTCCAGAAAACGCTCATGAAGCTCTAGTGTCCACCTCAACCTTGACTTGTTAGATGTTGTAGAGTCAGAAGGTGACCGGGATGAGTTAAGCTGGACTTTAACTGGTGATCCTAGATTCTGTATACTCTGGTTGGAGCAAGATGATACTGGAAGCGATGACAGTTGTCGTGGTGTGCCGTATATGTCCTACACCATTGCGTCAAAGAAATAAATTACTAGAAAAAAATCTAGAAATTGAAACCGAGGCTCTGGAGTGCTGCAGCAGTGTTTCGGTAAGGAGCTCAGTTCACTTACATCTAAATGGGGACTTTCCTCATTGTCAGTGATGGCAATTCCTAGCTGCTCAGACAGGAACTGAAATTCCATCTGCTCATCAAAAGCCAGGGCATTATTTTCTCCATGGAAGCTTCCACCATCGGAAGCATCTCCAGAAAGATTGAGGAAATCTTTCAGATCATCTGACTGTTCAGCTTCATCTAAGGCATTGCCAGTATCACCATTTAAGAGAAGAGAGGAGCTCGATGAGTACCCAGCAGAAACCTGCTGCTCGCACTTAGGAGGGTGAGGCAAGAAAGGTAAAGTGCCTATTTGCCGGCATGGATCTGTGTTTTTTGAAGATGATGAAAACAAGCTTGTGCAGAACGTCGATGAATTCGACAATATGGGGTCAGAAAATTTGGGATGTGAGATATGAGACAGCGGGCTTTCTGGATCAGATTCAGGACTCCTTTTCTGAAGGTTAACTGACAGGCTCCTTGACAAGCTCGACGACCGGATCAACTCAGTCTTGATGTTTGATGATTGGCTCGTGGATGACAAAGTGTCATCTATCAAGAGCCCGTGGTCCGATTTAGCATCAAACAGCTTATGGACTGAAGTTTGTGTGGACGTGCAGGCATGTACTGTTTGGTCGGGAGCAGCACTGTGGGAGCTCATTTTGCTTCTTCTGCTCACTGACTTGATAGGCTACAGGCCTGTACATGAAAATGTCTGATTGTAAGGAGATTGTTGTGTGACAAATTCAATACTTAAATAAGCACCTACTTCATAATATAAACAATAATATTAAGAAAACTACAAACAGATGAAGCTTGTTTATGAACACGTAGAATAACTGAATTGATAGACTGCAGGCTTGTACATGAAAATTGCTGATTGTAAGGAGATTATTGTGGGACAAAGTCAATACTAAATAATCATCTAGTTCATAATATAAACAATAATATTAAGAAAATTACAAACAGATGAAACTTGTTTATGAATACATATAATTCATTTCTATATTTCAGAAACTCTCAGTTTAGATAACCAAAGATAACTTCCAAGTGAAGTGGTAATAGTACTTGCAAGAAAACACCTGGTGGACCTAACAGTAGATTTGTTTTTTGACATATATAAATGCAAAGAAGCGCATCCACTAGAAAAAGCTCGGTACGAGATCCACACAGTTTATGGAAACTATTTTGTTCTGAAAAAGACAAACTCCAAAAATGATGCATAACTGCCCTGATCTTCTGACGGTGGTCAGATTCTCATCTGCGAACCAAGTAACCAAATGTTTCTCAATTTCGGCAAAACAAACAAAGTAACATAACAGCCGAAAACAAACAAAGTAACATAATAGCACTGATGAAAAGACCCGATACGGGATTCCACAAACTTTCTGAAATTTTTTCCATCTTGCTAAGCAAGCACATGCCGCCCTGTCTGAGCGGCAGGCGGCAGCGAACTAGCGAAGAATGTCATGCCCATACTCTGTCCAAGTGCAGCGTCAGAGCTCAAATCCGAAATAATGAAGCGCATCAACCAAAGATGGAAGAAAGGGAAATCAAGATTGGGGTGTATTTGTGATTCAAAAGCATTAAGGCCGGCACAAAAGAAATCGTTAAATTTACCCAAAAAACTCGTACTCTCTTACGCGGCCTGACTGATGCCATGAGACGGAATGCAGATAAAAATGAAGGATCTTTGAAACCTTAACCTCACCTGAGAGGCTGAGACACCGCGCGAAGTTAGGAGCACGGATTATAGGAGATTCAGAATCTGGAAGCGGACAATCCTCTCTCACTCCACCGGTCACCACTCTCTCGAGTTTCGACTTCTATCCAAGACCCAATCTGGCAATCTCTCTGACTCTCTCTCTCTCTCTCTCTCTCTGAGACCTAGCTGCCAGCTACCTAAATCCTATCCCTCTTCTTGCAAATCATTGGCGCCCGGCAACTATGCTACTCCCTTTCTTGGTGTGCTCCTGGCCGGTTGGTTGGCTGTCTTGCTTTTGGTCTTAGAGGGGGTTAATAATGTGCAGTGCAGCAGCCCTTCTTCATTTTTCTTCTTTTCCTGTATGTTTTGGTTATTTTCTGAATTTGTCCATATCTGTTCTCTCCATCACCCGAATTTGTTTCTTTTTTAACACTGACGGAATGACGGGAATCAAGAAAGTTAAGTTCACCAACCATTTCTGGTAATTTGTTTGGGGGTCTAACCAGCCCATTTCTGGTTGTGTTAGTATGTGTCAATGCTGTCATCAGTCATGTTTTGCTCTGCTTTTTTATAACCATTGTGTTGCCATCTTGAAATGATGTTTGCCAACTTGCTGTTAATATTGTAAACCAGCTGCGACAATCCAGGAGTGGTAATCACAAAGTTGGGTGGATTTGCATTAAACTACATGCTGAGTTAATCCCTGCTTGAAAATCATAATGATCATGGCAGTTGGCAGGGGTATGTGTTGCAGGTGCGGCAGAAAAAAAAACAGCAAAGATTTTTGGCTTTCGTACCACTACCGCTTTGTTCGCTTGGAAGGAGTGGGTTAAAAAGTCTATTGATTTTGACTAATTCTGAACTAATTCAATAGTGTTCTATGAGGGGAATAATCTGTTAGACAGGGCTGATAAGCCAAGCAAACAAAGGTTCAATTGTTTAGTGGCAGAGAGGTGGACAACACCTTATATGGATGGTGTGAAAAGCTCATTTCTTCCTCAACGAAATGAAGGGCATATTTTAAAGCATGTTAGGTGACATTACAAAACTAGTCCCGGTAGTGTGCCTGACATAAGTTTGGATTAAGACAAGGGTGATAAAGAAATGGGAGACGGAATCTGCGCAACCTCTGATGCAGTCGAGAGGGCAGGCGTGCCAAAGACATGGACCTATGGAGGAATCATCAGGTTTTCATATGCATGGTAACAACTTTGTTTAAGTGCGTGCATGAGACATGAAATTTGGCCTAAATAATCAGCTAGTGGTGTTTTTAATTAGTGCAGCTGCTTGGAGGCAGAAATGGATAACATGGGCCAATCAGTTCATGACTAATACTATTAGGTACTAGGTTAATTTGTGTTCGTGTTGGTCTAGGAATGGCGAGTGCCAAGAAAAAAAAAATGCATGGGCAATGAACTCATCAAGATCCTAGCGATATTTGTAGAAGAAAACCAACAATCATGCCGATAACTTTGTTTCAGTTAAAAAGAAAAGGTCCAGATTAGAACTTGTAACATTTTGTGAACACTCACATAGGTTAAGAGAAAGGGTTAGCTTCCCATACACATTCTCAATCCATCACTAGCTGGCTCCATTTTTGTTGGATTTGTGTCCCCATATCACTGATCCACTTGCTCACAGAAAAGAAAGCAAAGCAATCAGCAATGGGCTGCCTCCACTGATTTTATATTTGGTGGTAGATTCCCTGCAAACCTCGTTCTAGGATTGGTCGACACAGATCCAGCAAAGGACAAAGCTAGCTCAGCAATAATGATACGAGTGACGCTTTTGCCCTCGTCTTTTGTGACGAATCTATATACTAACTAATCCCACTAAGTATTTCTCTCAACTATCATCACCTCCTACTAAGATACATTAATATCCAACTAAGATGCATTAATTGTTATTTCTCTCTTATGTAATGCATATTTTCTATTCATTATATGTATATCTTGTTATTTTTTCTTATCTATCAAAAGTAACATAAAGGTTTATGACTTTCATCAAGAGATAACTCATACGGCTCTTAGGATAGTCTCTACAACTGTACAATTTTTACGAGCAACTAAACAACCACAATGATTCATAGTTTATCGATAACTCTTTTAAATCTCGCCCCCCTTCCCCTTGACAGTGGGAGCGTGGTCAAATTTGGTCACGATTTAATTCATCATTTTTTTGAAACGAACCGGCAGGGCCTCCTGCCGGTTCGTTTCAAAAAAATGATGAATTAAATCGTGACTTTCCTGATTTAATTCATCATAGGCTTTGTGTCCGACTTTCCTGCTTTGATTTGGTTGCCTCTGAACCAGATGAGATGCCAGCATATAGTACTGGTTGGTAAAACATACTAGTACAGGTGAATTGTACTGGTTGGTAAAACATACTAGTACAGGTGAATTGGCTCGTGGTTCGCTGCGCTGTGTACTAGAGCCAATCGGTGACACGAGTGGCAGCAAGTAGCGAACGAAACGGACTCCACTTGAGGTGACGCTGGCGGCTTGGACAGTTGGACCCCTGACGACGAAAATTCGGCTTGGACTCCCCCGGCAACAACACAATGATGCTAGCAGTAGCAGCAGGTGAAAATTTTGGCGTCGTCACCTTTGTTGGACAGAGACATGATCCCCTGGAAGCACCACAATTATATGCAAGTCCCACCCTTTATTCAGAAAGGCTATGCGCACAGAATCCCCCCACTCTTGTGTTGTTCCTGCACTCTCTACCACCTGCCCTTCTTATCTAGGTCTATCCACAAGATTTACATGACACATGAAGCTCTTGGGACGGTAAATTCTCCCTGCTTTATTCTCTCTCTTTTAAGGCCTGGAGAGGTCGCCGCTTATAGCAAGTTGGGAGGATTTCCTGGCTTTGGCGAGGTGAATGCATGCACCCTCCTGTCCTTATCTGGTTTCGACGTCAGGGCTTTTTAGAGCGAGCCGGCGTCGCCATCCGCCGAAGGAAGGTGGGAATATGCCGTATGCGGCGGCATATCGCGCGAGCACGTCAGGGTCACTCGCTCGATCGCCCTCGGCTGCTGCTGCTGCTCAAGTGAGAGGTCGACGCTGCCCCCCACTGACCCACACAGGCCCGGTCGACCTCGCAGCTAGGCAGAAACGATCGACTTCAGCAGCTCGAGCTCCCCTACTTAGCCATAGCGCATCATCGGTGACATGGCGATCTGTGGCTTACGTTCCTCTAGCGGATTCATGCCCTCGGCGGCATCACAATACCAACACTAGCGTGTGGTGAGGGTGGTGAAGCCAACCACAGAGAGCAAGGATGCCTATCGCTGCGTCGTTGACGACGTCGTTTAACACCATCTTCTTGTCCTCCCACCCAAATTCTTTCTGCTGGAGTGTACTTTGTGTGTTCAGCTCCCCGACCGCAGATGGTTTTAAATACCTCCACGGAAAGCCAGGATCTACAACTTACATACCGAACTCGGCCATTGGGTGGACACTAAACCCTGCTCCCTCCATTCCTAAATATAAGTCATTCCAACTTTTTTGGAGAGTCAAACTTTCTCAACTTTGACTAAATTTATACAATACAGTACTAACACTTATGATATCAAATAATTAGTACCATTAAATTTTTCATTAGATATATTTTCATAGTATAGCTATTCGGTATCATAAATCTTCGAAGTCATCTCTATAATTTTGGTCAAAGATAAAATAGTTTGACTGTCCAAAAAAGTTGGAATGACTTATATTTTGAAACGGAGGGAGTACAAGATTTAGGTGAGCTCATGTTTTGCTAGTTACCTTAAAGAGCCAAGCTGAGCCATCTCGTTATGTTAATGAGCTCAAGCCCTCAACCCCACACCAGCACTGCGACCATGAAAGCCCCCTACGCCCCCTTAAAATAATCTGGGACAAGGATGCACTTGAATGTAGGCCAGAGGTTGAAGAAGATGAACTTAGCGCTCCTTGTGTGCGGGCCTTGGATCCGCCCTTGAGTATAGGGTCACATTAATATGGATATACTAGAGTATAGGTTGATTTATGTGATTGGACTTTAGGAGAAGTACGCATAGGCAAAATTGATGAAGCGACTTGCAGCTGAGACAAAGCTACTTATCAGAGCCATTTGAGATGAAGTTGCCCATCAGAGCCCTGAGTGAAGCAGCACAACCCGTGGAAGTAATGCTTCAGTCAATAATTCACTTTCTCTAGATATGCTTGGCACAGTCAACACATGCCAACGATGAAAACTTAAAACACAATCTCAAGTGAGGGAGGGGGGTCTAGATCATCAAATTGTAAAAATAGAAGCATGCAAGTTTACACGAAGCAGTCAACTAGGCCTCCACCAGGCTTGCGTGAGCCGTTGATGAGGCTAGAGCGGCAGAGCACAGAGCAGCATGGCATGGTATCTTGGTAGTATATCCACTCGCATCTCGATGAACCATGGTCCATGGATCGGGTGCGAGAGCCAACACTTGACCGTGGATACCGATGGCCTGTGGGCCGACACTTGACTCGGACCAACCGCTCCGCCGCTGCTGGGGTCTACTCGTGTCGCTTTCTCCCAAAAGCCAGCCCAGTCCAATAGCACGCACGCACGCACGAGCAGAGCAGCCACGAACCCCGCAGGTCCGCAGCAGCGAGCTGCCGCGCGCGCGGCGCATCCGATCCCAATCCTCTGCGCCGCCGAGCGACCGGCTGCCTCATGCTGGCGGCGCAGAGAATCCCCCCCGTGGGCGACGTCGACACGGCACCCATGAGCCCAGCTCTTGGCCGCCGTGAAGCGTTGCTCTGTCGCGGATCGTCGCGTCGCCACGGAGAGCGACCGCCGCGGACGGTTCCACGGCTCCCAGCTCTGTGCAGCGCGCACAACTCCACCGGTCCAGTTGCGACTTGATCATGACCTCCATCCAAATGCTCTTGTCACCGAGCGGTAAATGGGGCCCCGGTCACGTGCAACTCCGGTACGCCATCATCCGGGGACGGCACAACTAACAGCAGAATCAATTTCGCCCAGGAGGACCCCTCTTGCAGCAGCTCGCAAATCTGTAGTTGTTGTTGCTACTGGCGATGACGATGACACGCTTGCTTGCTGATTGCATTAGATTAGCTTCCTGCTTTGTTTGTTTAGTCTGATTCTCCGGGACGGCGCACCCCCCATCCTCCCCCACTGTCCTTGGATTTCGAACAGTGGCCACCAATGACGATCATGCTTGGTGGTCTAGTGCAGCCCACACACCCCCATAGCATCTTTCTAATTTCTATCTATCTACGGAGTATGTCTTTTCTATTCTAAAACCTTGTCGCTGTCAGTACTTGCACCTAATGAATGATGATGATGATAGTTGATAGCCACTAGAGCCCATCTTGTTTGTTCATCTGCGGATGAATGTGTGCCAGTGTGGGCGTGCGACGCAGCAGAAGACGGCGACGGCGTAGCCTAAGCTAGGCTACGACTGTGCCAGAGCCCAATGCATACGAGGCCCATGGGCTTAATTGACTGGACACGTACCATATAGATGCAAGTTGCTCAGTCCTGCATCCGCTGCACGAACGCAGCTTCTTCCACTAGCAAAAACATGCTAAGACCGGGACAAAGTTGGTTACCAAAGTTCGTGTTCATATGGATCTCAAGCTCAACAATAGCACAAACACAGCCCCCAACGACGTACAGATCTGCAACGCCGAACTCGCATTGCAGATCTTGGTAACGTCCAATGCGGTCAAACAGGTACATGAATCAACGCCTTTCATAATTTCAAAGGGTGAGGCAGCGCCAGTGTTATTGGGCCTCTACCCAGTTTCGCTATCTTTCTTTCAGCTCCTTTTCGAACTCGTGCAGTTTCTCCTGAATAGGTGCGAGGAAGGACTTCATATCCTTGCAAATTTGCGCTTTTTCGTCAGAAGAGAGATCCTTCTCTTCGCTGAACCTTACATTTACCTGACAGAAAATCACAAGAAATGATATCTCATGAACCACGATGAGAGGCAGCCCAAAGGGGGAAAAAAAAACAAAAAACTATCAACATGCATGCAGGTGGTGGCTATTTCCTGTTTCTGCATATATAAGAATGTGCCTTTTCCGAAGTAGTTATATCCAAGGGGCAGATCAAGCCAGCACCTAGTCACATTAACACAAATTCTAAGCACAACAGAATTTTTACCTCCAAGTCTTCAAGCTCGCCATATGAAAATTCAGGAATCTCCAGATGACCTTTGACCTTCTTGTTTTCTTCCTTAATTACCCATTCACCTGAAAAACACAGCCAAAAGTGGTATTTCAGTAAAAGAAGGTAATCTTGATGAAGATGTTACTTCATAATTAAAAAAAAGCATAATTACCTTTGAATTTCAAGCTCAGTTCATAAGTATAGCCCACTCTCTTCTTATTGCGAACTATGACCAAGAATGCCTGCAATAACCAAGTTTATCGTTATTCATATGTGCTGCCGTTAAAGCGAAAAATTATCCAAACATACATCGGACTCCATCTGGCAACATTTTGCGATACTATAGACAATTTTCTTACTATATACTGGCTTAAATGCAGCCTCATAAGAGAAATGCAAAGCTAAAACAAACAGAAGTTATCACTCCATTATCAAAATATAGAAAAGAAAATAGCCCTCCATAAGCCTTTACATTTTCATTGTTTGACAAGGGAGAAACAAAACACTACCATAGAGCTAAATTGAATGTCTATCTGATTCTCCGTTCATGGACTTAAAAAAGGGCCAGAAAACTTGTGACTCTTAATGACGGCTAACATAGCTAATTGTCCATAAACCAACGCTATCCACCTTTGTGTTCTTCACTTTGCTGTGCTACTATTGATGGCTAGCACACATTTTCAGTACTCATCAGTTCCTACTTCTATCTGCATTGTCTCAGCATCCATATTGGCAACATGTCAATTACAAGAATACAGCTCAAGGATCCATACTCCATGGTAAAATTAGTGATAAAGTCGCATGCTTCCTGACCCACAAACAAGCAATTATGGTGCAAAAGCTTTCTGGAAATTAACATTAAAAGAGTGAAGCCTGAGACATGTTTAAAAAAACTAAGATAAGAAATCATAAAAAATCAAATCCCATGAAGGTTATAACTTTATTATCATCTGGTGATTTGTTTGTTTATATTAAAAGATCCCATCAGACATTATCGCAAATTAATACTAGACCATAAAAGGTGATAAGATTAGCACAAACCGACGAACGTAGCATACAATCTTAGCTGTCAAAATAATGAGAATGATTCCCCATCATTGAATGGTCTAGAATGCAAAATCAAACGATTCTGTGAAATATGGTATTAAGTACTCACATCGCCTGAGCATCTGGATACTTCATAAACAGACGCCTTGCCAGTAGAGAATTCCAAAGGATCTAAAGACCCCAGCAAATCCTGTAGTCAAGAAGCATCGAAGACTGCTCAGATGAAAACCCGAAGGAAAACAATGACGTGCGTCATCCAAATAGAAAATAATAACTGCAGGGGTCTAACCTTTATCCTACTATTGGCCCATGAATTCAGGTTCTTTTCCTCCCAAGTGCCAGCCTGTAAACAGAAAAACGAAACTTAGTTGAGCTAGATTGCTACCAAAACCAAAACCAAACAATTCCCTAGAAGCTGTAAGAACTTGTCAGGAAAGATCACCCCATATAACCAGATAACATTGAAATTGAGTAATGAGACCAATTGTGCCAAAAAGCAATTTTCAAATGAATTCCTGTCAAGTTGAAATGGCAGAAGACAAGTTCTGATAGTGTCATTCCACTAACACCACATGCTCGAGGCATTCTGTGTGTTTGAATGACTTTCCAGTGCTTTCTCCTCGCAAAAAAAAAAAAAAAGGAATCAGCTGCTTCTTTTGGCAGTTTTCACAGCGAGCAAGATGATTATTTCATGATTTACATGTCGTGCAGTGGACTGTGAGATTGTGGCATTCGTGTTTACAAACAGGGATCAAAAGATTTCAGTTTTAGAGGTGCTGACTGCTGAGGTAGCACAAGAAGGGATTATACGATTATTATATACACCACCTGTACTACTAATAACGATTAACGAATCGATTTCTCCTTTTCTCATAACAGGGATTTCGCAAAGAGAAAACTACAGCGATTCCGCATTTCCATTCCTTTACTCATATCATAATAAGGCAAGTCAATCTAGTCAAGCTTCTCTGTCACCACTGACCACAGCACAGGAAAAAGAAAAGACCCGTTTCTCTTATCTCATCTGTTTGTGTCAAGGGACAAAGGTTTCAAGCGAGACGAAGGCACGAAGCGGACCTGGTTCCAGGCAGAGCCGAGGGTGCCGGGCGCGGGGTTGGCTGCGACGTCGGCGGCGTCGAGCTTGCGGGGCGCGGGCAGCGGCGCGGCGTCGCCCGTCGCCTCCCGCACCCAGTACCTGTACGAAGTCGCCTTCTCCGCCGCAGGCTCCGCCGCCGCTGCCGCCGTCTCCTCCATCTCTAGCTCTTAGCCGCGGGGCCCGAGGCGGCGGAGAATTTCCGTTGGACAGTTTGGTCTGGGTTGGGTCGTGCTGCTGGAGAGTTCGCGTCCGATCCACCCGCCGGCCACTCTCCCTGTTTTCACGCTTTCAATTTTCCTCCCGATGTCTCGGGAACCTTCCTTACCATGTGCTCCATTCTTTTTTCCCTTTTCTTTGGAGAGGTGCTTTGCTTTTTGAGGTGCTTTGCTGAGTTTGCTCCATTATTTTCTCTAGAAAATTGCAGTGAACACCTCGTGAATTCTGGGCCATATAACACACGGCCCACTAGAGCCCATCCATCCAGCTACTTGCAACCCAAAGCAAGCCCAAAGCGAAAACCTGCCCACTAAAACCAGGAGGGCTAGCCGCAGGAGCAGGAGCAGGACAATCCTAGGCGAAAAAACCGCGTGAGGTGCGCCGCCACGAGAGCTAAGGTGATCTTGTTCTTCTGCTTGCAAACCTTTATATCTCGATTTTCCCTTCCCCAAAGGAAAATCGATTCAAATTATTAGGTCAATGATAGTAGGGAGCCGGGGGATGTTACGTTTTCGAACCAGCATTTCTTACCACATTATTTTACCCCTTAAATTTCACGCGCAAGGCCATTGCCGATGCCCATAAGACTCACCCACAAAGTCATTATACAATGCAGACATTTATCAACCAAGAGCAAGACGTATTCAAAATCCAATATGAAGGTTAACCGTGGTAGTGATCTGCTGGTGCACATGATGATTATCTTGTCCTTCGTCCTCTTTGGATTCTCAGCTTTGGTAGCGCAGTGTAAGTATTCATTTCATCGCTTTCATATCACCTGACTTTGCTTATCACTTATACTGCCAAAATTTTGCAATGAATAGGTACGGGAAGAAGCTACCCAAATAGTCTTGCAACAAGTAGTGCTAATGTTACTTCAGTTGATTCCTCGTTGATAGATGAGAGCAAGTTAAACGTAATATTTTGTGGCAAACGACCTTTTTGTGATATTGGCGAATGCTACTGCTGCCTGAAGTCTGGAACCTGTTGGGATACCAGAGAGGAGTGCCAGGCAAACTGCCCCACCTGTAGCCCTCATTGTCCGACTCAAAGAGGAGTGCCAGGCAAACTGCCCCACCTGTAGCCCTCATTGTCCGACTCAAATGAGTATTGTGGAAGGTTGATTGCTATATGCAATCAATAAAACTATCTATCATAATAAGATGCTGCATGCATGATGTGCTGATGTCTGATATATTATAAGTGAACATTTATACGCTCTTGTGAGAGGTTTGTTTCTTCACAACAAATGGTGACTCATCGATCAGTTGTCCACATGTTGTTATCAGAAGTGAATTCGGCAAGATAAAATGAACTATACATTTGGCGTGCCTTGGGTTGGGCACCCTATTGGGAATAATAGAAATGTGATTTCCAATGGGCATGGTGCATTGCCAACACTTCAAACATTTATTTCTTCAGTAATATATATTTGTCATTCATATAAATTGACATCTGAATATATGTATCTCTGAATTTGCTCGACCATGTTTACCTTTGATCTTGTCATTGCATTTTCTGCCACCAAACACAAGCACATGAATCATCACCATTTAACAGCAGTAGCATTATGCTGGGCATCTCAAACCCACATTAGGCCAACACATATTAATTAGATCTTCCACAAATTGGAATACAACTCGCATCCGGGCACGACAGTCTAAGAAGGAAACACAAATACAAGATACTACTACTGGTCTAGCTGAAACTCATGAGCATCTTGACCCAACAAAGAAGGTTGTTAACTCTCTGAATTTCTGAACTCTGAATCACTCCAGGATAGCTGAACCTTAAATCTTGTTACTGAGCAAACATCAGCCATTAAATCATAATACCATGTGACTACCGTGTTTACCCGGATTAGAATATGTTTGTTGAAGTAAAAATAAATGAATGTTTTCTTTGTTGCAGTTGAAATAAACGAATACGTATCTAAATGGTTTAACACCAATCAAAATTATAATATCTAAATTTTGACTACTAATTAACTTATCAGAAAATTTGAATTCATGTGTGGTTTCTGAAACAATTGACCTTAAATCTGTCCTCAGTAACAAGTTCACATAGCTATTTTTCTGATTGTATTACAAATTCTTCATATATCTCTACTATGGTTGCTATATGCATCCCCTTTTTTATTTTACCACCACCACTTATTCCTTTCTTGCATGTTGCATCTGACTATGCATATTAGGCTAGTATGAGTGCATAGTTTCATGACACAGTAATCAAAACTACAAACTAGGTAACCGAGTCAGGTGCATAGGGATGAAACTCATCTCTAATTTAATTTTGATGGTAGTTGGAAAAATAACAGATTTTGATGGTTCTACTAATGCCTCCCAAATTGTTTCAGCCTTGGGATTGAATGCATGGAAAATTTGCCATTTCTTGGGTCAATTGGCCTTCTGATATTATTCGGCAATGAAGCTATGTCATTGAAAATTAGTATCTGCTTTGTCGGCTTTATTAGTAACTTCTAAGATGTGATCTTGCAGTGCATGTTCTTTCATGCAATTCTAGATATGTTACATGGCTTATGTTTTTCCAGTGGCTCATGCATGTCCAATGCCGTTCCAAACTTAATCATAGAATCGTAAGTATCCTATACGCGCAGGGGCGCGCGCAGAGCACTAGTAATCTGTAATCTGATGAAATAAGTTTCCATGTACGCAACAAAACTAGAAGTGAACTTTCTGTCAGCCAGCCAGTACCACTTGAAAAATCTAGCCAAAATAGCTTGCCTGTCACAAGGCTCATGGCTCGCTGCTGGTCGCTGCCATTTCACAAGCCAAAATAGCTTGCCGCCGGCAGACTAACCTTCCTTTAAGCCCGCGCAAATCACTCGCTTCACAGGCAAAGGCAACAGCGTTTTCCGGAGGAATGCACGTAAAGCCGAGAAACAACCTTTTCCAACATCACTCTCACTTGTTGCATCCATGTGAAAACTGAAAAAGAAACTGTAGCCTTGTGCCTCACCATACTCCGAAGGCGGCGTTGCTTGTAGACCGGCCGTTCTTGCCGGCATCTGCACGGTAGTCTAACTTTAACTTGACCATTGCCGTGTGCTGCTGAGGAGTGGTGCAAAAGACACAACTCCATTTGTTGATTGACGCTATGACGACCAAGCTAATACCGTAGAAAAACCATCCACACTTTCACCATAGACAGCGAGAATGAGTAATATACCAATAGTTATAGAAAAATATGGGTTGGGCCCGCACGAAATGCACCACCACTCAAGAGCCACTAAAACGACGCCTCCACCAAGGAAATGACAGTAATCGCCATCGCCATCGCCGCTGCCCATCGGGACAAAGTTTTCACCATGAGATCAAGTGATGGGGTGGGATCAGGACCTTTGTATGGCGCCTTCAAGAAGAAAAACGACGTCCAAAAACGTCAACGCCATGGCTTTCACTAACGTACCCTAGCCACCACAGCATAGCCTCAAGGGTCGGCGAGACATGTCCCATACTGCGCCATCATCAAACACTGGAGGCTGAAGTGCTTGAGACCCGACGTCGATGAAGTACGTCCCATACCACACTCACCGCATGACGAGTTCCAAAGCACCCGTTGCAAGCACACCGTTTGTGACCATAGTCACTAGCCAACCTCTCCGAGCACTGCTTCAACGTAACCGCTGTCACTGTCGGCAGGCCAAAGGCACCATCGTAGGATGCAGCCCGGCCAAAGCTGCCACACATAGTAGGATGAAAAAGCCACCGCCGATGGCGCCGCCGCTGTGGGCGATACTGCCGGCGCAAGGCCCAGCCGACACGCCAACAGATCGCGGATCCGGACTACCAAAGCACGGATCTGGCCTCCACCGAAGCGGATCCGACCGGCTGCCATGGGCCCATGGCTAGTGCTCGGGAGGTAGAAGGGAGAAGAGGAAGAAAAATGAAGGAGGGAGGGGATAAAAGGAGAATGCCCCGCTGCCGCCCTCCTCGCAGCCCACCGGACTTCCGACGGAGGGCTCCAACGGCGGCGCAGGCAGGTGGTGGAGAGGAGATCGGGCAGGGCCGATGGGGAAGCCGCCCTAGGAAGGACGAGCGGGGCCGATGATGGAACTAAACAAGGCATACAGCCTCCACAATCTTTTTCCAAAAACAAAAAAAAAACTCCGTAGAAAATTCAGTGCACAACATCCTGCCTGTGTGCAGTGTTTTTAGATCCAAGGCTTCTTTTTTAACCCTAAAAAAGTTTTTGTTCTATATTTAACAGTTTAACTTTCGTTCCTCGTATTACTTCGAGAACCCGTTAACCAGATGAATTGGGCCATGATTCGGCCCATCGATTTTTCATTGCTCCGGTCGTCTCTCTTCCGTACTTGCCAGTTTGCCGCACACAGCTTCCTTCCGACCGATCGATTTCTCCTCTCCATTCTCCAACCCTAGCAGATCGGCAGATGCAGGTCGAGTGGCGGGAAAAGCAGAGCTGGAGCGGCGGGCCGGCGGCTCACTCCTCCGCGCCACTTCCACTAGCAAGCGGACCGAGCCAAACCTCGGTAATTTCCCCGCGCTAATTGCTCGCTAACCTTGTGTCCTCTCGTCCCGCTACAGGAATCTTAAGCTTACCCTGTCTCTTAGCTGTTCCCGGTTCCCGTAGCCTCTTGTTGCTGATCGACAGATACATTTTGATTTTTTTTGGTGTCCTTTAGCAAGACGATCTGCAACCATCTATGCCGAGGCTGACGGTTTCTGGTCGGGCGAGTTCTCTTCTCCCTCCGACCCTCCCGCTGCGTCCGCTCTGTTTGTTCAGGTCGTCGGTCCTACCATCTTCGTTCGTCGTGCGTTCCTGGCACATGGCCGCCTTGTCTTGATTCTTCTTTGTGCAAAACGACGGCAAGAGAGAGTTTGCCTCGCTGGATCGCCTAGTAGCCTTTACTTACCCCATTTAACCCAAGCATAATTCCTTTTGACTCCAGAACTGCTAAAGTGTTGAGCAGGATTTTATTTCATACAGCAGTCTTAACTTTTGCATTTTTTTCCTCTAAAGCTGTGATTTTAACTTACTCCGTAGCAAGTACTGTTAAACAAACAGGGGCACTCAATGGTTTATCTTTTTTTCATGTGCGAACTCATGTTTGAGAGCAACAATTGGGACAACTGTCTGTCCTCTTGCAGTAGAAAAATACAAGGGCCAGATTTTTGCAGGAAAAAGCAATAGCATCGGTACTTGTTATTCTCGTTCTTCCAAAACAAACCTCTTTTAAGCCAACCAACCAGCCGACCCTGACAGCGCGATTTCTCTCCCTGATTTGCCCAATTGGCAATGCAATTGGGGGGGAGGCGACATGAAACAGTGGAATCGCTGTAGAGGATACCAGGGAGGGGATGTGACTGTGAAAGGCTGCACCTGGCCTGTGGGTGGCCAAGAGATTTCCATTCATTCATTCATCCATCCCACCCAACCTGCACATGATCCTACTGTTGTGCGCACTGATTGGGAACAGTAGCTACCCTATGTCCTCTACCCACCTCCCTCTGATGAATCTTTTTACACACTGATCATGACACCAAACCAAGGATCAAGCCAAAACACCAGCTGCAAAGATCACCCTGGATGCCTGGAACGAAGAAACGAGCCTAGATCACAAACATCCTCCTTTGGTAGGGGGCTGTTGGCACTCTAGAGAGGGTTGGTAGAAAACAGCCCCATCTATAGCCATGACATAGCACCCCTGCAATCAGGTTGGAATTATCACTTTCTTTCTGAACCAGAATTATTTTTAATAGATTCCCCCCATGCCCACTCAGATACTTGCTGAAAAGGAATCGGCCATCTTCGATGTTCTTTCCTTTCTTTTGAGGTGTGGAGTAGTTGAAGTAGTAGCTGTTGGGGATCTCTCAGGGTAGGGCATGTGCATGGTTGTTGTGTGGGGAGGCAGCCATCCACTGGGCCTCACCCTCTTCCTGCATCTGGTGGGGTTTACCTTATGGTTGTCATCTTGCCTCTTGGATCTTTGCGAGTCATGGGCTCATGGCCTCTGTGTCTTCTTGCTTTTGCTTTCTTGGTCTTTTCTTTTCTAGCTGAACTCTGATGGTTCTTGGTTTATGCACTTTTCCTTGTGCCTGCCAGGTAGAATTTCAGCCGAAAGAATCATTCAAGTAAAGGAGGTGAGATTCTTGATTCCACATCCAGCCTTTTTTTATGGTTTGCTTCACCTTTGCTTCCAAAAAAGACTGGGATTCGATGAGAGGGTTGCTGGGAACAGTAAGGCTGAGCAAAGCAAATAATGCAATGCTGAGGTAGTTGCTGTCAGAGATGAGAGGGTTTAAAGGGGGGTGGTTGTGAATTGTGATGGTGTTTAGGATAGGGGCCAGCCTAGGTGGGGTTAGACCTGGACGCTTTTGTTTTATAGGTTGAGGAAAGAGAGGCATGATAGAGACCTCAAAGGAGAGGTGAGAGTTCAGTCGACGACAATGGCGCGGCAAATGCTTTAGTTGCCAACTTGCTATTCATTTGACAGCCACAGTTGCTCGTTCTGCTCGCCGAGTTGTTTGATTTCAAGGCTTGTGCGGTGCTGCTGACTGGCGACAAGATTTTCAGGAATAGACGGAGGATTTGGCTGTGTTCTTGTTTCGTCGGAAAAGGGAATTGAGGTCTCTGATCTTTTCCCCTATCCTGTTGCCCCCAAACTTATCTTTCTGTTCTACACTTCTGCTGTGATTCCCTCACTAAAATTAGGCGCACGTGATTCATTGCCAGGGTCTTTTAGCTAAGCATTGAGAATCTCTCTATCTATTTCTGTTTCAGCTCTGCAGTTGACATTTATTCTTTCTATTCTTCCCTGCAGTGCTGCCAGCTTTCACAGACACTGGTCCGAGCAGGAGTTGAGATTTTTAATTCTTCTTCTCGGAAGGATTGAGATTCTGCAATGGGTTCTTTTGGGATGAACTGGAATCAGAAGAATTCCATGGTCTGGAATTGTGAAAATCTAGCACCATCTGTCCCGAATGAAATTGCAAGGCATGGATCTGCGAATTCATCTGGTGGCACTCTCACTTCTAGCTCAGAGCTAGGGCATGGTTCATCCAAGAGCTCCATTTCAGGATCCGTTGATTCACCGTTTGGAGTAGGGAACAGCTTAGAGTTCAATTTTGCTGCTGTTGAAAGGCATGTTAAGGACATGGGTAAGAATGGTAGAGATGACGATTTGAGAACTTCTCCACCGTCAATGATAGCATTCAGCCATGTAGGAGAGCCATCAATCAGCCTGAAGCTTGGAAAAAGGGCTTACTTTGAAAATGTCTGTGGAAGACAGGATGAAAAGAGTTCTGAACCTTCGATTGTGGCTTCTGCATCGACTGTGGTCAAGAAGACCAAGGTGTCTCAGCAGAATGCGAAAAACTCATACTGTCAAGTCGAAGGCTGCAAAGTTGATCTGTCTTCTGCTAAAGCTTATCACCGCAAGCACAAAGTCTGTGAAGTTCATGCTAAAGCTCCCAAGGTGGTTGTTGCTGGTCTAGAGCGCCGTTTTTGCCAACAGTGTAGCCGGTGAGATGTCCTTACCTTTAAGCTGAGTGCATTTTCATTCTATAGTATTCCTTTTTGTATTTGTCTATTCACCTTTTTGGCATCTTTTATGAGGGAATTTTAAAAATGTGACCAGCTGAAAGCAATACCACCCTCTTTAGTTGTAGAATGAAATGAACCACTGCTCACCAGATGATGGTCAATTTTGCACGACTGAGCTTTTCATGATATTTTCCATTTTTATTTATCATTTGCTGTCATTTCTGATCAAGGTACACATGAACACTATAGTGAAACGAATAGTGAAGAAAATTGGCATTTCCTTTTGTTGCTGATCAAGATATGTAAGTGGAATGTTGGTAAAATATTTTTAAAAAAGGGGAAAATTTCAGACGAGCAATTATAACAAACGTTTACAGTTTGATCTTTTAGTGACATTCTCCTCCTTTAACCCTTCACTCTCTGTAGGTTTCATGGTTTAGCAGAGTTTGACCAGAACAAAAGAAGCTGTCGCAGGCGTCTTACTCATCATAATGCACGAAGGAGGAAACCACAGACAGATACTATTTCATTCAATTCATCACGGCTTTCGACAATGTTTTACGGTAGTCCTGAACTCTCAAAAAACTATCCATGTTGATCAGCTACATGTCACTCGTTCAGTACCCATTTTCATTTTTTATTGTGAGTCCCTGTTTCTGAACCTTATATGTTGGAAGAGCACCTTCTATATATGTCAAATGACTAATCTACTATTTTAACTTGTTCTGCCCATATTTTCAAATTGATGAGGTGAATGCA
The DNA here is from genome assembly GCA_015476505.1 of Urochloa ruziziensis. Classification (NCBI taxonomy): domain Eukaryota; kingdom Viridiplantae; phylum Streptophyta; class Magnoliopsida; order Poales; family Poaceae; genus Urochloa; species Urochloa ruziziensis. The sequence continues at coordinate 21,353,850 of CM027126.1, forward strand.
ACCTCTTTAACCAAATTTATACCTCTGAATAGGATGATGATACTGTCGTAAGCATTATAAAATAAGTATTGGTTAGGTTCTCTGCAACTGCATATCTACAGAGTTTGTAACCACATATCATAGACTGTACAACTTCTCTTTTAGTGGGATTAATCTTAGCATGTTCTTGTTAAAGCATCGGCAAGTTCTTGCTTTCACTCTAGATGTATTTTTGTTTGTTTAATGACTTAACCTTAATGCTGATACTGTTTGCATTTGCAGATACAAGTCAGCAGACTAATCTTTTCTTTAGCCAACCTATCTTTGGCCAAGTGAGAAGCAATGCGGTTTCTTCATGGGATAACTTGGGAGGCTTCAAATTTATGGAAACAAAACATATGTCGATGCATCCAATGAAAACAGTAGGCCTTGATGAGCTGCCTTTCTCAAACCTTCAGATATCAACTAATGTTGCAGCTCACACTGCACATCGTCAGGATTTCAACGGGTTCATGCCATTCAAGGGAGCCAACACAAAGGCCATCAACCAAGGTACTTTGCTAATGTACTGTTTTTAGTTTTATCAGTTAGAATTAGAACTGCTTTTAGGTGTTTCACAATAGGTTATCTACACTAGTGTTGTACCTCTTAGCAGTTTTTCCTTTAATGCAATTGAGATGGCATTTTATTCTTCGTTGTTCCATTTTGGATAACAACATTCCAGTTACGCATTTATTACAATCTGATAATTTTCTACTAGTTAATCAAATTCTTGTCCATGATATTTTTGTTCAAAATGTCGTTCTGTGCTGTGAAGACTAAAACATTTGCTTATCCATGATACCCTTTGCATGTACCTGCACAGTCGATTGTTGTCCTACTACCTGGAGAAGGACAGCGAAAACCAATCCTCTCCTGCTAGTTTAGAGACTTGCTGAATGATGCGTGTAGCGTAGTAGCCATAATATTTCATTGATTCATTCTGAACTCTTTAGTTTTTGTCTGGATGTTTTCACCATAAGAGAAATCATGAAAGTGCAAATGCCAAGCAACTTTGGTTCTGGCACTGGTTTATGACCCGACTCTGCCATCATACTGTGACCTGTATTAGAAGTTTTAGCTAGCTTGGTACCACCGTACGTCCGTACCTGAAGTTCTGACACCCTGGCTCTAGATCCCAGATAAAAGATTTAATGTTATCTGAGTGTGATTCAATCCTTTTTCATGGAAGTCTTACATTACAGTGCCATGGATTTCATGGAAACCCTAAACTCTGGATCAACCTCATTTCAGTACACGGATTCTTTTTTTGGTACTGTGTACATTTTACACATGCTGAATTTCAGGTGTGGAAGCTTCCGTGGCCGCTTCCAACTCAAACAGAGCCCCAGAACTTGGGCGTGCTCTCTCTCTTCTGTCAGACGCTTCGTGGGGTTCAAGTTCAACCATCATCCAGCAGGCTAGTTCTCATGCGCACGCTGGCGCCATGCCGTCCCTCGCCACAGTTGCTGTATCCAACCCTGCCATGCATCATCTGGACCCGTCCCCGGGAGGGTTCTGGCATGGCGACCCTGCCCCGTTCGATGGAACTCTGCAGATTCAGGCATCTGCGCACCTGTGAGTATGGTCAAATGCACTGAAGGAAGCTGCATCCGGGAACACTGGGCTGCTAATCCTCTCAAATCATCTGCGGTTTTGTTTGTCAGTGACATGTGCATCGTCATCAGTTTGGTGAAGCTAGGCACTGATTTACTTCGAAAAAGCTAGGACTGAAGTTTAAGTAGGAGTTGGGCATTTTGGGTCCATTGGTGTGGCTACCTGAATCTTTTTTTTTTTTTTGAAAGACCAACCTGAACCTTTTTCCAGTTTGCAATAAGCAATGGTGTGGCTAATGTTCTAAGAAAATTTATTACTGATCTCACTGCTTGTTTTGGAACCAAACATAATCTGGAGCGGTTTGCTTCTGTTTTCAGTTGAACATTCTTCTTTGAAACATGTAGATTTGGTTCTAGTGCCCCCACCCTTTTCGAGAACGCCCTCGGTGAACATCAAGAAAGAGGGACCATGAGAGCCTGTGAAGCTTCGGCTTATCTCAGATTTGGATCTCCTTTTTTTTTTTAATCTTGCTTGATGGTGGCTGCTGTGACGGCAGATGCAGTGTTAATTTGCGCTGTCTGCCCATGCATCCTGCCGCCGTGTCCTGTAGAAGTTGCCGTTGGCGCGCCGCGTCCGGGCCGGTGTGCCGCGCGTGGTCTCGCCAAATTAAGGCATGCAGGGGGGCGAGCCGGGCTGGCCACCCGCCCAAAAGCTCGCATGCTCCGACCATTCCTCCCGTCGCCTCCCTGCCTAGCTATTCATCCCTCGCCGCGAGCACCATCATATCTCTCGCTCCCCGGCGCGTGGTCGGCGGAGGCTGCCGTCGGTCGGCCGCCCCCGCCACCGCCCGGCCGGAGAGGTGACTGATCTGACTCTGACCACGCAGCGCAACCTGGATGATCAGCCAGCTGCCGATCGTCCGGAGGATGCATCGCTGGATCCTCCCTAGCTGCGGCGACATCCGCCCGTCGCGGCCGTCGTCGTCCCGCCGCCGAGGTGACCAAATGGTCATATATATATATATATACATATATGCATCGACCTCGAGCATGCTCTGATGGCGCGTCGTCATCGCTGGCCCAAATCAAACAGATGCCGAGACGCCGCGGCCGTCGCCGATGTTCCCTCCGAAGCTGAGGAAGACGGTGTCGGAGGGGACGCTGGCGGTGCCCAAGGACGTGGAGGAGTTCCGGACGATGACGGCGTACGGGTGCCTCAAGCTCTTCACGTACGACGAGCTGAGGCAGGCCACCGGCGACTTCGACCCCGGCCGGATCGTCGGCGAGGGCGGCTTCGGCGTCGTGTACAGAGGCTTCATCGACGGCGCCGCGCGCAAGGGGTACCCGCCCACGACCACCAGGGAGGTCGCCGTCAAGCAGCTCAACCCGGAGGGCCTCCAGGGGGACAGGGAGTGGCTGGTCAGTCCTCATTCTTCTTCCTCAACATGCATTATATATATTAGTTATATATATATATATATATATAATAACATGCATGAATGTCCATGGACGCGCAGACGGAGGTGAGCTACCTTGGTCAGTACAGCCACCCGAACCTGGTGGAGCTGATCGGCTACTGCTGCGACGACGACCACCGGCTGCTGGTGTACGAGTTCATGGCCAAGGGCAGCCTGGAGCACCACCTGTTCCGCCGCGCCTGCACGCTGTCGTGGACGGCGCGGCTGGCCATCGCGCTCGACGTGGCAAGGGGCCTCTCCTTCCTCCACGGCGCCGAGCGGCCCATCATCTACCGAGACTTCAAGACCTCCAACATCCTGCTCGACGCGGCAAGGCCATCATCATCAGAATTACCAAGAATCCATCAACCAATGAACGTTGATTTTAACTTCTGGCTGGCTGCGTGCGTGCAGGAATTCAACGCCAAGCTTTCGGATTTCGGGCTCGCCAAGGAGGGGCCCATGGGCGGCAAGACGCACGTGTCCACCAGGGTCATGGGCACCTATGGCTACGCCGCGCCGGAGTACATGGCCACCGGTAAGCATATGCATCCGCCGCCGCACTCGCCATGGCCACCTGCTCACTGACGCCGGCGTTGCAGGGCACCTGACGGTGATGAGCGACGTGTACGGCTTCGGCGTGGTGCTGCTGGAGATGCTGGTGGGGCGGCGCGCCGCGGAGCCGAGCCGCGCGGGGGCCCGCGAGGGCAGCCTGGTGGACTGGGCGCGGCCCATCCTCATCCGGCCCAAGAAGCTGGAGCGGATCCTGGACAGGCGGATCGGGGGCCCGGCGCCGCGGGGGCTGGGCCGCGTGGCCCGCCTCGCGTACGACTGCCTCAGCCAGAACCCCAAGGTCCGGCCAGTCATGGGAAGGGTCGTCACCACGCTCGAGGCCGTCCTCGCCGCCGGCGCCGACGACGACGAAGAAGACGAAGAAGGCGCCGCGGCCGCTGGCGTGTCGTGACTCGTGAGCTCGCTCGACCGGTTGCCATAGGTAGTAGGTCGGCGTACGTACGTACGGCTTAATTAGCTGCATAATCCGTGTTTGGTCTAATCGTTTTGATTGAACAATGTATGTATATATGTTAATTATTCATGAAGAGTGTGTAACGAAGTACTCCGTATCCCGTATGTAATTGAAGACTGCGATGTTGTGTGAGCTCGATCATACGCTCGTGCTGTTCCTACGCATTAGTACGTTTCAATAGCCACGTGTGAAACGTTTTCTTCATCAGAATTTTAAGAAGGAAAAGGGAAATGCACACTAGCTGCACGTACGTACGTGTCGTCGTTTTGGGGGAATGGGGATACGTGTGTATGTACCACGTGTTGTGTAGTAGTGCTGGATCGCTGAGGACGTAGATTCAAAGAAGTGGGTGATACAGCAGAAATGAGAAGCAGATGCGGTGCATGCATGCATGTATGAGCACTGAACACTCGTAATCTTCCAAAAACCTCTGACGCGATCGATCTCCCAGCGCACAGCAGCAACAACCTTGGGTGTAGATGCGGTCGAGCTGGTTGGGTGGCAGTTGGGAGCTGCATGCGGTAGCTGCTCACTCCGATCGACGACATCCATGCGCGCGGTTATCAGAAGCTGTGGGGATCGGACGTCAAGCTGTGCGTGGCAAACTGGCCGGCAACAAGCTGGAACTCGCTCATAACAAGCGAGGACGCATCACCACTGACTGAAACGTGTGATTTAAATGCATATGTTTCTATGATCTTTGACGGTTCACGCGTGATTAAACGCATCTCCATCCCTGCGTCACGGCTCACGCGTGCTCGCTCCATCTCTATCTCTCCATCTTCTACCCTGCAGCATTTAATTTTGCCTATATAATAAGCTAGGCATCACTCCACAGCTAGCCGCGCGCCCAAGCAGGTCTGCATTCTGCACTGCAACTGCAATAAGCTAGCAGCTATAGTAGTCACCTCATCATATTGGTGGCCATGTGGAGGCTGAAGGTGAGCCAAGGTGACGGGCCGTGGCTGCGGTCGGGCAACGGCTTCCTCGGCAGGCACGTCTGGGAGTTCGACCCCGACGCCGGCTCGCCGGAGGAGCGCGCCGAGGTCGACAGGCTCCGCCACGAGTTCACCCGACACCGCTTCCAACGCAAGGAGTCACAGGATCTACTCCTGCGCATGCAGGTAATTAATTTACTTGTGCTATAATCATCGTCGTCAATCGCCCCAAATTTTACGTCGACGAGAGGCTCCGGGCCCTAAAATTCAAGGGGCGGCCAAATCTGGGCTGCGACTCTCTTGGGCCTTCTTTTCCTTTTTTTAACGAACCGGCACTTGGAAGTGGCCCATCCTACAACACGAAGCCCACCCACCCAGCACGTCAAACCTGCGCCCCCCCGCTTTAGCTTAGCAAACCCAGGACGTTAGCTCCAGATCCTTAATTAGTACCACATCGCCAGGGGAGACCGTCCGACCCAGCTATAGAGGACATAAAACAAGGGGCAGTGCAACATGGCAACTCATACCTTTCTCGGCCTTTTGGCTAAGATCAAGTGTAGTATCTGTTCTTATCAGTTTAATATCTGATATGTGGGTCATGTATCCACAACGATATTAAATTTATTTTTTGTGGGGAAGAGCTCATCATAGTGGCTTGCCACTAGAGCTCTTGAGTGTCGCCTAAGCGTTGCACTGCTGCTTTGGCTTGGCGCACCCCAACCAAAACAAAGGAAAATTTTGAAAAGTATGGCTTACTAAGATATTGAGCCTGCTAATTCTAGTTTCACAAAGTTTATTGAGGTGCGATGAATCATAACATATTACGCGTGCAAGATATATTGTTTGTATTTTAAAGTTTACTAAAACCTTTTGTTTTGTGGATATAAATTTGCATTGTCTTCAAAAGGCAAACGAAGCAATATACCTAATTCGACAATTTTGCACCGATTTTGGATGACCCAGGGAAGTCGTCTTTTCCATTTAATTCGTCTTTTCCATTTAATCAATCTTGCAGCGCAGCGCAGCGGTGTATATGCGTGCTGTAACTTGTGATTTGACAAGTGGGGTGGGCAAGTCTTGTGAAGATAATGTCAAATACTTGCGAAGATAATGTAGAAAAATGCCAAAGCAACCAGCTTGCGAAAATATTTCTCTAGATTTTTTAAAAGGAAAAACAGGGAATAAATTTCCATGATATTGCCAAGTCTTTTTTGGGCTTGGGCCTAGGATAAGTCAGGGTCTTCTTGGGCTAGTCCATGCTTGGGCCTCCACCTGAACTAGGCCTAGCTGACGCAGCGTTTCATGCTGACAGGTGTCTATGTCTATCTGACGCAGTGTTCATCATCAACTAACGCTTACTAGTATGTCAATCATCTGTTGCACGCAGTATGCAAAACTAAACCGCCTTCCATCAAATATTCCGTCTGTCAAGCTTGAAAAGGGCGAAGAAGTTACAGAGAAAATTCTGCTAACTTCATTGAGGCGGGCTTTGAACCAATATTCTGCTCTACAAGCACATGATGGCCATTGGCCTGGCGATTACAGTGGAATTCTGTTTGTTATGCCAATATTTGTAAGCATTTCCAACTTCGATTTCTCAGATATGTAATGATAAAGTGTTTTAGTATCATCATGCCATCCGAATATCTGTTCCCAGAAGCTCATTTAATTTTCCAACTTATGTTTCTGTTGCAGATATTTGCTTTACATGTTACTGGGTCCCTTAATACTGTGATATCACCAGAACATCGGCGTGAGATATTGCGCTACATTTACAACCACCAGGCATGAATTACTTTCATATATTCTCAATCAAATAAATAGGAGATATGGATTTTTGCAATCATATGTAAAAGTAAACAGAATTTATATAGCACTTGGGCAATACCTGCAGAATGAAGACGGCGGTTGGGGCACACAAGTTTTGGGGCCAAGCAGCATGTTTGGATCATGCTTGAACTATGCTACCTTGAGGCTTCTCGGTGAGGTGCCGGATGGCGAGAATGATGCATTGGCCAAAGGGCGTTCTTGGATTTTGTCCAATGGAAGTGCAACTGCGATACCACAATGGGGGAAGATATGGCTCTCTGTAAGGAGTAAACAAGACACAAATTTGTTACTTTATTAAATACAAAAGAGAAAACCACGAACTATTCCCAATGAGAATCTTACTACACCGTAAACTGCTTTTCTTTTGCTCTAATTGTAACAACTTTTTCACATATTTAAAATCTCAGTACCAGAAACTAACACCAAGCTTTTTTACTTTTATTACAGCAATAATCACAGTTAAATTCTTGTCTACATTGAGACTAATCTAGGTAACCTTTTCAATCACAGATAATTGGTGCTTATGATTGGTCTGGAAACAATCCAGTAATTCCTGAACTGTGGTTGGTTCCACATTGTCTTCCAATTCATCCAGGTAGCCGTTAGTAAGACAACATGTTCTTCTTCTTTTTTTAAAATGGAGGTTCGAGAGATAAAATGATTATCTCACTAGTATCACCATGATCTTCACATAATCCACGCAACCTTTTTTATTACATTTTTCTTCCTTAAGCAAACTTTGTCTTTCATAGGACGATTTTGGTGCTTTTGTCGTTTGGTGTATATGCCCATGGCATACCTTTATGGGAAGAAATTTGTTGGACCAATCACTCAAACTATTGTAGCATTACGAGAAGAGCTCTATAGCATACCTTATCATACGATTGACTGGGACAAGGCTCGTCATTCTTGTGCCAAGGTTTGTTATTACTGCACAAGTTCCAAAACTTTTGGTGCTAATGTACCTTAGTTAAGATAAGCAGGGCCTCAGATTACATTGGCCAATATAAAACCCTACTTGCAGATTATTTCCTCAACCTTTAATAGGCGTCAGTGCAGCTAGTTATAGTTGTGTATGCATTCAGATGCCAAACTGTTTAATCAGTGTGGGCTATATGGCAACTTAAAACTGTATACAAGAAGCACTAAACAATCTAGATTAGCCATATGTCACATGATTGCACAACATAAATACTACGCTGAAAGTTTAAGAACAATGTCAATAATCAAGTTACCATAGCTTTTAAGGACAGAAGCTATACTTACAATTCTAGCAAGTGTTAGGTACACTTAATATTGATTAAGACATTTTTATTGTTCCAAACGAATACTAAAAACTACTCATTCTTGTAGGACATGTAGTTTTGGACGAACTCAATTTTACACAAAACACACAAAATAGCATGTAAAATTGAAAACAAGCTTTTTGTAAGCATCAAGGAAGATCGAGTTTGCAATCAAAAAGTTTGTATTAGCACAGTCCTACAAACATTAATTTCCTAAGGACATGTCAACTCAAAGAAGCAAGGCTTTTGGGATACTCCCTATGTATTATTTTCGGGAGGACAATACTTCCTCTACACATGTATCAAGATTTGCTTAATGCTTGATCTATCCACTCTTCTTTTGTTACAGGTAGACCTTCGCTATCCCCGCTCACAAGTGCAAGATATTATTTTCAGTTGTCTCAACAGGTTTGTGGAACCAATGTTAAATTGCTGGCCAGTTAACAAGCTGCGAGAGCAAGCTTTGAATAACCTCATGGAGCATGTCCACTATGAAGAGGAAACTACTAAATACATTTGTATTTGTCCTATCAATAAGGTAATGCGCAAGGAAGCTGCAGTTACCTTGTAGTTTATATTATCCTAAAGTCAATAAATTTTAATTGAACCCTTTTTGGGACTATTCCTTGTTTATTCTAAACTTTGTATCTGGGTAGTAATTGTTAGCTACTAAAAACCATGGCATTAGTTTTCTGTAAATCATTGGCAACTTCTTTCTGTGATATAGGCGCTGAACATGATTTGCTCCTGGGTAGAAAATCCAAATTCAGATGCATTCAAGCAGCATCTTCCAAGGATTTATGATTACCTGTGGCTTGCAGAAGATGGCATGAAGGCACAGGTAATGGTTTAAAATGCCACGTGGAATAATCAGACCTGGATGTATTTTTACCTACCATTCAGGAATAATTGTAATCCATTAAAAATATATGTTAAGGACCTTTCTAGATGAAATTATTATATTACTGCTGAGGCAAAACAGGAGTAAGCTAGGGAAACCTGTCTTATTGCATATTCGAATCTTAAGAAGGAACCTTAATCTCCTTTAGGCTTTGCTTATTATGCATGAAATAAACGCACATTTAACTTCTGCATATTACGTCTGTATGTGCCTTGCGATACCATTGAAAGATTGAATTTGATTCATGATTAAATTGACATTTAGCAGGTACTGTGTTGGAGAGGTGTTCTCTTCAAAGTTTCATTCGAGCCTTTTAAGAATGCATGAAAAATGGAACTTGAATGTGCAAAAAGAAGTAGTAAAAGATCCATATGTTTTCCTCACAGCAAGAAACAGAAACAAATGACCCTATTTTGGAGCATACAAGTTATAGGCACTAGTTTTAGTGTGCTTTAGGTTTCTGTGATGGCGTGCCAATGTCATGTATTCATGCCATTAGTAGGGAAGCCAATTTCACACATAAAATCTTAATGTTATAGAATTAGAAGATTTGTTCCAAAATAAACTAAGTTCTTTTTTAAACATAACAAATGTACAATAATTTGTTTTTTTTTCGAATTAAAATAGGTTTATGAAGGCTGCCAGAGCTGGGAGACAGCATTCATAGTTCAAGCCTTTTGCTCAACAGATCTTGTCAATGAATTTGGCCCAACTCTAGAAAGAGCACATGATTTTCTAAAAAAGTCACAGGTTTGATATTTCTGATATTATGTTAATGGTCCTTTTCAGAATAAATTGAGATGCCATTTTTTTTCTTTGCCTGCAGGTTCTTGAAAACCATCCAAATTACGAAAGTTATTATCGTCATAGATCAAAAGGTTCATGGACTCTTTCAACAGCAGACAATGGATGGTCGGTATCAGATTGTACAGCAGAAGCTCTCAAGGTTAACTTCAGTTTATAAAATTTGAACTGGTATTTATAGAATGTAGAATGAATTTTTTTTATTTTTTTGGATCCTAAAGTTGCATACTGTCACTTCCTTCAGGCACTAATGTTGTTATCAAAGATTTCTCCCAACCTCGTTGGGCATCCAATAAAACAGGAAAGGATATATGATGCCGTCGACTGCATCCTTTCTTTTATGGTACAACCCTCTAAGTAAAAATATAAAATCATTTAAATAACCAAAAAAATACTTTGATCAAATTATCCATGGTCATGGAAATTATACTAGCTACTATGGTGTACAATGAAACTATAATGCAAGTTTATCATCTGACTGCTACTTTCCTTTTTTGGCTATTGAAGAACAAAGATGGAACATTTTCAACATATGAGTGTAAAAGAACAGTCTCCTGGTTAGAGGTGATGTATATCTCAATTATAGTTTTACCATTTCAACAAAGACGGATTATATAATTTTTTTCTTAACTTTGTGTGGAAATTTAGATTCTCAATCCTTCTGAGAGTTTCCTGAACATCGTTGTGGATTATCCGTAAGTAATCGAAATACAATACGAAAATTATCGAGGATTTACCTGCCAATCACTTAAGAGAACTAATAAATGGCGTGCAACCAATTGATAGATCTGTTGAATGCACATCATCAGTGCTCGAAGCTCTGGTTCTGTTCAAAGAGTTATATCCACCATACCGTGCCAAAGAGATAGAAAAATGTATTAAGGATGGTGCTATGTTTATTGAGAGCAAGCAACGTAAGGATGGTTCGTGGTAAGTGAAATTTTGTCACTGCAAATTATCTTTTACTTCAAGATTACACTATTAGCAATGATGCTACTTATTTATCTGGCAGGTATGCCACTTGGAGTATATGTTTCACTTACGGAACCTTGTTTGCGGTAAAAGGATTAGTCGCTGCTGGAAGAACGTATGATACTAGTTCTTCGATCAGGAAAGCATGCAACTTTCTGTTGTCGAAACAACAAAGTACAGGTGGATGGGGGGAAAGTTATCTTTCAAGCGAAACAGAGGTAAGTTTTCTCTTATATACCAAGATTTCTTTGTTTTCGTTTGGAATAAGGTAATAAGGTTCATTTTGTTCATATTTAGAGTGCTCTAGCAACTGATACTGATGTTTACTTCCTTGATTTCATGAAAATCTCAGAATTATGTTGATGGAGGCACTCCTCATGCAGTGAACACTGCTTGGGCAATGTTAGCTTTGATTTATGCTGGGCAGGTCAGTTCATTTTTTCCTTGGAAGGCAGACTAATGTACCATTTCTATGAAACAATTTTCATAACTGCACGTATTATTTTGGGATAATCACATTACGTGATGTAGTTGTTTTTATATTGATATTCTGGACAGGTTGATCGAGATCCAATACCACTATATAACGCTGCAAGAGAATTAATCAACATGCAGCTAGACACAGGCGATTTTCCACAGCAGGTAAGTTTAAAGTTTAGTTATCCTGACAGAATAGTACTGTTTTCGCAGATTTGTAGAAAAGATTGAGGTGCCAATAATTGACCACAGACGAAACCTATTTTTATACGTATACGATGATTAATAGAGCAGTCTAAACTGGAAATGTCATTTGACTTGTAGTGCTAGCAAGATGCTTACACCTAAAGTGATACAAAATATTTACTGACAACTAGCAGTTAAAACTCAACCAAGCATAATGTTTTAACTTTCTTTTTTTATGCTAGGAACATATTGGATCCTTTAACTCCTCTCTCTACTACAACTATGCCAACTACCGCAACTTATTCCCCATTTGGGCCCTTGGAGAATTTCGCCGCCGTCTTCTTGCAAACAAGAGATAATGTCAGTGCACATGATTACCATCGTCATGTGCCCAAGATGTGTTGTAAAGAAATAAGATAAACATCCTTCCTGAGGACTTTTGTTTTTTTCCTGAAAATAAGGAATTAGATTGCTATGTGCAGACACTGAAAGTGATCTTCGACACTTTCCAAACAATTTTGCCATCAGATAGAGCGTCAAAGGAATGTTTTGCTCTGTGGCATATTAATTAAAGTTATAGCTTAAATGATGACTGCTGGTGTGGTGGGGCCCTGGTGTCATGTGGCGGGTGTTGCTTGAGAAAGAAAGGTTGGTTGCAACAGCAACGTGCTTTGCCATTGTGTTACATGCTCCAAAATATGATGGTCAAAACAGGCTAAAACTGACACGCTGTTTGATGCCTTATGTGACACATACAAAGGAACACCAATCATGTGGTTTTTGGATTTATCCAGGGGCATTGAAGAAAATCTTGAATCAAATCTCTTTGCTCAAGTGGCTCAGATTATAGCAAAATCATCTAAGCATATGACAGTGAAGAGAAATGATCCGTGCGCTCAGTCATAAACTAACTAGCTGGCACGCAATACAGCATATAAAATGACTCCTTCTGCATGATCCAAGGCCAAAGCTAGAGCTGAAAAAGGGTAGAGAATGCTACACCACCCTAAGAACACGTTTAAAAGACAGAGCCACAAACGAGTCACCTGATAACACTCATGTTCCTCGTTGGCTAGCAGGAGATTCAGAAGCTATTGGGGCTTCATAAGACCCTGCCAACTGAGATAACCTGACACGCTGCAGCAATGAACCCAAAAAAAAAAAAACCATTAACTGAAAGCCAGGAACAAGGCAGCAATCGAAAATAGATAGACCTAGTCAACGAAGCGCGCCCAATCGAGCCTGCCGAATAAATAAAATCTGAAGCACCATGAATTGAAAATGGTTGAGCGGGAGCATCGGCACCCTGACACTGAGACCATCCGCGGACGCGACGATCGAAGCGCGGTCCCGCGGGTGCATTCCCCGTTGCTTCTGAGCCGGAACAAAGAGAAGAGATATCAAAATCAATTCGCAGTGGAGCAGATTTTGCCTACAGATCGCGACAATAGCAGACGGACGGGGACGGTAGGAAATGCCGAGATAACAGTTACCCATAATCGCGCGGGCCGGCGCGGCGTGCTCACGGTCGGCGACACAGAACCAGGACTCCAGGAGGAGCAAGATGGCGGCGCGTCGGCGCCGGTGCCGGAGAGATCACCGGCGGCGGCGGCGGCGGTTTCAAGTGGGGGAAAGAATTCCACGACAGCTTTGTCCCGCCAAAGGACGGGCCGATTTCTTCCTGATCGGCGGCCGGCGGCCCAAGCCCATCGATGGGAAAATACGGGGAAAAAGCAACAAAAAAGGTACCAACAAACTGTGGCTGCTGGGATTCGAGCCCAGGTCTCCACGGCCACAACGTGGAATTCTCACCACTAAACTACAGCCACTTTGTTGTTATTCGTACAGTTCATACATAATTGATCTCTATGTTTCCTTGAGTCGCAGGCCTAAGCATTGCTACTCTGGATGGTGTAGCGAGGTGGGCGTGCCAAAAATTATACCAATATCGATATGCAGCAATTACTGTTTTTACAATTTTCCCATGACGCAAAGTCACAGTCTATTTCGATTATGGGCATTGCAAGTCGGCCGCATCTCAAGCAGTTCATCTGTGAGGCTGTGACAGAGAACGGAGTTGCGTCATGGCACCCAGAGAAGCACGTAGCAGAGACAAAAGCGTGCTGAAATGCAGTCGCGGTGAAGCAGATTCATTTAGGGACAGGACAGGAGCACGACAAGGGCACCACGCGGACATCTTGCTCCGATCCTAGCAGAGACAACTCACCAATCTTTTGCAGATCAAGGCAAAGAAACGGGCGTGGCAGAGGATTCGATTCCATGATGGTTCAGTTACAAACAAAAGCAGGGTTGCATAAATTCATCTGAACTGACGCTCGAGAATATAGCCACGAGAGCATCCTTCATTACTGCTCCTGCCAGACGGGTACGGCCGTAGACATGTCAGTCAGAGAGCACGCGGACCTCCCTGCGCCCGTAAGAGCGGCAGCTTGCGGGAAGGTCAGACGGCATCGGCATGGTGCGGTGGCGACGAGCGAGGAACAGCCGACGACATGCTTGTCTCTTCGTTCTCGGCCTGACGCCGCACGGACGCGGCGGCGAACGCACACGACAGCTCGCATCCTGCTGCTCAGCCGCTGCGACGCACACGAACGCCCGGCATCGGCGCGGCGGCCGGCGGGCACACACCGCCGGCACCGGCGGCGGTCGTCGTTGGGCAGCAGGCCGACGACCGAGCGCGAGCACGTCTGCATCAGAACGCTTGCCGGTGGCTTGGGGGACTCCAGGCGCAGCGCGCCGACGGCGCCAGGGACGGGCGGTGGCGAGCGGCGCGGCGCGCCGCCAGCCGCCAGGGGGGACGGTATTTGAGATACCGTCCGGGGTGGACGGTAAATGAAATACCGTCCACCCTGGGTTGCCTAAGAGACGTCGGATCGGATATCTGCGGCCACGATCGCAGCGCTATATTAACCCGTGGAGCCGCCTTTCTTCTTCCTCGCGCTCTGTCTCCGCCACTCGCCGTTCCCGTCGGAAATCCGGTGGTCCGGCCGGTGACGCAGGTACCAGCCGAGCCTCCCGAACGCCAAGTTCAGTAGCCTCCGCCTCCGCCTGTATCCTGGCCGGCGAATGGGGATTGGGGAGGAGGATCGACCTGCGTTCGAGTTCGGCGACACCGACCGCCGTGGGGGTTAGCGCGGACGAACGCCGCGGAGGTGTCTCTGGTCCGTTGAAGTCTGTGTGCCTGGTCGCTGTGACTCTGTCGGCAATGGCGGATGGCATCGTTGCTGGACTCTCGCAGGGGCACATACACATAAGCTGTTAATGCAGAGATTTCGCGGAGCTGGCGTTCAGTTCCTCCATTCCATGATAGATTGGTAGTGAGATGATGAAGACTGGGAATTTTAATGGGATGCTTCACGGATGTGAAGGTCAGATGGCATCGGCATGGTGCCGCGGCGGCGACGGACACCCGACGGCCGACGCCATGCTTGCCTCTTCTCGGCCTCGCCGTCGTCCACGGCGACGGGAGCAGCCGCCGGCTCGGCGTCGTTGGAGTTTCCAGCAAGCTGACGAGCGAGCGCGGCCGTGTCTAGAGAAGAATAACGCTCGCCGGTGGCTTCGAAGACTAAGGTGGAGGCCATGGGGGCGTGGCAGCGCCGACGAAGTCCGCTGGGTGGACGGCGGCGCGACGCCAAGGGCGGACGGTACCGTCCGGCGGGGTGGACGGTAAATGAAATACCGTCCACCCCAGATTCCCTCTCAGCCGTCCAATCAGACACAGGTGGCTAAGATCGTCACGCATAATGATCCGAAAGGGGGCCGTTTCTCTTCTTCCTCGCGCGCTCCCGGCTCGACCAGTCGTCGTCCGTCCCCATCGGCGATTCCGGTGGCGCAGGCAGCAGCCACGAGAGGTCGCGGCGGAGCTGAGACCGCGCCCCCGAATGCCAAGCTTCTCGCCGGTGAATGGGGGATCGACCGCCTTTGGGATCCGAGGCCGGCCGGCGGCGGCGTGGACGACCTGTACGTTGATGCGGATGAACAACGCCGCCTAGGTGGAATTGATGGACGGCGAGATCAAGTCTCTGTATGTACTTGGTCGATTCCTGCCATCAATGGCGGGTGGTGTACTGCGGGATTCGTAGTTGCTGCAGAGTTCAAAGGGCTCACCTACAGTTCACTCGAATTTCAACTGAATTCACACATCACAGCGTTAACAACTACAGTAGTACATTATCACCAGCTCCCTCCAGGGGCTTGTGGCACTTGTTGAACAGAACAGCAGCCAAAGGGTGGTTCCTCCTGAGTCCCAAGAAGAATCCCCAAAGGCTCGCGTGCTTGCAGATCATAGTCAAATACCAATTCATTTGACGAGGTATGCTTTATGTTGCTTCCTTTGTCCAATTCATTGATCCTAATATTATTTGCAGTACTCAAACAACCATAAATGACTGCTACTCGTAGGGCCTGATATTGCACAAAACAACCATGATAGCCCCATGGATGCGTGGCATTAATCCTAAAGAAGAAGTATGCTGATAGTACTGCCTAGATTCCGAGACCGCAGGTCAACAATCTAAGCTTAGATGTTGTCACTCTGTTGGAAGTTAGGACTAGATATAGCTCCATTTATTCTGCGCTGATCCAGTATGAGTTTGATATCGCTGAATTGATAAACCTACATATGTATTTTTTGTAAAAACATTAATGAGACAACAGTATGTCTAAGAAAAAAATCTCACTAATTGTTTTATCGTACCAGGAAAGAAAATAACACCAACGGAGCTTGTCTGTATGAGTAACAAGGGATCAAAACAAAAGAAGTAAAAGGTAAGGCTGTACTTACTATAATTAACTTACATAATTCTTATTATTTTTTCTTTACTTCTTAGAACAACCGGTATTAATAAAAACTTAGCATAGAGTTCAGTACAAAGCTAATACCTACAAACAACATCATGTTTATAGAAATTTCTATGTATCAAGGCTTTTAGTACGTTTTGTGTTACTGTATTTATCTCACGATCATTCATCTATAACTAATTATTTTACTATGTGCTTTTCTACTTACTGTTTTTAATAACACAGAAATGAATACTAGAAAAAGGGAGAACCCCATACACCAAACGATGTTGCTCACCAAATTCCAACACTGAATGGATGATTTTCTACTATCCCTCTTCATCATAACATATTGTAACTGCATGTGTACTAACATGTATTTTATGTGAAAACTTAGACTCCCAATCCTTCCGAGAGTTTTGTGAATATTGTCGTCGATTATCCGTAAGAGATCCAAATACCACTTAACATCTATTACCAAGCTTTTATATTTTCCAACTTACTTAAGAAAACCAATTCCTGGAATGTCAATTGGCAGATACATTGAGTGTACATCATCAGTACTTGAAGCTTTTATATTGTTCAAAGAGTTGTATCCTTCTTACCGTACCCATGAGATAGAACGAATTGTAAACAACGCTGCCATGTTTATTGAGAACAAACAGAGGAAGGATGGTTCATGGTAAGTAAAATTCTGTAATCCCAACATATGCAAATGACTTTCAACTTGCATGATTTGCAACTTTTGTATATTTTGTAGGTCTGGCACTCGGGGTATATGTTTCACACAAGGAGCATTTTTTGCAGTAAAAGGATTAGTTCATGCTGGACATACTTATGAAACTAGTTCTGCCATCAACAAAGCATGCAATTTTTTGTTGTCAAAGCAACAAACTACAGGTGGATGGGGGAAAGCTATCTTTCAAGTAGAACAGGGGTAAATGTTCTCTTCTTGCCACCAAAGATATATGCTCCCCTTTGGAATTAAAAATTAATTTAAATTAAGATTTTGTATGCATAGAACTATGTGATAGATGTATAGTGCTAATTTTAAATATGAACAGTATTGCAATACATTTTGTATTTACGAACACCAAGCTAATAAGCTGTCACATTTTTTTTTTTTGAAACTGTAAGCTCTCACATATCAACAGACATATTAAAACCATATAACAATAGCGTGTAAAATTTTTATCTCTAGTCTCCATCTTCACCACAATCCTGGTATGAGGCTACCACCTTAAGGGTTAGAGGCTGAGCATACCCATGGGTGCAGCCCCTACTATGGAGGCCCAATTCTTTTGTCACCAACACTGATGTTTTCTACTCCACAATTTAACAGAATTATGTTGGTGGAGGTACTCCTCATGCAGTGAACGCTGCTTGGGCAATGCTAGCTTTGATTTATGCTGGACAGGTTTGTTAATTATTCTTCCTAGGAAGGCACATTGATATGCTATTTCTATAAACTATTTTATAAACGCATATTATTAGTTTTTTGAAAATGCATTATGTGATGAATGATCTTGTATATTTGACATTCTACCTAGGTTGCGCGAGATCCAATACCACTATACGGTGCGGCAAGAGAACTTATTAACATGCAGCTAGACACTGGAGACTTTCCCCAGCAGGTAAGTTTTAAGTTTAACTAGTGCGATAAAATTTAGAAAATAATATTCTTATACATGAACTTGGAACATTCCTGGTAAAATTTATATTACTGCAGAAACCTAAAAGCATGCATGTCAAAATTAGAAGTGTCAAACATTGACCATGCTATTTTTTCCTACTACACATCACATTACAACTAGCAAATTATATATGATTGAATCAATATACGTCAATGAAAAGATCAATAAATGGTCAGTGTTATCAAGATGCTTAGGGTTCTTTCTTTTTGTGTTGTTTCCTTTGGTAGGAACATGTTGGATGCTTTAACTCTTCTTTGTTCATGAACTATCCCAACTACCGCAATTTATACCCCATTTGGGCCCTTGGAGAATTTCATCGCCGCCTTCTTGCAAACAAGAAGTGATGCCAACAATATTGTTGATTTATTGTATTGTAATAAACTTTTAAACATGGTATAGAGGGTTTGCTGTAAATACATTTGCTCCCAAGAGCATAATGTGTATTTCTGTGAAAAGTGAAAGTAGCATAAATAAACAGCTTAACTCTGTTGTGAACATGGATGTGTTTCTTGTTTATGAAAATGAGTAACTTTTTATGTACGTGCCATGGTTGACACTTTCTTGTCAACAAATTCTCCAATATATAAAAAACAAAGTCCTTAATTAAAACTCCTTTTCTTTGGAAAACAAATTACAAACATGAACTCACATATACACATGAATACTTATCCCTATGAATGCTAGTATGCGTACTCTACCCATATTGACTTCTCTGAGAATGATACGAGAGATTTTATGATTGATGAATCATAAATGCATCGTTATTAAAACTTAACGGTAACCCATCGCTGAAAACATGATGGATGGACTAGCTAAAATACGAGCACACACTGCATTGGAGACGCTAATCTAGCCTAGGTGGGCAAGTTCCGTCTTAAAACTTAAAAGAACCTAGCCAACTAAAATTATTGTTAAAATACGAGCACACACGGTAACAGAAAGGGCCTAAAAATTATTCTACAAATCTAAGAATCTACTCAAAAAGGGCCAGACTCACTTTATATGTATGTGAGTTAAAAATTATTCACTCTTGCTCATTAGCATTAACCGTTAAGTAAATATTACATGTCTTTTTTTAGGGCAAGTAAATATTACAGGTCTGCCAACATGAAGATGAAGTCATGCTAGGGCTTGGGAATTAAAAGTGATGAATGGGCCGAAACAAGTCATGGGCTTTAGTAAACCACAATCGAGCATCGCAAGCGTGAGAAAGCAGCAAAATCGGATTATCATGACAGCAGCAGTATGACTTGTGCTACGATCACACATCCATCCATTGAGATTTGATTTCCTATAGCATCAACTGCATAATAACATTGTGAGCCATCACCTACAAAGGCCGGTGGTTAAAACTATTGAATTTTAGCTTCCTCGAGGGGCACTTGCACTTGATATCACTACGCTGAACCCAGCACAGCATAGGAGTAGGCACACATCCATATAGTTCTCAACCCCTAGGGCGTGTTCAGTTCGAGAAAAACGAGTGAATAGTTAAAAAAATACATTGGGTTACGTGTATAGAAAAAAATTGACACAGTTTTTTAAAACTTTTTGGAAAACTTTTCCAGTAAGAGTCCACGCTGATAAATGTCACCGAGGCTGAATGTGACAGGCAGCTGCCAGGGTCGCGGGGCTATAGACAGGGCAGGAACACGGCGCGCGGGAACCTCCTGCTCCTGCGCGAGCGGCACCTGGCGGCGGAGGTCAAAGACCAGCATGGCGTCAGTGGTGATGAGAGATGCCTGCAGCCCAGCGAAGCGAGCGCCGCGAGTAGCGCGTTCACGGATGTCTTGGGGAGCTCAAGGTGGAGAGCAGGAGGGCGTCGCTGCATCGACGACGCCATCGATCTGGGGGACAGGGCGAGCGGCCGCGAGCGGCGCAGCCTGGTCCGTGATCCCAGGGAGGCATTGATATTCTATCCTTCTGGCGTCCATGGCGGCGGCCGGCGGGCACACACCGACAGGCCGGCGGTGGCGGCGGCGAGCGCGAGCCCGTGAGCAAGGCCGGCGGTGGCGGCGGCGAGCGCGAGCCCGTGAGCAGCAGAGCGCTCGCCGCTGGCTTGGGGACTCGATGCAGAGGTCCAGGACGGTGGATTTGCGCCGGCGATGTCAACCGGCAGCCCAACGCCAGGGGCGGACGGTATGTCAGATACCGTCCGGGGGTGGACGGTAAATGAAATACCGTCCACCCTGGGTTGCCTAAGAGGCGTCGGATCGAATATCTGTGGTTGAGATTTTCCATGCATGTAACAAGCGGAGCCGCCTTTCTTCTTCCTGCCGCTCTGTCTCCGCCACTCGCCATTCCCGTCGGCAAATCCGGCGGTACGGTGACGCAGGTAGCAGCCGCGAGTCCGGTGACGCCATGGTCAGTCACCTCGGCCTCCGACCGCCGTGGGGGTTGACGCGGACGAACACCGCGGAGGTGTCTCTGGTCCGTTGAAGTCTGTGGGCCTGGTCGCTGTGAAGTCCATTTTCCCATGACTCAAGGTCACAGTCTATCTCGATTATGGGCATTGCAAGTCGGCCGCATCTCAAGCAGTTCATCTGTGAGACTGTGACAGAGAACGGAGTTGCGTCATGGCGCCAGAGAAGCACGTAGCAGAGACAAAAGCGTGCTGAAATGCAGTCGCGGTGAAGCAGATTCATTTAGGGACAGGACAGGAGCACGACAAGGGCACCACGCGGACATCCTGCTCCGATTCTAGCAGAGACGACAACTCACCAATCTTTTGCAGATCAAGGCAAAGAAACGGGCGCGACAGAGGATTCGCTTCCATGATGCATAAATTCATCTGAACTGGCGCTTGAGAATATAGCCACGACGACAGCATCTTTCATTACTGCGCCGCCGAGCCCGCACCGCACCGCATGTATATACCGGGCGCAGGACACGGCCGGGACCGGACCGCCGTCGAGACTGAAGCATGCACTGTGTCGCCGTGGACGATTGGAGTCACACGACATACGACAGCTAGCGTTTAGATCATCCCTGGCCGGCGGAAGTCCACGCCGAGGTGCAACGTACGGTCAGCTAGCTAACTAGCTATATATAGCTGCTGCCAGACGGGTACGGCCGTAGACATGTCAGTCAGGGAGCACGCGGACCTCCCTGCTCCCGCGAGAGCGGCAGCTTGCGGGGAGGTCAGACGGCATGGGCATGGTGCGGTGGCGACGAGGAACACCCGACGACATGCTTGTCTTCTTCGTTCTCGGCCTGACGCACGGACGTGGCAGCTTGCGGCGAAGCTCGTTCGGCATCTCGGCGTGGACGGTGATGAGGAGAGATGTCCGAGGAGGGTCCATTCGTTCGGCATCGGCGCGGCGGCCGGCGGGCACACACCGCCGGCACCGGCGGCGGTCGTCGTTGCATCAGAACGCTTGCCGGTGGCTTGGGGGACTCCAGGCGGAGGCCGAGGACGGCGCAGTCGCGCCGAAGATGCCAGCCGGCCGCCTACCGGCGAGCGGCAGCCTGGCAGCGCGCCGACGGCGCCAGGGACGGGCGAGCGGCGCGCGGCGCGGCGCGACGCCAGCCGCCAGGGGAGGACGGTATTTGAGATACCGTCCGGGGTGGACGGTAAATGAAATACCGTCCACCCTGGGTCGTCTAAGAGGCGTCGGATCGGACATCTGCGGCCACGATCGCAGCGCTATATTAACACGTGGAGCCGCCTTTCTTCTTCCTCGCGCTCTGTCTCCGCCACTCGCCGTTCCCGTCGGCAAATCCGGTGGTCCGGCCGGTGACGCAGGTACCAGCCGCGACCCGTGCGAGTAGAGCGCGGAGGCCGCGCCCCAGAACGCCAAGTTCAGTCGCCTCCGCCTCCGCCTGTATCCTGGCCGGTGAATGGGGATTGGGGAGGATCGACCTGCGTTCGAGTTGGGCGACACCGGCCGCCGTGGACCTTGACGCGGACGAACACCTCGGAGGTGCCGCTGGTCAGTTGAAGTCTGTGTGTCTGGTCACTGTGACGCTGTCGGCAATGGCGGATGGCATCGTTGCAGGACTCTCGCAGGGGCACATACACATAAGCTGTTAATGCAGAGATTTCGCGGAGCTGGCGTTCAGTTCCTCCATTCCATGATAGATTGGTAGTGAGATGATGAAGACTGGGAATTTTAATGGGATGCTTCACGGATGTGTAGGTCAGATGGCATCGGCATGGTGCCGCGGCGGCGACGGACACCCGACGGCCGACGCCATGCTTGCCTCTTCTCGGCCTCGCCGTCGTCCACGGCGACGGGAGCAGCCGCCGGCTCGGCGTCGTTGGAGTTTCCAGCAAGCTGACGAGCGAGCGCGGCCGTGTCTAGAGAAGAATAACGCTCGCCGGTGGCTTCGGAGACTAAGGTGGAGGCCATGGGGGCGTGGCAGCGCCGACGAAGTCCGCTGGGTGGACGGCGGCGCGACGCCAGGGGCGGACGGTACCGTCCGGGGGTGGACGGTAAATGAAATACCGTCCACCCCAGATTCCCTCTCAGCCGTCCGATCGGACACAGGTGGCTAAGATCGTCACGCATAATGATCCGAAAGGGGGCCGTTTCTCTTCTTCCTCGCGCGCTCCCGGCTCGACCGGTCGCCGTCCGTCCCCATCGGCGATTCCGGTGGCGCAGGCAGCAGCCACGAGAGCTCGCGGCGGAGCTGAGACCGCGCCCCCGAATGCCAAGCTTCTCGCCGGTGAATGGGGGATCGACCGCCTTTGGGATCCCAGGCCGGCCGGCGGCGGCGTGGACGACCTGTATGTTGGTGCGGATGAACAAGTCTCTGTATGTACTTGGTCGATTCCTGCCATCAATGGCGGGTGGTGTACTGTGGGATTCGTAGTTGCTGCAGAGTTCACTCGAATTTCAGCTGAATTCACACATCACAGCGTAAACAACTACAGTAGTACATTATCACCAGCTCCCTCCAGGGGCTTGGTGGCACTTGTTGAACAGAACAGCAGCCAAAGGGTAGTTCCTCCTGACAGCATCAAAGAATGCTGGAACACAGTCATGTTCTCTCTTTTTTAAAGTATGCAGTCCTGTTCAAGCAGATTCGCACGCAAAGCGTATCAATGGATCATGGGAGTGAGAAAGCACAGCCCACTAGATCGGATCGTGGTGAGTACCATTGGAACTCAAATGTACATAATCGGAATTTATACTTTCCTCTGCCTCGACATCTTGTCGGATTTCATGAAAAATCTGTACGAAGACGCCGTTGTCATGTATACGAGCTAGAATGTAAAACTAAACAATTCCAATCCACGAGGATCTAATCTCTGTGCCCTCTATTGCACTGGGGCCTATCAAGATCACTAGTATACTTCAATCCTGCTGGCTGCTGTAGTTTCATTGGAACTGCAACTTCCTTGAGGGAGCGATCCCCCATACGTGTTATCTCAATATCTGAATTGCTGCATACAGGGGATCACTATCCACAACCACAATTGTTTCAGATTCAGTAGCTTCCGACGCACGCACGCGGCGGCTCACATCGCTGCGGCGGAGGTCGTTCCGGCATCGGCATGGCCGGTGGTGAGGAGAGATATCCGAGGAGCGTCGATTGATTCAGCATCGACGCGGCGGCCGGCGGGCACACACCGTCGGCGCCGGCGGCGGTCGTTGGGCAGCAGGCCGACGACCGACGGACCGAGCGCGAGCACGTATGCATCAGAACGCTCGCCGGTGGCTCGGGGGACTCCAGACGGAGGGCGAGGACGGCGGAGTTGCGCCGGCGATGCCAGCCGGCGAGCCGAAGCCTGGCAGCGCGACGCCAGCGGTGGACGGTATTTGAGATACCGTCCAGGGCGGACGGTAAATGAAATACCGTCCACCCTGGGTTGCCTAAGAGCCGTCAGATTGGACATCTGCGGCCACGATCGCAGCGCTATATTAACACGTGGAGCTGCCTTTCTTCTTCCTGGCGCTGTCTCCGCCACTCGCCGTTCCCGTCGGCAAATCCGGTGGTCCGGCCGGTGACGAAGGTACCAGCCGCGACCCATGCGAGTAGAGCGCGGAGGCGGCGCCCCCGAACGCCAAGGTCAGTCGCCTCCGCCTCCGCCTGTATCCTGACCGGTGAATGGGGATTGGGGAGGATCGAGCTCGCCGACACCGGCCGCCGCGGAGGTGCCGCTGATCAGTTCAAGGCTGTGCCGCCGCCCACGAATCCACGATGCGGCAATGGCGGATAGCATCGTGGATTCGTGGGGGCGATATACGCTGGTGATGCAGAGAGTTCACGGAGCTGCCGTTCACTTCCTCTGTTCCAACCTTGTGCAGATCATGGCAAAGAAATCTAGCGTGTCGGGACTCGGGATAGGATTCCATTCCACGACAGATTGACAGTGACATGATGAAGACTGAAAAGTTTAATTGGATGCTTCAAGCCTTCACTGATGCTTCGGAATCCTATTTATACTGATCAATTGTGCAAAGCAGAGCTAGTTCAGCAGCATCGATCATGAACATTGGCTGAAGTCCACGCCGAGGTACATCTATCATCTTTTTTTTTTTTTGCTCAGGTACATCTATCATCTGTGACTGAAGTTTAGCGATATCCTGTGAGTACTACAGACCAATGGGATGCACCACAGATGCTACAGGGATCAGACTTTGGAGTGCTATATTGATTCGGTCTGTCTGGTACAACTTCAGCATCGCCCAATCATCTCTTTCTTTTTTGCAGCAAGTACATGTACATCTATCATCTGTGTTTTCAGTTTTGTACTGCAGCTTGCTACATATCGGAGCTTGGCACTTTCATTTCATTACTCTTCTTGTTCTCATTTAAGTACCAAGTGTTGAAGCAACGAATAAGTATATCAATTATACCTATATTGTTCAAACCAACCTTTTCTTCATATGAATGTCAAAGGACAGCACCTTGGTTAGAGGTAAGTGTATATCAATTATACCTATATTAGGTCAACTCAATCATGTTCCCGTCAACCTAGATAATTATGAACTATGAACATTTTTATGAACAAGCAAGGGCATTACTTAATTTTTTGGATATCCACTGTATGGACCCACCAATTAGTGGAAATTTTTAGTTAATCAGATTAGCTTATGTGTCACTACACATGCAATCCATTCATCTAACACCTTTACAATTGGAAGATCAAATGGTTCCCATCAATTGTATGGGTGTTTACTTTTAAATCAAGGGATTAAATCGTCTTGTATAATAGAGCTTGTACAATATAGTTTGTTTGTGAATCAAATCAATTGGTTTTGCATTAATATGGCACGACTAAATAAAACATTGGCTACTTTCCTCCTCCATGCATATTGTTTAGCAGTCATTTGATGACAGTATGCCATTACATGCTCTGATGTTGTATGATCCCATATCACTTTCCCGGAGGATCATGTGTGTTACTCTACCCAATATGGAAATATAGAAACTTTTGTCCTTTGTTGTTAGTGGCTTCAGGCACTATAAGCTTATAACTATATTGGAAGGAGTAGAAATACCATACAAATTGTTATGTGCTTCTTGTACAGAACACCACTCCTAGAGGCTTAGGGGCCGGGGGCACACCAATAGTGTTAAAATGTTCTTGTTAGCATCTGAATTGTATAAATGTGCACCTCTCTTGAGAAGACGATAATAGGAGAATTTTAAAGTTTTACCTATTTTATTGAAATTTTCGAGTATCATATGCCATATATTGTCTTTGCACAAATGTCCAAAACAAAGGGTGTTTTGCCATTCGTAGCATTAACAAACGATGTTGCTCACCAAATTCCAACACTGAATGGATGATTTTCTACAATCCCTCTTCATCATAACATATTGTAACTGCATGTGTACTAACATGTATTTTATGTGAAAACTTAGACTCTCAATCCTTCCGAGAGTTTTGTGAATATTGTCGTAAGAGATCAAATACCACTTAACATCTATTACCAAGCTTTTATATTTTCCAACTTACTTAAGAAAACAAATTCCTGGAATGTCAATTGGCAGATACATTGAGTGTACATCATCAGTACTTGAAGCTTTTATATTGTTCAAAGAGTTGTATCCTTCTTACCATACCCATGAGATAGAACAAATTGTAAAGAACGCTGCCATGTTTATTGAGAACAAACAGAGGAAGGATGGTTCATGGTAAGTAAAATTCTGTAATCCCAACATATGCAAATGACTTTCAACTTGCATGATTTGCAACTTTTGTATATTTTGTAGGTTTGGCACTTGGGGTATATGTTTCACACAAGGAGCATTTTTTGCAGTAAAAGGATTAGTTCATGCTGGGCATACTTATGAAACTAGTTCTGCCATCAACAAAGCATGCAATTTTTTGTTGTCAAAGCAACAAACTACAGGTGGACGGGGGGAAAACTATCTTTCAAGTAGAACAGGGGTAAATGTTCTCTTCTTGCCACCAAAGATATATGCTCCCCTTTGGAATTAAAAATTAATTTAAATTAAGATTTTGTATGCATAGAACTATGTGATAGATGTATAGTGCTAATTTTAAATATGAACAGTATTGCGATACATTTTCTATTTACGAACACCAAGCTAATAAGCTCTCACATTTTTTTTGAAACTGTAAGCTCTCACATATCAATAGACATATTGAAACCATCACTACGGGAAATCCGTGTTTGCCGTGTGCCCGTGGTACGGCACACGGCAAACTCCTGTTTGCCGTCGCAGTGTTTGCCGTGTGCCATTTTGCACATGGCAAAGCCAAAAGCACACGGCGAAGGCTTTTGCCGTGTGCCTTTCAGGCTTTGCCGTGTGCCCCTGGCACACGGCAAATACCCTGTTTCCCGTAGTGCATATAACAATAGCGTGTAAAGTTTTATCTCTAGTCTCCATCTTTACCACAATCCTGGTATGAGGCTACCACCTTAAGGGTTAGAGGCTGAGCACACCCATGGGTGCAGCCCCTACTATGGAGGCCCGATTCTTTTGTCACCAACAGTGATGTTTTCTACTCCACAATTTAACAGAATTATGTTGATGGAGGTACTCCTCATGTAGTGAACACTGCTTGGGCAATGCTAGCTTTGATTTATGCTGGACAGGTTTGTTAATTATTCTTCCTAGGAAGGCACATTGATATGCTATTTCTATAAACTATTTTATAAACGCATATTATTAGTTTTTTGAAAATGCATTATGTGATGAATGATCTTGTATGTTTGACATTCTACCTAGGTTGAGCGAGATCCAATACCACTATACGGTGCGGCAAGAGAACTTATTAACATGCAGCTAGACACTGGAGACTTTCCCCAGCAGGTAAGTTTTAAGTTTAACTAGTGCGATAAAATTTAGAAAATAATATTCTTATACATGAACTTGGAACATTCCTGGTAAAATTTATATTACTGCAGAAACCTAAAAGCATGCATGTCAAAATTAGAAGTGTCAAACATTGACCATGCTATTTTTTCCTACTACACATCACATTACAACTAGCAAATTATATATGATTAAATCAATATACGTCAATGAAAAGATCAATAAATGTCAGTGTTATCAAGATGCTTAGGGTTCTTTCTTTTTGTGTTGTTTCCTTTGGTAGGAACATGTCGGATGCTTTAACTCTTCTTTGTCCATGAACTATCCCAACTACCGCAATTTATACCCCATTTGGGCCCTTGGAGAATTTCATCGCCGCCTTCTTGCAAACAAGAAGTGATGCCAACAATATTGTTGATTTATTGTATTGTAATAAACTTTTAAACATGGTATAGAGGGTTTGTTGTAAATACATTTGCTCCCAAGAGCATAATTTGTATTTCTTTGAAAAGTGAAAGTAGCATAAATAAACAACTTAGCTCTGTTGTGAACATGGATGTGTTTCTTGTTTATGAAAATCAGTAACTTTTTATGTACGTGCCATGGTTGACACTTTCTTGTCAACAAATTCTCCAATATATAAAAAACAAAGTCCTTAATTAAAACTCCTTTTCTTTGGAAAACAAATTACAAACATGAACTCACATATACACATGAATACTTATCCCTATGAATGCTAGTATGCGTACTCTACCCATATTGACTTCTCTGAGAATGATACGGGAGATTTTATGATTGATGAAGTCATCATAAATGCATCGTTATCAAAACTTAACGGTAACCCATCGCTGTAAACATGATGGATGGACTAGCTAAAATACGAGCACACACTGCATTGGAGACGCTAATCTAGCCTAGGTGGGCAAGTTCCGTCTTAAAAGAACCTAGCCAACTAAAATTATTGTTAAAATACGAGCACACACGGTAACAGAAAGGGCCTAAAAATTATTCTACAAATCTAAGAATCTACTCAAAAAGGGCCAGACTCACTTTATATGTATGTGAGTTAAAAATTATTCACTCTTGCTCATTAGCATTAACCATTAAGTAAATATTACATGTCTTTTTTAGGGCCAAGTAAATATTACAGGTCTGCCAACATGAAGATGAAGTCATGCTAGGGCTTGGGAATTAAAAGTGATGAATGGGCCGAAACAAGTCATGGGCTTTAGTAAACCACAATCGAGCATCGCAAGCGTGAGAAAGCAGCAAAATCGGATTATCATGACAGCAGCAGTATGACTTGTGCTACGATCACACATCCATCCATTGAGATTTGATTTCCTATAGCATCAACTGCATAATAACATTGTGAGCCATCACCTACAAAGGCCGGTGGTTAAAACTATTGAATTTTAGCTTCCTCGAGGGGCACTTGCACTTGATATCACTACGCTGAACCCAGCACAGCATAGGAGTAGGCACACATCCATATAGTTCTCAACCCCTAGGGCGTGTTCAGTTCGAGAAAAACGAGTGAATAGTTAAAAAAATACATTGGGTTACGTGTATAGAAAAAAATTGACACAGTTTTTTAAAACTTTTTGGAAAACTTTTCCAGTAAGAGTCCACGCTGATAAATGTCACCGAGGCTGAATGTGACAGGCAGCTGCCAGGGTCGCGGGGCTATAGACAGGGCAGGAACACGGCGCGCGGGAACCTCCTGCTCCTGCGCGAGCGGCACCTGGCGGCGGAGGTCAAAGACCAGCATGGCGTCAGTGGTGATGAGAGATGCCTGCAGCCCAGCGAAGCGAGCGCCGCGAGTAGCGCGTTCACGGATGTCTTGGGGAGCTCAAGGTGGAGAGCAGGAGGGCGTCGCTGCATCGACGACGCCATCGATCTGGGGGACAGGGCGAGCGGCCGCGAGCGGCGCAGCCTGGTCCGTGATCCCAGGGAGGCATTGATATTCTATCCTTCTGGCGTCCATGGCGGCGGCCGGCGGGCACACACCGACAGGCCGGCGGTGGCGGCGGCGAGCGCGAGCCCGTGAGCAAGGCCGGCGGTGGCGGCGGCGAGCGCGAGCCCGTGAGCAGCAGAGCGCTCGCCGCTGGCTTGGGGACTCGATGCAGAGGTCCAGGACGGTGGATTTGCGCCGGCGATGTCAACCGGCAGCCCAACGCCAGGGGCGGACGGTATGTCAGATACCGTCCGGGGGTGGACGGTAAATGAAATACCGTCCACCCTGGGTTGCCTAAGAGGCGTCGGATCGAATATCTGTGGTTGAGATTTTCCATGCATGTAACAAGCGGAGCCGCCTTTCTTCTTCCTGCCGCTCTGTCTCCGCCACTCGCCATTCCCGTCGGCAAATCCGGCGGTACGGTGACGCAGGTAGCAGCCGCGAGTCCGGTGACGCCATGGTCAGTCACCTCGGCCTCCGACCGCCGTGGGGGTTGACGCGGACGAACACCGCGGAGGTGTCTCTGGTCCGTTGAAGTCTGTGGGCCTGGTCGCTGTGAAGTCCATTTTCCCATGACTCAAGGTCACAGTCTATCTCGATTATGGGCATTGCAAGTCGGCCGCATCTCAAGCAGTTCATCTGTGAGACTGTGACAGAGAACGGAGTTGCGTCATGGCGCCAGAGAAGCACGTAGCAGAGACAAAAGCGTGCTGAAATGCAGTCGCGGTGAAGCAGATTCATTTAGGGACAGGACAGGAGCACGACAAGGGCACCACGCGGACATCCTGCTCCGATTCTAGCAGAGACGACAACTCACCAATCTTTTGCAGATCAAGGCAAAGAAACGGGCGCGACAGAGGATTCGCTTCCATGATGCATAAATTCATCTGAACTGGCGCTTGAGAATATAGCCACGACGACAGCATCTTTCATTACTGCGCCGCCGAGCCCGCACCGCACCGCATGTATATACCGGGCGCAGGACACGGCCGGGACCGGACCGCCGTCGAGACTGAAGCATGCACTGTGTCGCCGTGGACGATTGGAGTCACACGACATACGACAGCTAGCGTTTAGATCATCCCTGGCCGGCGGAAGTCCACGCCGAGGTGCAACGTACGGTCAGCTAGCTAACTAGCTATATATAGCTGCTGCCAGACGGGTACGGCCGTAGACATGTCAGTCAGGGAGCACGCGGACCTCCCTGCTCCCGCGAGAGCGGCAGCTTGCGGGGAGGTCAGACGGCATGGGCATGGTGCGGTGGCGACGAGGAACACCCGACGACATGCTTGTCTTCTTCGTTCTCGGCCTGACGCACGGACGTGGCAGCTTGCGGCGAAGCTCGTTCGGCATCTCGGCGTGGACGGTGATGAGGAGAGATGTCCGAGGAGGGTCCATTCGTTCGGCATCGGCGCGGCGGCCGGCGGGCACACACCGCCGGCACCGGCGGCGGTCGTCGTTGCATCAGAACGCTTGCCGGTGGCTTGGGGGACTCCAGGCGGAGGCCGAGGACGGCGCAGTCGCGCCGAAGATGCCAGCCGGCCGCCTACCGGCGAGCGGCAGCCTGGCAGCGCGCCGACGGCGCCAGGGACGGGCGAGCGGCGCGCGGCGCGGCGCGACGCCAGCCGCCAGGGGAGGACGGTATTTGAGATACCGTCCGGGGTGGACGGTAAATGAAATACCGTCCACCCTGGGTCGTCTAAGAGGCGTCGGATCGGACATCTGCGGCCACGATCGCAGCGCTATATTAACACGTGGAGCCGCCTTTCTTCTTCCTCGCGCTCTGTCTCCGCCACTCGCCGTTCCCGTCGGCAAATCCGGTGGTCCGGCCGGTGACGCAGGTACCAGCCGCGACCCGTGCGAGTAGAGCGCGGAGGCCGCGCCCCAGAACGCCAAGTTCAGTCGCCTCCGCCTCCGCCTGTATCCTGGCCGGTGAATGGGGATTGGGGAGGATCGACCTGCGTTCGAGTTGGGCGACACCGGCCGCCGTGGACCTTGACGCGGACGAACACCTCGGAGGTGCCGCTGGTCAGTTGAAGTCTGTGTGTCTGGTCACTGTGACGCTGTCGGCAATGGCGGATGGCATCGTTGCAGGACTCTCGCAGGGGCACATACACATAAGCTGTTAATGCAGAGATTTCGCGGAGCTGGCGTTCAGTTCCTCTGTTCCAGTCTTCTGTGTCGGGATAGGATTCCATTCCATGATAGATTGGTAGTGAGATGACGAAGACTGGGAATTTTAACGGGATGCTTCACGGATGCTTCGGAGTTCGGAGTCCTACGCTGAAGGATGAGATGTGCAACAGTGCAAGACTGCAACTTCAGCAGCATCGTTCATTTGAATATTGCTCAAAAGTTTTGGCTGAAGTTCACGCCGAGGCACATCTATCAGCTGTGGCTGAAGTTTAGCAGCATCCCATGACCATGAGTAGTACAGAGCAATGGGATGCACCACAGTCCACAGGTATTACACAGATCAGACTTCAGAGTTCAGAGTTCTATACTGATTCGGTCTATCTGCTACAAGTTCAGCAACACCGATCGTCTGTTTTTTTTTTCCAGCAAGTACGTCTATCATCTGTGATTTTCAGTTTTGCACTACAGCTTGCTATTCAGAAGAGACTTGCAAGTCTCTTCTGAATAGCAGGCTTTACCATTTGTTCCAGTAAGTTTCGGCAACTCCACTCCCCAATTGTTGTTTGTGCCAACTACTACAGTCCTAATTGGGTGATGAAGGGAAAGGGAAATGTAGGCTTAAGCCTTTTCTGTTTGGCTATTGTGGTGTGGGGGTTATGGACAACAAGAAATAAGTATGCTATTGAAGGGGTGTTTCCAATAAAGCCAGTAGAGATCTTATTCAGAATACATATGTGGTTGCAGAGATGGCAAATCCTGCTTAAAGAAGAAGAGCGCACGACGCTGGAGGAGACGACCAAGAAGATGAAGATTTGGGTGAAAGACTTCCTGAAGGAATGCAAGGAGCGACAAAACCCAGAGAATTTTCTGTAGCTCTCGCAGTTTTGTGCTTGTAATCAATATGCGATGGGTAGGTCATTAGATCTAAAACTGGCATCCCCAGTGACTCTGTATCAAAATGTTATTTGCCTTCTATAAAAGCAGGGGCAATCCTTTATCAAAAAAAGTGCGACGTTTGAGCTTCAGGCTCATCCAAACAATAATTCTTGCTGTGCTCCAATTGCATGGGGCAACACAAAAGGTGAAAGGACTGACAGTATCTGTTCCTTTCAAATTTGTGAAGAACAGTGTTGATCCGGACAGCAACAATAATTTGAACCATCGAGACTGAAGCACGCAGATGCAGATCGTGGCACGGACATACAACCCCAGCAACGTCTCCATGTCCGTGAACGATTGGAGTCACGCGACGGCGTTTGCATCATCCCTGGCAGGCCAAAGTCCACTACTAGATCGGATCGTGGTGAGTACCATTGGAAGTCAAATGTACATAATCGGAATATCTTTATTATACTTTCCTCTGCCTCGACATCTTGTCGGATTTCATGAAAAAACTGTACGAAGACACCGTTGTCATAAGAGTCGGCCTCAGCTGCTGCACGCAAGCGCCATGCCAAAGGATGGCCATGAGGGACGCGGCTGCGGAACTGTGCTTGATCAGAGATGCATGCGCTCGTGCCTGCGGTCAGTGAGAGTATGGGAGTCCAAGTGTTCTGTACTTTTCTGAACTTATTTACCTTCATTGCAGACTTGTGAGGAGGATTGTATGCATTCAGAACCCAAATTGTTCTCACAAACTCGATCACCATTTCACTAGGCTGCCTATCTTTTTGTAACACACTGGTACGATATCACCAGGTAGGTGGGCATCTCTCTCCCTGAATTGTTGGGGAAAAAAATCAATCAAATCCTGTCCACTGAATTTGCTTCCAAGATTCACTGATTTTTTTTCCTTTAAAAAAGATTCAGGCGCCATTTGTAGACGTGGAAATGTTTCTTTCTGCTGTTTGTTTTACCCCGGCCCTTCAACCGTGGATGGCTTTTACTCGCAGCTGATCGCAGTGCACGCATAAAGCTTTCTTAGCAGGTCTTGCAAAGAAACATTAACAAACAGCACTAGATGAATATGAAAAGAACGTGAGTTGCAGGGCATCAGAGAAGCTCGATCGATCGTGTCAGAGATGAAGAGACATCTGAAATGCAGTCCCCACTAGAGCAGATTCGTTCATACGTCAATGCCAAGCATTCACCCTCACTTTCATCTTCCATCAGGGGCGTTTGCGCACACTTTTGTGAAATGTCGGGATCGCGCGACAGCCCCTGATTGGCGTGGACAGAGCAGCAGGGGGCCATGAGCACGCACGAATGCGGCGGCGGCGCACGCACGCGACGGCTCACATCGCTGCGGCGGAGGTCGTTCCGGCATCGGCATGGCCGGTGGTGAGGAGAGATATCCGAGGAGCGTCGATTCATTCAGCATCGACGCGGCGGCTGGCGGGCACACACCGTCGGCGCCGGCGGCGGTCGTTGGGCAGCAGGCCGACGACCGACGGACCGAGCGCGAGCACGTATGCATCAGAACGCTCGCCGGTGGCTCGGGGGACTCCAGGAAGGAGGGCGAGGACGGCGGAGTTGCGCCGACGATGCTAGACGGCGAGCCGAAGCTGGCAGCGCGACGCCAGGGGTGGACGGTATTTGGGATACCGTCCGGGACGGACGGTAAATGAAATACCGTCCACCCTGGGTTGCCTAAGAGCCGTCGGATCGGACATCTGCGGCCACGATCGCAGCGCTATATTAACACGTGGAGCTGCCTTTCTTCTTCCTCGCGCTCTGTCTCCGCCACTCGCCGTTCCCGTCGGCAAATCCGGTGGTCCGGCCGGTGACGCAGGTACCAGCCGCGACCCATGCGAGCAGAGCGCGGAGGCCGCGCCCCCGAACGCCAAGGTCAGTCGCCTCCGCCTCCGCCTGTATCCTGACCGGTGAATGGGGATTGGGGAGGATCGAGCTGCGTTCGAGTTCGCCGACACCGGCCGCCGCGGAGGTGCCGCTGATCAGTTCAGGGCTGTGTGCCTGGTCGCTGTCGGCAATGGCGGATAGCATCGTTGCAGGATTCATAGGGGCCGATATACGCTGGTGATGCTGATGCAGAGAGTTCAATGGAGCTGTCCGTTCACCTTCCTATTTTCCAACCTTGTGCAGATCATGGCAAAGAAATCTAGCGTGTCGGGACTCGGGATAGGATTCCATTCCACGACAGATTGACAGTGACATGATGAAGACTGAAAATTTTAATGGGATACTTCAAGCCTTCAGTGATGGTTTGCAATCCTATTTATACTGATCAATTGTGCAAAGCAGAGCAGGTTCAGCAACGTCGATCATCTGAATATTGGCTGAAGTCCACGCCGAGGTACATCTATCATCTGTGACTGAAGTTTAGCGGTATCCTGTGAGTACTACAGACCAATGGGATGCACCACAGATGCTACAGGGATCAGACTTTGGAGTGCTATACTGATTCGGTCTGTCTGGTACAACTTCAGCATCGCCCGATCATCTCTTTCTTTTTTGCAGCAAGTACATGTACATCTATCATCTGTGTTTTCAGTTTTGTACTGCAGCTTGCTACATATCGGAGCTTGGCACTTTCATTTCATTACTCTTCTTGTTCTCATTTAAGTACCAATTTGTAGGTGCAAGTCTCTTCTGAAGAGCAGGCTTTACCATTTGTTCCAGCAAGTGCGATGTTTGAGCTTCAGGCTCATCCAAAAAACGAAACTTGCTGTGCTCCAGTTGCATGGGGCAATACAAAAGGTGAAAGGACTGACAGTATCTGTTCCTTTCAAATTTGTGAAGAAGAGTATTGATCTGCACTGCAACAAGAATTTAATTCATCGAGACTGAATCACGCAGATGCAGATCGCGGCACGGACATACAACCCCAGCAACGTCTCCATGTCCGTGAACGATTGGAGTCACGCGACGGCGTTTGCATCATCCCTGGCAGGCCAAAGTCCACTCCGAGGTGCGACGGGCCGCAGACATGACCTGCGAGAGCGGCAGCTTGCAGCGGCGGAGGTCATACGCCGTCGGCATGGTGCCGCGGCGGTGAGGGACACCAGACGCCATGCTTGCCTCTTCTCGGCCTCGACGTCGTCCACGGCGACAGCCACAGCCGGCTCGGAGTCGTTGGAGTTTCCAGCAAGCCGACGAGCGAGCGCGGCGGAGTCTAGAGAAGAATAACGCTCACCGGTGGCTTCGGGGACTTGAGGCGGAGGCCGGGGGGGCGTGGGAGCGCCGACGATGTCCGCCGGGTGGACGGCGGCGAGCGGCAGCGCGACGCCAGGGGCGGACGGTATTTGAGATACCGTCCGGGGGTGGACGGTAAATGAAATACCGTCCACCCCAGATTCACTCTGAGCCGTCCAATCGGAGACAAGTGGTTAAGATCGTCGTGCTTAATGACTCATGGGGGGTCCTTTCTTCTTCCTCCTCGCGCGCTTCAGATGCTCGATCGGTCGTCGTCCCCATCGACGACGACGATTCCGGTGGCGGAGCTGAGGCCGCGCCCCTGAATGCCAAGCTCCTTGATGACGATTGGAGGATCGACCGCGTTTCGGATCCCAGTCCGACGGCGTGGACCCGTTGATGCGGATGAACGCCGCCTATGTGGGAATTGGGATCGATGGACGCGAGATCAAGTCTCTGTACTTGTCCATCCTGTCGTCAATGGTGAAGAGTTCAAAGGGTTGAGAGCTCCAATTCCTGTAGTTTGTATGGAATCAGTCGAATTTCAACTCGATTACATACATCACATTGTAAATAACTACGTTATCACCAGCTGCCTCGAGAGGTTTGTGGCAGCAGCCAAAGGGTTCACCTGGACAGAGAACGCAGGTTGCAGTGCATCAGGAGCCTCCTGACGTTCTGGGGCCCTTCGTCGGGAGCAGTGGAGCGCCTTGGCCGACTTGGGGTGCCTCATCCGCTCCGCCTTCCCGTCGCCCCCGGATAGCGCGGGCAGGATGTTAGAGAAGCTTTCCGCCGGCATCGACAGGATGGCCGCCAGCGCCAGCGCCGCCAACGCCATCATATTCACATCCCCCTAGGCGGCAAGACAGCACCGCCGAGGCCTCGCAGAATCTACGCCTTGTGGGGGAGCGTAGATTGACTAGCGTTCTGGCGTCCACGGCGGCGGCGAGCGCGAGCACGTCTGCAGCAGAACGCTCGCCGGTGGCTCGGGGGCTCCAGGGGGAGGGTGATCACGGCAGAGTTGCGCCGGCGATGCCAGCTGGACGCCAGACTGCGAGTGGCAAGGCTGGCCGCTCGACGCGAGGGGGTGGACGGTATCCCAGATAGCGTCCGGGGGTGGACCGTCGGATCGGGCACCTGCGGCCAAGATCTACCACGCATAATGCTTTTCGTTTCCTTCTTCCTCCTCGCTCGCGCGCTTGTCCGTCGCGGTCGTCCCCCTCGACGACTTCGGCGGTCGTTGCGCGGAGAAGCTGACGTCGTCAGCGTCGTACCTCAAAGCCACGACCGCGCCGCCTCCGCAGAATTTTTTTTTAAATTTAACCCTTTTTTTAATAATATTTTAACATTAACCCCACCAGAAATTTAATTTCAGTTTTGACCCTTTTGGACGCGCCTGTCAAGTTGGCGCGGCGAGCAGCCTTTGCCGCGCCAGTCAATTCTGCCGCGCCGATGCATGTGGCGCGTCAGGCTTGCCACGCTGGCTTCTCCGCTGACGAGGCAGCAGCATGGCTCGTGGTGGGGCCAGCCTTTGACGCGCCAGGCGGGCCGACGCGTCAAGGCTTGACGCGCCAGGCGGGCCGGCGCGGCAGGGACTTAACCCCGAGCGCGGCCCACTCTTTCTCCTCCCTCCCTTCTTCCTCCTCCAGACCCGCGCGCCTGCTGCTGCCGCCGGCGGCCGCCGCCGCCCCCATTCCCCCCAAATCCGGCGATTTGGGTTGGGAAAAGAGGGGAAAACATTCTCCACCTCGTGGTGAAGGTATTCCCCTACTTTTTTCCCTCGATTAGCTAGTGATTTGTGAGATATTTGCATGGATGTGTCCCTAGGGTTAGGTTTTTGATTTCGAAATGTGATGATTTAGAGGTTCGATTAATTGATATGGATGCTTTAGGGAGTCGCTATAGTTGCTCTGCTCGTGATTTTTACGTGTAGAAGTAGTTGCATGACTTGATTTTGTGAAATAATTTGGATTGTGTAGTGTAGTGTAGATAGTATAATTTCATCAATGTAGCTAAGTTATTTATATTTTGTATGTAATATTTCCTAATGGAGGTATGTGAAATGAATTGTATTTTGTAGATGGATCGTTTAGTTCGTATGTTTCATGGTGGTAGTGTGAAAGAGGATGGGGAGTTTGAGAAAATGAATGAGCAAGTAGAGTTGTTTGATTCGCCTCCAAGTTTGAATGATGTGGTTCAGCGTGTGATTAGCACACATGGTTGTCGTGCCGATGATGTGAAATTGAGAGGCCGATTTGATTGTGGGAAAGCTAGGTCACATTATGTGTTGATGGATTTGTCGTCCGATTCGCATTCGCATTCGCACTCCACAGTGGCAAAAAGGAGGATTACTAACTCTCTCTATTGCAGCAAGATCCTTATCCTCACTGCTCATTGGTGGAGGATTTGGCGGTGGAGGGACCCATCGACAAAACTCGTTATATGGCTTAATCTCAGTGCTTTCTATGTATGGGAAAAGACGGATTCTAGGATCAAACTTGTCTTTTCCATCTATCCACTGAAAGAAATAACATGAAACCCCTTTCTTAGGGTCCAGCACAAACTTGTTCCAACAACAATAATAAGCTCTCGCTGCGGTCTTTCTATGTCTGGATTGTGTCACCCAAGCAGGGACACCACAACGACATTCCGGTACAGGTAACGCAGGAGGCACAGGAGCGTCCTCATCAGCCTCATCGGGGTATTGCCCAAAGCCCATCATCTGTTGATAATATCGAGGGTTGTGCATCTCAACTACCTACACATTTCAGAAAATAGCAACTAATCATACCAATACTACCTTCACTTTCTTTTTCTACACATAACATAACCAATATAAAAAATGCACATACTCGCCCTCAGATCCACATGCACAACGATAACATTATCACTAGTACACCACACACCTATCAAACTAAGCATCCATTCAACCTAAAATAAAAAACCTAACCAAACCCTAACAATCAAAATACTACCCATACATGAGAAATGTAAAGAAAAAACTCGAAATAGATAAGGGTAATACCTTCCCTAAGCTGTGGGGTGTGATTCCCCTCACTTTTACCACCTAAAATCGTCGGCGGCGATGAATTTGTGGGGGGCGGCGCCGGAGGGGAGCAAGAGGAGGTGGTCTGGACGAGGAGGAAAGGGAGAGGAAGAGGAAGAGCAGGGCGCCGCACGGGATAATGAGCCAGCCGCGCCAGCCCGCCTGGCGCGTCAACACTGCCGCGCCTGTGCATGTGGCGCGTCAGGGCGGGTCCCGCGGAGCTCCAACGTGGCGGCCGAACGCGTGCGACGCCACCGTGGCATCCCTGACGCGCCGGTGCATGCGGCGCGGCAAAGGCTGCTCGCCGCGCCAACTTGACAGGCGCGTCCAAAAGGGTCAAAACTGAAATTAAATTTCTGGTGGGGTTAATGTTAAAATATTATTAAAAAAAGGGTTAAATTTAAAAAAAAATTCCTCCGGCACACGCTTGAGTCGGCGGCGGCCAGCGGGACGGCGTGCATGTGCGGCATGCTCCTCGACAAGGCCGCACTGCAGGCGTTCGGCGCGGCGCCCGAGCAGGGGATGGGCCTCGCGCTCGCCAAGCGGTGCGGCGTCACCGCCGACGCCTCCACCTGCGCCACCATCAGCTATGAACGCCACTGAGGCGCGAGGAGCAGTTGCTGGCCGGGGCGGCATGTAGGCAGCAGGAGTGCAGGCCGGACACTGGACACAGTAGCACGACGCGACGACGGCGGCGCACGCATGGCGGCTCCACGCCGGCATCCTGCTCCTTCGCGCACGCGCGGCAGGTCGATGAGTAGGTCGTACGGCACCGGCGAGGAGATGTTTATTCGTGCTCGCTGGAGTCCACGCACGGACCACGGCAACGGCCGACGGGCACAGCCGAGCCGGCGTCGCAGCGATTACGCCGGCGAGCGCTTATACAGCAGCACGTTCACGCGCTGAGGATGAGGACTAGGCAGATGAGCTCGAGGCAGAGGTCAGGAGGGCGTGGCGGGCGTCCGCGACCGGCGCGGCGCGACGCCAAGGGCGGACGGTATTTGTGATACCGTCCACCCTGGGTTGCCTAAGAAGCGTCGGATCGGACATCTACAGCCACGATCGTAGCGCATAATGACACGCGGGTTCCTAATCTTCTTCCTCGCGCGCTGGTGTCATGTTTAAAAATTTCTCCGCTTGGCGATTCCGGTCGCGTGGGTACAGGCCGTGAGAGCTCGCCGCGGCGGCGGCGGCGGCGGAGCTGAGGTGCGCGCCCCCGAATGCCATGGCCAGCGGCTCCCGGCCGGCTGTGGCCTGGCCGGTGAAGTCCCCTGACGTGTCAATGGTGGACTGTATCCTTCCAGGACTCGTATTTCAGGGCTGGCATTCAGTCAGTTCCTCTGTTCCAACCCTGTGCAGATCAAGGCAGGTAAAGTGATAGTGCCAGAAAAGACTTAGATTCCATGATGAAAAAAGACAGTGGATAGACCACTCTTTTTTTTCTGAAATCTCAAACAATTTATAGCTTTCCAAATGTACCATAACATGTAGCATTTCAGATCAATATCTTCAGAACAGCTCAAATGTTTGAAAATATTATATAGAATATCAGAGCAAGATCCTTGCAAAGAATCAGTTTTGATAGATAGAGAAGCAAACCAAACAGCCCTTGCAAAGTTACAGTGAGAGAACATATGCTCATCATTTCTGATCATGCTGCACTGTGCACAACTAGGAGTAATC
The DNA here is from genome assembly GCA_015476505.1 of Urochloa ruziziensis. NCBI lineage: Eukaryota > Viridiplantae > Streptophyta > Magnoliopsida > Poales > Poaceae > Urochloa > Urochloa ruziziensis. The sequence continues at coordinate 21,393,950 of CM027126.1, forward strand.
TTTTTCATTCTTCCGTGCACACGCTGAGCATTAGGAATATTTCTGGTGAGGAGTCCCCAAATAACATTTGAACTCGAGGAAGAATTTGTTTATTGGTCCAAATTAACTTAATGACAGCCAGTGCATGATTAGAGCGGTTTAGTTTACTTACTGTCAGTTGAATTTTATCTTGTTAGAGAGGCTTGTATGCACTTTGCGCTGCCCATATCCCCTTTTTGTTTGGCTTCTAAACTAGCATATCTTTTTTTAGATAAAAGGCTTATTGCCCTGCTTTATACTGAAAGCATATAGCAGTTTACTGGGAACACCAGTTTACAAAGAACAAAGTTTTGAACAAAAGGCTCTGGCACCATGGCCATAAGAGTTGACACTCTCTAAACCCCTCTAGACACAGACTAGCATATCTTTACATTTTCTGTGACATGGAATCGGGTGTGACATCACTCGAATTTCAACTGGATTACATACATCAGTGTAAATAACTACATTATCACCAGCTGCCTCGAGGGGCTTGTGGCACTTGTTGAACAGCAGCCAGAGGGTTCATCTGGACAGAGAACGCAAGTTGCAGTGCATCAAAGAACGCTCGTCGCAGAGATGATGCATGCTGGAACATAGTCCTATTCAAGCAGATTCACATGCAAGCATTCACTTGATCATTATTCGTTATAAAAGGCACAAAAACAGACAGGGTACTATGGATCTTGTGAAAAGTCAGCGGCGACGTCCTTACCTCTTCAAGCCAGCAGCTTTCCTCCGGAGCAGATAGATTGTCGAGAACAGCAGCGAGAACAGCAGCATACACTTGCCACTTGGTACAACAATATGTACTTTACCAAACTTCAAGCGGACCGAATGAAACCACCAAAACAAGGGATCAAACTGATTTACATCATGTTGGATGGCAGATTGAGTGGACTTTACTTGGACCTTTTTTAGGCTGTCATACACAGGAGCTGTGCCTGGAGCATCCTCATGTAGCGATGGTGGTGAGCCATTTGTAGAAGTGGAAAGGGTTCTCTCTGCTGTTTGTTTGACCCCTTCAACTGTGGATGGTTTTTTATTTGCAGCCAATCGCAGTGCATAAAGCTTTTTTAGTAGCTCCTGTAAAGATACATGAAGAAACAACTTGATGAAAAGGAATTCAGCAGCGAAACTTACCCAAAAGGAAGAATATCGTAGTGGGAGTTCAGAAAAGAAATAAAAAATATTTGGAACACTGTAAAAATCCCAAGCCGGCATGAAAACATGATTTGTAAACTAAAAAAAGGAAGCCAGCGAGCATGAAAAAAAAAACCCTGAGATATGAAACATCTATGGTCGGTAGCATTATCAAAAATATGTTACCGAAAAACAAACGTACCTGACGGCCTTGCTCAGTCAGATCTGCTTTTTCTGCCCATGAGATAGCAGTTTCAATCTTTTGGGAGACAATACAGAGGAATGTTACTGTATACAATTCTGCCACCTCAACATACTGCTTGGTTGACATAACAGATGTAACAACAGAACCATTTAAAGGGCTGTCTTGCTCTCCATTCAAAACATAAACTTCACCATCTGCATATCTCCATTTAGCTAGGTACTCCTCAAATATTGGTCTAAGCTCAGATACAGATCCTGCTGCCATTTGCATGGTAGCTCTATGAAGAGAAAGATAAAAGTTATTGACACACAAAAAAGGGGATACAGACATACAGTACAACTATACAAGTAAAAATAATGCATATAAGAATTATATATGAAAAATTACCCAGTAAGGAATACTTTAGCAGGTACTGATGCCACTGATCCAAACATCGTTTTAAGCTGAACAAACATCTCAGATGTCCTGGAAATTGAGCATAGCATGTTAAAGATGCTAGAACAAAAACCATCCGTAGAAGATCTACAACTATTGTGCAGGAAGAATTTATCCTAATCTATATTTAGGGAGACAATGCCTTTTCCTTTGGCAAGTCTTATGATTCCACTGAGACAGCCGATAATTTGTTATTTTTTACATCAGCATGTAGGCACAGCACATAAAAAAAACTCTGAATTCGATTCGTGCATAAAGTATTACCATAATAAAAGCAAATGAACAGCATTTACCTCCTGAGTTCTTTAAGTGCCTGGACAAGCACCATTCCTGCTGATTCAAGAATATCTAAGAGTTCATCATGGTCGCATTCAGTCTCCAAGGAAACTGTGTGTGTTTGATCAGACACAGATAAAGCTGTAGATACAGCCTGCTCGAACAATCCGCTAAGTAGATACCTGCGCAATGGGGATGCTCAACAGGTTAGCAGACAAGCCAGAGGGGGGGGGAGGGGGGGGGGGGGGTTGAATAAAAATGCAACCTAACATGCATAGTTGTAAACACAATAGCAAATTGTGTCCAGGTGCTCAATCAATGAAGAAACTGAAACCCCAACAAGTCCCTGGTGTGATAACCACGTTAGCTATAACAAGATTCCTGTCCTTTTAGAGTTTAAACTGAACCGACCAAGTTCATCATCAGTCTTCATAGATTTGTACCCATTGTAGTGCTAGAGTAACAGCAACGAGGTGGCCAAAAACAGAGTAACAGGGTAGGCAGTGATTTTGTGGAGTGGTTTAAGTAGATACAGATACTAGACATATATAGTATTGTGGGAAACCTAATTACCAGGGACCACACGGTAGCAGAAAAATAAACAGAAATTGAAGCGATAAGGAGAACAGGGGAGGAGGAAATCTTACTCCTCCGCGTCGTCGATTCGCTTCCACAAACCCGATTCCTGAGCAGAGGCCCCCATGATTCTATGCTCCGGCGTCCACAAAGTAACAGGGGCAGACCTACACCGTGGAGCATCATAGAGTTCAGTTGAATTTGAGTCATGGAAAAACCTGGAAATTGCAAGCGATGCTAGGGTTCCTCACCAAGAGCAGAAATCAGACCCACCTCGGACGGATCACCTACAATCCGGTAGCAGTTTGTTTGCAGAAGAGGGAAAGAGATAGGCCGTGCGTCCGCGACGGCGAGAGAGGATTTCCTTCGGGCGGCGGGCGTGCTCCGGTCCGGCGAGCGGAGGCGGAAGGAGCGAGCGAGAGAGAAGCACACGCTTGGGTCAACGGGAGGAGAAGGAACTGTGTGGGCCCATGAACCCGTGGATCGGCTTGTTGGGCTTGGGCGCAGAAAGGCCATATGGTTTCTGATTTCCTTGGGCCGAAACTCGAGTGCCCGCGCAAGTGGGCCTATCGTTTCCGACTGCCCGTCGTCTAATCAGCCTGGCTGCCACGTCCACACCGCACCAATCTTGATGCGGGCCGAGTCCTCTCCCCAATCTCCCTGCTGCTGCTGGCTGCTTGTGTTTAAAAGTCGCACGCATCCCAAGTGGCAAAGCCATCATCCCCTCCTGCTCAGTGCTCACCATCGCACCACCAAGCGGCGGCATCCAGGCCAGAGGCCACAAGCCCTCATCGCATGGCGATGGCGCCGCCGCCTCCAGCTCCAGCTTCTGCTGCCGCTCCGGCCGGGGCGCACAGCGTCTTCGTGTACGGGAGCCTCATGGCGGACGAGGTGGTCCGCACCATTCTCAAGCGCGTCCCGCCCGCGGCCCCGGCGATCCTCCCCAACTAGTACGCCCCTGCTCCCCTTCCGCGTTTCCCGTCTCGGTGGATTCCTTCCTTGATTCCCCTGCGTGCGGGCAGCTAGCGGCCGTCTCGCTCTCGTTCGTTTCCCTATCGAGATTCGCTCGCTGATGCGCAGACGCCGTGGCGTCGCGATCCTATTCCTCTCTGTTTTTTAGTGGCCGCCGTCACGAGATGCTCCCCGCTTCCGTCGCCGCGCGCGTTTGACGGACCAGTGGATCAGTATTGCGGTTATTTTTTTTATCAGCTGCAATCATGCAGTGATTCAATTCAACGATCCATGGAGTAGATATGTGCGCCACGCACGCCAACTGATATTTTGGCTGCAACCTGCAAGCTCAGTTTTATTTAACATGCCATGGCATTTTATTTATTTATTCATTGGGTGCAGCCACCGGTTCAACATCAAGGGCCGTATCTATCCGGCGATCCTGCCCGTCGAGAGCAACAAAGTTGCAGGATTGGTCTGTTGACTGTTACGCACTACTCAACCTGTACCTTCGATCCTTCACCACACTCTCTAGCTTGCAGTCTTTGCTTGCTTATATGTTAATTGCTCTGCAGGTTGTCATGGGTGTTACTGACGAAGAGCTCCAAGTTTTGGATGCATTTGAAGATGTCGAGTACACGAGGACAAGAGTTGAGATATCATTAACTGTAAGTATATCCCAGCCATACAGGCAAACGCTCCTACATGTATGTTAGTGATAAAAAAAACTTGATAAGTGAGGCACTTCCAAAAAACTGGCCCAGAAGTAATTCCGTTGTTTCTTAAAACCCTGATGTGATCGCTGACGTGAAACTTTATTATCAGTGTCATTTTTACTGAGTACTGACTTAGTCTTCCCTGGAGCATCGTCATGGCTTTGATTCTTCTTTTGTCCATGAATAATGGCACTACTGTTTGCAGAATGAGATTTCTCATGTAGACTGTGCTCTGCTAAAACGAAAGTTGTTTTGCGTTGTAGGACTCCTCCGAGAAAATGCTGGCTGACGCTTATGTATGGACCGATGCAGAGGATCCGAATCTATATGGTGAATGGGATTTTGAGGTAAGGATGTTTTCATTCATATTATATGGTGAATCTAGGGACATTCATCAGTCTGTCATCTGTGGAGGACTATGGATGTTTCATCCCCACACCACATTGATGCTGATCCCTATGGAAGATCTCTTTATAATGAGCTATTCGCATCACAAGGAATGTAGATAGTTGTCGCCTGCGTTATGGCATTAGAACTACAGCATCCTTTAGGACCACTAAGGAGATCATATTCAAAATGCTGAACACTGACAGCCGTCACCTTCCTCGCTATTTAAAGTTTTGGTACAACCACACGTTGTTTCTGTGATTAGTTCATGCAGCAAAATGTTCAAATCTTGAAAAGAGAGATCTAATCATTTTCCTTGTTATCATCAATCTGCTTCCACTACACCCACAGCTCAAAGATCGTGTCCTCTCTGCAGGAGTGGAAGAAGCTGCACATGAAGGATTTCCTCGCGATGACCAATGGTTTCATGCAGAGTCTCGAACAACCTGAAGCAAAGACCCGGGTCGAGACCTACCAGTCATTCATGCAACAACAGGAACAACCTGCATCAGGGACCCAGGTTGAGGGTTGAGACCTGCAGTTCAGCTGGTTGTTCTTGGGAAGAACTGTACTAGCGTGCTCTGTGCTATCTGTAATAAGTTGCCTACATGATTTGTGAATAAGGTCTTTACACATGAAATAAATTTCCTTAGAGATTTCTTGTAAATATGTCTTGTACTAATGCGTGGTTTTTAGTTGTTCCAAGTGTTGAGAATCAGCTAAAATTTTGGGTGGCTTCTGGGAATGGTTGGCTACTTTCTGATTTGTTTGTGTGCATGCTAAACTGTGGCTTCAGCTTCAGCCTGGAAGGACTATGTTGACTGTTGACCTACTACTGTCAACTGTTTGAGATCTCAAGTGTGACTGCAGAGCATAACTGAACTGCAATTTGGACCTGACTGAAATTGACATGGACTGGAAATGGGGGAAAAGGTTCCCAACTTCACAAAAGTCCTAGATGTGAGTGATACTCTTCATCGTACTGATAAACCAAGGAAAGCGTAATTTATCACTTGGTGATTGTTCACCGGTAATTGATCAACTCTCAAAGCTCTATCCGTGGTCTGGTGAAATTTGCATCATCTTAAAGATAATCTTCTCAATTTCCACAAGTTCAGTGAAAATGTGTGTTCGTGTGATCATCTGATACAAGAGTTCTTTCCTTCAATTCCTGAACAAGATGTAAAACATGGAAAGAGCACATGATCAACAAAGAAACTCCCGTTGCGCGTAATTTCAGATACGTGGAGATCTTTGACAGTGGCATCAAAACAGCCGAAGCAGCAGTTTTTACTACAAGCAGTCAAGCATGCCTTTCCTCGTAGTACAACAATTTTTCACCTAAGGTAAGCTTCATTTACCATCCCTACTTTCCTTCCATGTGAGAAACCTACACATATGAACAAAAACACTACTAATCCATCGAGCCATTTGCTCTGCCGGATGTAAACTGACAACACATCTACACAACGTTCTGCCTCTGCACGCCTTTCGCCTAACACCGTTCAGTTGCACCTACTTGAACCAGCACAGCACATGTATGGACTGGCAAGTTAGGTCATTCAAACTGGTCATATGAGCCAGTAGAAGGGTTACCAGAGTTCTGATCGCAGCGAGCCCTCCAGGCATTCCCACCATCAGAGCTGCTGCAGGCCTGGTTAGGGAGAATGTTATTCCCCAGATCACCATCCAAACTCATCTGCTGCACTTCCTGAGGCGACAGGATCCTAATGCACCTCACACAGTTGACAAATTCCCTACACGGTAGGCAATAGCATTTGTTAGGGTAAAAGATGGTAAACCAAAGTCAGTAATCAGAATGAATTTAGGTTGTTCACGTTTTCATTTATAATTCATCATTCCTGTTGATCATATTCCATACTGTCCATACTAGTTGCAGAACAAAACAGTTTTACAAATTGATCAAAATTACCATTTTTGTACGAACTTCTAAACTAGATACTTCAGGGGCAGAGGGTTTTTGTTTTAAATATATTTAAGTAGCTGAACTTACTCCCATGGGTCATCACCAAGAAGTAGGATGTCATCCTCATGGTCCTTGTAGACCAGTTTCCATCCAATTCTCTGCCGTTCCTCAAGTTGCCCCTCAATGCTGAACATGCGAGCCAGCGCATGCTTCAACTCATCGTATCCAGAATACTGACTAATGTCAATGGATCGGCCTACAGCTCCGCGTTTATACACCTACAAGAATTTCTAGGTTAGGCAGAAGAGGCAACATGAAAAACACGAAAGCAGCATATGCTTCAGTTTATAACAGTTCTAGTGCAAAATATTATTATGTTTGGCTAAAAGCCTAAAAGTAATACCCAAGGTAATGGATAGGCTTTAGGTAAAACAAACAGAAAAGTGCCAACCTTGGTAAATGTTCTCATCCTCTTTAGAGGAGCAGCAGGCGGCCAAGACGTTCTGTTCAAGAATCCACCATCATTCATAGCAGAGTCAATTGAATTGAATGCCATATCTGACGCACCAAATGACTGTGAAACCATGGATGATGATATTTCTTGCTGGCCATCCTTTGGTATCCTGTAGTTACCATCAATATCTGTTGAAATATGATTCTGATACTTGGCAGCGTCAATTCCGTTTGACAAGAACCCATCTGCTCCCATGGGAAAACCCAGCTGGCTATCACTGTTTATTCCAAAAAGTGCATTATTACCTGGATCCGCACCCTGGATATCAGTCTCAGGAGGCGCATCTTTGAACATCTGCTGCTGATTGAAGTTAGACATGGGGAAACCTTGATGTAAAAGTCCATCCGTTTGGGAAAGCCACACTGAAGTTGCTGATGAAGATGTTTCTAGATAGTCCGTCGGGGGTGCACTGTTCACCAAATTCTGTGGTACAGGCCCTGGATTTGGTATCTTTGAAGCTATCACACTTTGCTTGACATTAGAATTTAACTTCGGCAATTCCTTAGACAATCTTGGTGCCGCCGTGATAGCTTCAAGGGAGCTTGGTATTGACATAGGAGCAGTAGACTGAGGCACCTTCTCATTGTTGATCATGCCGCATTGTTGGTTCCTTCCGAGGATTGGTTGCATAAGATGGTTACCATTAGCTGTTGATGGGGATGTTGAGCAAGAAGGGATTTCCTCGGTAAGTACAGAATTTGTGCCACCATTTGCCATCAAAGGACTTCCAGCTACTGAAATGGCATTCACTGATGTAGTTGGAGGAATGGCAGGGTGTGATGCATCAGTGAACCCAACATGCTTTTGTGGAATCTTCTGCTGTGGCTCTTGTTGCATGTGTGGCGGTGGTGGTGGTGTTGCCTGCGATGGAACTTTGGTACTTTGTTGAGGCATCGTTTGTTGCTGGGAAAGTGATTGAGAGGTTGACAGCTGCTGCTGCATATCAAGAATCAACTTTTGCTGCTCTTGGATTAGAGGTAGTTGTGCAAGAGTAACAGCTGGCTGTGATAGCAATGACTGCTGCTGCTGTTGCAATTTCTGTAACAGTTGCAGCTGAAGCTGTTGGTCAGACAATTGCAGCTGCTGGGCTGCCAGATTTGGCACTTGTGCAGCCATCCTATTTAGATGTTGCTGATTTTGCTGCTGTTGCTGCAATTGCTGTTGCTGAAGTAAAAGCTGATGCTGCTGATGTAGCAACTTCTGTTGTTGATGTTGCTGTTGATGTTGCTGTTGCTGTTGCTGTTGCTGCTGATGGGGCAGGAGCTGCGGCTGAGTGGTAGCTGGCTGCTGATTTTGAGGCATGGATGCTGATTGTTGTTGCTGCATTTGATTCTGGACAAGGACCTGAGCCTGGACAAGATTAGCTTGAGATTGGCTCAATGGAACTAGTTGGTTCATGGACTGTTGTTGCCTCTGCAGATTGCTGGGATCTTGAGTCTGTTCTTGCGGTTTGTTGCCCACACCAAGCTGATTCACAGGAAGTGTTGCCTTTGACAACTCATTGACCGGCTGCATTTGCTGAGGAAGTTTGGGAGAACTAAACTGAATGCTGTTCTGTTGCAGAATCTGGTTCTGCAAGCATAACTGCCTAGAGAGATCAGTGGCACCAAGATTTTGAATGTTGGGGTTGCTTAGTGAACGTAGGTACTCAGACTGCATTGCCGGGTTTGCAAACGAGGAGTTCTGCTGCATATTCATGTTCATCCACTGAACCAAGCTCAGCCCAGGCATTATAGTGTTCTGTGTCTGGGGATCCTTTATGCATATCTCCTCACCAAGCCATGGCATCGCCCTCTTTAAAAGATTCTCCATTTCTGAGGACTCATCATCTGCCAAGTACACAGAGGGGATCATTGATTACACATGCATATTATAGCTTCGATAAAGCATTCTTACATATCAGGACTCAAAACTACTCTCTGCAACTCACAAAATACATACAGAATTCCATGAATAGCTCAGCTATAAAAAAAGAAGATTACCCAGCGTCCAAGTTCTGTTCCGTTTACTTGCCTAGTCTAGCTATATTGCAACCTCATAAGTAAGTTTACTTATAAATGTCTACTGTACAGAAAGTAATATCGTGCATGTCTCCTCATATGTTATCTGTTCATAAGAGGAACTAAAAACTTTGAGCTACTTAGGTACAGCTTCATTAAAAAAAGAATGGTATCACCAATTTTATGGCGTATGATCATGTCAGAAAATAAACATATATTATAACCTTGTATACTACAGTACCACACATGATTACTACATTGGCTACAGCCTACAGCTTCAGGTCCATAATCCCAAAGGATGTAGTAGTAACTGAAGCTTGATGAATAGTGCCCCTGATCTTTCAAACTAAAAGAAACAAAAAAGAAATCCTGATATGCAATGTAACTAGTGCTGATGGAAAGCACTAACGCATACCTAATTGTCGGGGACGTTTCGAACCAAAAAATGGCGGAGGGCATATAAAAAATGGAGCAGCAACTGGTTCAATTTCCCAGATTGAAACCCTATTCCGCCTTTCTCCTGCTGCAGATTCATCCCAGCCAACCTATTGAAAAAACAAAATCTCCTTAGGTCACAAAAGAATCTCTGAACCAGCTACGGAAAAGGGGGAAAGGGTAATGCATAGGAGGCAACAAAATTAACTAGAAAACCAACCTGTAAGTTGCGCCATTGTGAGTTTTTCCATCTTACTGGATCAAGATCACTTATGCCAGTTATCGTACCCATGTACCTACAAAATGTCAAAATAAAGAAATATGAAAAAAAATCTGGAAATATAAAAGATCATTCTGTCAAAACAGCTAGATTTAGTTTCTAATAATAATATGGAAGGACCATCAAAACCATTTTCTGTTTGTTCTAAAGGGAAATTGGAAAAAAAAAGTAAAAAAAAAAAAAAACTTGAAGCAGTAAAAAGGTAAAGCAAGCGACATATACCTTCTTGTGCCTAATTCCTCAGTTTCAAACATCATGCGAAAGCGCATTCCTAAAGATATTTGATTACCATAGAGTGCCTTCTGATACTTAGCAAATGGTACAACAAACTCTGTAGGACTGGCCCTGAAAAATACAAGCTTTGAAGTTAAGATTTTGACAGAGAAATCACTAGGAATAAGCCCATGTATAGTAACTATTAGACATTAAGTCAAGTTTAAAGCTGACCTAGGATTATAAAATATGGTAAATGGGCTATTGTTCGCTGCAGCATGGGCTGCGGCAGCAAGAATTCCTATGTGCATGCTGTCACTTGAAAGGACAGATGATGATATGTTAGTTGGTTGTCTGTTAGCACGCCTGATTCCTAGTAGCAGTTGTTGCTTTTCATCCCTAAAAAATATAACAATAAACACAAAAATAGGAATAATCAGTGCTGAATAAACCATGAACACCAGAAAAAGGAACTATGATATCTTTTGATCTTTTCTTAGAGCAAACTTCAAAGATATCTATTCACAAGCTATGCTGTACCTAACAAAAATGACAGAATCACCGGCAAATAATCTCTTGCCACTCACAAAAAGACTCCAGCCAGTGGTAAGTAGATGCCTTTTTGGCTGACCTGTTCATTCCAAAAGATGGGGATGGTTAAACATCATAAGAAATTTCTATGTGCAAGAAAAAGATATGATAATCTAAAACCATTCGTATGAAAATCTATTTCTCAAATTTGAGCACAAGAGCTACAGTGCATAAGAAGATAACTGTTAACGGCATTGCAAGTGAATGTGGGCGTATATAACCATAAGTATCCAACAAAGACATAAAAAAATTACATGTAAAGCTCCATTAAGGTATTGATAATATATTTTCATCCCAAAAGATTTCCTTGATGCTGTATTTTTACCTCGATATATGTGACGGAATGTCCATGTGGCATCATGTAGATCCCTGGCTTGTATCTCTTGAGCAGGTGGTTGCATGGAGAAATCCTAAAGGATGATGTGAGTACATTTAATTGCAATGATGAAGAAAAAGTTCAAAATCATGTGGAAATCAAATCTTTACGTACAAGGGGTGGAAATATCTTCTCAGCTGCTCGACGAGGAACAGAGAAGCCTCCATGAGTGCTTGTGTCACTTGCAGTCAGTGTCTTACAGAAGAACTCTGTTTGAGGCCTTGGTTGTTTCAGAGCTAATTCTGATAGTTGCAATGCCTCCTTTCCATACTGTTCATCATTCACAATCAATTTGAAATACAAAGAGCTTGGTCAATATACGTGAAGAAAAAGGGAAATGAAGGAAAAAACTCATACGGCAAACCAGGTATGGCACGGGATACTTACTGAAGTAACTGGCTGGAGAGTCATTTGCGCATACACTTCATCTGTTTCTGGGTCCGCCTATGAAACCCCAAAAAATCCTTTTAGCATAAATGATCGAGCAGAAGACAATAAAATGGGGCACAGCTGCAAATTACATGTAAAGTGACGTTATGCAGAAGGCAAAACAACTTTGATGGAAGATTTGGGTAGCTTGGAACATGTCCATCAACATCCTTTTGCATAGAAGCAGCAACCTGCAATAAGAAACAAGTATAAATCGCAGACTCCAAACAATTGAAGCAGTCTGCTGACGAAAAAAGATGGTTCTTCTGATGATGATTGCAGGCATAAATTTCCATAGTATTATGACCAATATAGGATCTTTTAAATAGTACACAAGAAATTAAAGTAAAGAACCAGCTGAGTAAAACAATTTAATCAGATTAAAAGTCTCTGAAACCAGTAGAGTCCAAACAGGTACCATCTACAAAGCCTAATGAGAAAGCTGTGATAGGAAGTGGTTGGGACTTGACAGCACAAAGCATAAGTAGATACATTGCATGAAATAGATATTAAAACCACCATGTGCGATGAACCCATCTACCAATCATAACTGAAAAGGTTCTATTTTCTTTCATTCATCAGAAAGGGAAGGGAAAATCAAAATTGGGCACCTCCCAATACTTGCATTCAGACTGAGAATCATTTCCAAATCCAAACATGTGATGACTCCATCTTCTAAGCTTGCTCAAAACAAAGCTTCTCTGTTGCCAAATCCACGAAAGTTGCAACAGAGGTTACTGAAACATATCGCCTATAAAAGCTAAAATTCCATCGTACTTGGTTGCTTCATCCACCAAACGGACAAGCAAGGGAATGGTGCAGCACACCAGAAACCCATAAAAAGAGTGGGCGCAGTAGGCTCATTACTCCCAACTACTTTGGCCATAAGCCAAAACATGGAAGCAAACAAAGCCAAATGTACAAGCAACCAACTGAACAAGTATTACAGGCACAGCTTATTCACACAGCATATCCTCTCTTTTATTTTATTTTTTTGAGAGGTAGTACATCCATATTTTAACGAATTCCCATTTCAAATGTATCGAAGGCAGCACCAATCTTACAAAACAAAAGGAAAATAATCATATGATGGAGCAAGGGTCCAAAGCACAGAACAAATATGCTTTAGAAAAGTCATCAATGAAGCATTCCGAGAAATGAATATATGACATAAAAAATATATTCTAATAGCGTTGAGCACTATAAACAGCGAAAGATCCCATCAAGTTAACTGGCACCACCACTCAGCAAAATGGAGAACAGCAAATCAAGTCACATCCCTGATACTTTTAGCAATTAAAATTTGACAGAAACCAATCTTCCCCTGTCAAGACGTCAAAGGGCCCGCAAGGACTAAAATATGCATACAATCAAAGCAAAAATTGCCAACTAGAAAGCATTTAAAAAGTCATTGCACATGAACAAGTCCGACCACATGGAAAAACTCATCAAAATTATCGCAAAAAAGGGGGGCAACCAAGAAGCCATGGATCACAGCTCTAGCAAGCACGGGTAAGCTCAGAGAAAGGGGTCCACCTGCTCGCTGTGGCCTTGTGGGAAGTAAACGACGAGGCTGCCCGCCGGCGGCAGCGACACCAGCGGCCCCGCGCAAGCATGCCACAGCTCCGAGTTGATCGCCGGCGGCTTCTTCTCCCCTGCACGCACGCCAACCAAACCAACGGCAGCATCAGTAACTCAGTAACCGAAGAAAAAAGCGGAACTTTTTCCCCAAAATTCCGCCGAAAACACGGGGGCCCAAACCCAAATGCATTGGAACCAATCCGCCGCCGTTTGGCGTCTTGCATCACGCCGCCAAACGGCGACCGCCATGGCTGCCCTCAAGGATCAACACGTTGAAGAAGAAACAAACTACAACACTCCGAGCTGGCCGGATGGGACTTCGGAGATTTATGAGATGGCGAGGGGCTTAAATGCCGATAATCGTGCACTTTTGTCCACTTTCGCACTGTTCCCCGCCGGTCGCCGGCGACGATCGTGACGGGGGGCAACTCCGTTTTTGCACAAAAACCCCTCAACTCTACAGAAATCTCAAAGCCACACACACGCTTAAAATGCATTGGAAAAATCTATCTTTGCTACAGAAGCAACGACGCCCAAAGGTCCAGGGGGAACCAAAACCAAAAGGCACTTTCCAATCCCATCACGCAATAACTCGATAAATCAGGGACCAAATAGCAAAACCAAAAAACGGCACTATTCCATTACATTTCCTCCCGGCCATTAGCAAAGCTCCTACCTTCACATCCACTTGCCGCCGCTGCCGCCGCCACGGCGGCGGCCTGTGGCCCGACGGAACTCGCCGGCAGTTGCTGCTGCTGCTTGATCATCTTCTAGACTCCGACGGCCCACCCGCAACCGAAGTGGTTGTTTCGCCGGCGAGAGGTAGGGAGCTCAGCGGGCCCCACGCATGGCCGGCGCGGCCGGCGCCGGAGCAGGCCCGTCCCACACGGCCGGGCGCGCGTGCGCGTGTCCCCTCCGACACGGGAGGGACAGGGGAGCAGGCGAGGCGGGGGAGGAAGCGAGCACAAGAAGGCAGGCAAGGGCCAACACCGGCCAACACGAAGACCAAAGACTTGTTTGTCTAGGCCAGGGCCAGGGCTCTAGAGAGAGAAAGAGGGAGGCGTGGGTATGCGTGTAGGGTGCTGTGCTGATGCTGCGGTGGTGTGGTACTTCTCTCTCCTCTGCTAGTCTGCTTCCTCTGCGCTTCGGTTGTGCTGCTGCGAGCCTCGGGCAAGTAAAAGTTTTCTTTTTTTATATACTTAAATTTTTTCTTATTGTTTGTGTCTTGAGGAGAGAGGAGGGAGGTTAGCTCGGCAGCGTCTCTTTCTTTCCCTCTGTTTCTGGCCGGTTTTCACTATCCTCCCGTTTTGTTCTTTGTGCGTGTGGGCCCTTTTAAATATTTTCTTCTGCTCTGCATCATTTTTCTTTGATTACTTCTTGTTCATGGTCTCATAATCTTTCTACAGCAGATAAAAAGACGTTTTCCAATAAAATTTCATGAACAATTACTACTCAAAATGTCAAACATTTTAGGTGCAAAATTGTGGGTGCTTGGAACTACTGTAACATTTTAGGGCTGTGGGGTGAGGAGGCCAGCCCACGAAAAGATATTTGGAAAGATAAATATCGAGTTTTGCAATCGTAATCTAATACTCTTACGCAGTACTAGTGTGATATAGTAGAATGTAAGGACCGAGAACGATAGAGGGAAATAAATTGGGTACGCACGTACCGCGGCTACCGTGTGCACCCTCACTCCTTTGTCCCTGCGACGTGGGCTTGAGTGAAGGAGAAATGCAATGCATTTGTTTTTTTATAGTGATTTCTCATCAAATATTACTGGGGACCACTCAGGCCCACGTCGCAGAGACACAGGGGCGGGGGTGCGCACGGTGACCGCGGTGCGCACCGTACACACGCAATTTATTTCCCGATAGAGAGGGTACATGAGTTGAGGGCACATGAGAACAATGAAGAGGCTATAATTTCTCATAATTCAATTTGTGTTATAGCAAAGCTACTATTTTTCTTTGATCCATTCAGCTAGATGGGTCATTTCCCTCTTTCGATATTGAGATTAAAAAATGTAATTGTACAACTCCCATATGTACTCATAGCATTACGACATCTAGAGTTTGAATAATGTGGAAATATTGGAATAACCTTTATTGGTGGAGTTATCTTCACGGAATAGTTGACCTGAGGCTGTCCTTTGACTTTGCTTTAGATACTCTTATTGTTGATCCAGTTAAGTTACTTCTTCATTCCGGTTCACAGAGCCAAGTAGGACCTTTTAGTCCTCACAAGTTAAAGTGAACTAAACTTTACTCATCCAGTTCAACATCCAGCAACATATTGCTGGTACAGCCCTCATCGTGTGCTTATATGCCAAACAAGCCCCTCCAAACTCGAACTCACACGTCCTCGTATGCATAAAGCATAATCGTAGCCGCTAAGAGCAACTCCAGCGGACTCGCCATCGAGCCCGCCATCCCCATTTTTACCGATTCCGTTCGAAATCGTGACTCCAGCGGACTCGCTGTCGAACCCGCCATCCAGTTTGCCTCGCCATAACGTGAGATCACCACGCCAAATTTAGCTGGTCCAAAGTGCCCCGCTATCCTACGTGCGGTCAGGCTGACACAAGGGTCCAATGCCTATCCACCCTGGTTTGCTTCAAACTATATTCATTTTCTTCTCTTTCATAAATTCAAAAGGTCATGATGCTGAGCTCCTAAAATCATGCCACTTTTTGAATAGATAGAACAAATGACAGAGAACCCATTTTAAGTATGTTTAACTTGAAATATCTTATGGATTTTAAAATAAAAATCCCTAAAATTTGATCTTTTTTGCACGTTTTTTAAACTTGGGTAACAATTTAATTCCCAAAAATTAGATTTTTTTAAATTCATGCTAAATGGGACACAAACAAAATCTAGGTCAATTGGATATGGAGGGTGAGATTTGGCTAGTCTGCTGGAGTGTGCTGGAATATGGAGAGGGAATTTTTGGAGTGAATAGCCAAATGAAGGTACGGATGGTCCGTTGGAGATGCTCTAATATTGACCATGACACCGGAAGGTTTATCTCACTGGTTGGATGAGTTGGCAAGTTAGGTGAGGGGGACCTGTGTGATGGCGTTAACACAAAAGAAGAACAGAATCACATACTGTCCGCAAAGAGTAACCCCGCTAGTGCAATATTGTTGTAGTCCAAAGTACTAAAAAGCAGTGGGAATACAATAGAAGTCGACCTGGAAACCCAAGTAACAAAGTAAAACTTCTCTTCAAGTATTCTCTGTTTATTCACCTTCTGAGCAATTTTGGATGGCTAACTTTTAGGATGTTCAATAGTCAAAAGCTAGAAGCACTTGGCAAGTGCTTCTGGCTTTTGACTTCATATGCCTTTTGGAGGTAAAAAAAAAACTAACAATCCAAAAGTAGCCACAAGGTGAAACAAATGTAGCCATGGTAAAAGTACTGTACAAAGTAAGCCTTGCACTAGAATTAATAGGGCCGCTAAAATTATGATCTAGAATGGGACAAGGCAGATCTCTTTTTACTGGTGTTTGGACGCGGGGGAGGGGGGGAGCGGGGTGGGGTCAAAAATATCATCCATCCCTCTCGTCTCAAGCTCTAACCAAACGAAATGAACGAATCTATCGCCCTTCAACCAAACAGTAAGATGGCGTCATCCTATCTTACAAATTTGGAATGGGATCACCTCGTCTTTAAACCAAACATACGGATGGTGCGGTGTACAAACCTTGGACACATTCCATATTATCTGCAACCTTGTTCCAATAATCGTTTAAAGCATATTCAATTTTCTAGCCTCTGCGATCTTAGCAGTAGGAGAGTATATACTTTCACCAAACCTACTCCGTAAAGCTTAATTTTCTAATAGGCACAAAGGGCGTGGGCCTCGATAATTGGAGCAAAGCCGGAAACCCGGGCATGCATCTGCAGCGTCCAACTAATCCAGTGTGGCCTCACCCTCACCAGCTCCATCATTGATCCTCTCTCAGATCAACCCCTCCCCATGTGCTTCCGTCCTTAAACTAACCACCAACTTGCAACTAAACTAGCTTACCTTACCCTGCTTTCTCTCTCACACACACAAGCCCATCTCTATCTCTTTGTTAAACAAAGGGCATCTTGCAGCGGTCATGGGACTGAGAATATTAGTATTATTAGGCGCATGATTGCCTTCGCCTAGGAAGCTAACCTATGCCTAGGGAAAATCAGCATCCTTAGCCCTTATTAGGTGCTTGCTAGTAGTGTCATCTGGTTGCTGGGTTAAAGGACCTGACCGCCTAACCCAATTGTTTGACTACTGTAAACTACTCCCTCCGTATCGAAATACTTGTCGTCATTGACTTTTTTTTTGCAAACTTTGACCATTCGTCTTATTCAAAGAGTTATTGTAAATATATGAAAAGATAAGTCAAACTCAAAATTCATTTGATAATAAAGTATGTAATAAATACAATAAATGATATTTGTATAATTGTTTGAATAAGACGAATGGTCAACCGTTGCGAAAAAAGTCAATGGCGACAAATATTTTGATATGGAAGTAGTAGCTAGTTACGTGTATGCTACGTTAGATGGAGTCTAATTTCTCGTCATAGTAAGTTTTAATATGAGAGGTGGCTTGAAAATGTTCGAACCGCAAATTTGCAATTCTCGCGGTCAAATATAAGATAGGAATGGGAAAATTAGACTACGAGTAATATGTGTGCTTCTAAAAAAATGAGTTACACACGTGAAGTGACCGTTCTATGATTAGAATCAATGAGCATGTTCCGCTGATGAATAAGTTCGCTGACTGAGACTGATTTTAGCTTTTAATAATATTCTGTGAGAAAGAATAAGATAGAATTCTGAAAAACAGATAAGCAAAACAGACTAAATATGCTTCATCGTTTCTCCTCTCTCGTTAGGACCGAGCTATATTTGTGGCGTGCGTACGGCACGGTGGTGTGTGCTGGTACTTACGATTTTCTGGCCTAACTGAAATACCGGTCCATTGAATACGGAAGCTGAAGAAAACCTCGCTGAAATGAACGAACCCACCCACGCGGCGGAGACAGGAGGACACGGGCGCGGCCCACACCATCATCGGCCGCAAAGCATCCCGGCCGGCGGGACCGCGGCACGTGGCGAGCTCGCCACGGGCGGCCGATTGGCCGGGATCCCCTGCGATCATTCTGTCGTGCTGACCCCCGTGTGCGTTGCGTGTGAACGCTCGATCGACTGGAGCTCGACCCAAGAGCCTCGACCGGACGCCGCGCACGCGCGCGAGTGGCATGGCTCATGGCTTGGACGCTACGTGCTCCGGAGATGAAATGGGGCTCGTGTTTTCCCTGCACGTTCCACTTGCGCGTCGGCGTCCACGACGGTGAGATGTGAGGCGGAGTCACGTACGGCCTCACGGGGAACTCGTGTTGCTCGCTCGAGGTGGTCACACGCACGACGCCCGCTTTTGATTTCCTTCACTCTTGGCTTCTGAAGCGCGCTTTGCATTGTGGCGTTTTCGTTCTTGGCCGACTGACAAAGACACACCTGCTTGCTCTCAATGCTCCTCCTCGTATTATTTGTGGAATCCAAATGACCATCAAGGTACTGATCCTACTTTAAGCTTGCTGGGTCCAAAATCTACAATTTCCAACGTTAGGAATATCCTTATTATGGTTTGTGCCACAAGGAGTACAGTGCCTTCTAACAGTTTCACTCACCGTGTCATTATAATATACGGAGTATCCACCTTCGTGTACTATATATATATCCAGATATCAAAATACGTAGATGTTGGTTAGCTTAAAATTAAAGTAATTAACCAGCAACAAATATTGTAACACGAAAGTAGTACTACTGGTAACTAACAGTCCACGAGCTATTTTTAAAAATTGTTCAAGGCATAGTATTTGACAGGAGCGGATTAACAGGGAGCAACTGCTCCTGCTACGACTCTGGCTTGACTGATCAATGAACCAGTTCAGACTTGAGAGGTCACAGAAAGGGACTGAACTCCTAATTCCGTACTTAATCCTCCTGAAAACCAGCTCTCCACTTGGAAAACACATTCCTCAAACCCAGGACGCACCAGTACTACACTCGTATAGAAATTCTCTGCCTCCCGGACGGGCCCACGAGACAAACTACGGCCCATGACAGCGACCGCACTGCGCCACATTTCTCCCTTGTGGGAAGTCTCGGCGGACGCCTTCCTGGCCGTCCGATCCTCGCTTCTCGACATCACCGAACGTCCGTGCCTCGTCATCAGCCGCTAATGAACGTTCTTTTTCTTCATCTTTTTCGGGAACAGACACTACCGTGCGACGCACTAGTTGTGTACGTGTACGAACAGTAGAACACATTTCTGTTATTTTTCTATCTTGGCGTGTTGGAGGGAGCACGAGGGCGTGGGCCCGGCGTGGTGGTTTTCGTGCTCCCCGGAAATGCGCTTCGTGGGCCCGCAGGGTTTGACCAGGTGGCCCGGATCGTAAGGCCTGCTGTCGGGACTGACGGGAGGGCGAGATTCGTGTCAACAGTCCTGACCGGGCCTGCACTTGCAATGCAACAGTTACCTACGCGTACCCTAGATTGGCAGTGTAGTAGTACAGTATACGGTAAGTATGCTGCAGTAGTGGTACGGTATACTGTACGCACAACAGCGAACTTGTTTAAATAATTCAACAGATGAAAAGCATTATCTCTAGCTCCAAGCATTATTGGCAACTTGAGGCATGCAGGAGCAGCAATCAGATCGAGCACCTTTCATTTCACAGATACTGAGCACCAGCAAATGTTACAAGCGACAACAGATGGCTATCAGATACGCTTTGTGATTGGGAAGGCCAAAAAAATAGCCCATATTGCGTTGCATATATGTGCTGCCTGCAATGCAACTTGTAGCCCGGCCGGCCTGTGGCGTACAGTATACTTATACAATCATGTCTGGTGCTGTACTGTACGTATGTGCCGACCCCAACAACTATGCTATGCTAGCGAAGAGTGTGAATACATAGAGAAGATGTGTGCGTGGACATTGGCATGTGAGGCTGTCATGTGGAGGGTGCCACAACCCAACACCCAACAGAATTATTATAACCCATAATATGGCTCATGGCTGCGATGATCAGTCGGCGTGTGTGCATGCAGATGCAAACGCCGGATGGGATGGCAATGGTATGGGGCCAGGCCAAGCCATGTGCACCCCGTCTGGCCGTCTTGACTTTTGTTCGGTCGTTTCATGGGGACGATTTCGGATCCAAACTGCCACTATAATTCCACTTCCATCTGGTGGTATACCTTCTAGCACTAGAGTGTTCTCAGGGCTTCAGATGATTATTTATTTCTCAATCGAACAAAGAAAGGTTTCAGAGGATTGTTGTTTGTTCCCAACTTGCATGAGGGCCAGGTCTGGGACTGGCGCTTGGGACGGCCGAACCGTCGCGTACCAAATTGGTACGGTATGCATTGGAGTAGACTGAAAAGCTGGACATTATTCCAGAGGTACATTCCTAAGTACCACTAGTTTATAATCCATGCCACCGAGATCGATCTCATGATCTCTTTAATTATGCATTGACGAACCACGAAAACTAGCATTTTTCAGAGAAACATTCCTAATTGTGCCACTATAAGTTGCTTGATCTCTCAGTCACAGCCAACGAATTTATCCACCAACGGAACTGACTGAATTTTTTCTCACGCTATTTAAAACATCTCCAGCTACCATACTGGGCGTGTGTGGTGGTGGTGGTGCTGGGGGGGGCTCCGATTATTCTCCATATCCCCATTTCTCTATCCACTTCATTTTTCACCACACTCAAGATGGGAATGTGAGTAGCCAAAGGTAATTGCTACTCTCTCCGTTCTCAAATATATGTCGTTTAGGACAAGCGAATTAGTTCATTTTTGAACTAAATGGTTTATCCTAAACGACATATATATTATTTAAGGATGGAGGGAGTACGTTGAAAACAAATAAAAAAAATCAAATTAGCAAAGGAAGGACGGAAGGAGTACGTTGAAAACAAATACACAAAAAATCAAATTAGCAAAGGAAGCTTCTAACAAAGCCGGTGATGGCACTACTACTAAATCAGTAGATCATGGCATGCAGATCGTGCTTTACGGCGCCGAATCGATAATAGTATTCTGACGCCTTTTGGTTCCGGCGCGGCTCCTTTGCAGCACATATGGATGGATATGCGGCCGGCGTGGAGTCGTTATGACGCATGATGACCACGCTTTTCCATCATCAACAGAGTTTCCTTCAAAAAAGCGAGCTTTCTGCTTGTAGAGTACTCCCGCATGTATAAATTGCTGAAAAGGCCTACTCCTACTAGATTTCGGAGCTGTATTTCGCTAGGGCATCATGTCTCCTGTGTTTGCATCCTGAAAGCGCGGCTGAAAGTGAAAGGGAATTGGTGAATGTCAGCGAGTGCCCATGCTTTGGGAATGTTGATCATATCTGCCTGATGATGCGGCGATGGCAAATTTTGGACATGTTTTGAGATCACCGAGACAAGAGTTTTAGCGTCCAACCAATCGGAGAGAGGATGCTGGAGGCTGAAGCGGAAGGAGGAGCCGGAGCAGTACCTGCCAATGGGCCATGACGATACGACGTGTGAGGTGCAGTGTGGATGGTGGTGGCTCCCGTAGTGGGACAAGACGTGATGATGCAGAGCGTGCGAAGTGAAAAGCAAGCGCAGGGTGACGCCGTAACTGGGGCCCGGGCAGCCTTAACACCCCTGCTCGTGGTTGGGCCGCCGGGGGACAACCGCCTTGGCATTCGAGCGCCCGCCGCGTCTGCAATGGCATGCATGCTCATCGACGACGCACCACTGTGCTCCAGTCAACTAGTCTCGTGGATGACTAGTGCTCTTCTCTCATCCGGACCCTTCCGCCTTCCGGCCGGAGCCATGGGCGGTGACAGGCAGCAGCCAGCAGCGTAGCACAACGCAAATCCAGCGATCCACCTCCTGCAGCAGAATATTGGCTACACGAACAGATTGGTGATTGTGGATATTTCTTTCTGATTATGGACTCCTGCTCTAGGATTGAAACTTTGCAAGGAAAACACACCACCTTGCCCTTGAACGTAGAGAAAAAAATGTACGTATATATTGTGCTACAATGAAGTGCCGAGTGTACGGGGCAAAGGTGGCAAATGATGAACACACACGTACGCACCAAGCAGCGTACGCACGCACAAGGGAATTATTCTTGCGTGCGCCTTCTCTGTCGCTACGTTGAAGATAGCAGCACCCGTCTCGTCAGGCTACTATCGATCTCCGTATCTTTTCGCCTCCGGCCGTATTGCTCTACGAGCCGTCAAGCGCTACGGGAAAGCCGCCGTTTGTCGTGTGCTTTTGTGTTCGTCGTGTGTCACATCACGACACACACGGTAAACATATCTGTTTGCCGTGTGCCTGGCCACGTGGCACACGGCGGCCCGCCGCAGGCACACGGCAAACTGACCGACACACGGCAAAGAGGTCTGTTTGCCGTGTGCCTTGCCACATGGCACACGGCAAACAGGTGGCGCACGGCAAAGTGACATGTTTGCCGTGTGGCTGACGACATGCACACGGCAAACAAGCCGCCCCAAACGGCCTTTGCCTCGGCCGTTAGTTTTGCCGTGCGCCCTGGACAGGCACACGACAAACCCTGCCTGTTCGCCGTGTGTCCTGGCCACGTGGCGTACGGCAAACAGGTGGCGCACGGCAGAGAGGCCTGTTTGCCATGTGCCAAAGGCAGACACACGGCAAACAGGCTGCAAAAAATTTGAATTTTGCCTTTAAACTTCTTTTCTAACTTTTTTGTCGATATATATTCCATGTTAGTTTTGTGCATGTGTTTCCGGTCTGTTTGCTATATTTAATCATTTTATTTTATTATTTTTAATTTTGTCGATAAGGCAAATTTGAACTGTAAGTGTTTCGAATAACGTAATGTAATGTTTGAAAAAATGTTATTCGGATTCTTAAGACTAATATGATGCCATGTGTATTAGATGGAATCAAAATTTGAATATATTGCTCGCTTACCGTGTGCCCGAATTTGTGCTCTGTTCGTTTAAAAATTCTATAAAATGCAAAAAGGTCAAAAAATTATAAATTTTGGCGTGATGTCATGTTTTCATACGTAGAGGCTATGGTAAAAAATGGAGAAGGTTTCGAGCAAGTTGACGCATTACCTCTTTACAAACCGAAACTTCTCGGGAGAAGGTCCTAACAGTTGTGAAAGAGATGCTGTGATTTGAAGCAACGTGACAATTGAAATTAAGTTGTACAACAAAACTCATTTTGTATACTATACATACACCTTAGACAGGTTCATGCCTAAATTTGGTTATTTTTTCAATCCGTTTGATATTTTTTAATTTTTTTTGTTTTAGGCAGAAAAATGTTTGCCGTGTGTTTTGCCTCTGGACACACGGCAAACAACTGTCTGCCGTCACACGGCAAATAGCTGTTTGCCGTGTGCCCAGGTCCAGGGCACACGGCAACCAGTTTTAAAATTTCAAAAATTGCAAACAGTTTTAAAATTTCAGAAACTAAAAAAAGTTAAAAAATAGGCTCTTTGTCGTGTGCTTAGATCCAGGGCACACGAGAAACAATTTTAAAATTTGAAAAAAAAATTAAAAAAATATTTGCCGTGTGTCCAGATCCAGGGCACACGGCAAAGTCTAAAAGACTTAGCCGTGTTCAACCCCGGCCGCCTCCGCACAACACACACTCCACGCACACACGCGCCGCCGCGCCGCCGCCACGCCGGACCGCCGCACCTGCCCCCTCGGACGCGCGCACCCTGCCTCCTGCGGCGCTGAAAGGACCAACACTAGGCCTAGAGGGGGGTGAATAGGGCCTGTTAAAAATCCTGAAAAATTCTTCATGAAAATGTCAGATGGTCGGACGATCCGACGCAGTCTCGGATCTTCCGAACCCCGAAAGATCCGACACTGTGTAGGATCTTCCGACACGGAGAGATAACTAAATTCGAGATTCAAATTCTAACGAGCTATTCAAGATTCCTTTTGAATACAAAGCTGCTAGATAAAGTAAACAAGCACCTAAATATGATCTCCAAGGTCGAACAACACCAAGCACATAGATCGGGCACAAATAAAGTGATGAACAATATGAACAATAGTAAAAACAAAGAGACGCAAGATTTGTTCCCGAGGTTCACTTCACAAAGGAGCTACGTCCCCGTTGAGAGGTTCACAAAGAACCGGGTTGTCACTAACCCCATTGCCGTGTGTTTTGCCTCTGGACACACAGCAAATAGTTGTCTGCCGTCACACGTCACATAGTTGTTTGTCGTTTGGCCAGGTCCAGGGCACACGGCAACCAGTTTTAAAATTTTAAAAATTGCAAACAGTTTTAAAATTTCAGAAACTAAAAAAAAGTTAAAAAATAGGCTCTTTGCCATGTGCCTAGATCGAGGGCACACGACAAACAATTTTCAAATTTGAAAAAAAATTAAAAAAAATCTTTGCCGTGTGTCCAGATCCAGGGCACACGGCAAAGTCTTTTGGCAAAGTCTAAAAGACTTAGCCGTGTTCAATCCTGGCCGCCTCCGCACAACACACACTCCACGCACACACGCACCGCCGCCACGCCGGACCGCCGCACCTGCCCCCCGGCCGCGCGCGCCCTGCCTCCGGCGGCGCTGAAAGGACCAACACTAGGCCTAGAGGGGGGTGAATAAGGCCTGTTAAAAATCTTGAAAACTTCTTCACGAAAATGTCAGATGGTCGGAGGATCCGACGCAGTCTCGGATCTTCCGAACCCCGGAAGATCCGACACTGTGTAGGATCTTTCGGCACGGAGAGATAACTAAATTCGAGATTCAAATTCTAACAAGATATTCAAGATTCCATTTGAATACAAAGCTGCTAGATGAAGTAAACAAGCACCTAAATATGATATCTAAGGTCGAACAACACCAAGCACATAGATCGGGCACAAATAAGGTGATGAACAATATGAACAATAGTAAAAACAAAGAGACGCAAGATTTGTTCCCGAGGTTCACTCCACAAAGGAGCTACGTCCCCGTTGAGGGGTTCACAAAGAACCGGGTTGTCACTAACCCATTGCCTCCCTCAATCAACCACAAAGGAAGATTGAGTCACTTACTATTGCTCTCACAATGAGAGGGGTAATACAAACTTTCCGGTGCTCAAACCACAATGGAATGGGAGCTACCGGCGATGCATAACCGTCTAGGAGTAAGGCTCTAAGAGTAACAAACGTGGATCGACGAATCAAGCTTGCTTCAAGTGCTTCTTGAGATGAACAATGGAAAGCTCACAAGTGCTCAAAGATCACATACTCAATCTTCCTCTCTCACTGACACCCTAGGTGAATCAATGCAAGAATCAAGCTTTCGATGGAAGAAGAGGAGTGCAATGAATGATTTCGGAGTGTGTTTGGTCGTGGAGGCAACAAGCATTGAATGAAGGGGGTGAGGGGGTATAAATACCCAACCTCAAAAACTAGCCGTTATGTGTTATGCGAATGGGTACCGGATCTTCCGACGTAGTGTCGGATCATCCGAGATTTGAATTTATAGGGCTGAAATACTGAAATATGGCCAAGTCTGGGAAGTTCTGACACAAGGGACGGATGATCCGGTGGAAGTTCCGATGTAAGTTCCGACACAAGGTTAGGATCATCCGATGGAAAAATATTAGAGACCGAGCCGCCCGGAACTTTGGGTCGGATCTTCCGGTGGAAGTTTCAACGCCTGAGGGTGAGACACAAAAAGTTGAAATCTGTCTAAGTGTTGGAAGTTCCGGAGTAAGGGTCGGATCTTCCGACGGAAAATTAATTCGAGACAGAGCCGCCCGAAACTTTGGGTCGGATCATCCGGCCAAAAATCCGACGCCTGAGGAGAAGACACAAAATCTGTCTAAGTGTGGAAAGATCCGGTTCAAGGGTCAGATCTTCCGATGAAATTTAATTCGAGACAGAGCCGCCCGGAACTTTGGGTCGGATCTTTCGGCCTAAGTTCCGACGCACAGTGAACTTTGTGTATGGAAGATTTTTTGTATGTTTGTGTCTCTCGTGTGTATATGTCATGTCAAGTATAAGCACTTTAACAACCTAAACTCATCAAACACGTCCCCCTTGATAGTATGGTGATCCTATACTCAAATTCAAACCATAAATAAATTTAAATCGTCCGTTAGAATCCATCACCATACGAATAAGAATTGGGGACCTTCCTTTCACCTTTCTTTTCTTTTCTTTTGATTTTATTCCTGCACAACTCATGCAAGTATCATATCCAAATTTACATTATCATTACTTACCAAAACTAGATTAAGTGCCTAGATGCACTTTCAGGCGCCGGCCCGCCCTGTCCCCGGCGCGCCACTGCCTCCGGCGGCGCCGGCCCGCCCTGCCCCCGGCCGCGCGCGCCAGGGCCAGCCATCCCCCGCCCGCCCCCACAGCCGGCCACCGCCACCTCGGCGCCCCTCCGTTCCACCCCGGCTGCCCCGTGCACCCTTTGGTATGCATGCTTCGCCTTCGCGCTGTTTTATGTTTGTAAATTTTAAAATATTTGAGTTGTTAGAAATTGTAGAAGTGGATTCAAGATAGTAGTTTGTTAGAATTGTTAGAAGTTTATGTGATGCTCGGCCGTGGTGTCGTTGTGTATGTGATGCTCTGTTTGTTAAAATTGTTAGAACTGTATGTGATTTTTGCAGGTTTTGCTAACCTTACCGTGTAGGGGAGGTGCTGCCAAAATTTTTTTATTGACATTTCTTTGGTTTTTTATGTGCAGAAGCCACCGTCCACGGGAGCCCATCTCCGCCTTGCTGCCGTTGAGCCTTTAGGTGACCCTTGTGGCTTCGGTGGTTAAAGCCTTGTGTCCGGCCATCGAGCCGTGGGCTTAAACATCTGTGTAGCCCGACCTTCGTGTCGTGGTTTTTGTTGCAGGTTTGGAAACCCTCAACGTATAGGGGTGGTGCTGGCGAAATTTTGAATTTGATATAAGCATTTATTGAATTTTGCAGGAACCCGTTTCCACCTATTCGACGAGGATTCGGAGCTGTAGCCGGAGTCGTAGCCGGAGCTGTAGCCGGAGCGGGAGCGGGAGCCGGACCGAGAGCCGGTGCCGAAGTCGGACCGTGAGTCTACACCACGCCGGCCATGCCTACACCGCCGACCCACCGTAAGCACCGCAATCACGCTCGCGTTACATGCACGTTCGTAGATCGCGTAACCCAGTTAGGCGTCTCCCGTTCGAAAGAGATACGATTGGAAATATGCAGAACTTTACATATCAACGACCGTATCTATTTCGAATTGTCCACGTTATTTGGACATCCCAAGGATGCGTAGCTAGAGTAGGTTTCCATAGTCTACTCCGATCTGGACAGGATTTCGGCAGCACCTCTCCGGTGTTCTCCGGATACAGAATCTCCCTCTAGGACGTGTATTTGGAGAACAGCGGGGAGGTGCTGCTGAAATTCTGTCCCAGATCGGAGTAAACTATGGAAACTTACCATAACTACGCATCCTCGGGTGGGATTAGGACCTATCTTCACCTACTAGAGAGTATAGACATCATGTACACTATATACCTGTCCCAAACAATGAAGATTACAACATAGACCCAAACACATATGCCGGAGAGTTTTATCAAGAAGATGGGTTGGAAGGGACATTTGACATAGACTTCAGCGAAACGATCGGAATGGAAGTAGATAATGAAAGAGTTGAGTAGGAGGATGCCAGAGATGTGATTTATAATGTGAAAGACTTAGAACTACTTGAGAAACTACGATTAGGCAACGACAACGATTCTGACAACGAACCTCCTTTGGAGCACGGTGTTGAAGATATGGACACGCGTGATAGCAATGATGAGACATGTGATCCAGCTAATGTGGATCATGATGACTATTTCTAATTCGTATAAGATATGTGTACTAATTTATTTTAAATCTATATTTTTAGAATTTATTTTTTAATACGCATGAATTCATTTCTACTACTTGTACTTACTTACTCTTTGTCATTGCAGGTGATTGATCAAATATGGTAGGGGGCGGCAGAGGTGTGATGAGGTCGCTCAGCTCTCTCCTTGGGAAGGGCAGCGGTTCGGCGGGGTCCTCCAAGGGGGCCAAGAGGGGAATATGAAAGGGTTCAGGGAGTTCGTCGGCGGCTGAAGGTACTTACACTTGGTCTTTTTAATTACAGTGGTCTTTCTAATACCTATACTTACACATAACTCCTTTTAATTATAGTGGAGAGACCGCGAAGGAGTACTCGCAGGAGGGCGCCCTCGCCTGTACCCTCTGCGCACAGCTCTAGTGCGGAGGACGACCGAGAGGAGGATGCAGAGCAGGGGCAGCAGAACGAGGAGGCGGAGCAGGAGGAAGGGGAGGAGGAGAAGGAGGAGCAAGAGGAGAAGGAGGGGGCGGAGGGAGGCGACTCAACTAAATTTAAAGTTTGGTTGTGAGGCCCCTCTTCCCTCCCGAGACGACCCATACATATGGCTCGACGGGCGGTTATTACACCCGACCCTCCCAGGTAATTAACTTGACATCTTCTTACTAATGTTTGTTCTCATGATTGTGGAGCCAGGTGTTCACTCTCGCCTTCCCAACGGCATTCTGGGCCAGCTTTGCAGGATGCGCTACACTGGCATCATAGAGAAAGGGAGCCGAGAGCAGCCGACGTGGTCGTGGGAGGACTACGCGACCACCCAGGACTTGGAATTAGATGAGAATGGGCAGGTGTATGGGAGCAAGGCGCGACGGGTGGTGACCGAGCTGTTTGTAAGTATTCTTCGTATTACATTTATCAATACATCGCATTCATCAATCATTTTTGAAATTACTAATACATCATGTGATTTGTGCAGAAATTCTACAGACTGCTGGATACAACGATGAACCAGGCGATCCAGGTGGCTGACACGGCCTGCCGCAAGCTGGTGGTCGTTATGTGGTACGAGACGAAGCTGTGTGCCATCATACAGTGGTGGGCTAACTTTGGGCCCAGATGCGAGAGGCGGAGCGTGCCGAAAGTGGAGGCGAGAAGAATGATTCTGACAAAGAAACAATTTCTACAGGTAAATGTTCAACATTTAATTTCTTTGATTAATTACACACAATTTATTTTATATGTCGTACTTGATGGCGCGCAGGTGCCTCCGTGGTGGCTAGCTAACAATGATCGGTGCTGGACTATGGTGGTCGACAAGTGGTTCACGGAGGGTTTTACGGAGAACCGTCAAGCTGGTTGGGTGCGGCGAGGGATGATGCCAGGATCATCACACCACCAAGGCAACCGCAACCTCAAGGGGTACAGGAAAAAATGGGTACGTGTATTCATTTATTAATTCCAACGCTAAATTCTGCAGAATTTCTAATAAATTTGCTTTTTTTCGCAGTCGGAGGCACATGGTCAAGACATCAGCATCCTCGGGACCTATGCTTGCTGAAAAAGGGGAAGGCGACCTCCGATGTCACGTACAACCCGGATGACCCCCTCGGCATACAACAACATACAGATACAGATGGAGCAATTCAAGGTTATTTCAGTTGCACTCGTCGTTCATTGAGTTTTACATATGTTAACTTTGTATTCTAACTCATGCATCATATTTTGTAGGCCCAGAAGGAGGCATCGTTCCAGGCGCAGGTCCAGGCGACGGTCCTGGAGCAGTTGCGGGCCCAGACAGAAAGGATTGAGCAGGAGAATGCAAGGAGATGGGAGGCCTATGCTCAGTACATGCAGTCCTTGGGCTTTCCGCAGCCACCGCTGTCACCGTTCGGTCCACCACCTGGAGCTCGTGCCGGTACTCCGACTCCTGTGAGTGACTTCATAGCCGTGTACTTTCATTTGTTATAGTGACTTAGCACTTTCCATTCTTAGGATACAAAGTAGAAAGTTTAGTATACAAACTACAATGACTCAGTAAAATCACTTAGTTTAACACATTCAATATCTTCAACTTTGGACAGAATCAATCGGCGGCATCCAATGAAGGGCCAATCAATCCAGATCTGTCGCCTCCGTGGAGTCAGTGGCCGTCTCCGCAGGGGATGCAGGCTCGCTCGTGGCAAGGGCCGTCGACTCAGCCGTGGCAGGGGGCGCCGCCTCAGTGGGCGCCGCCTCAGTCATTGCCGTGTCAGCTTCCGCCGTCGTCGTCGCAGGTGCCGCCCTGGGCTTGGGCTACGCAGCCTCCGCCTCAGCCGCCGGCGGACGAGTGAGTGGTATGTATCATGTGGTTTCTATGCATCGACTTTGTATAAACTTGGTTCTGGACTATGGACTCGTATGGACTCTGTATGAACTTGTTTATGGACTTTGGAGTCGTATGGACTGTATATGAACTTGTTTATGGACTTTGTATGAATTTCTGTGGCCGTGTATAGCTTATGGTGTTTGTGACTTGGTGAAGCGATATATGAACTTCTCTGATGCATATAAACTGTCTGCGATGTTAATTGTGATGCATATGAACTGCCTGTGATTGATTTGCTGTTTGGGGGACATTTAAAAGCAAAAACAGCAAAAATTTAGGCGGGGAAGGCTGTGCCGTGTGCAAAGTCCACGTGGCACGTGGCACACGACAAAGATAGGCTGTTTGCCGTGTGCATCCCACGTGGCACACGGCAAACAACCATTGTTTGCTGTGTGCTTTCCCTCGTGGCACACGGCAAAGTAGGGTTGTTTGCCGTGTACCGCCCACGTGATACACGGCAGACAGCTTTTCCCCGAGGTCCGCTGTCAGTTACCTTTATTTTGCCGTGCGGGACCCATGACCACATCCACTGTAGTAGCTGCTTTTCCCGTTCCATCCTGCGGTTCATTGTGGGAAAGACAAAAAAACCCATAGGCATTGACCAATCAGCATGTATCATGTACTACTCGAAAAAGTAGAAAAACAAGCCATCCTATTTTTTCTTTTGTTGGTAACAGAAAGTTGTGAGGGGTGTTTAGTTCCGGTGAAAACTTTACGTGGAAGTCACATCAATCGAAATTTACTATCTACGAGTAGTAAACGTAGACTGCGAATAAAACTAATTACAGATTTAGAATGCTCATCGCCGGACGAATCTAATGACGAGTAATTATGGGGTATTTAATCAATAATCAGCGATGGTTACTGTAGCAATTTACTTTTGCAAAACATGGATTAAATGTGCTCATTAGATTCGTCTCACGAAATCTAGTCCATCCATATGATGAGTTATTTTTTTTCATATATATAGTTCTTTATGTATATAAAAGGGCGGCCTTTGGTGCAGTGGTAGAGCTTCACCGCCTGTGACCGGAAGGTCCAGGGTTCAAGCCCCAGCCTCTGCACATTTATGTGCGGGAAAGGCTGTGCGCTGAACAATCTGCCCCCAGACCCCGCATAGTGCGGGAGCCTACGGCACTGGGTACGCCCTTTTTTTTTATAGTTCTTTATGTATATAAAATTCTTTTTGATGTGATGGATAGAAAACTTTTCATGGAAACTAAGCTTTTGTATGGAAACAGAGTGGGGGCCATGCATACTCCCTCTGTCCAAAAAAGAATGTAGTTTTATAGTCTAAATTTTGTCCAAAAAGATAGTAGCTCTCGCTTTCTAATAGGGCATGGATTATGGTTGAGCTAGCGACGGGCGTTTCACGGGCCAGCGTGGGCCAGCGTGGAGACCAATTAATACACGAGCTCAGCGACAGCCAGATCAGCAGAGCATGCAACGAATCAGCGCGTGAGCATAGTAGCAGAGGACGAATGAGAGCGCTGCAATAAATGCGTCTGCGGCATGCGCCCGCTTCAGGCTAGCGTCTCGCCAGCCGCCCGGAGCGCACTCTCTTTCCTTTTTCAATCTTCCACGTCGAACGTTGCCTACTTTTAGCCGGTCATAATACTTGCTCATACAACTCCTATCGCTATCTCTCCCCTTCTATACCCCTGATCATTTCCTGTACGGTTTTCTACTTTTTCATCTCGCCTTAATCCCAGTGGCCAACTTCTACAACTACTTTTATTTTGAGACGGATGGAGTATATCTCAATGCTTTGCTCCATTGGACTTTGGTGTTGGGTGTTGGCCGCTTCTAGAGCGTGAAATGGCAGCGCCGACACACATGCATGCGTGCGTTTGTAGTGCTCATTGGCATTTGCAATTGTTAGAACTTGACCAATGACTAGCTAGCACGGATAGGGAATAGTCCAATCCAACCCAGTGGGACATCGATGGAAGTCTGCACATATACATTTGATGATACTAAGATTATGCAAAAAACGGTGTCTTCATAAACAAACATGAGAAAGAAATTATACTCATTCTAGTCTAGAGATAAACGTAAGGACCCGTAACAAACGATTCGGAGATTTACAAATATTCCCAGATTCTACTTAGAAAAAACTAAAAACTAGAAAAAACCGATACAATGAGAAGCATTTCTCTCACTAATCGAAGCACTGCTATAGAGACCCAAATTAAAATGCATATGGCATCACTGGACCATAGTTGATGGCGAGCTTTTAGATGCATGGGTGGTGCACCAACTGAGTCAATGACAATAATGATACACAAGCGTCATGTGTTTTCCATGCGCTTTCTACTACGACGTGTCATCGTTAACCTAATTAGCTGAAAGCTTCATATATACGTCTGCTAGAGCTAATATGGCGTTTGTAGCTTCCCATAAAGAAAAGAAGGTAACATGTGCTCCGTACATCAGCAGGTGCTACTGCTTCTAGGTAAAAAAGAAAATTCCAATTAACTAATCTGTGACGGTAAGGATAAGCACTGCATGCACGCGTAACACTTTACAAAAAGCAACACCGCCCCGGGTGGTCGGGCTCACACTGTCACACGTAGTACGAAGCAACGAAGCGTGTGCACGCGCCCCGCTTTTGCCCCGCAGGTCCTGCATCCGCATGGAGAAATATATTTAAAAAAAATACAACACAGATCATGCAACAATTGTTTTTAAATGGTGTAAATAAAACAGAGAGTAACCGTACATTCAAACATAGTACTACGACTGGCTTTTGCTTCGTGGAAACAACAATCGATCGAGCCTTTTGTTTAGGCTCATTTAGTTCCAAAATTTAAAATCCAAAATGAATGTTTGGACACATATATGACGTATTAAATGTATGTAAAAAACAAATCTTATTATATAGATGGACTGAAAATCGCGAGACGAATCCAATGAGTCTAATTTGGGTTGTGATTAGACACTAAATTGCTAAATAATGTTACAGTAGACATGTGCTAATGATAGATTAATTAGGTTCATTAGGTTCGTCTCGCGAATTTCGAACGTAACCTACAATTACTTTTTTAATTAGTGTATATTTAATATTTTAAATGTGAAAACTTGGAACCACGGAACTAACGAAAAATGGAAAGAAGACGATCGGAAACGAAGTGAGCAGGTACCATTTTTTTTGTCTTTCGAGACAGATGGCTTTCACCTTTCAGCAAACAGCGCCGTCGCTGTAAACAGCAGCACTGCCAAGTGCCAAATGTGGAAGCCAGCTGGACGCCGAGCATAGGCGCATATAGCATTCGGTGCTGCCTTGCTTGCCGGTCGACGCGAATTAATCAGCCTCACCTTTACTGGAAGGCCAGCTAACTACTAGTAGTAATAATCTCTAAAGTGATTTTCTCTGTGAGGCAACAACAATTCAATACTGACAGGCAGATATCTAGATTCCAAACTTTATTTATTCGAGTGAGTGGTGTCGTCTCATGCTGGTCACTGCAATTAGCAGTCACTTCAATTAGTGGCTAATTTTGTGATTTAGCTTTACTCTCTCAGCTGAAATGACGGCAGGTCCCTTTCTATTTTTATTGCAGAAGAGAATCTTGCATTTTTGTGTGAGGTGACGGGTTGGCTAGCTGTTCAGTGTTCACTGTACACGCGGCGGTTAGGAAGGCCCAGGCTATTGGTGATAGAAATAGACATGACGTGTCTAGAAGTTGTGCTATTTTGTGCTGCGAAATCATGGATCGGCCGTCGGCGGCACCAATTGGATGAAGAGACGAGTAAACATGAATAAATGATATTGCCAAGAGCTATATGGAGATTGTGGATGCATAGCTGGGTCAGCAAAAGCTGCGACGTCATTCATGAATCATCTCACCGTTCTGCACCGACCGATACTGCCGTGGCTTGCGATTCGTCCCAAGATTTGCCGAGAGCGCCAAATTAAAGCTCTCCCCTCCCCGTACCCCGTCCATCCATTCTGCATTTCTGATGCTGAACTTGAGGCGATTTGGGCCTAACCTTTCGAGGAATGGCTGGCCTGCACTGCACGCCCCCGAGCAGGAGTAAACCAACGTGTCGCGTCCGTTTTGCCATGGGCAAGCAAGTTGAAGATCTCGATGGCTACTACTCCGTACCCTACTGCAAGTGCATTTGTGTGGTCTCGGTGGTCGTCCAAGGTTGCCGATGACTCATCATCCGCCCATACACATACTTTGGCATGGACGCTTTGGGAACTGATCGGACGGGTTGGATTGGATTTGTCGTGTTTCGGTGTTGCATTTGCCGACCATCTCTTGTGTCGAAGCGTCCAGTCGGCGTCACAGGAAATAAGGATCACAAAGGTATGGGGGAAACTAAGCTTAAAAATAAGAGAAGACGATAATTAAAATGCCGATTCCATGCGTGTCGTTTCTCCTTTGTTTTGTTTTGTTTCACAAGGATATAGCCAGGCTGGTGGTCAGTGGTGCAACTCATCTGGCAATTTCGACATCGACAGGAGTATTCTTGCGGAAATGCTGGACGGTTCATGACTTCATGCAATGCAATGCATCCCCCCATGGACGGACGGCAGTGATCACGACGTTGACACTAGCTAAGCTCAACAGCACATCTCGCTTTCTGCTCCAGCCAGAGTGGGCAAATGCGCGGCGCGACATGGACGACGGCCCAGGAAGTCGATCGGGCCCGTCTTGACGCGTGAAAGGCCGCGCGCGGCCCGTCGGCCTGAGTTGGACGCAAACAAACACGGCGGGCCCTTCTCCTCTCTCTCTCGCCGCTGCTCGTCTTCTACCTCGGCACCGCAGCTGATGAGGAGAGGAGCCTCTCGCCCTCGCCGGAGACTGGAGAAGGATGCAGCAGGACGGACACGGCGGGGAAGGCTAGGCGTGGCGGCGAACCCACGGCGCCGTCGACAGGGAAGGGAAGGGAAGGGAAGGGGAGGAACACGGCAGACGGGAACGAGGGGCTGGTTTAAAAATACCGGACCCAGGTGAGGGGGCATTCTGAAAAATATCGGATCGCGATTACTAATCGCGCGATCCAAACCAGGAGG
Source organism: Urochloa ruziziensis (assembly GCA_015476505.1). NCBI lineage: Eukaryota > Viridiplantae > Streptophyta > Magnoliopsida > Poales > Poaceae > Urochloa > Urochloa ruziziensis. The sequence continues at coordinate 21,429,260 of CM027126.1, forward strand.
GTTTTGTGAAAAGTTAACACGACTACTTTTACGCATAGCCCCCTGAGTCGGATCGCGATTAATAATCGCGATCCGAATTAGGGGGGTATATGAAAATTTTCGAGGGCAGGTTTTGCAGAAAACTCCCTGAATATCGCGATCTGGTTTTTCCCGTCGCCGGTGACCGGCGTTGATGGCGGCTTTCCAGTTCCGACCGACCGAAGGCCGCGTTCCGGGCGGAAGCCCTTGAGGCTTGAGATCAAACCCCACCCCCCCCCCCCCCCCTAGCTCTTCACCAGCCGAGACAAGAGGCCCGCGAGGAAGCGATCAACGACGGAATCCGCGCCGGACCTAATACCTGCTCAGCAGCTTTCCGAACAATGGCGGGGCACGGCTACCAACGCTCGGCGGCACAGCCACGGACGTTGTCTGCTTCTGCTGCCGACAGGCGTCGTGTCGTCGGCGCTGACGCTGCGCCGCCTCGGCCGGGAGGGCGCACACGAGGCAAGTGCTGTGCAGAGGCCCCGCGCGAGCTGGGAGGAGCAGCAGGCTGCAGGCGCGCGGCCGGGGAGGAAGACGATGCCGCAGTGACAAGTTAACGAACGACTAGCACACGCCAAAAAGGATTCACTGATCAGACTGGCAGGTATAACTGTCAGCAACTTCATCACACCAGATGCATACAGGTCAGACAGGGCAACACATCACAGGAGTGCAATGGACGATTACACTCGTCTTCAAAACAAAAGAATGTGCTCCAGAAAAGCTTATCTCTCTCTATTTCTTTTTCTCTTTCTAGTATCTTCCATTGTGGCAATCTATGACATTCATTTGTCCCCTCTTACTGAATTGGTATGGCAACTCACAAATGTATCCCGAGACCAGGAAAAAAAATGCAGTCTATGAAAGCCACAGCTAAACTGAGGTTCCTAACAATTGAGCCATGCACGTCATCTGTAACACAACAACAAAGGCCAAGTTCTTCACTCGTCAATAATCAGCGCTTAGGAACGACGGCGCCGTATTTTCAGGTAGCCGAACTTCGCAGCTCCAGGAGACGATCCGTCGAAAAGGATGGGCAGGTACCCGGTGGCAGCCTTGTACCTCTGCTGAATCTGAATAATGGCCAAGGCTTCTATCAGTCTACGAGGATAAAACACATGCGCCTTGAGCAAAGGATGTTATCAGTGTGTGAAGTTACCTCTAGGATCTCCTCACTGCTCCTTGCGCAGTTCTTCCCAATAACACAAACCGTGCCACCAGATCCTCCACCGGTGATCTTTGCGCCAAATAGACTCGGGCTTCCACCCTCTGATGTCGCCCTGTGTTGCATTTCTTGTACCAGATCAACTAGTCTGTCAGTCCCATCAGAACCAAGGCCACACGCGCTGTAGCTGTTATGGCACTGCCAAAGTTATGTGAAGAAACCTATGTCAACAGTATGCCGTACAATTTTCTCAACTTTGTACTACACAGTAAACTACATTGTGCAGTAGGACTAGAGAAAGGTACACCATGTGAACAGAGACTCAAATTCACCTGGTACATAAGTTCTCCGAGACCTGACAACTGCTCATCTGTATTGCCTGCTGCTAACAATGTTTTGAAGGTCTGCAGACCAGAAATTATAAGAATGTCAAGAGTAAAAGCAATGAAAATATTGTACTGCATAAATTCTTCAGTAGAGGGGAATAAATGAACATATATTAGTTGGAGAGGTTTCAGTTTCTCGGGGCAATTTAGAATGTTCTGTAACTTTGGATTGGCACTAAGTGCATACCATATTGATGATGTCATTACAACATGTTTCAGGAAAAGAACAAAGATTTGGAACGGTTCCGTTCATAAAAGCTTTTCAGATTTATAAAATGGATTTGATAGTGTAGAAGCAAATAATCGGGTGCGGAGATTTAACCTCAACACGGAAGTTTTCATATATGGGATGTCTAGTAGGAGCCTTCACACTGTAAGATCTTTTGGGATCAATAACTGTCACTGTGTCACTGTGATCTCCATATTTCTCTAAAAATGCATCTCCACTAATCACCTCTGGAATATCCTTTGCATAAGAAGCTTCAAACCTGAAATTGGGATTTTGTTACTATCCATGCTATACCAGAACCATAATATAATTCATGGATTCACTAAGTGTGACCTGTGAGGTGGTAGGTTGCATAAATATTCCAGTGCAGCTTCAGATTTCAGTAGACCTGTACCATTTCCTATATAACAATCAGATTGAACAGGGGCCTCTGAAGTTAAGGATTCTGAAACTAAATCTGATGCTGCATTTTTGATCATCTTTCGTCCCATGTAAGTGCCTACCCTTACAGATCCATAATCTCCCCCTCCAACACTAACAGTTCAAAAAATTCTGCAATTAGTTCCAATTCGTCTAATAACACAAGTATTGTCTCCATAATAAAAGCCAGTCAGGAAAGCCTTCCTACCTATGCCGTATTCCTGAATCTAGACCCCAGAACCGCATATGAGTTGGTATGCTAACCAATTCCTTCACTTCTGCAGGCTGCAGAAAACTGTGATCAAACAAATACAAAAGCGGCATTGTTTTTGACTGGAGGATAGGTAGGATCTATCAGCTTCTGTATGCTGGAACTATTGAACAGCACTAACCTGGCAAACCATAGCAAGGAGTTTGTTAGCTTCTCCACATGCGGATGCCATTTGATCCATTACCCCACAAGGAGCTCCAACAACGTGATTCTCAACCTGGAAAAAAAAATTAGACCCATAAAAGACTTGTAGATTATACTCTACCACCAAATTTCAGTTAAACATCATACCTTCTGACAAAGCAAAGCAAGATCCCTTGGGTTGATGTTTAAACCTATGGACAAGTAAAAAGGAAAATATCAAAGATGCTATTTAGAGACGACATATTACTCAGTGTTCATGATAGGCCAAAATAGCCATTGTCAATCTACAAACCATAGGCAGCAGCAATAGCAGACATTGTAGCAACCTCCACTGATGCAGAAGAAGAAACACCTTTGCCTTCTGGTACAGCTGACGAAACCTGGAGTTTTAGAGCAGAAAGAAGATTAGGGACTGATTAAGTGATTTAAAGAATTTAACATGAGCAATTGCATGCTAATGAAAAATTGGGTGATTACCAGAATGCTCATGCTGTCAGTGAACTGGACACCCAGCTCAGTCATCAAGACTAGAATCGTTCCAGCAACATAGGCAGCCCATCTGATATATGATAGTTGAGCTTGCAAATATGCAATATAATTGAGTAGTTGAAACTCTGAAGCAAGATAAAAGTTACTGGCTTACTTTTGGGATGGATTCTGACAAAAAAACTCCCTGGCTTTCTCATAGGATATTGGTTTTTCACCATTCATAAAATCTGACAGGTCCATATCAAAAGTTGGTGCACGGTTACTCAACTCAGAACCAAATGATACCTGTGAGATAATCACGATAATAGGTTAAGCATTGACAAATCACAGAAGTTAATACAAATGCTAATGCAAAACGACCAGATCAAAAGAACAACAATCACTTGGTAAAATACAATTACATTAAAGTTCAAATTAGCCAACATAAGCACTATCATCATTCATCACATTTAATATGCAGTACCTATGTACCCGTCCATGGATAACTTGCAGGAAATGAAGGTACATAATTTTTTAGAATAGATGATATATCATAAATTAATTGAACAATTAAGTTGAACATACAATTTGTAGCACCGGTGCGAGACCTGCATTCTCAAGCTGTCTTGCTTGTGTGTGTTTCCAAAGCTTCTGCTTGTTGGGGTGGTTTCTCTGAACAGCAACATGGCAGGCTTCCCGAAGGGGCATCTAGTAATTACATCCAGAATTTCAATGATAGCTGCCCAACACATGATCAAAACAAATATACACATACTACATCTATAGTTCATTCCAGCAGTTTATTTCCTTATTTATTTATATTTGGCATCAAAAGAGAATCCAAAAGTTTAAGATTTACAGAAAATACAGCAGACATTAAGATTCAATGAAGTTTCAGGTTCTTGCATGCTACATCATTACATATTTAATAGTGGCATAATGATGTAACAAAGAATGTGAAGAGCAGATGATCAAATATTTATGAGTAGAGTATCCAACTATCAGCTAAACTTATATTACTACAATGAAACAAGAACCTGATTCACCTGCTATTGAGCATACCTGTAAAACAAGACTTCCTGAATAATCAGCAATGCCACCCATGACATCTAAACGTCCAGGTGCCCTTGCTATATATATTTCCTTCTGCAAAGGAATCAAGTGGAAAACCATTATAACACACAATTCATTTATTCAGCATTTCAAGTGATTTACTTCAGTTACCCATGTACATGGCACCACTTTAACAAAACAAGTTAAAGAAGTTATCAGAACTGAAGTTACAGTATCCATGGAAAATTAACAAACAAGAGATGAATAATGAAAAAAATGTTCCTTGAAAACAAAACGGTTCTGAAGTTTATGTCATAGAAACTGTGATGCAAGTTCAGGTATGAACAGCTACGCAGTCCATCTTATAAAATACCAGTACATTGTGTTTTGTGAAAAAAAGCTGAAGCCTAACGTGATAGATTGTCTAATGAATTGGCAAATTAATATGGCCTGCAAGATGCTACAAAATGAACTCTAGTTGTACCCAAAAAGTATTTGAGGATAAATAGCAATCCCGTGTAAATACTCCATCAGTGTGGAAAGTTTTTAATGTTAGTTGAGTCCCCGGCCCCCCAATTGATTGACCTTCAACAACACCTACAGCTTCCCCTGATCCTAATAGATCCCCATGAGTGAGATTGCCATAACATAATTGACAGATCCAAGATGTGCTCCAGCAAGTAAAGGGGGTTCTGGTCGTGCTCGAAAGGGATTAGCAGTTGGAAATCAAACTTAACAGCATAAGAAAGTTGGTCTACTTGTACATATTCAGGAAGGTATCATCTCATTGTACATCAGATGCATAAACAGAAGCACGTGAACAGAACTACAGAAGCATTAATGTTGCTCCACAGGGTCCTACAATTCACTAAAATGAATACAATATCTGCCAGATTAGTACCTCCCAGTCAAAGAGAACAGATGCTGCAGTTCTCTCTGTGTGTTGCTTCTCAGGGCTCTCCAAATTATTTCCATTAAGTTCAGATAAGCTCTTCAAAAAGTCCATTGTATCTGTTAATCCTTGCAGGTCCCCATGGAGTATCTCAAAGTCTTCAAGACATCTGTGGAATCAAATTTGCAATTTCAGTTGCAAAATATTTCGGTGGGAAACTGGGGACGTGTGACAAAAGGAGCAGATACTCACAATGCTGTAGTTTCCTTTGTCGCAACATTTTGTGAGGTCGGACCAGCACCAATTTCTGTCTCAGACAGAGAGTACCAGTCAGGAATGTGTACATCTCTCCCAGGAGCCCTTTGAAGTTGATACCCTGACACTATGGCATCTTGCAGTCTTCTTGCACCACAGAACTGTAATTAAAGATAACCAAGTTGGCTCATGTTACTATCTTAAAGGAGGATTTTTAAAATATTGCTTCCATCTCTAAGTTTCTATGGGCATCCATGTTAAATATATGCTGATTTCATTTGGCATAAAGCATTAGAAAATTTCAAAGAGGTAATTTCCAAAAGAAGCTAGAGATCTTCCATTAGGACTTCTCTTTTAATATGAGTCACAAAAGCTAAAAAATTCAGGATGAAAAAAAACAAGTACATAGATGGACATGGTATGTATGGAAATAAATTGGCCGCTCAATGGTCATGCAGAATTACTCACTTTATCAGAAATACATTCCTTTCCAACAGCAGTGTCCTGGAGGATCTGGGCAACCACCTGCATGGATAAAGAATTAGCCTATCCACAAAATGATATAACTTCCATAGGATGCAGATGATTTTGGATTTTTGGTATGCAGAGCTCATTATTACGATGGAAGCCCAGTATTACAATGTTATCCTCATTATTATAAAGTACTAGCCTATCCACAAAATGCAAATGTTATAATCCAAGTGACTACAGAAATAGTTTGATTTCAAGCTAATTCGGACATAAAAACATCAATAAGATATAGGGTATGTGTAGAAAAGATTACCTCACCACCATTTGTTGGGCCATTGTAGCATGGTTGAAGTGTGAGAGCACGAAGTAAGTAAGGTTTCCAGTGTCCAGCAAGAAAATCACTTCTGATCATCTCAATGCTGTTTTGGTAGTGCTGAAATAGAATGGGATGGGGGCAAATCATGGAATTTTTTTAGCACAGCTTTACAGAAGTTAATCCTAGCATGATTCGATGATAAGATGTGTTTCAACCTCAAGCAAATTTCGCAAAAAAGGCTCTTCGTTAAAGTAATCTCTCCGAACAAACACAAGTGGCAGCTTATAGGCCAAAACCTCACTTGCAGCTCCATATCCAATTTTTCCTATAAAAATGAGAGTAAGTACAGGCATCTAGCCAGAAACCCCCAAAAGTAGAAAACTAGTAACTAGTCAATCAGCAATGCAACACAAGATTGTGATGTACCAAGCATGCAGTCAGATGCCGCTATAACATCAGGTGTGTAAGCATCTTTTGCAAGCTTAATGAAGTTTGGTGGAACATCTTGAGAATCAGAGGCACCACAGACCTTACATGAAGAGGGAGCTAAGTTTAGTCAATCACATAAGTTAGCTACTTTACAAGAGAGATACTATACTCTAAAAAAAACATACCAAACAGATCCAACCATCAGGGAGCCATTCCTGCTTCAGTTTCCATCCTGCTGGCTGGGGGCAGCAGCACACCAATTATTTCATTATGTTAGTGATAAGTACTGTGCAGTCACATAAAAACTTTGAGCATACATAATAATAGAAGAATGGATCAAAGCTTTTAAAGAAGAATGATGCATGTAAAACTTAATGATAATGTTCTGCTAAAAATTAGAAAGAAGTTGATGATTCATGTATTGCAGGGGGCTTCATTACAAAATGATGTAGGTAATAGCTAATCATAATGTTTACAAGTAACTGAAAATGCATTGCTTCTTGATTTACATAACAGGTAATGAGCACCCCCTAAGAAAAACTATGACTACCGAAGGAATCGTAATCAACAGATATTGGTGCTGAAGATATGAAAGCTCAATTATGAGGAATCAGAGGAACACATTAAACTAGTGAATGCAAGCACTTCATGACTGCATAAAACATTACCACATCAGAGGGAAAAAAAGAAGAAACATATGCCCTAAGCTTATCAAATTACCTATATAGTAAGTGACCCACCTGCCCCCCAAAATTAAAAAGGAGCACCTTAGCATTCTCCTCAAGTCCAAGTTCTTTCCTCACCTAATAGATCAGAATTGAAACATGTAAATAAGGAAACAATAAATGAGACTTAATATCATTCTTGAGCAGAACACAAACCTCAGATCTAGATTTGCGCAATCCTCTTACGATGAGAGGCACATCAATGACATTGCGGAAAGCCGGCACTAGGGAATGAAACAACACTCTATTTTCATCATAGCTGAGAAAAGGGGAACATAAACTTGAAAGAAAAAATATAAGATAAATATAGTTGAACATACTTGGGCCGTATCCAGGTAATCGAAGTAAGATGTCACAATGGGCATAATCCTCTGCTATCTGTATATATAGATGAGCTATCCGATCATTGAACAGGTAAAAATGTCTATTGCCATAACATGGTCATAATTTTACAGTATTAAACAAGAGAAATTCTGGCTAGTCAGAGCATATTTGCAGATAATCTATAGACCTGAATTTGGAGTTTTGGACACGTTCAGAAAAGGGTAAACTATGATCCTGACAGCGTAAAACATTACCTGCCAAACAACAGAACGGTGATGATATCCAGCCTCCATGATGTATTCAGAATATATGAAGTCCCAACTGCAAAACGCAAAACAGTCAAACAAAAAACGAACTTTTGGGTTGATAAATATATGTTACTGTTAAGAGCAATGGAAAGTAAATTTTTTTTGAAAAAAATCAATTTATTTGGTCAGATAACATCATAATATTAACAGAGACTAGAAAATACTACATGACTCTGAAGGGCTAAAAGGGCATAACAGTACTATGATCTACTATAAGCCTACTGAAACCTCTTTGGGATTAGCAAGACATCAAATTGACCGAGGGGCAAGGTGGACCAGTCCTCTCACCTGAAATTCCCAATGCATACGGAGCGGATACCCATGTGTGCAGCCACCTTGCACACCACAGGAACAACATCCGATATCTGCACCAGAAGCGCACCATGATCCAGTTCACTTCAAGTATTGCAAACACGATGCCTAGTATTCCATTGTAATAATACTGCTTTGTAGTTTATATGCATCATTCCAACATGGACTGAATCACATCACAGCAGCAGAATGTAGTACCACTAGGTCGGCCTTGATGGAGCTCAGCCACTCGGTCTCTTCCCTCAGGATCGATTCGCGTGGCACCACGGCCGCCTCACGATACTGCATTTCGCAATCAGAGTATTATATCAGACAACAGCCAACACTGAGCGGTGGCACAGGGAATGCCGGAACGGGGGGGATCGGGATACACCTTCTCTAGCGTGGCGAGGGGATCGACGGTGAGCGGGTCGGCCTGGACGGCGCCGCAGTCGAGGATGACCCTGCGGATGCGGAGGCGCGAGGACCGCACCTCGGCGGTGAAGACGAACTCCGGCACGGCCGTCGCCACGTGCACCTCGTGCCCCGCCGCCACAAGGTGCCGCACCACCTGCGATCCGCGGGAGCAACAGAAATGCAGGTCGGGTCCGAGACTTGGAGCAGCGACGAAACGGAGGAGCGACCGGAATGCGGGAGGCGAGCGGGACTAACTGACCTCGATGGCGCGGGTGGCGTGCCCGAAGCCGTGGCCCGTCAGGTAGAAGGCGAAGACCAGGCGGCGCGGCGGCGGGGAGCGGTCGGCGCCACCAGCGGATGCCATGGCCGACGCGACGATGCAATTGGGGGAGGAGCTTGGCTGGCTTGGGATCCAAAGGAGAGTTGAGACGATGGCGTCGCGGCGGTTGGGCCGTAACTTTTTGGAGGGACCTGGGTTAGTTGACCAGTACGACTGATGAGTGATGACTGATCCAAGTAGCAGGTCCACAGCATTCCCACTCCCAGTGCAGTTTATCCGGGTCAACCGCGTGTACTCGTAATTTCGGAGGAGAGAATAAAAAATGAAGAAAGTTTATGCATTGTGAAGTGTACATTGCGAAAGGACGCATGAGAATCGAGAGAGAAACTTTATGCAAAATGAAAAAATTATTCAAGACTTATACGAAATATGTGACTTTCTTATTTCAACCGAGAGGTCGTCGATGAATTTTAATAATCCTTTCCGTTCAATTGTACTGCTATAAACATGCTATAGAAGTGTTTTTCTTATTTTAACTGCAGGTCGTTAGCTAAAGCCGAGGATGCTGAATAAAATACCTGCATGTGAATTTTATAGATGAGCTCTTAAAAAAATACCGCTCTAAAATCAGTATTTGGGGAACACGGGCAGCCTGGCCCGACGCCTGTTGCCGCTGGGGTCTCCGCGCTCTCTCTAGTCTCCGCGCCGGCGGCCACCTCTCCCGCGCCGGCGACCACTCTGGTCCCGGCGCCCACCGCACCCGTCGCCATGGCCACTTCAGCTGCCATGTCCTCCCCCCTCGCGCTGGCCACCACCTCTGCGGGCGACGCTTCCCCCTCCCTGGCGGGCGCCGCTTCCCCCTCCCGGGCCGGCTGCTCCAGGCCTGCCGCCCCCCTCTCTCCGTTGGCGCGGCCTTTCTTCCCTGCCGGAGGACAGTCCCAGGAGGTCCCGCCTGAGGATTGGGATGAGGAGATGGTGGACTACGACTTCTCCCCGTCCCCCTCGCCCTCCCCGTCGCCCTCTCCGCCGCCGCTCAGCTACCGAGATGCAGTTTCTCGTGGCCAGCCCCCTGTTGCGAGTCCGGGCGCGTCGCACCAGGTGCAGCCGCCGACGGGAGCGTTGCTAGGGGAGGGCACGGGAGTTGCTCTGCCGGCGGGGGCGCAGGGTCGTCGCCGCCGCCGTCCTTCCCGACGGGCGCGGCTGCGCCGCCCCATGGAGGCTGCTGTACAAGCGCAGCCGCCAGCGCCGGAACGAGGGGCTACCCAACCACGTGCGACGGCGGGTGTGCAGGCAGACCCGCAGGTAGGTCGCCGCCGTGGGCGCGTGGACGAGGACGGCTTCCAGGAATACCTGTCCCGCTCTGCGCGGCGGCGGCTCCGGCGCGAGCAGGAACAAGGGCAGCCGTCACGACCACCTTCCCCTCCGGTACGCCAAATCCCGCCTGAGTTCTTTGGGCGCTGCCTGAACTGTCTTTCGTACTTTCACCGCGTTGCCACCTGTAAGCTCCCGCGCCGCTGCCTCCGGTGCCACGGGTTCTACCACCTGGCCAGGGATTGCAGGTTTCCACGGCGACAGGACGCGCGAGGTGCGGTGGTGGGCGCCGGGCGTGCCCCCCCTCCGCGACGGGATTCCAGCGGAACGGGTGTGGCCGCGCGGCGCGCTCCGCTGCCAGACGCACCGACGGGCGCCGGCCGCGCCCCCCCTCCTCTGCGACGGGATTCCGGCGGACTGAGGGAGGCCGCGCGCCGCGCGCCGCCGCCACGGCAGGCCACTGGTGGAGTTGGGCGTGCGCCACGACTGGGAGACACGCAGCAGCAGTCTTGCCGTTTCATGCGCGTGCAGGGGACGAGAACACCCCCGGCGTCAGAGGCGCCCAGTCGCACTCCATCCCCACCGCCGCCGGTCAGAGTACCTGCACCTGTGGCGTCCATCACATCGACGGGTCCGGGGGAGCCGGAACCGGAGTGTTGTTACGTGGACTTCTGCGATGAGATGGCGGCTGAGGAATCACGTCTGCGCTTCGCCCTCATCGGCCGAGTGGGCAACGCCTCTGACGACTTCACGGCGGCCTCCGTGGCGCACACCATTGCAGCAGCTACTGGAATCGCAGCAGGAGACATCGTCGTCAAGCCATTCCACCCAGAGAATTTCCTGGTGGAATGTGCAAGGATGGACGTGCGTGATCGCGTTCTTGCGGCCAGCCCGATCCCGATGGAGAGTACCAGCCTGTCCCTCCGGCCATGGACACGGCTAGTCGGTGCGGAGTCAGTAACTGCCTATGCCAAGATCAGATTGGAGCTGGTCGGTATCCCGGCCCATGCGTGGAACCTGAGGACGGTCCGCAAGCTGCTAGCTCCCTATTGCTGGGTTGAGCGGCTTGAAGCAGTGACGGCAAACAAGATGGACTTGTCGCAGTTTGAGCTCACCGCCTGGACGACGAACCCGGCGGGCGTTCCGGCTTCCAGGAGGCTGCGGATTGCGGAGCGCGAGCCACCGATCACGCACTCCGACCCGGGGATGCAGCTTATCTTCGGACGGGTGACCCCCTACCTCCGGGAGAAGAAGGTACTGGCCTATCAGGTACACTTCCACCTACGGTCCATCGCTGACTTTGCGCCGCGCTCGCCGTCGACCTCCGGTCCTTCCTCACCGTCGGACAATGGCGACAGCGGGCCCGATGGTAACCCGGACCGGTCCTACGGCTTTCGGCAAGGGACGGCGGGGCCTCGCCTGACTGGTTTCCACCGCCGTGATAGGAGCGCCGGTGCGGGTGGGGACGGCGGCGCCGCTACTAGTACACCACGTGCCAGTCTGGCGTCCAAAGCAGTAGCTGGGCCCACAGCTGACGCTTCACCCAGCCTTCCGAAAGTGGATTCAAACAAGGGGGTGGTGACAAGAGACGACGAGCAATCTGGACTAGTCAAGCATGTCAAAGTTATGGATGGAAACGGATCGGATTCGCATGGAATCGGATTCGGATGTCACCTTTTACCACATTTTAACTCGAATACGAATACGGATTCGAATGTTCTCGAATACGAATACAAAACGAATGTCTCGAATTTGAATACGCATCGGATATTTACACCAGCTGGAAAACAATATTTACTTATTTTCTTTATTAATAGTTTATATTATAAAATTATTATATAAAAGTAAAGACTAAAGTATGAGTACATAACAAGTCTAAACAAAGATCACTCATTAATAATATCACATTCATTCATAATTATTTTAATAATTAATCATATAATAAATAATAAAACTATTAATAAATACATATTTTATTGGTGGATGCAATATTTTTTATATTAAAATCAATACCATAATCATTAGTAATGGAGATAACTTTTTTTAATTATACACTACCATTATTAATATTTAAATGGACATCATTTGTCATTAGTTATAGAAATAACTAACAGTTTCATATGGTCGAATACGGATACTGCCGGATATTGCCGAATACGAATGTGGAATCGGATAGAGAAATTCAACAAAAACGAATTCGGATGTGTCCATTTTATTACCACATTTGAATTCGAATACGAATACGGATATCCATATTTACGTTTTAGCGGATACGGATATCGGATAATTCGGATTCCATTTCCACATTTCCATCCTTAGTCAAAGTGGCCGAAAGAAGCCTCTTTTCCGAACGGCCTTCTGATCCGGCTGTCTCTGTACTGGAATGGATTGGGGACCCATGCCCGCTGGAAAGGGAAGAGGACCCGATGCTGCTCGAAGCTTGTGTGCCTATGACACGCGGCATGGGTCAACCGAGTGAGAAGACAAAGACGATCGACCTGCCAAGGGATGACAGGCATGTGCAAGGCCACGACAAAGCCGTTGCTGGTACCTCCAGCCCGGATGCACCGGCAGGATCCCCTGTGACGGTGCCAACGGCAACATGGCTGCCAGCGAGGACGAGCCAGGAAGAAAAAACACCGGAGGCTTGCTTGTACCGAAGCAGTAGGCCGCGGATGGATTTTGGGCTGCAGTTAGGCCTGACGGACGACGTAATGGGCCAAGCTGATAACAATGACGACGATAGCAGGCCGCCCGGATTTGAACACCCAGCTCAGATGGCCCAAGCCGACGATGAGAGCGGCCCGCCTGGATTTGAACACCCAGTTCAGATGGTGACCCAGGAGAATGATGGAGGCACAGCGGGAAATGGCAATGTTGCTTCACTGACAATGGGAATGATGCAGCAACGGGACCCTACCAGTGTGAAGCTTTCGGCGTTCACCAAGGAAGTGCGGCGCAAGATACGTTCGCCGCTTGCGCCGAAGCCAACGAAGACCAAGAGATCGTCGGAAGCGCAGCAGCTGCCAAAGCGAAGTAAGAGGCTTGCTAATCACCCGCTTGCACAGGTTGCATCGTCTAAACGTGCCGAGGTTGTCCTCAAGCGTCGATTTGAGGCGGCACCGGAGGCCCTGCCGGTGCAGACTGATGCGGAGCAGGCCTTCAAGGAATTCTATGCAGATGAGACGCGCTATATGCACTTCGAAGCAGTGAAGGATCTGCTGCCTTCCCTGCGCAGCGTGTGCCCGGCCGTGGGCATGCAAGCATGAGGCCGTTGGACGTCCTCATCGTCCGCCCGAGTTGTGTCTTTTGGCCAATGAATCAAATTGTCTTGGTTTCTTGGAATGTACGTGGGCTAAATACCAGAGCCCGACGGGATGTTGTTCATGTTTTGGTAGATGATGCTAGGGCATCAGTCGTTTGCTTGCAGGAGACTAAGTTAGCCACAGTTGATCATGCTGTAATCCTGTCTATGATGGGCAATCAATTCAGGAACTTCGAGTATTTGCCGGCATCGGAGACCAGGGGTGGAGTGCTAGTGGCTTGCAGGCAGAAGATTGAGCTCGGGTGCCAGGCAATCCCGCAGCTCCTAGATAAAATCAAGCAGGAGATTGAGCTGGGGTGCCAGGCAGGCGCCGGCCGTTTGGGTTGTCTTAGGCGTGAGTAATTGGCTAGCTGTAAGGCCGAAAGGCCAAAACCTTGTAATCCTTTTTTTTTTACAACTCTCCTTAATACAATGATGCGCAGCTCTCCTGCGTATTGGAGAAAAAAAAAATCAGTATTTGGCTTATGTATCAGAAGGCACTATTCAAATTTTTAAAGCTTTGTCCCCATGGAGCTACGTCACTGCAACTGCAGATTTAAGCCATTGACCGAATCTGAAATTTTTAAGCTAATCAATGCTCTTTGTTTCTACTACGTAGTACCAGATCTCCGTGATCCAAGCCGAGTGGAACTGGAGCCCAATGACATGAACGAAAGCGACAGTTCTGAAGAGGCGAAGCTGCCCATGGCCTTGTTTACCGTGGAGCGCAGTTCCAAGAAGCGGCTGCTCAAGCAGAAAGCTCCACGGTGTGAGCAGCTCCGTGGATTACTTGGCAAAATACCCGAGCCGGATTCCATTGCTGACGTGGCTCTGCTGGGGACGCAGGCGGTCTGCGTGGACGCCAACGGGGAGATCATCGTCTTCGACATCACCGAGATGACATGGCGGAGGAGGATGCCGGTGGTGTGTCCGGACAGTGGGTTCAGGGAGTACACCCTGGCGAATGTGTATGCCTATGACTTGGATGATGGGTCCGTTGAGATGGTCATCCCAGAGTCTATCGTCACAGAAGCGCGCCATTGGGTTCGGCCCAATGTATTTGCTAGTACCCCAGCCACATGATCATGTAGTGTAATGAATATAATTATGATATCAGCGTTATTTTGGTGAAGATTATCTTTACCTTTTCATTTTTGACAATCTAGATATTTATCCTCTTTTTTTTCCTCTTCCAAACGGAAATTAGTATTTCTGAGCCTAGAACCCTCAGTCACGTGACTCACCCAAATGGCCACAGTTTCAATTGCCTATTGGCACCAGTAACTGTAATAGAACACCAACCAGAACATCTAGAAGCTTTGGCAGTTCATACATTCAGATCGTCAGAAGCTTTGGAAGATCCAACATGTTCTGCTCCAACCCTTCCAAGTTACACAGGTACCAGTAGCCCTACAAGATCGGTTTTGCATGAACCTACATCATACATCAAACATTCTGCAAGGTCTCTGATACCAGCTGCCTACTTTGGTCGACAGTACAACCATATGTTCTGCATATCTACACTACCAAAATTCGATTCTTAACGCATCTGGTCAACAGCGTCCTAGACTGCTAGGTTAATGCCCCCTCCTGGAACTGGTGCAGCAAAATTGTACCAAAACAAGAGCAAGCCCACAGCAAGGAAGCTACTGCGTCTGGAGTTCACAGCAGCACATGGTCGATGTCGATGAAGTGCCCACCAGATTGCTCTCCGAATGGACTGCTCGCTGCTGGCAAAGTCCTTTGGCACTTCCTTGACACTTGCTTCAGGGTTTTCATCTTGCGGTACTGAGCTGGTGGTTCAGATACCTCAAGCTGGTGAAGGTCGGCCTGGTACGACATCTCGGGTTGGTTGATTTGCTCTCCTAATGGGCTGCTCGCTGATGGCAAAGTCCTTTGGCACTTCCTTGACACTTGCTTCAGGGTTCTCATCTTGCGGTACTGATCTGGTGGTTCAGATACCTCAGGCTGGTTGACATGGTCCGACATCTCAGGTTGGTTGATGTCAGCAGGACCTGATGTTGAAGAGCCAGGTCCAGTGAGCAGTTCTCTGTGAGTAGGAGGTGCTGCCCAGCTCAGTGGATCAACTGCACAAGTAACAGCGATATATTAACAGATATATAAGAAAACATCATACACTATACCCCAAGAACAGCTAGGTTCAACAGGAAATTGCAGTTAACTGGGAAAAGAAGAAACACAGGCACAGCAAATAAACACTAAATATAAATTTATATGACAAGACAAAATAGCAAATAGAAAACCACAATATATATCGTAATCCAGATAGTGTCATGACTGTTGACCACTCATTTGGCTGCATTCCTTGATGATGCTTATAATACATTGAACAAGGGAGCTATTCAGGCCTCAGACTAGAACCAAAAGACCATTAATGTTCGATTAAGACAACATGATTGAAGACCCAGCCTGGGCTGGGCTGGTTTCTGGCTCCCCCCTGGGTATTAAATACCAATGTCTTACGTGAATTACATATGAAATACTACATTTTTCTCATGCCAAGGTTTTAGCAAGCACTATCAGCTGTATGGTGATTACAGTATTTAATCAAGTTTTAAAACTCATTACCACTTTATACTGATTTGGGCATGTTCTATCAAATAGCTGTGGGGAATGACAAGAAACTAAACAATAAAATTACAGACATAGCCAATGATTCAGCAAATGTTGGGTTGAGTTCATGCACCTTGAGCTATCTGAGGAAGCTCTGGTAATTCATGAGCATCTCTAAATGTACGCTTTTGAGCGTAGTCTTCTTGAAGAGGTTTAGGAGTAGCAAACGAAAACTGAGATAAGCTAACCCCTTCCCTGATGTAGTGTGGGTTCTCTGCCAAGTACCTGGATATCAAAATAATGACGCATCACATCATGGGAAAATTTCAAAACATGGCATAGTTCTTCTTTGTATTACTAGACAAACAAGGTGAGTCGGTTACATAAAATAGCTAGGAGAAAGTATCAAAGGAGAACACACCTTCCAATTTCAACCAACGACCTCAACTTTTTCCCAGCTGGAGAAGTGTAATACCTGAAATTAAGCATAATACATATATATGTTAAGATCAAGTATCCTGCATGCGATATGCTCTGAAAGGTATCATGCATGTCCTACAAGCATGAATTAATTGTTGATGTTTGGAATATCAAAATCAAAACTTTCAAAGACTAAGTTTGATAAATACTAGATTTCAATGAGCATCATTGCCAATTGATAATATAACGATGCACTTTTGTGCTGTTCACACTCACAGACTATAAGAGACTAACTTATGGCTTGAGTGCTATGTAGAAATTGTTACCGGCTAAATGCAATAAACAATAAATATCATGTCAGTACTTTAGCAAGTTTTGCTAAGCTAAGCAACTGATGATGACAAATCACAAGTGTTACTGCTACTCAAGTTAAAGAAAGCAGGAAAGTGTGACATACACGTCTGCAAACTTGGAGGAAGCCCCTCTGATTCTGACCTCCCTGTCCCAGCCAGGAGGGGGTTGAGCAATGTTTGGCTTATCAAGCGCCCACACCCTACTTCCATCTTGTGACATATCTTCTGGTTCATCACATGATAATGCACGGTTCCACTCACTAGCCCTTGTGCATACAAAAAGCTCCTGAGAAATACTCTCCCGTAGCTCTTCATATTTTTCTTTTGTTGGAACGATCCTCCATTTGTAGCAGTTAGCACACTGTACAGTATAAGCACCAATTGAAGGTAGAACTGCGCCTCTATATCTTGACTTCTTGGAACTTTGGCCAGGTGAAGTATAGTGATCTATGTCGCTTTGCTTGTCATGGGTGATCTCGGGATTGTAAAGGACAAGCTGCTTTGATGCATCTTCCACTGAGTAATCCTTGCTGCTGTCATCATCGTCATCAATTATATGCACTTCAACAGAGTCAGGTACCTTGTGAAACTTCCTTTTTGAAGGCCAAGACATAGATTACACAAGGTTCACTAAACACTAGCATTAATTCAGTAGGATTCTGCCCTATTATTCTGCATAAGAATTTGCAATAATGTTAGCAATTCAACAAACCGCTTGAAATCAGTACATTTTGAGAATCCAAACATTAAAATTTACAAAAAAAATGACACTGCAAACACAAAATACATTGCACTTCTACTAACAATGTGCCATACACGTAACTAAGCACATAAGTTGTGTACTACACACAATGCCAAATGCACGGAATCAATGCAACTTCCAAAAAGGAGGAGTTCAGTACCAGTGTAATCCTGAACTACCTAAAGGTTTATATCCCCCCCCCCCCCCCCCCCCCCCCCCAAAAAAAAAAAAAGTTTTACATCTCAAAACTAAAGGCCAGCATCAAATTTAAGCTCCTGGAGTGTGTTTTACGCCAAGACCCCTAATGTGTACAGCAACTGAACAAAAATTGAGCATCATTTGGACTAATTACATCCCTTGATCCCCAAGCACTGAACAAATTAGCGATTAGTATATCCCACTTCAAGATAGCCCCACATGTAACCCACCACCACCAAACAACAATATTATTCTCCACATCAAGACACCAGAGGCCCACCCATTCTGGTCCCCCTCACTGTCCTTGTTGCTTATAAAAAGACCATCATCAGATCATCATCATAGCTGAGCCTGAATAAACACTGGAGGGCCGAGTTAAACAGACGCTTCTAGTTGTGATAAACACTACCAGATAACACTCAAGCTAGAGCTCTAGCAAGCTTTCCCCCAAAAGTTGCGGCTATGTAGCTGGGTCCAGGCTGCCGGAAGATTGGAAGCAAGTGAGCGCAAGGCGGCCAAAAGCTCACACCGCGAATCCCTCTTGCCGCAAAAGGAGGAGCGCCAACGAGCCCCCCGAAACCCACATTGCAAGAGCCCCCCGCCCGCTCCGCAACAACGGAGGGATTCGAGGGAGTACAGAAGAGAACGGCCAAAAATAGCAACCATCAAGCAATCTGCAGGAACAAGCAGCGCGCACGCGCAACAACGCGGGGGGTCGTTCGAGGCGCCGCGAGGGGGAGCCGCTGGGATCGGCCGCCGCTTCGTCCTAGGAAGATGAACCACCCCCTCCCGCCGCAGTAGGGTACCGCGATCGTGTACGAAGGGAACGAAACTAGAATAAAAAAACAGAGGATTAAAGCAGAGGGGGAGAGGGAATGAGGGATGGTGGGGAGAGAGGGGCTACCGGCGCGACGTCGATTTCGCCGAGGGTGCGCGGCCTCCGGAGACTCCGACGGGGAGGGAGGGGGAGAGCCGGCGGAGGCGGCGAGGGCGAGGCGGTGGAGCGTCTGCGCTTGCGTGTGTGGGTGCTGCACTCTGGCCCGCTTGCCAGCTTGTGCTCTGTGTCAGTAGAGTGGTGGGTGGGACTTGGGAGACCGGACTGGGACTGGCGGAGACGCGGAGTTATTACGGCGCGGCAAACGGCCGGATGCCCCGGATCCACTTGCATTGGGTGCTAATTTTTGCTATTCCGTACTGGGAGTATGTGCTAATTTTACATTGCTCACCGTCTTCTACCCGTACGCAATGTTGAGCTCGCTTCGTGTGATCGTGTCGTGTGTGTTTGGGTGTGACGCCAGTAAGGGACTCGCACATAAAAATGTAATTAAAAATGTGCGTCCCTACAACAGTGTTTTTGTTTTTATAGAAGATAATGAGATCGCTCGTAAATCATAAATAAATCTATGTCTAATGCTTTCCCTCATTAAAGACATTTTTTTCTGAAATACATAAACCTAATAAATGTTTTCCACAAATTCTAATTTCTTGAATATTATGGTGCGGATTTATGAGATTTTTTTTACAATTGATCACTGCCAAAAAAATATGAATTAAAAGTTTGCGTATCTACAAGTCTAAATTGTGAAAGTGTTTGGGTCGTCAAATTGTAATGTAATCGAATTACAGACGCAATACGATACCCTTACAGCTGTTTGGTTTTGTGCCCTTCGCAATGTGTTAACACGTAATTAGATACCGGACTACAGGCGCTCGATCCCCTCTCCCCTCCCTCCATGGTATCACATCGATACCACCCTACGTCCTGAGCCTTCGACACCCCCAACGTCTATCTTCTTCCCCATCGCTCCAGCTCGCATGACGCGTAGGCCATCGTCGTTGTGGCTCCCTCCCCGAGCGAGCAGCTTTGACCGCACGACGGTGAGCCCTTGCTCTTTCCATCTCTCACCTCCTCGCTTCCTCGTATACATACTCAAACCAATTTCTCTCCTAACTCTAACTCTAACCTTAGACTTGGTTCTTTCTTCAGGCAACAACAAGACCCGTTGAAGGAGAAGCATGAGGACAGGAGGAGGAGAAGCACGACCACCATCTGTTTTTTTTCATATATAGAGTTCAATAGTTGTGTATGGGTTTGTTTATTTACTATGTCATATTTTACAGTTCTTTTATAGATACATCCACTCTCGGGTGCAGCAAAGGACTTTAATATGTTGGTGCTGCCATTTCCATCTAATCTGTTGCAATACTTGAGTACATGACTACTGAACTTCTAGAGCTAGCTGGAGAAACTTGCAAGGTTCTAAAGGTGAAGCGAATCACCCCTCGCCACGTGCACCTAGCCATTTGGTAGATGAGGAGCTCGACACCCTCATCAAGGGCACCATCTCTCAGGTGGAGGTGTCATCCTGCACGTTCAAAAATGCCCTATCAACAAGTCCTCCAAGGGAGTAAAGACTAGGGTATTTTTAGTTTGGATTGTAGCTTTTGTGCGTTCCTGCATTGTAAGTCTTTGGTCATCATGTAGGTTTTAGTTGAGCTATCAAGTGGAAGTGATCCAACTATGTGGAACAAAATGAAATCAACACTTGTTGTATGTGTCTCCTGTGTTGTCAGTCACACATAGATAGAAACTATAAGGAGTAAAGACAAGGAGATGTGCATCTTTAGTTTAAACTAAACCTTCGTGCACTCCTGTGTTGTAAGTTCTAGCTGTCGCATAGGTTTTAGTTGAACTTTCAGGTTGAAGTGAGCCATCAATGTGGAATAAATAGAATCCATAATTTGTGTTGTAATAGTGGTGTAAGTGTGTTTCATGTGTTGTAAGTGTGTTTGCGGTTAAAATTGTGTTGGCTAAGAAAGTTTGGGAAACCATAGTTTTGGCGGTGAACTAAATATATGCCTAAAAAATGTAGAATAAGACGTGCAAGAAAATAATAATGTCCATCAATGGATAAAGTACCTTTTGTCTTTCTTATGCAGAATCCATTAGTTGTGGTACGAATTTTCTAAATCTTACTATGTCATTTATTTTTTGTTCATATTTAGGTGTATCCATCGTCAACTTAAGCAAAGGATGCATGAAAATTAGCCGTGTTGGTGCCTCTACAATGTCTACCTTGTTGTCATCCTTGGGTACCTCACTTCTAAGGTTTTAGAGTTTGTTGGGAATGCTAGAAAATGATTTGAAGGTGAAACTACACCCCTCACCACCTACAACTATCTATCTGGAGATGAGGAGCTCAACACCCTCATCAAGGGCACAATGAAGGCAGACGTGTCATCCCACACATTCACAAGTCTTTGATCAACAAGTCCTCTAAGAAGTAAATCATAGGGAACATGTGATCTTTAGCTCCTGTGTTGTAAGTCGTGGTCGTCATGTAGGTTTTAATTGAGGTTTAAGGTTAAAGTGATACATTTTTATGGAACAAAATGGAATCCACACTTTTTTTGTAAGTGTGTCTCCTATATTGTGTGCATGTGATAAGAACTGCGCGGAACAAAATGGATTGCACACCTGTGATGTAGTTTTTTTTAGGGCAAGAAATTAAGTGTGTGTCTTGTAGTAGTGCAAAGTGCTAAGAAAGTTTGATAACCATATTGATGGCATTGGACTAATTAATACAGTTCAACGATGGATGTTGTATTTTTTTGTCTTTTTATATGCATAATTCATTAGTTGTGTATGACTTTGCTAAATTTAATATGTCACATTGTTTGTTCCATATTGTACATATACATTGTTGGCTAAAGCAAAGGACTCGTACAGATGGTTGTTGGTGCCATTGTAGCCATCTACTCTGCAGCCATCATTGAGATCCTGATAACTAAGGTGGAGCTTGATAAGAATCCTATCAAGGAACTAAAAGTGAAGCGAATCATTCTTTGCCATTTGTAGCTAGCCATCCTAGAAGACGAGAAAATTGACTCCCTCATCAATGGCACCATCATAGGTGGAGGCGTCATTCCACACATTCACAAGTCGCTAATCGACAAGAATATAAGGTGTAAGGACTAAGGAATGTGCATCTTTAGTTTAAATTGAACCTTTGCGTGCTCATGTGTTGTAACTTGTAAGTCCTGATCATCATGTTAGTTTTAATTGAGGTTTGAGGTACGTGATCCATGTCCGTGTAGAATAAAATGGAGTGCACACTTGTGTTGTAAGTCTATTTCCTGTATAGTGAATTGTGTGGAACAAAATGGACTTCACGCATATGAATTGTATTATTGTCTGCAAGAAAATAAGTGTGTAACATGTAGTGCACATAGCTAAGAGTGATATGTTTGCCTTCCTTGGCGATGGCATTATGCTCTTCAATGTTAGGGGTTAAATATTTTTGGTTAGCGAGGTGTGTTGGTGTAGGGGTGATAGTGGGTGGTACATACATAGCCATGTGGGGGCACCAACATTGAGGAATAAGGGTGTGCGAATGATGATTATATGCAATGGCACAACAATGTGCATTGGGATAGAAAGTTCCATATAGGTGGCATCACCTGAGGTTGAGGGTGGCATGGCGTAGGGGCGTGGTTGTGGAATTATGAATGATGTTAGTGTTTAAATTTTATTAATATTAATTAGAATGGAGATGGAAATTTACTATCACAGTGGCTAGAGAGCAAGACCTAAATGGTAAGGGAGACACATGGTGCTTTTAACCTTCTTTGTATCCAAAATAATGTGTGCTAAAAGTAGAGTTAATCAACGATCAACCATCCTCCACAACATGGCTATTTTGGGGGGAAAGGAAAGAAAAGTAAAACAAACCTAGATACCTGATGGTGTGGCCACCGTTGATGCAGTTGCCCCATGGTGCGGCCGCCGTTGAGATGTAGTCGCGGGAGCTCCACTACTAGGTGAGGGGTTGGGGGAGGAAGGGAGTGGTACCGACGACTGCCTTCTCCCTCGTACCTTGAATCCCTAGTGAACTGTAAGCCCAACAATTATTGGCTGATAGGATACTGAGGCACCGCACCCACTAGATGCAAACTATATGCATAGAGACCTACACAGAAAGAGAAATAAAAATCACAAAACTAGGAGAATAAGAACGAATCCACATATCAAATCTATAAAGAAACACAACAGAATGCACGTGATCTAATGGTTAGGGTTAGAAGAACTCGTACCTACGCAGCCGGAGCCCCGAACGGAGGAGACCAGAGGGCAGGGTAATCGGAGGAGAGAACAAACCTGGCCGCCGACGAGTTAACAATACGATTAAGGTTATGGTTCATTTGTTGCTGCCAGAGGAGATTGCAAGATCGAGGTCAAGACCATGAGAGGAGGTGGGCGACATGTGCAGGTGTGCGGGGAATTGGAGACGAAGAGGAAGAGGGCCAGAAAGAGAGAGACGGCTGGTTAGGGAAAAAATAAAACTAGGGTTTGGTGAGAGGCCGAGGGAGTGGAGGAGGAGGTTATATGTATGGGGCTGTGAGGCAATGGGCCTTTGCGGGGCTTACTGCTTAATCGGGCCGTGCCCAAACAGACATGTCATGCTGAATGTACAGCCCAGGCACAACATTATATTGGGTTGTGCCGGCCCGAGCGATGTGCGTCGGCAGGGCCTAAATTATAGGTGTTGTGCTTCTCATTGGCTACGGCCCATTTGGCCATCTATAGGTGCCGACACCATCGCTGGCAGAGGAGGAAGGAGATACACACATGTTTGGAATGTCGAGTAGGCCAAGGTCTATGGAGCATCCGCAAGGTCGGGGACGTGAATGAGCTGCTGCTTGTAGCAGGTTGTGCTCCGGCCACTCCATGAAATGTTTTTTTCCCCAAAAAATGTTTACAAACTTTATTACTCGATTCAGCAAAGACAAAATGATAACCGCAGTGAATTTACTCTAGCAAACTTATTACCTGTAACAATTTATTACTACCTCGGCCCATCAATTATTGATCCATCACACGTAGAGGAAGACGACCTGTAAAATACTTAAATACTCCGTACAGTATATTCAACCGGACCAGAGCTACTGTTTCTGCACCGCTGCCCTGACCCTGGCCGTGTACCTCTCCTTGTTGGCGGCGAAGAAGGCAACGAGCTCGTCCCTGTCCGGCAGGAACCTCCTGACGGTCTCGTCGGCGGTGTACTCCTTGGCCCACCGGCGCAGGGCGGGGTACTCGCCGTCTCCGACGAGGCGCACCCCGGCCACCTCCTCCAGCACGCCGAGCCAGTGCGCCAGCGTGCACGCCGCGAGGTCGACGAAGCCGAGCTCGTCGCCGCAGAAGAACCTCTTCCCCTCCAGCTCCCCGTCCAGGATCGCCATGCTCTCCTTCGTCTCCCTCGCGAACCGCGCCTGCGCCTCGCCCTCCGACCACATCGACAGCCACAGCGGCTTCAAGCACTGCACATGATGCATCAGGAAAAATAAAATAAAAATGTTCAGGTCTTTATCTTTAGAATTCAAAATTTCAAAATTCAAATGCGTGCTTGACGTGGGATCGGATATGTTTACTCATGCGTAGTATACCTTGTCGGCAATGAAGTGGGCCCAGAAGCGGGCGGTGGCGCGGGCGTATGGGTCGGCGGGGAGGATCTGCCGCGGCGCCGCCGCCTCGCCGCCGTGGAACGCGAACGCCTCGTCGACGTACTCGACGATGACGAGGGACTCGCAGACGGCGCGGCCGCCGTGGAGGAGGACGGGGACGGAGCGGTGGACGGGGTTGTGCTCGAGCAGCAGGTCGCTCTTGTTGGCCAGGTCCTCCACGACGAGCTCGTAGGGAACGCCCTTGAGCGCCAGAGCCACCTCCACGCGGTGCGCGAACGGGCTGCCGAACGCCGTGATGAGCTTCACCGGCGCCGCCGCCGCCGCCGCCTGTGCTGCTTGCTGCTGCTGCTGCTGCGACGACGACGACATCTCTGGTGATCTCAGCTGGGTTTGCTTGCTGCCTCGGTCGGCCGTGGCGTTCTCGTGTGTCTTGGCTTGGCGAGAGCGAAACTGATGAAGTGATGAGTGAGTTAGCGAGCTTAATTAGCTGCTGGTGGAGTATTTATAGGGGACGTGTGGTTGAGCAAGCTAGAGTGGCCGTGCTGCATGGTCAGAGATGGTGTGCCCTGCGTCTTCTCCAAGGAAAGGATAAGGAAGGATCTGTCGATGTCCTTCTCTTTTTCACACTACTTGGACTGACTCTGACATAAGCAACGACGCATGCATGCACGTCCCAAGAGGTTTAGTTCAATTAGACTTGTCACCAGTATATGTTAATTGTGTGGATCAGATCTTGAGAAGCATCGTGAGATAGTGATGGGAAGTGCAATCTAGGATTGGTACAGCTGGAGTAAGATAGGGTTTAAGAGCAACTTCAGCCGGCTGACTAAATATGGGGCTCCTATTTTGCATTTTTAGCCGGCCTATAAAATTTTAGAGGCTTGAAATCCTCTCCGGACTCTGGCCAGCCCGATCAAATGATGGCCCATAAATCAATCTGACTAGTGGGACCTAGCTGTAGGCGAAAGAAAGTCAGTCTAACCATCTAATCCCCCGTCACGGACGACGCTCGCGCTCGAGGTCGCGCTATGCCGCCGTCCTCCCTCTCCGCCGATGACCTCGCGCCTCGCCGCCGTCCTCCCTCTCTCCCTCCCGCACCCGTGGCGAGTTCGTGCCGCGTCGGCCGCCTCTCTCCCGCGCTGCCGCGCCCGCCCTCCTCGTCGGCCGTGCTCGGTGCGCCGTCCCCGCCGCGCGCGTCCGCCATTCTTGGGTCAAATGTTATGGCCATCCAAGACGAACACAACTGGATGTCCTCATTGTGATTGTAGTTTCCTCCCCGCCCTCTGCTGCTGCCACTATCTGGGATTGGTGCTTGTGTGAGAACCTCCAGATCGCTTCAGAGTCTTGCGTCAGCAAGTCCACAAATGACCGAGAACGGCCCATTGGGTCCTATAAAAATAATAAATGTTCCATCAGTTCAAGATTAATATTGTAGGTTCACATAATTTATGTCCCATTGCACAATGACATAGAATTCACATAACGACCAGCAAATAATTTAGGAAAAAGTCCACTTTTTGACCATCTAACTCTTGCCTCAGTTTGGTTTTGGCCATCGAACTCCAAAACCGGGTATCTTTAGCCATCCAACTATCAAAACCGTTCAAATTTGGCCATCGGGCTATTTTGATGGGTGGTTTCAATTTTTTAATTTACAATTTAGTCCTTAGATCTTAAAATGATTATTACTTTTTGCTCGTACCTCTGATTTAGGTGATTCTTGCGGTCACGCATTCATAACGGTGAGCTTTATCTTTTAGAATATTATTTATACTATTTTATCACTATTTCTTATATTATTCTTATGTTGTTGTGTATAAACAACAATATAAGAAAAGTAAAACAAACATTTACGAAATAATATGTCCATGATTTTAAAAGATAAAGCTCATCGTTACGAACGTATGACCACAAGAATCACTTAAATCCGAGATACGAGAAAAAAAATAGTAATCATTTTAAGATCCAAGGACTATTTTGTCCTTGGATCTTAAAATGATTATTATTTTTAGTCCTTGAATCTTAAAATGATTATTACTTTTTGCTTGTACATTTGATTTAGGTGATTCTTACGGTCATGCGTTCGTAACAATGAGCTTTATCTTTTAAAATGTTGTTCATATTATTTTGTAATTGTTTGTTTTATTTTTCTTATATTATTATTTATACACAACAACATAAGAATAATATAACAAATAGTGATAAAATAGTATAAATAATATTTTAAAATATAAAGCTCACCGTTATGAATGTGTGACCGCAAGAATCACGTAAATCAGATGTACGAGCAAAAAGTAATAATCATTTTAAGATCTAAGGACTAAACTGTAAATTAAAAAAATTGAAACCACCCATCAAAACAGCCAGATGGCCAAATTTAAACGGTTTTGATAGTTGAATGGCTAAACATACCCGGTTTTGGAGTTCGATGGCCAAAACCAAACTGGGGCAAGAGTTGGATGGTCAAAAATATACTTTTCCCAATAATTTATGCAGCAATTGTTCAGATACACACCCAAAGGACATAAAACTCACATAAGATGAGCAACATATACTAAACTGACATAAATTGGCCAGAAAAATCGTCTCAGATATGAGATAACATTGATTTCAGAAATGATATGACTGATAATAATGCAGCAGTGAACAGCACAGGTACTACTGCATGAAACAAGCATAACCAGTCTGTTTAACCAAGGGGCCAAATTCCCCAGTAGTACAGTACGAGATAGATGAACCGATGCATCAACAACAGGTAATGACGCAACAGATAGCCTAAAACTAAACGACTCCTAGCGACAGCCGACGAGACACATTGCAAAGTACTACTACTAAGCTAACAGCTACTAGATCAACACCAAAGTAGACTAGAAACCGAGATAAAAGCAGGATCAACAGCAACTATATTGTCCACATTCACCAAATTAAACTGAGAACCAGGTGGAGTTGTGCTCCTACCTGGATGGTGTTGTCAGCAGTCGGGGTAGGGCTCCAATCATAGAATGGCATCGACGAGGAGCTGAAGTAGTCGCTCTCCTCCTGGAGCGACGTCGTTGAGGCGGTTCTTCGGGTGTCCAAGGCGGTGGCGGCGGCTTCCATTGACGTCTTCTGGACTTGCTGCGACGAAATTTGTGCCGGCTCAGAGAAGCTCGGCGTTTGGGCCTTCCTGCCGACGCCGGTGAACACAGAGTCACGATGTGGTGCTTCATGGCGCAGGGGAGCAGGCAGGCGGGGGCCAGGTGGAGGCGCTTGGAAGAGCTGGCGAGACATGAAGGTGCCGGGTGCGAGCACGGTGCCGGGTGCTGCCTCAAAACCGTTACTGCCCCAGATCCCCACAATTCAGAGTTTGCTTGGTTCTTAAGTTTTGTATCTCCTCTCTTTTACTAATTTGATTCGTTTTCCCATCGTTCTTCTGCTGCACACGCGCGACTTTACTGATTTGGCTCGATCTGTTTTATTGTTGCCTTGTTATAGCTTGTTGATCGTTTAATCAGTTAGTTTGTTGCTCTCAGTTCGTGAAATTGACATTATTGTTTCATGCATCTCGGATTTAATTTCGATGAGTCTTTGCAGCTTTATTTGTTCATGGACTCTGATTTACGTACTTCTTCTGTTTTCTCGTCGTCTCGACATGTCATGCTAGCGATGCCTTCACGCACCTAATTCATTCGGTCGTGGAGGCCGACCATGACCCGGCGCCCCCGTCGTTGATGAGGACGATCCTGGCCCAGCAGTGGCATCACCTCACGCTTGCGACAACGTTGAGCAGGAGCACGGAGCACCTAACAACGAAGATGAGATCGTCGTGTCTCCATCGATCGCCGGTGGTGGAGTGACGCTGTGGTGTTTTTTGGGTCAATCTGTAACCCAAGATCCAACATTATCATAGATTGGGTCGACCCAAAACCAAAAAAAATAAACTGGGTAGACTGGGTTACCATTTGGGTCAACCAATTGCAACCCACTTGCATCGTTAAGTATAAGTTAGATTTCCAGTGGCATATAGGGAATTTGCCCATGTATATATATTTGAATCTTAATTCATGTTTATTTTTTTATCACAAAATTGCTTAAATAACTCGTCATTAACTTTGCAGGTGGACGACTTGATCAAGTTGGGAGCCGTCTGATGGATCCTACAAGGCCGAGCATTTTGTTGACATGTTGTGTTATCATAACTAAGCAATTGTTTGAACATAAATGGACCAAATTATTTAATTATTATAAATATAGTTTCTCAAATGTTTGTAGTTGATTTTAGCTGACTAGCTGGTCAAATGTTTGTGTGTATATGTACGATTTTTTGGGGTGTCCATATGACGTGAGTATCTATCTAATTTGGTGGACTATACCGACCGAAAAGCCATGGGTCGGTCACTGCAGTTGAAACAGGGTCACATGACAAGTTTGGATTACGGAGCTACTAGCGCTAGCATTTGAAGAAGACAGGTACGTGTGAGACAAAAATACTAGAGCTTGGCAGTGGGTCTTATATGAAATAAAATTCCATTTCTTGATGTAATCATGTGGTAAATAGATTATTCTCTCTTTTGCAAAATTAAACTTGTATGTGAACTTTTGTTAAATCATATCTAAAAATATCTAATTTTGGCAACTTATACTCTATGGATAGTAATATACTTTGTCAAAATTATCTCTTGTATTGTATGTGAAGTTTTGTTAAATATTGTCTAAAAATGTTTATTTGTTGGCGGCTTATTTTTCTTCGTGGCTAGTAATTTACTTTGTCAAAGCTATAGCTTGTCAACTGATTCATTCCCTGATATCATTATTTCTTGTTTTTGTTTATATTACGTGTGATAATATATCACAACATATACACTAATGTTACCAAAATAGTTTAGAGCTTCTCATAACTATTTGCATTGGTTTGAATGACTTAATTTGGGATCAATTTTATCATGGGATGTAAATGTCTATTTAAATAGCCATCTTAACTTGCTAATCCACCTGGTACAATGTGATATTTTCTCATCCCGGATGTTATCAAGTGATATGATTTAGTAGGAGGGTTAAAATGTCACAAAAGATGCTCTGGATGTTAAATGAATTGATGGAGCAGTAGTTATTTTGCTGTAAAGTTTACTGCAACAGGGACAACCTATTTGGACATTTGGCCTAGGAAGCCGAAAAAGGAAGTCTTAAGCACAAGTGCTGATCTTGTCGACATGCTCGACCATAAAATCATCAAATCAGACAAACACTTGTGTGGAAATGGCCATCAGATATTATTACAACAGTCTTCACCCGGTTAGTCCATGTTAGACCATGTAGGTGTTGCGAAAATATTCATTTGTTAGTATGTTGCTGATTTTCTAGATGTTTTTCTTGTGTAAGGGTCGATTTCTCATTGACATTGATCCTTTGGATAGCCACACTATCGATCGGCAAAGATCCAAGAGACCCAAAGGCCTACTATATATCATATCAACTTCAAAGCCAAGAGAAAAGTTCATTGTGTTTCTTTAATTTGTGGTGTATACTAGAGGCTGTGATCCTCAATTTGTTGCTTCTGTTTGTAACCTCAATTATATTGTGGCACCTAGGATCTGGGGAAAGAATGTATCCTCAATTGTAGCAACTAGGATTTGGGGAAGAAAGGTAGGTGTGGGATACTACTATTCCCTCCGTTCCTAATTATGTGTTACATATAATGTAATTGGCAAAAGACCCTAACACTACAACGTACTAATAATTTGTCAGCTGACACATTTGGATGCACATGTCATTAATGCTCTATTTGTGGCTCCTTGACGGACACAGATCAGGTGCAGTACTGCACCTGCAGTGGAGGCCGCTGACACGTGGGCCCCACAGCCTTGCAGGCCCACGTGTCAGCGGCCTCCACTGCAGGTGCAGTACTGCACCGGATCCCTGTCCCTCCTTGACGTATACGTGCCCCACATAGTATCAAACTTTTACATTAAACAAATCAGGGCTCACATTCACTTTTTTTCACATTTAAACATGCAGCACATCTTGTGCAGTTGTGTGCTGGTAGACGGCGACAATTAATATGGGACACGTGCCTGTAGCTTCCACGACACTTAATTAGGGACATATGAAGTACCGTAGAGCTTAACTGGGAGGCACCAACAGCAAGTACAAAATCTCATACTAGTTGTACCGAAAAATTTTTTTAATCATCGTAGGTCTGAACTGCAATCCAACTGATGTGCTAACTGTTAGCTGAGGCCTGACTCCTGAGGCAGTTAGGGGCGCGCGCACGGGGAGGGATCCTCCTGCTACCTAAATCTGGAGAGCCTGGCGCCGCATGCCGCCGAGGATGGCGGAGGTCCTGGAGCTCCGGCGCACGAACGGCGGGACGCCACCACCCCTCCTCCCCTCCCCTCCCATCGCGCAACCACCACCCCCTGGCCCCTGTCACCGTGCCACCGAGGGCAAAGCCGCGTCGCGAATAACCGTGGGGGCGTGCGCGCGTGCGTGCCTCTCTCCCTCCCTCCCCCGCCCGCACCGCCACCCCCACCCCCACCACCGGCGCGCGTCGCGTCTCTCCCGGTCGGAGGCGGAGGAGCGGAGGACAACCATAATCTCACCGGCGCCGACGCACCGGTGTCCAGCATTCCCCCCGATCCGGGCCCGCCCGACCCCGTTGCCGCGGCAGCTCGATCCGACCGACCAGCTCCCCGGCCGGCGGGCGCCACGTTGTCATGTACGTAATGGCTGCGTTCCATGCTTCATACGCCGTGTCCATTCTGGTTGTGTTAATTATCATGATAACTGGGTGGGGTTCGCGGGTGATCGGAGTGCAACAATTTGTCGGAAATCGGATTATTGAATTTTGATGCTGGTGTGTTGATCATCAGAGGTTCTGGTTCATTTCCTTTTTATATAACAAAATTTCTACACGATTTCTATCTTGGTTTTACTTCTGTGTGCTTATCTTCATAGTTGAACCACTGTCTGATTGATCATTGTTGACAGTTCGATTTTACGAATTGAACTGAGATGCTTTCAAAAGTTCTTTGCTCCCTTTTGGTCAATCTATGTCATTTCAGTGTTGCAATCTTGATCGTGAGGTGTTTGCTAATGTTGTCGTTGGCACTAACATGCACATTATATTACCAGCTGTTAACATAAAAGTACAGAATGGCGTGCGGGAACCTGTGCTATTTCTGCCCTGGGCTGACGACTCGGTCCAGGATGCCTGTTAAGCGGTATAAGAAGATCCTTGCAGAAATCTTTCCCAGAACACAGGTTTGGACTTGCTGCATCCCTTTTATTTTTGTCAAATGTGACAGTACGTGTGGTCACTTTAACTGTTGTGGATCTATTTATTGATTGAGCGCTTTTTTTCCCTGCTGCAGGATGAAGAACCTAATGAAAGAAGGATTGGGAAGTTGTGCGAGTATGCTTCGAAAAACCCTCTTCGAATGCCAAAGGTTCGTCCCTTGCTCTTCTTTTTTTCCCTCGAAAAGGACAGGCAGGATTCTGCCAGGCTTGTATTGTTATAGAAGAAGTAGCAAGAAATGAAAGGAAAAACTAATTACAGCAGGCCAAGAAATGTGGAAACAAAGAAAAAAGAAAACACCCCAAGAGAGCTCTAAGCAGTTATGATAATCTCTCTGAGGCGTTTTGCACCAGAGTGCAGCGCCCTCCTTGGTTCTTGTAAGCAGCCTCTTAGTCGTTGTCGAGTGCCGGTGGTTGAAAACCCTCACATTATGCTCAATTTTCCATGCTATTAAGAGTGCGAGTAAGCAAACCGCCCCCTTGATTCCTCATTTCCATGCCAGGAGTAAGAGTTCTGCCTTTTGAGCTAGTTATTCTTGCTGCCAAATGAACCTTCAGAATACAATTTAACAGCATTATAGCTACTGTAGTACAAGTTATGATGCAATGGAGCACTATAGCTGGAAACTGGAGATGCTCATAGGGCGTTGCTCTAGACTTCTAGCTTAACATTTCGAGTATAGTGCCCTTTTCTCTGTGGTGCTCTTGTTTCAGAGTAATCCTTATTAGATATGTTACCAGACATGGCTGACTCTCAGTCTGTTCCAACAAATTCAGATTCTCACTAAGCTTGTGGTCTTTTGCATATTTATATTTGAGCAGATTACAGTTTACTTGGAGCAACGCATTTACCGGGACTTGAGAAGTGAGCAGTATGGCTTTGCAAAAGTGGTGATGTTGATATATCGCAGGCTGTTGGTTTCTTGTAAAGAACAGATGTGAGTATTCCTTTCAAGTTTCTCTTGCTCTCATGGCATTGGGTTCTGTGAAATTGTGTGTGTTAATCTACAAGCACCCTAACGTTATATTTTCATTTGGTTTGCAATGGATATTCTTCTTAGACTTTATTATTGTTTTTGGTGCCTTGGTGGTTAAACTTTAATATTGCTATTTTCTTAATGCAGGCCGCTGTTTGCAAGTAGCCTATTAAGCATTGTACACACTCTTTTAGACCAAAAGAGGCAGGACGATATGCGCATCATTGGGTGTGAAACCTTGTTTGATTTTGCTGTCAATCAGGTATTCCTATCAGGGTGCATGCCTGTCCATTAGCAGTATTCAGTATGT
The DNA here is from genome assembly GCA_015476505.1 of Urochloa ruziziensis. Classification (NCBI taxonomy): domain Eukaryota; kingdom Viridiplantae; phylum Streptophyta; class Magnoliopsida; order Poales; family Poaceae; genus Urochloa; species Urochloa ruziziensis. Next base: position 21,462,048 of record CM027126.1, read on the forward strand.
GTAGGCATATTTCATTAGTGTGGTGTCTTTATATTCTAGGTGGATGGTACATATCAGTTCAATTTGGAAGGGCTGGTCCCAAGATTATGTGAAATAGCCCAAGAAGTAGGAGAAGATGAGAGGGCAAGGTCTCTGAGAGCTGCAGCCCTGCAATCCCTTTCAGCTATGGTAAGTTCTGTGATCAGGCCATATCAGATAGATATCATATTCCAAAATGATGTTGACACACCTGACGCTTCCAACATAATAACAAATCAAACTCACAGTTTAATACATTTCTTATCGTGTGATCAACGAATATGGAATAAGTACTTGCCACTAATTCATATTAATTTAACTTACAAACTAAGCCTAGCTCAGTGGATCGCCCAAGTTCAAATGCCGTTTCATGCAAATTTGGGGTCCTGCTTCTTCTTTATAACTAAATATGCCGATGTGTTCTGTTTTATTGTAACTTCCCATTACTATCTTTAGACAGATCCAGATATTTCTGCAAATATATATACTCCCTCCAGTCATGCAGACATGTCATTTTGGACATCAGCAGGGACACAGCATGTTTTTGTGACTGGAGGGAGTAACTCCAATCTCTGTTAAAATGGATTTCAATGTATGCTCCATCATAAAGTAGAGAGGACTCAAATGAATTGTGCACATGGCATTTTCTTAAACATTACTCCATTCCAAATTGTATATCGTTTTGGTTTTTCTATACACATAGACTTTGATATGCACCTAGATATGTGTTACGTCTAGTATCTAGAAAAGCCAAAGCGACCTACAATTTGGAATGGATGGAGTACATCTTTTCTCCTTCTAATTTGCCATAACCACTCTGAGCATCTAAAATTTTCAAATGAAAATGTCTTTGACAGTCATAATATCATGTAGTTTCTTTCATTGAGCAGATTTGGTTTATGGGGGAGCTTTCTCATATCTCATCAGAGTTTGACAATGTAAGTAATATCAAAAGCAAGCTCTTTTTTCTTGCCTTATTACTTTCCTGTTTACTATGCACATGCCAATCTTGTGATTGCATCTAAAGAAGAAACATTATTTGGTATTGCAAGGAAGGTTCCTTGCTTTGTTCATTTGTTCACTATCATACCATCACTTTTGCAAGCAGATTGCAGCCATAGATGTTTCATCACAGGTCTTGCTTTACTATTTTATTTTCTATACAGGTGGTTCAAGTTGTATTGGAAAACTACGCACCTCAGAAGATGCAAAATGATGGTCAAAGCACCAATGACGCTGACAACCAATTGGTGCAAGAAGACCAAAAGGCTGAGCAGCCTCCTTCCCCTTTTGTCATCCCCGAGATCCCCTCTTGGGAGAACATAGTTGATGTGAAGGGAGGAGTTAAACTGTCACAGTAATATAATCTTATTTGTACTCTTTTTATTGACTTTGTCATTTCTTCTTATACAATAACATATCCCTGTCCTGCAGGGAAGAAGCTAGGGATCCTAAGTTTTGGTCCAGAATCTGTGTGCACAATATGGCCAAGCTTTCTAGGGAGGCGACCACATTCCGTCGCATTTTGGAATGTTTGTTTCGGTACTTTGGTAACAATAGTTCATGGTTGTCAGAAAATGGACTTGCTCTATGTGTCTTGTTGGACATGCAACTTTTAGTAGAAAGCTCAGGTGCTTACTTTGGTTACTTTTCATTCTAGTCTCTGAGACTAAGCATACTGTATATATGCAATGTGATTACTTATGTTGTTTAAACGATTTCTGCAGGCCAAAATATGCACTTAATGCTGTCACTACTGATAAAGCATATTGAGCACAAGGCAATGGTGAAGCAGCCAGACATGCAGCTTAGCCTCGTGGAGGTGGCAACTATCCTTGCAGAGCAATCCAGTGCTATGGCTTCAGCAGCAACTATAGGTGCCATAAGTGATCTTGTGAGGCATTTGAAAAGGACATTCCATATTACTCTTGGCAGTAAAGATTTGGAATTAGTAAAATGGAACGAAAAATTCCGGAAGGCCATAGATGAATGCCTAGTTCAGCTGTCAAAGAAGGTGCTTTTGTCTTCCTCTCCATTCAAAGTTTTATGCTTCCTTCTTGTTACAATATAAGTGTGCTACTGCCACAAGTGTGATTTTTTTAAACTAATCTCCCCTGGCAGTCTGGTCTGTATAATACGTTGATTAGTCTCATATCAACATCTATGCACAATTCATATAAAGCTTATCAAGACTGTTGTGTTGATCAGGTATCTGATGCTGGGCCAGTTCTTGACATGATGGCTGTGATGCTAGAAAACATTGCAAGCACTGCTGTTGTAGCTAGATCAACTGCAGCTGCTGTTTATCGCACGGCTCAAATAATTGCTTCCGTGCCAAATTTGCAGTACCAGAATAAGGTATACTGTTAGAGTTAACGAGCTGAAGTGTTAAAATTAATCTCAGACAACACTACTTTCTTCTGGTTTGAAACTTATCTTTTATACTTGATGCCAGGTGTTTCCTGAAGCTCTATTTCATCAGTTGTTGTTAACAATGATTCATCCCGATCATGAAGCTCGTATTGCTGCACACCGCATATTTGCTATTGTCTTAGTCCCATCTTCTGTTTCCCCTTCAATTCAAGCTAGTCCCTCTGGGCAGGCAAAGAAACATGACATGCAGAGGACACTCTCTAGGGCTGTGTCTGTATTTTCTTCTTCGGCTGCTATCTTTGAAAAGTTGAAAAAGGACAAGTACTCAGACAATTCACAAGGAGAAAGTAAGGACAATAACATTGGTGAAGGGGCCGGACAACACAAGACTCAAATCCTTCCCGTGTCTCAAAGCCGCCGACGTAGCATGAAAGTTCCTAATTTTTCCATGAAAAGAGGTCCTTCAATGGCCATGAGAGCTCCTTCAGTATCAATCAGAGCTCCCTCAATATCTCTAAGAGGTCCTTCAATGTCTTTGAGAGCACCTTCTATGTCCGTAAAGGAAGGCCAAAGTCCCTCAAGCAAGCCAGATGAGGAAATGGTATAACTGATTCTAACCTGCATATATGAAGTAACAATGAGCTATATTTGAGAAAAATATTTCTTACCATGAATAACTCTTTTCTACACTGTACTGAATGCATTCAGGAATCAGTGTTGGTAAAGCTGAGCGCTCGTCAGATCACACTTTTGCTATCGTCCATTTGGGCTCAAGCGACATCTCCTGAAAATACTCCTGCAAACTATGAAGCCATTGCTCATACTTACAGTTTGCTTCTGTTGTTCTCTGGATCCAAGGTAATCCTACTTTATATGTGTATTGTTCTTTTCCTTGACATGAATACCTGCTTGTAAGAGAGGAACATAATAACTATTCAATTGTTGCCAAGTCCAACATTTAGTTGTGGAGATGAGGTGGTATTTGGATATGGAAAATGTTTGAGGGCAAGGGGGTGCAAGGGATCTTAAAACCGGTTCCTGCATTTTTATTCCTCCAAATATTTATAAACTATATCTGTTGGGATTTTATTCCTCAATGGAGAGAGAGGAGAGAAGAAGCTAAAATGAGGGAGCAAAGTGAGGAGAGACCCAAAGGAGTCCCCTCAAAAAGGGTTGTACTGTTCTTTAGAGCTCATTAGAATTCGGTGGAACTAACCTCATCTTCCGGGAGCCACATAATTTCACAAGTTCTTTATTCTATAGTCTGTACTGTTTCACGATGTGTGAACTTGATGTTCTGTTACTTCTCTCATCTTAATATTATTCTCTTCCCTTATCTCATTCCTAAGCAGCTCTTATGTGAATTCCTCCCATTTCTTCTACTGAAGTAGCACCTCATGCCGTTTTTAGCTCAGTATAAAAGCTTAAGGAGGGACCTTAGAGAGGGAGAGTGAGTATGCCAATCACTATGACTTATGTCCTATGTTCTGATGTTTTCTCCCTTTTCCTCTTCCAGGCATCAACTTTTGAGGCTCTTACTCAGAGTTTTCAGGTTGCATTTGCTTTGAGGAGCTATGCGCTCACTGAAGCAGGTGATATAGTCAAATTCCCTTTGAAGCATTACGAGTCAATAGAAATTCAATGTTCATGTAAAGCTGATCTTAATGTTAAATGTGGTTTTGATTCCTTTCTAACTGCCTTTTTTTAATCTTTTTTATCTTGTAGATTCGTTACCACCATCTCGGCGCCGGTCCTTGTTTACTCTGTCGACAACCATGATTATTTTCTCGTCAAGGGCTTACAATGTGCTGCCGCTTATTCCAATCTGTAAACAAATGATCAATGACCGTGCGGTATGCAAAAACAACTTTTGAACCCTTGTTTTATTCTTATGCATTTCTTTTAATTATGGTAGTTTAACCCCTAAACAAGACTGTACAGAATGATGGTATAGAATATTAGTTGGGAAGTGGTAAGATCATATTACGGTACCAAGCTGAGGGTATGAAACTATGAATTAGAGTTAACCGTTAAGTAATCAAATTTGCTATGCTGCATTGTTTCTCTTGTATGTACCCTAATATTTGTTTGTAGACCATGAGCTTTCTATATTGGCCGTTCCTGGAGATTTTGTTTACCACGTAGTGAGTACTGAATTGAGCAGTGACAGTATAGCAAATGTTTACCCAGGAACATTGATTCTTCATCCTTCCATCTATGGTCCTTGCTATCCTTTAGGGTCCTATGGTTTAGAGTTTAATAATTGATAAATGTGATTAAAACGTTTTGATCTCAATAATGATGCATAGGTTTAACACCCACCTGTAATATACTAAGGTTGTGTGGTCTTGGTTTTTGAAGCACTTCTTCTGTGTCTTGACTCCTATGTACTCTTTATGTATGGCGTGGTCTTTATATTTAACATGTGTTTGCTATTTTGCTTAGGCTGATCCATTCCTTCATTTGGTGGATGAGAGCAAACTTACAGCTGTTAAAGATTCCTCAGATGACCCATCAAAAATATATGGATCTCCGGAGGACAATGCTAATGCACTGAAGTCCCTTGCAGAAATAGAAGTATCAGAAAGTCAATCTCGAGAATGCATAGTCTCCACAATCATGAACAACATTGCAAATATGATGGATGTAATGTTGAACTTCCCAATTGTATCTTGTTCTCATAGTGTTGAGCCAGTTCCATGCAGCTGCTGATGACTTCCCTATTTCTGCAGGCTGAGTTGCATAATGTGAGAAGCCAATTGCTAAGTGACTTCACTCCTGATGACATGTGTCCTATGAGCACTCAGTTCTTTGAAGCACATGTTGATAATCCTTCATCTGGGTCTCAAGAGACTGGCCACCAACAAGAGGTATATACATCTGGCTCGTGTATCCATCTCCTACTTTCCATGCTAAAATAGCATGTATGTTTTCTCAACAGGCTATGCTGATTGACCTGGGGAATGACCATGATGCTTTCGGGGAAGCTTCAGAAAGCACAGAAGCATGCGCATCTTCCGTGCCTTCATCAGATCTTCTGAGTATCGATCAGCTTCTTGAAACGGTATGGTCTTTTGTCCCAGAAACTCATCTTCTCACTTCTTATTTATCTGTCCTTGGGGTGTGGTACTCTCATGATGATATGGCCTTGCGTGAGTCAAGTTACAGATTGTGGTCGCTTGGCATGTGACTCTTTGTAATTATTGTCTTTGTGATTCGTTTCAGGTTGGCGCGGATGCAGCACCTCAAGCAGGAGCAGCTCCATTGTCAGCAGACATGGCGTTCAAGGACATGACCAGCCACTGCGAAGCCCTGACGATCGGGAAACAGCAGAAGATGTCTGCCTTCATGAGCTTCCAGCAAAGCGTGCAGGCGGCTGGCCTGCCAAGCAGCCAACCCAACGAGATGGAGTTGGCTCTTTTCCATGACCCACAGTTGCCTCAGGTAGAGTACCTACCATTCTCAAGACCATTCCTTTACCCTCAAATAATTCATTTGAATTTGAAAATGAACACAAGGCAAAACAAGGCCTTGACATCAATGAATATAACTCTGAGCAGACCACGGCACGGAGCACGAACCCCTTCGCGGACGATAACCTGCAGGGCTTGCCGGAGTTCGCGAATGCGCCCAACGGCGAGAACCCACACCCGCAACCACAGCCGGGTCAGGAGTTCCTGAAGCTACCGGCGGCGAGCCCGTACGACAACTTCCTCAGGGCTGCTGGCTGTTGAGTTCCAGCCTGCAGCAGCCAGACTATCAGTTACATTCGGGGATATGATGGTGATATCGATCTCAAGATAGTCCCAAAGGAAGGTGTGTCCATTCTTCAATTTTTGCAGAAGGAAAAAAAAAAGTATGTCCGCGTCTGAGGCCTTAGAGGCTCAACCGGATTCGACACCCATTCTTTACGTATAGCTGTATATACGACGTATACGCATGTGTATAGGCTGTTGGTTGTTGTTTTTTGCCAATGCAACGTGTAGAGGGGCTGGGGGGAGCAGTGCCTTCTATCGCAGACTGTACATGTAACATGTTGCAGAAATATTATAAAGAAAAGAAAATGACTTGTTCGAAAACAAAAGGCATCGCCGTACGGCATGCACGGTAAGTTTCTCCATCGCGTCGTCGTGTTCACGCATGCACGGACGGCAGCATCTTTCTTATCTCGCTGTCACCAACTTGACGTCGCAGAATTAATTATCCATTGTTAAATTGTAGTGGATCACATCGACAATTACAGACCTGACCATGGTTTTAAATAGCGGGCTAAGGCGTTAGCGGGCTATAGCGTTAGCGGGCTATAGCCGTCATTTAGCCAGCCCAGCTATAGCGGGCTAAATGTCATAGCAGCTACTCTTTTTAGAAGCTATAGCGGTAGCTATAGCCGGCTATTTAAAACCATGGACCTGATACGCAATCCAGTTGCACATTACATTGTTCTTGTTTGAATGTCTTGTAGCCCGAGTGTGAATCATTCTTTGGCTGACCCCAGTTTTGGTATGCATGAAGAGCCTTGTTGCTGCGATGAGGCACCAAGACGTGATTGCAAGCTTGCAGATCACTTTGTTTCCTATCGTCCTCATCATATTATCGGTTGGGATTATATTCTGACGTTTTCTGCATCTTTTGACTACACATGTACTGGCTGATTTGTCCCTTGGCGACTTCATGGCGCCAATTAGATGTAATCCCGACCGTCGTAATCATGTTTTAGCTGGCATATGGGCCGTTTCAGTCTTCTGGAATAATCTGCACACTGATTTCTTCCTGACCAGTTTAGGTTGGTCTGCACGCACAAATCGTACTACGTACGGACACCGGATAGGAAGGCAACTTGCCACCTTTTTAACTTTCGTTTGACTGGTTATACTTTTCCTTACTACATTTTGATTTTTGTTATGTGAAGATGACTCGTCAACACTCACATGTGGAGAGACGTATATAAAAATCGAGCTTCCACGCTAAATTTTTTATTTGACACCAATTACTTCTGTTTTCTTGCAAAGGGGTTCGCTTCTTCACTTTGCAAGAGAGGAAAAAAGCGTGGAAAGTGGAATTCTTGCTAATCCTTTTAGAAGGAGAGGAGGCTCAATGAGAAGTGGAGGACGTGCTGGTCTACTCACTCCATAGACATTGGACCTCCCAAACTCGTGCTACACGACTTCCATCTCTAAACAAAAAAAGGTTGCATCTTTTGATCATAAACTTAGCCGATTCGAAAAAGAGGGATTCATTTGCTTTGTGGCACCTTTTATGTGTCTCCGTTTCTCTTTTTGAACAAGAGCAACATAGTCATTTTTCACACCCCGTTTGTAAAAAGGTGATAGAGCTAGCAGCTGGAAGCCTGGAATATGCCACTCCTCCGTTATTTTTTTTTTAAAAAAAAAAACATGCCGGCCTCCTCTGCCTGATCCTGATGTGTGATGTATACAGTTCGTGGCCGGCTTCTAGAAGGGAAAAAAGTGATGGGTAGAAAACTAGAGATATTCCGTATTCATGGGTTCTCATATTCCTTCCTGAAGCAGTGTCTGGATTAGCTATGAACACCACTACAGCAGTTAGCATTGCCGTGTATCTTGTCACGTGAGATGGGAACCAAATTGATTGGTGAGCTAAAACATCAGCCTAGTGCTTTGTAGTTGGAGGTTATAGAATCATATGATAAGCGCAGGCAGTAAACATGGCTGTTATCTTATCGTACAAAGGAAGAGCCAAGAGAGAAGCGAAAAAAGAAGATCAATCATTGCATGTCAGTGTGTGCCAGTTCACCTAATTTTGGTGACGAAGAAAAACAGGGATCATCTTTTTTTTTAAATAAAAGCAGGAGCACTGTTATGTCATATAAGAAGGGGAGCAAATGTACATAACGCGCCGAAGTGACACCTCCACACGAATAAAAACAGGGATCATCTCAGTTTGTCGCCTCTCATTTCCTTGCAAAGAAAAGGATGGCCAAATTCAGCGTCACGGGTCTTGTCTGCTTCGTTTTGAGTGAGCAATGCAGGATGCATACACGATTGCAGCGCCATTTAATTTGAGACCTGCAAGATAATTGTACTTCATATTCTATTATTGCGTAGAACCATAGAATTGCGAAAGGTGCGTATGAACGAATTAATCAATAGATAAAAGATCGTGTTCTTAAAAAAAGCTATAGATCGTGTGAAAGAAAAATTATAAGTTTGCTTTATTAGGCACTGTGTGAATAAATTCCATCCCTAGGTGTCACCTTCGGATGACACCGTACGTACGAAACTGATGCTGAATTGCACGGGCACAGCTCATCTGTCACACGCCTATCGGGATTCGGGATCAGTCTTCCTCCTCCTCAAGGTCCAAGTCAATGACACAAGTTTTTCTTTGAATTCGGCACCTCGATTCCAATTCACACCGTACACCATTAACGTTTCAAACCCAAGAACGCCTCATTTCCACACAATTCCTAAATTGTGTTTAGGGGCGGATCTAGCACCGGAGCGGGCGGGGTGAGAGCACCTCCTACCCGTGCTAGAACCATGGATCCCCCTACAAATTTATAGCCATAAAAGCTTGAATAAAGCTTGAAGGAGGGGCTAAAGGTAGAAGATGAAGGGAAGCAGCCCCTCCTAACATCTTTCGTAAGTCCGTCACTGATTTACGCTTGACATATCGCCCTCACCAATTAGATTCCTTCCCCCATGATATAATCCAATGGAAGAGGTCGTGTCAGCCTCTCGATACACAACACTCTCTTTGCGATTACAAGGTGACGCACACGCACTCTGAATTCTTTCCACACTAGAATTCTAAAAGAGGCCACATCACCCACTAGTCACTAACATACATCAAAATCCAAGCCCCTCATTTGAAAATTGGAATACTGGAAATTCAAGACAAAATTTGAACAGTTTTACATACATACATATAGTAAAGTCGTAATGAAATCGTCAGATCGGAAATTCTCGTGTGTTTTGAAGAGTCTCCCCAGAAAGACACGTTTATTAGATGACGTTTGTTGCGCTTACCGCTTAACATTTGGCAAGGCCCGTTGACCGGCGAATTAACGTGCGTTCCACGCCGGACGTTCGCCGGGGGACGTGCTGACGAGTGACGACGGCGACGAGAGGGCCAAAGAAATCCAGAGACTAATAAGAAAGGGGTTGAAAGCGGCAGGTTACCAAATATCCGGCCGTACTCCACTTCTCCCCGGTTTCGTACCTTGTTGTCCTGCGCGTCCTCGCCTTGAATCGACTGTAGCTAGTCATACTCCTATTCAGCAAATCCTTTTTTTATTCGAGGGATTGGTATGTGCTTCTTGCCTTCTAGTACCTCAAGCTAGCTGATTTTTCGTCCTCTCCCTCCTATTTTTTTAAGATGAACATGCAACCCAAGATTCAGACGTTTTCAAACTATTTGTGACCAGCACGCTTGGTTCAAGGTAGTATTACTAATACTACCTTATTAGTAGAAGGTAATGAGACTTTAGATGTGAGAGTAGAGAGAAGTACGTTCTTTGTTTGGTGGGAATGAGAATTTTGGTGGAACAGAAATAGGAGCTTGCATGGGAGGCTAACTTACACAAAGAACTCATTAATTGAAAGACATGCATCACAATCGTTCATCCTTACCTACGAAAAAAATCCCATCCAAACCAGGACCAAACAGAGGAGAAGAATTATGTGTTAAACATCACAAAGCATTAGTCAAACAAGGAATTGGGATGAAAAGTTCTGCCTAATTCACACACCTTATATACCCTGGTTCTCCTTGGCAGACATACGGATAGATTCGTTAATGAATGAGACTGCTCAAGCAAAGCTCAAGGGCGTGCATGTTTTGTTAGATACTAAACTTCGACACAGTTGGTACATACAGTTTGTTAGACCTTTTAGACACACAAAATGTTTTTCAACATCCTGCGTGTCATCATAAACACTAAAGTTGCAACTTGCAACAGGATTCTCGTAGTCATGCCCAAAATTGTCCATTTTTGTTCACCAAGAGTCAAGAACTAGCACCTTACTTTTGTTACCTTTTTTTTTTTTTTGCACAAAACGTTTGTTACTTCTTGGGATATGGATAAGGGAGAATACAAACCCCTTATCTGGGTCCCTAGCCATAGCGGCATAGCCAAGTGCCCAAGTGTTTGGCCGTTGCATTCTGCCTAGAGTGCACGCTTCCAACACACACAGGACGGCAAATTTATGGCCCGGCACGGTCGTTTAGGCGGCTCGCTGCCTCCAATACGAGGACGCCACGTGCCAAGCGTACGTTTGTACCTGGAAGTACCAGGCTTGTACTTGCTGGATACAGCCTCAGCCTCCAAACTGCAGGGTGCTGCATGTCAAAAAGACTTTACGCACAACAAGTCGCACGCTTATTTGGATGGAGTCCTGGACCAGGTAGCTGTGCAGCGGTGATCCTGGCCCCAGCCAGACAAAATCGATGGCCTGGATCGAGCTGCCTGGCACAGGCAACTTTCTCAGGATTCAAGCCAAGCATGCCAGCATGGCTCTAGAACATCCGCATCTACCGGTGGCTGCAAAGCCTTTGCGTGCAAGAGTTCATTTAGAGCCAATCATGCTGCTGATTAGTCCAACCCTCATTTGCCCCTAAAAAGAAGTCCAACCCCCATTTTTTTTTGTTTAGAGCAGAGATTGCGACTGCTCCAAGGTGCCGGTGACTAGTGTATCTGAACCGTACTTATAAAAGTAATAATGGTGGTAGTGAAACGAGACCTCTCTTCCTCCTGCCTCCATTTGGCCGCTTATCATGCATCACCTTGTTTCGAGTCAACCAAGATGCTTTTCTTTTCTCTTCGAGCTAGGCTGGGTTAGTTTGCCGGGTTCATACTTCTCGATCCTGCTTTATTTCTCGGATGAATCGACGAATGAATGTGCATTCGTTTAGCTTTTTTGCTTGCACACACGGTTTCTCTTCGGTTTGTTAATTTCATCGGCGACGGCTGCGTGCAGTAGTGTTCGGTGTAAGTTTAATCATTGCATCGGGATGGGGATCACGAGCCGCCCAGCGAAGTGCTTATGGTGGAACATGCCCACCGGTGTTTTAGTCCTCGACTTGACACAGGTGCTCGCATTTTTCTAGATTTATTTCAGGATGTAACCGGCGCTATTCTTTCAGTGGTAGGCGATGTGCCTGTCAACAGCGATGCGTCAGTGGTGACTTCGTCAATCTCGAGGATTTGCTGGCTCAGTCTTTCGGAGGTGCTCATAAAGGTAGGGTTGCATGCGTGTGTTCGTAGGGGCAAGTGTGCATGCGTGTTTGTGAGCGTCTACGTTTACAATGTGTGATTCTCATAAAAAATATAGTGATAAGTCGGATAATCTCAAGTTTAATACAATTTAAGAGAATAGTATTAAGTGTTATAGCATTAAACAGCTAAAATATTTAAACAACTAAATATTATTTGTCTTATCTATAATCTTGGTTTGATTTCTGATCATAGATAGTTTGACTTAGGAAACTCAAAAGTTCTTATATTCGTGGACAGATGTAAGCATACAAGAAGCTATGATTTTAAATTTTCAATTAGTATATGCACTTGTTACTACTGTATTGTTATTATTAGCAAGAGAAAATAAAATACCTAGTTCCAACCCTATAAATAATACTCTACATTTGATTAAACAAATGAAATTCCACGGCGTACAAGCACAGCCGTTGGACATAATACCCAGCAACTGCGCAGCTTGTAATTTAATTTTCCATCAAATTCTGTTCACAACAACTAACTCAGGAGATTGGCCCCAAAAAAAAACCAGGAAAGTTCCTCCATTGTTTTAGGGGGAAAAAAAAACAGCAGGATATTTCAATGTTCTCTCCAGGATATATCAAACAGCAATGAAGCCCTTGATTAAGCTTATTAATTAAACTTGTTGTCACCATCACCCTTCCTTCTTTTTGAATTATAGCGAGAGAGATTATCTCCATCACCATTCACCACCAGTATAAAAGACCGCCTCTCCCCTCCTCGTTCTTCCCCAACCTCCTAATCAATAATCATTCACCAAGAAGTGGAGAGGAGACCACGTCCTGCGCTTGTGCAGTGGTTGCCCACCACCAACTCCAAGAAGGCAGCGAGCAGCAGCCATGGCGGCCACCAACCCATGACCAGGCGCCACGGCCACTACCTACTAAACCCTCCTTCCAGCCGCCGCCGCCGCCGCACCGGTGATCGGCCGACGATGAAGGTGATGAGCTACCTCCGGTCGACGACCAATAAGGCCGCGGCCGCCGCGACATCGCCGACGGCGGCGAAGAAGAAGAAGGGCAATAAGAAGGACGAGGCGGGGCTCCGGGAGTCGCTGCTGGAGCAGCCGGCGGCGGCGGCGGAGGAGGGCGGCGTGCCCAAGGGGTACTTCGCGGTGTACGCCGGCGGCGAGGAGTCGACTTCCCGGCGGTTCTTGGTGCCGACGGGGTACCTCCGGGAGCCGGCGTTCCGGGACCTCATGGAGCGCGCCGCCGACGAGTTCGGCTTCGCGCAGGCCGGTGGCCTCCGCGTGCCCTGCGCCGAGGAGGACCTCGACGACCTCCTCCGCCGCCTCCACCGCAAGAACAACGCCGCCGGCAAGGGGAAGAAGGCACTCCGGTAGAATTGAGAAGGCCTAGTAGCTAGGTTTCTTCTTGTACACAATTTGCTTGACCGCCTTTGACGTGTAGTCGTGTAGATGAGGGTGCAGTTCGTGTACAGACTACAGAAGTACAGAGTGCAAGCAAAGCAAGCAGCCACATGCATGCATGGCGTAGCATAGGTGAATGAATGCATGGTGTGTTGATTCAAGTTCCCGGGGGATTTGAGCTATTTTAATGTTTAATACTTGTAAGAATTGAGTCAGATTTCTACGTCCAAATTAAACAGGCTGTAGGAGATTTTTGTTTTGTTGAACAGGCGGAGAGATATTTTGTTTTGTAACATGATTGGGTTTTCTTCAGTTCTTCTTTTTGTTTCTCTGATTACTGGATCACTGTTGATTCCGTTCTTAAACGAGGAATCCTACCTCTGTCAGGGGATGGATTCTGGTCGTGTTGTTCTTATTATACTGAAAAGAAAATAAAAGAAATGATTTTGTGGATTTATAAATCTTTCCCATCTCCCAAAGTACCCAAACTTGGTTGATTTGGTTGGTTGGAGATCTGCGGTCATGGGGCAGACGTCTCCATATCCACATGACATTCATCATTTCTAAAGTGATGGAAGCACTCAATCACTTCTGTTCCATACCTCCACTAAGAATGTGGACTCTGCACTTGAAGCATAACTAGATAATGAAAATTGTTCACTTAAAAACTATAGAAAATTAAGTCTGGTCTACAAGTTGAACAGCTAGTAGCGGCTCTGGATCTGGATCCGAAGTTTTCAGTGCTTCATCCTGGGATGTAGAATTGCGACACAATGTCCAGAAGGTCACCATGCAAGTCTTGGCTACATTTCAAGTTTTCAACAAGGAATTTGTGTGCCATTGAACTTTCGAGAACAGCAATGTCTCTGTATCTGCAGGAGTGCAAGATTGACTTAAGTTTTCAGCATTGGGAAACGCCAAATTCAGGTAGCCAGCTGCAAGGTACAACAACGCACGTCTCCCTCAGAATTGCGCTACATTTCAAACTGTAGTTGGTATGTCATTAACTTTCGAGGACAGCAATTGATACTGTCTCTGCATCTCGCTCCCTGTAGATTGCTTGTTGGGATCGGAATGTTTGGTTCAAGATTTCAGGTAGCCTGCTGCAAGATACGTCCATGTCAGAACAGACCAATCACCCATCTCAGAGTAGACCAATCATTGTACTTCCTCACGCTCAAGAGAGACTTCCGCCTGATTCTTTGCTCCTCGGTGTCGTCTGCAGAAACATGCCTCAGTTTCAGGCCCTACCGGATTGTCCTCGCAGAACAGGTACACTGAATCCTACGATACGATCAGTAGGACATAGCAACTGCGCATTCATTCTGTCGCTTATTGTTATGATGGGTTGTTTTCACTTGCAAATTCAGGCACTTAACAAAATGAACTGATACACACGGAGGTTATGCTGATTTGGTTGCTGAAGATTCAGGTGTAGATGCAGAGTATCCCCTCTCATGTGTCATCGATGTCAAGCCAGTTGCGCTTGCCAAATTGCCATGTGAATATGTACGAAATATCTTCATTTTTTTCTGCAAATCTTGACAGTACATGTAGTATGGTGGTTAAGAGAATATGCCAACAGAATCACATATTAAGAATGCAGTGCAATATGCAGAGTACATGCGTATCTCATGAACCAAGTAAACAAATAGAGGGTTCTCTTTATTTTGCTGATTCCTACTTCCGGACTGAAACGGTAGATGCCCTACATTCCCAAAAGGTTAAAAATTTAAAACAGTATAGTTTTACCACACCCTCATGGACTACTCCCTCCGGTCACTAATAATTGGCTTTTTGACTAACATACAGTCAAACTTTCGCTATCGATTTATTCTAAAACCTGCAGTTTGGGGACATAAAAATCGTATATGCACATTTGAACGGAAAAGTTCTCCCTCTGAACACTATGAGAGCTCACCTCAAAGACCGTGGAAACTTACTTCTTTTATCGGAGGAAGTACGGTTAAACTTTTAAACTGCTAATCTACCACCTGCACTCTGCACTCTGTAGTGGGGTGCAGACTTGCACACTAAGCAAAGCACCCTGAAGGATGGCAGCAGTACTGCACAAGTTTCTGCATTGTTTGTTCATCTGCTTGATTTCAGTTTGTCAAGAAAAATGCAGCTAAGCTAAGAATCCAACTAGCTGTGACAGAAATGATCAGAAACTGCAAGATCAAATATTTCTTTCAGTTTGTCTTACATTAGAAGATCCTTGTTCTGATCAAGAAAAGAAAAATCCTTCATCTCCTCCCATAGTTGTACCTACAGATTACAGATCTCATCGGTGCAAGTGCAACGCAACCTCTTCTCCTTTCTTCAGACAAAAAACCGAGAAGAAAGAAAGAACCAACCCGAGAAAGGAGAGAGGAAAACAAAGAAGAAGCGAGAGCAGAGCGGGCGATCCGAGAGGCCTCGTCATCTGCAGAGGATCTCCGTCTCGGATGAGCAAGAGCAGTCGCACATGGCGTCGGCGCCGCCGTCCTTCTTCCTCCCCTGCACGAGGCGGAGGATGCCCTCGAAGACCTCGACATCGCAGGGGATCCTGAGGGCGCCCTCGTGCTGGAACCCGAACTCCTCCTCCGCCTCCCGGAGCAGCTCGGCGAAGGCCCAGTGGCCCAGGTATTCGGTGGGGATCACGAACCGCCGCATCTCCTCGCCGACGTACACCGCGAAGGATCCCCTCGGCACGCTGCTCCGGCCGCCGCCGCCGGACGCCGACGGGGTCACCGTCGCCAGCTTCTTCCACTTCTTCAGCAGCTGCTGCAGCCGCACGATGTCCCGGATCTTGTTGCTCGCCCGGCCGCCCTGCTGCTGCTGATGCTGAATCTGCTGGTAATCCTCCATTGCCGACGAGTAATGAGCTCTGAGATTGCTCGATGCGTTCTTGGTCTGGTAGGGGTGAAGGACGGGGAAGGACGGGGGCGAGAATATATAGGAGGGAGATTGCCTCTGGGTGTGAGCCGTAGCCCGTAGCAGCAGCCTGCTCGTGACTTCTGAGCCTCTTCACGTTAGTATGTGTTCAAATGGATGGAGGTTGTTTTAATGATTAGTTTTCGGTAAGAGAGCCCTGCTTTCTTTATTCACAAATAATTATTTTTTCTGCATATAATGTCCTTTTCTTTAACCTTTTTGCACTCATTAGAAATCATGCTCTGTGTATGTGGTAAGATTTTCAGAATTTTACTGCTATCTCAGGGGAAAAAAACTTTTACTACATTTTGAACGAACAAAAACTTTTACTACTGGTCTACTGGCGTAAACTGAAGCATGTACAGTTTCCAGACGCTAGTGATGTGCTTTTTGACATCAAAATTACCCTGATGCAGGGTACACCGTTCCATTACAAGCTTCCTGCTGTCCTCACTGCCCTTCACTGCAGTTCCAAAACGCTAGGCTTCATGCAGTAAGATTTTCAGAACATTTTACTGCTAGCATAAACTGAAGCATCAAGCATGTACAGTTTCTGAACACTAGGGGTGTGCAAAATTACTCTGATGCAATGCAAACACTCCATTCCTGCTTTCTTCTGCCCTTCACTGCAGTTGGCAACTGTAACCAAAGAAGATGTCGCAAATTGTTGAATACCCCTATCTAGAAGATATAGTTGTAAGGCCGGCCAGTCTCAGTGGGGGTTTCATCGACACACTTATCTATAGTGACACATCATCTAAGAGAAATTTGAAACTATGATGAAACACCCTCCCTCAATGCAAAGTTTCATCTCGTGTTGTTCCCAAGACAACATGCAAGACACAAGCTGTCTGGAGTACCGTGTAGAGAGAGTTTCATGAGGATGAAACTCATTTCACATCTCTCTTCATTAATACACTGCCACATCATCAAAAATGCTGACATGGCAGTCTATTTAATGCTGATGAAACTACCACTGAGACTGGCCTAAGAATGCAAAACCACAGCCTACAGATAGTGTACTTGTTCTGTACCCACGCCTTAGGCCAGTCTCAGTGGGAGTTTCATCAGCATTAAATAGACTGCCATGTCAGCATTTTTGATGATGTGGCAGTGTATTAATGAGGAGAGATGTGAAATGAGTTTCATCCTCATGAAACTCTCTCCACACGGTACTCTAGACAGTTTGTGTCTTGCATGTTGTCTTGGGAACAACACGAGATGAAACTTTGCATTGAGGGAGGGTGTTTCATCATAGTTTCAAACTTCTCTCAGATGATGTGTCACTCTAGGTAAGTGTGTCAATGAAACCCCCACTGAGACTAGCCTTAGCTGATATAGGTAGGATTGAGTGACTTCACCGTAATGGTACTGAACTTGCATGGTCAATCAGTCCATGTTGTGGGTATGGAGATTGATGGTCCCCTGAACTACCAACTTGGTCTCTCCTCTCCTAGATCTGCTGGTTGTGATGTCACTGATGTGGAAAATGTGGATACATGCTGAGTTTTTCCCCTTGATTTCAGGGATGTTATGGGTCACCAGTTAAGCTTATTACTAAAATGTACTCCACTGCTGTCCTTGTCACAACGAATTCTGCACCAGATTCTTACAGCTCATGCTGCATCCATGCCTGCTGTTCGGTGAAAGTATCTTCTTGAACAACCCTTTGGCTGCTGAATTCAGTGTGCAGAAAAGACAGTCAAACTGCATCTCCTAACAATTCAATCATTCTAATGCAGAATGTCACCAATCTAGGTCGATCTCTTTTGGATTTGAACCGTTACATGTGCTTCATTTTTCAGAAAGAAAAAGAGCAGAACACATTTGCCCCTAATGGCTAATTTTTTGAATTAAACCCCTAATGGCTAATGAAAGGTCATATACTACACCATTCTCACTTCTGAAACACCTCGCTCTCTGACAGGATTTTGAGGTACGGAGTGGAAATTTTATAGACTTGGATTCAGAGAATCATTTGCCTTACGTGTATCCAACTAAGTGCAGTGCAGCAACGCCAAAACAAACTGCTGAGGCAAGATGAAAACAACGGGAGCCAAAACAAACAAACCGCTCGATCAGGGGATTCTTAATCAGGTGGCCTCCACTGAACAAACACAAACAAAGTTTTGAGGACCCCCAACTTGCCATATGGATGCATCCACAGATGGATACGTATAAAAAGTTAGTGTACTTTTTGCTCTCACTGCATTTTTTATCTTCCTCATCTACTTCAAGACTCTTTCTCTCTCTCCTGTTTCAAACCGGGTGCATGGGAGAACATGGCAGAGTTGATGAAGAGAGGGGACTAGCTAGGGGAGTGCACGCCTGCATCTGCACTCTGCATGTGAGGAGGCTTATTCACATGCATGGGATCATCATCAACCTTTACTCCTAAGCAATGAAAATTAAAAGAATAAGTGTTGCCAGTAAGATGCCTCTATGCATATGATTAACATTAATTCTGATCCTGGCAGACTTCATTTCCCTTTTATATTTGAAAGAAAAGGAAAAAAAAAACAAAGCCGCAAAGTACATTGAATAATTGAACAAAATGAGCTGATGAAGTGTGAAAACCATTAATTCAAGATTCCTTAATAGTATTAGACTTGTATTTCCTGATATTATTCCAGATCATGTGAATGCAGCACTAGACCATTTCCTGAAGATTGCAAGTACAGTCCAAGTGGACGATTTAGATTCCTTTCCTCCACCACGCATATGCTAATCATGAGCAAGAGGACCCAAATAGGCAATTGCCAGCACCCAAAGCCCAATTAGTTTATCCTGAACCACCATATGCATGATGGTTTCCATCAGTCGTCTCTAATCATTGTTAGACCATGCAATGGCAAGGCAAGAAGATGGGCAGATCATGCATGCATGGATTGAATCAACTGCCCATGAACATGAGATAGATGCAGGTTGCATCCAGTACTGGCTTTATAAGCTACGCATATTACAATAATATTAGCCGTGTTGACATTCTAACTAATTTTCATGTTTTCTGCACTTCCCTCCTGTTCTGTTCACATTTGATGGCCGTTAGTAGGTTGGATTATCAGATTGTCAGTCTTGACAATTTTAATGTTCAGTTTGGCTCCTTATTCCTGCATGATCAGATCATATGGAACCCAAAATAAGTTGCAATTATCTTAGTGCGCAAAAGCAGTTGTATGATTATATATTTTCCCTCTTTTTTGATGAATTATATCTTTTCCCTCTTGTTCTTCTTCTTCTTTCTTTTCATTTTTTGCTAGGCGAATCTTGACTGGTCAACAGAAACCTAAACAGGAACTAAAATTTTCCAGAAGAATGACAAATAATTTTTTGGTGTTTTAGGCCTAGAAGGCCGGAAAGAGCAAGTTAAGCAAACTGGTGAGATTCGTCCAGGCAAGCTCGAGCTCGATGTACTCGCCAAATAAGTCAAATGCATCCACGGTTTTACACTAGATCGGCGTACGGGGGATTGTTGTCGTACGATCAACGGGATAGATACCTTTTCCCCGCCGCCCCAGATACCGAGGCAGATCACGAGCCGTACGTGATTCTTTATTTCTGACCGATCTGTGTGGCTCCTTTGTTTAGCCTAGACTTTCAAGCAGGAGCAACCTGATTAACGGTGAGCATGCACGCGCATGCATGTGAAGTGATCATGGAGTTTAGCGATGGAGCTCTGCTCATCTGCATATGCCTCTGCTCTCTCTCTCTCTCTCTCATAGATGTTTGTATAGACTACTATACTGAGTGCATTGTACGAGAGGGTACAATCCTTTTGTTTTGTGATGGCTTTCTCTTTTGTATATGTTAATTTGGATATATGATCAGGTACGGCACAGGACATCGCCTTTGTCTGATCTTGAAGCTAATGTTAAACAAGAGTCAATGAGTGCACTTTCAGTCAGGGGACCACTACATTACTCTACGCTCATCTTCAGATAGAGTGAGCGAGAAGGCACATCGATCGTGTCGTCGTCTAGCCCTGCGTGCCTTCACGGGATTGCAGATAAGCTGCTACGTCTACATCGTCTACTAACTACGAGCGAGTACCGCCCGTTCCAACTTTACCTGCCATGAACGGCGCGGCGCTAGGGTTTCAACTTTCAAGCTAGCTAGGATATATATACATATATATATTAACGGCGGCCTGCGTATAGCTCTGCAGGCTCTGTCTCTGCACCATGCATGATAGATTCGGCGATCTATCGAGCAGGGAGCAGAGCGCCGCAGGGACCATGCAATGCAACTCGAGATTTTGGACGCGCGCTCAGGTCGCAGGAACCGAGGAGCAAGTGCTTGTGTCGATGCTTGCTTCTGCATGTCGTCGCTGTTCATCCCTGACCAGCTGCAGCGCTTATGAAGCCGTGACACGTGGTAAGCGCTGTAGCATGTAACTCCTCTCAACTCGAGACACGTATATGCCACTGTGCGTAGGTAGCCGTGTACAGTAGAGTGGAGATGAACGGCGGCCATTCCTCATGCACGTACGCTGTGTATGGTAGAGTTATCTCTCTGACAGAGAAACATGCATGGATGGTCGTTTGATATATGCAGAGATACATCATAGCTTAGGGTGCTTGCAGCATTGCGTGCGTTCTGATCAACTGTCTTCGATCCTAGTAGGGTATTTTTTTATCAAGCTGGCCAATGGTGTGGGCGTATTTGATTGTGTACGTCCTGCTCAAAGTAGGGAGCGCGCTCAAGTGTTCATTGCATAACTGTCATAACCGCTCGTCCGTTGTTCATGGATGCTTGCCACGCAGGACATGCTTGCATGCATGCAAAGCCCTCATCTGCTGTATGGATGCAAGTGGGGTCAATGCCGTTGCACATGGCCACTAGAGTGAGAGAGAGCCTAATATACATGGGTATAAATATATAATGTCCAAATGATTTGTATCATCTCAATATATGTGTACATATATACTGAGCCTGCTCATCGCCTCCTCTTAGTTTGAGCTGTGGGAAAAAAAATAGACAATAATACAAGAGGCCGGGTGGGCATTGCAGTGGCTGAGATGCATGGCATATGGCACAGTGCGTGCGTCGTCTGACTAACTGGCGAGCTGAGCTGCACGATAATGGAGAGTCACATGCAAGAGCGCGTAAACAAATTAATCCGTCGCCTGGCCCCAGATCTGGCGATGCTGCTGAGAGCTTGGCCACCACGCACGGCTAGCTGCACGTGCATGGGCATGCATGAGCGCGGCGGCACAAGTCGTAGTTGCTGCTATTTTTATCGATCGTCAGTACATACATCTGTTACTTTCTTCCTGGATTCCCGATCGATCGACGAGCAACTTGTATACCTACTAAGGTATATTAACCAGAGGATTTTTACAATACTTGAACGTAGATATTTTTTAGACCATGTATGTATTTATGAGTGTATATATATGTATATGCCGATATGCGTATGTATGTATGATTGATATACCAAGCTATTACTACACCATCACGTTAGACGTTAGTAACATGAAAATTTATGGGTTTAATTTGTTAATTAGTTCTTTGACGAGATCCGGGAAACCGGGGCGGAGGTGTTGTGCAGCAACATATATATACATGCAGAGCCAGTGTGGCAGTTCTTGTACGTCAGATGCTGGAAACCAATCATGCATCATGCAGGCACAGACGCACGCTCAATCATCTGAAGCCGCCGCTACACGTTTGACTGGCGCGCCACACGCACAGATCGAGTGCTTCAATTATTCAAACTCCTTTTCTGTTGAGTTTGCCCACGCAAAAGGAAAAGGATGTGCAGCTGGTAATAATTAGCAAGATGTAGTATGTAAGCGTGAGCGGTGAGCCAGCTAGCTGTATGTGGTTCCACACGCAAGTATATCTAATCCAGAATTAATTCGGAGCAGGATTGTACGTAGTACTACCTCCGTTCCAAATTATAAGTCGTTTTAGTTTTTCTAGATTCATCATCTTTATTACGCATCTAGATAAACGCTATGTCAACGTTTATAATGTACCTTATGAAACTACACAAAACAGTCATCAAACAACTAGACAAATACAGAAAGCATTTTTACTTTGGAGAAGTGCTGACCTAAATGATAAAAGGCCACCTAAAGCAGCATGGAAAATGGTGTGTCTTCCAAAAGATGAGGGAGGGCTTGGAGTTCTTGATTTATCTGTTCAAAATGATGCATTGCTGATGAAAAACCTCGACAAATTTTATAACCATGCAGATTTGCCTTGGGTTAAACGCATTTGGGATAATTACTATGCAAATGGTAAGCTTCCTGGCACAAATAGAAAGGGATCTTTCTGGTTGAGAGACATAGTCAAACTCATCACACAGTACAAAGGAATGGGCAGACAGTGCTACTTTGGGAGGACTTACGGAATGGTTCAGTTCCTAAAATATCTTACCCTCAACTTCATTCTTTTGCCAAGAATGGCATGATCTCTCTACAGAAAGCAGTAGAACAAACACACCTGCACAACCTCTTTCACTTGCCCCTATCTACTGAAGCATATCATCAATATCAGCTACTATCCAGCCAAATTATGGGAATTCAAATGAACTCAGAACATGATGTTTGGCAATATATACATGGGGAAATAATCATTACTCATCTCAAAAGGCATACAAATACATGAAAGGACACAGAGAGGTACACATCTCCAACAAATGGTTATTGAATAGCAATTGTCAGCTCAAACATAAATTCTTTTTTTGGCTTATTCTTAAAGATCGACTAAATACAAGAGGAATGCTCAGAAGAAGAACAATGGTTCTAGATGACTATAGCTGTGTGTTTTGCTCAAGTAATGATGACGAAGACATAGAACATCTGTTTCTCCACTGTCCCTTTGCTGCTCACTAGCTGCTCGAACAGCATTGGCCTAACACCTTCAGTAAACTGGGATCCCTTTGAATCTTTGCAAATGTTGAAACAACAAATCTCTCAATCTTTCTTTATGGAAATTATTATCCTCATGTCTTGGAGTATCTAGACAGCAAGAAACGATGTGATTTTTAATCAGCAAGCTTTCTCTCAAGAATCAGTCAAAGACTCAAAGGTAATTTCATCAAAGAGTTCAAAATGGTTATCCATATAGCAAAGAAGAAGTATTTCCATAGAATTAAGGAATGGATACAAAACTTTATGTAATCTTTCTTTCTTTTCTTTTTTTCTCTGTACACTTTTCTGTAAACTCTTATTTGTCTTTTAATATATAACCAGTAGGGGGTCAAACCCCTCCTGTTTCATAAAAAAAACGTTATGTCTAGATTCATAGCAAAATTTATGAAGCTAGAAAAGCCAAAACGACAAGTGTATACTTATATTGGAATAACGAAAATGAGCTATGCTATGTTATGGGACGACGACCACCAAATTAGTGTCCTGGCGAAGTAATTAATTAAGTTGGAAAAGTATAGGATGGCGGCCGACACTGCAAGCATACGGCTTTGCCGTGTGCTTTTATACCTTTGTCGTGTGCCCTTTTAACACACGGCAAACAAGCCGTCTCCCGTAGTGCATAGGGGATAGGATCGGAATCGGCCGGTATAGATGATAGCTAGCTAGGTACGCACGACAGAGATTTCGCTCATGGATAATGGCCGGACTCGATCGACTCGTTCATGGATATCTCTGCACGCGCCTCAAGCAAGGACGGCAAGGTACGTGCTATACTACTAGCTATACGTACTGTCTGCAGGTACGGTACCACGCTAGCTAGCTGATCCTCCTATACGTATACTACACACAGGTATAGGGCGGTTACGTTGTGAATGCATGGATGAATTGTACGTGATGGATTATCGCCCATGCATGCATGTGCATGCATGGCCGTTACGCGCGTGCACACAGTTTTAGGTGAACTACCGGCCAACCACCGTACCGCCGCCATATATACGATGCGTATACTAGCGCCGACCGTACTTGACCCCCAGTCGTCGGAAATAGAATACAGGCGGCGCCCGCCCACGGAATGAATCAGCCAGCCGCCGCTTCCCGCCCGCGAACCAGCGGGACGAAGGCGCCTCATCATGGGCTGGGCTTTCTTCTGCGCAGGCCATGCGGGGCCCATTGCGCGACGAGCCCACGAAGCCAATTGACTCCCCGGCGCGTTTTGCGTTGTACTCTCTCCGTTTCTAAATGCGTCGTTCCAACTCTTCTGGAGGGTCAAACTATTTTATCTTTGACTAAAATTATAGAGATGACTTCAAAGATCTATGATACCGAATAGTTATACCATAAAAATATATCGAATGAAAAATTTAATGGTACTTATTTGATATCATAAGTGTTAGTATTTTATTATATAAATTTGGTCAAAGTTACGAAAGTATGACTCTACAATAAAGTTGGAATGACTTGTGTTTAGGAACGGAGGGAGTAATAACCATCGTCTTCCTCGGTGAGTGAGTGCAGTGTCAACTGTCAACACCCAGTTTTGGTTCCAGTTTTCCACAAACTCGATCTGTGTGTGTAACGCGAGCACGCCATCAAAAACAGGGGGCCTCATCTGGGCCGGGGCCTTGTTACGACTACCTCCACCACTCCAAACCTCGCTAGGCCGGGGCTAGAGATCACCGAAGGCCCACGGCGCAGCGTCGGCCCACCTCACAGAATGAATCGGCTCACACCCGTAGGGGATCGATCTCGTCTTCAACCTCCAACCCCGGCCGCCGACCATCTCCATCGACGCCGACGTCCTCCGCCCACGCCTCCTCCACCACCACCTCGGCCGGCGCGCCGTCGCGCTGTCCGCCCACCGTCCGCCGCCGCCCTTCCTAACCCAAGATCTCAGCAGCGAGCAACCCAAGATCGACGGATCGCAATAGAAATGGCTCTCAACAGCGATTCGCTCCAAAACTTTACACTAGCGAAAAGGGAACGCAACGTATCTACATAAGTGAGGTGAACTCGGGCACTCGGCTGATTAATAACAACTAGGCGGATTGGCACGCTTTGCGTGCCCGCTCAAAATTTTTATCATGAAAAAAAATCAGTTCAAACAATGTGCTACAATAGCCTGCGTCGGGGAGAATTGCCGTGTCGATTCGGACCATCTCTCGTCCATTCTAGAAGCTGCTGTCCCAAAACCGTAGATAACTCCTGATCAGGTGCCCACCTCATAAACTTTAAAAAATAAAGCTACAGTAACTTGAGACCCTCAGGTTGCGCCGATTCTTGGACAGTTAATATAGGATAGTAATACCAAGATCAATTGGCGGCAATATTACTGTGCTTTCAAAAATAATATAATTACATTTTTTTAGAGACGAAGGAAGCAATGCACGAGAAGGCGAACCCACAAAGGTAGCAATGTAACCCTCGATCGACTTCTCAAGCTTTTATTTATAGATCGAAAAAGCCATCTTATCATTGGATTGTGTAATGTTTATGCATGCATACATTGGGGGTATCGTTCTTGATTACTTTCTTGTTAGTTCTATTAGATTACAAGTTACAACAATGGTCTCATTGTTGATAACATAGAATATGTGTTAATCGTGAAGATACGATATATTTTTTTTGAGACCATGTCGAATCAAACCACTGCTAGTTACACGGCACTTAATCTCATTTTCCACAAGACGATGGGGTTAGGTGTTGAATTAATCGTGGCCGTCTCGGCAACGCGAAGTGTCCGCGGAGAGGAGCGAGCGGTGAAGGCCGCTGGATGGCGATCTGACGTGCAAAACATGACTGGTCGGCAAAAAGGTGGATGCCAAAGAACAAACAAGGCAGCTACTCCGTCTAATCCGAGGTCGAAATCAAATCACCCACCATTTTCCTCGGCCGCTTCATCGCTTTGTTTGCTGCCACATCGAGCTATTTTTTTCTTCTTCTTTTTTTTTAAAAAAAAAAGGAGATCAGAGTCGAGCTCAAGTGAGCTGTTTGACCTGGAAAATAGAACATGCTTCCTTCATACATGCCCGTTTAATAGTAGAAAGGAAGAGAGGAAAAGATTTTATTTCGATAACATGGGCTCCATCACTGGATTCACTGCACTGACCATGCCTTCGTGTCAACCTAACGTGCAATGTCTCTCCATACTGATTGCCTTTACGATGATTGAGGGGCCCCCACCCCCCAGTCCCCAATACTGTTGCACTTGAACATGGCTAGGGGTGGGCAAAAATTCACCGAAACCGATTTAACCGACCGAACCGAACCGATTTAACCGAAAATGTCGGTTAACCGAATTTTTTATGATCTATTCGGTTAAGACTTTGGCACTATTAGGTTAACCGAAATTTATTCGGTTATGAATTGGCGTTAACCGAATTAACCGATTAACCGAAATTCTTTCTAACTTATTATATTAAACACTAAAAGTGTGACCATTTACATATTCAAATGTATTTTTAGGAGAATTTATTTCTTAGAAGCATTATTTGTTGTTTTCCCCTTTTGTTTTATTGCATGACCATGTCTAGTTAGGTGCTTTCCAATATGATTATGTTGTAGCATTATCTTCTATAGAAGTATAATATGTATCACGGTTAACCGATTAACCGAACCAATTTAACCGAAACCGAATTGGGTCGGTTAATCAATTTTGATGGATAAATTCGGAACCGAAATATATTAAAACCGATTTAACCGAACCGAATTAACCGAATTAACCGAATGCCTTACATGGCCCAACTACTGGAGTACCTGTTACAACCAAATTAAAGACGAGGACAGCTCGTACAAAAAGCAAGTACTATCGCCCCCATCGACTTGTTAATGCTGATAAACATACTTAAGATTAATGCTTAAGCAAAATCATGCTTGTTTAATGCTCATACACTCTTACATAAGACTAAGGCTCTTGCTAATATTTTATGACTGCCCATCTGTTGTCCTGCCTAGCTTCCAAGTGGCCAAAGCCCTTTAAATTACATGGTTGGATTACTTCCTTATATGCCGCCGCGGTAACTTTTAGTCTGCCACTGCTGAAACAGATTATTTCTTACAATTAAGTTTATTCTTTAAACTTCGACGGATTACAAATCATATTGGTTTTAGCAGCGGCTAATTAGGGATTAGAGTTTACCAGTGGCACATAAGGAATGTGCCCTGGTTGGTTACTAGCTCATGACCTCATTGCTTGGGCAACATAATTCTGAAACAGAAATTTGCACTTGTGATACCTGTCTGCTTGTGAGTGAGGGATTATCCTGGATTCTGTCCTTCATGAGAGCCTACAAGCAACGGCAGGAGCCGACGAGGAGAGAATAGAAAATGCTCACCAGACCTCACAGGCTAACATGCTTCGATTGGTCAACTGGATGATTGCCCTTTTTGTGTGAATACAAACCACTTGGTTCCATTCATCCGCCTCATGTCCAATAATTGAGTTTTTTAAACTGAAAATCATTCTTCAGTCATATTAGTACAGCCAACGCCCATATAAATACAATGCCTGGCAACACCATCTTGTCAAGGACGCATGAATTAGTTTGTGTCCCACACAGCAATATAGCACCACAGATGAGATGGAGTGCTTTCACAATGAGTTTATCCGCAGCAAGCTGCGTAGCTTCATCCATCTAGGTAGATATGTTGTTGATTCCTTTGTGTTTGTCTACCGATTCGTCGCATCACATGTTCACCCATTCTTCATCCAATTGGCCTACTTCCTTACCATCACCATGCTCGGTTCGGTACTCTTGGTGTTGCTGAAACCGAGCAACCCTGAGTTCAGCCCTCAATATCTTGATATGCTGTACATGTCAACCTCTGCATTGACCATTTCTGGCCTCAGTACCGTGGCAATGGAGGACCTCTCGAGTTCTCAGATCGTGGTCCTGACTCTGCTTATGTTTTTAGGGGGTGAAGTCTTTGTCTCTTTCTTAGGTCTCATGCTTAGGTCCAACCAGCAATCCAAGCCAACTGATCCCACAGGCAACAAGATCGTTGCTGTTGAGCTCGACACGATAGAGCCTGCAAGTGTTGCCGCCAATATCGGCGAAGAGTTGGAGCTTGAAAAAGCAATAACGCATGTAACTCGAACTTTGAGTACTAGTGATTTGTTGAACAATAGGAGTGTAAGATACTTAGGATTTGTAGTGTTTGGATACCTTGCTTCTATCCATGTCCTTGGCTTTTTGCTAGTTTTCTTATATATAATCCATGTGCCAACTGCAAGAGCAATACTGACCAAGAAAGGGATCAACATTGCTCTCTTCTCGGCGTCGATCACCATCTCATCCTTTGCCAACGGAGGGCTTATTCCAACTAACGAGAACATGGCCATCTTCTCCAAGAACGCAGGCCTCCTGCTTCTCCTCACCGGCCAGATTCTTGCAGGCAACTTGCTGTTCCCTCTCTTCCTGAGGCTACTGGTATGGTTCCTAGGGAGAGTGACCAAGCTGGAAAGGCTGAAGCGCATGATCAGGGACCCGAAGGAACTGCAGTATTCTTATCTGCTTCCCAAGTTGCCAACAGCCTTTCTCTCCTCGACAGTTGTTGGCCTTTTAGCAGTGGCTGTCACTATGTTCTCTGCCATTGACTGGAATTCTCCATTGTTCGATGGGCTCAGCTCCTACCAGAAGTTTGTCAACGCACTGTTCACAGTAGTGAACGTGAGGCATTCAGGGGAGAATTCCATCGACTGCTCGCTCATCTCCCCTGCCGTTCTAGTATTAATCATCGCCATGATGTTAGTTCTTAGCACCCTGTCATACACTTTGCTTTAGAACCTGACGATGCTATGTGTCTGAAAAGTTACTTGTTGCTTTCAGGTATCTGCCACCATTAACAACGTTTGCCCCACCAAATGGAGATGATAAAACCAAGGATGAGAAAGTGACACCCAAACATGGATCTTGGGTGTTGAACTTAGCATTTTCACAGCTCGTGTGTAATGTCATCTTTGTCATAGTTGTCTGCATCACTGAGAGGAGAAGGCTCAGAAATGATCCTCTCAACTTCTCCACATTGAACATGATATTTGAGGTCATCAGGTACATTCTCCCTTCTCATGTGATCAATGTTCTTCAATTACCCTGCTAGTATCCTTGCATAAAAGAATGTACAAACATCTCATATTGTAAGACCTGCACATCACAATACAGTGGCTTAGGGAAAGGTTTAGAAGATAAAAATACTTATGATGTTCTGAGTACAGGAAATATTTTATCTATGCAGTGCATATGGCAACGTAGGAATGTCCACTGGTTACAGTTGTTCGAGGCTGCAACAGCTGCACCCAGAGAGCATATGCCATGACAAGCCATACAGCCTCTCTGGATGGTGGAGCGACGAAGGGAAGATGATGATTGTCTTGGTCATGCTCTATGGAAGGCTAAAGTCCTTCAGCAGGGTCACAGGAAAAGCCTGGAAACTAGAGTAAAAAACACGATACTGGACAAGATTGTTTGCAAAGGCAAGCATATCAGATTTAGTGTATCTATCATCACTGTGCTTCCTGAAAGTGTAGGTTTCAAGTTGGAACATGTTGCACAAAAGAAATGTATGTGCTCCTGAATGTTGCACAAGTGCAATGCAGAATTCTTTTGTTTATATTATCAGTTACCATCAACCAATAATGCACTAAACAAGAAGTCGAGACTGTCCTCGTGACTAGGGACTAAATCAAGAATTGTAAGTTACTGACCCTACTGTACTGCACCTACTGCTCATGATTCATGACAAAATAGTCGCACCATCTAGCTCCCTCCATATGGATGTTTTCCCAACCGTAAAGCCCGAACATATCACCTTAGCATTCAAACAGACGCTGTTTTTCAGGAATCAGTGAATACTGGTTACCACTGTAACACTTGATTGCCACCCACTAATTGGTCCAATACTGATTACCACCGTAACACTGGATTGCCACCCACTAATTGGTCCAAAACTCAAACAAACAAAAAAAATCAGTAAAAAGCCCAAGATTTTCACTTGGCCAGTTTAAATCCAGGCAGAAACAACTAGCAGGGAGCACATAGGCGGCTTGAGCAAAATGGATTTCTATTCATCATGAGGAAAGTGATCATCACATGATAGGTACACATTCAAATATGATGCGTGCAGACAATAACTCACAGTGACAGTACCAATCATCTTATGCATAGGTGGACCACGCATGATACTTTAGAGAATCATCCGTCCGAATCTGACAACCAATACAGTTTACATTGCACAGAGTTGGAATTGAGAATGTTCGGAATGTTTATCAGATTAAGGTCAAACGGTTGGTCATAAACAAACAGGCAGACCCGCCGTGACCGAGAGTAAAATCGTGAATTCCCATGGTTTGGTATAAAGTGAATATGATACGAGATGATTCAGGCACGCAGACCGTTGTACTTATGAAATCAATACCCATTGGCATCAGGGGTGGGTCAGCTTAAGTGTGCCGATTTGGCAGAATTTACCTTGGCTCTGTCGGCTCCGGCCGCCACCATTGACCCGCGCCCGCCGGCCACTGGGGCAGCCGGTGGCTATCTGGGGCAGTCCGCCGTAGGGGGGCAAGCGGTCGGCCTGCTCATCCTCGGGGCCACTGCCGCGGCCCCTGCCATGACCGCCGGTCCGCCGAGCAAATCAGTCGCCCACGATCCTGCCCTACACTACACGGTGGTTGACGAAGGCGCGGTCTCCACTCTCCACTCTCCACTCTCCAGGACACCGGGAAGCCGGGGCTCAGATGAGGCGGAGGCTCGCCGGAGGAGTCGGGAGGCGCCGGATTTAGGAGACGAGTAGTCGGGCCGTCGGCAGGGAGAGAAGAAAGCACGAAGAATAATCCATGGGCCGACTTGACTGGCCTCCAATTGTAAATGGGCTAACATTTGTGGGGATATCAAGCCCGTTACGAACCAATTTGGAAAAAGTTCATTTTACCTCCTCCACGTTTGGTGCTCGTTCGAATTTTCACCTCAATGTACAAAACCAGGAATCTTTTCACCTCCACCTATCAAAACCGTTTGTTTCACACCCTTCGCTGGTTTCGACGGCGGTTTCGGCCTACGTGGCGCCTAGTCATCCTATCCGACGTGGACGATTTGCTGACTCGGACCCGTGGGTAAAAGGATAAAAACACTGCGGCGCCCCGTAACCCTAGCCACATTTCTCCCCTGCTCTAGGCTTCCTTTCCCATTCTGCATCTAGCCGAGCAGTTGCCGTTGCCATTGATGGCGGGTTCGTTCAGCTCGAGCTCGTCCCGAGCATCTTGGTCCGGTGAAACCGGCGCACGGCGGTCGCCGATACCCTATCGGGTCGGTCCCCTCGCGTACGAGCCAGCGGTGTTCTGCTATTGCAGGAAGAAGGCAGCTTTGTGGATCTCCTGGAGCGATGACAACCCCGGGCGTAGGTATTTGAAGTGCTTCCGTGCTCGGGTGAGTAAATATTGCTTGTCCATCGAGGGATTTCGATCTGTTATTGAAAGATTTGGGGGCTAATTGCTGTGCAGGATGGGGGATGTGAGTTCGTGCGTTGGTATGAAGGCCCGCACAATGCGTTCGTGCAAGGGATGCTAATCGATTTGCGCGATGCAGTTTGGGCTCTGAAGCGGGAGAGGGCCGACCTGCAAAAGGCTCTTGGTGATGCAGCGATGCTGCTCGAGCAGCAACAGAAGGAGACTGCAGCGCTGAAGAAGGAGGCAGCTGAGCACGTTTGCTACAATGCCAAGCTGAAGAAGCTAGAGAGGGATAGGCGTGTGTTGTTTCTGTTGTGTGTGGCTCTAGGCATTGTAATGCTTGCCAGATGCTTAATGTAGAAAACCAAGTGTATTCTAGCATGTTGTTTCTGTTGCTCGTGGAATGCAATGAATCACCAGCTTTTGTCAACTTGGAATGCACAGGAAGACATTACATCACAGACTGAATTCTTGAATATAAACACGAAGGTTTGAAGTCTTGACCACAAGGGAATTTAATTAAAGTTTTGAGCACACAGGAAGTACAACTTAAGTCTTGCACAACGAACTTCAATCTTGCAAAAGCAAACTGAGGCATTACACAGGTTTTTTTAGATAGCACTAGGTGATACAAATACTAGCAGGCAACCCAACATCACAGGTTTGCAGATTCCCAGGGTGGAAGCATAAGCATAGGGCCTGCACTTGTGTTGTTTCTTGGTGGCTTCCTCATCTGTGGTGCACTGGCAGAAACTTGGGCACTTGCTGTCCCAGATGAGATGTTGATGCTCACACTCGAACTAGCATGTGGTCTTGGTACATTTGCTGATAGATTAATAGTAGCAGATCCACCAGTCATAGTTGTAACCCTTGCCCTTGCAGTTGTCGTCGTAATTTTCTGTCATATAACACAGGATAAATAATAGGCCAACATAAATTGGAAAAAAAGAAAAATTGTTGGCTCAATTACCTTTGATGTGGAATCTTGAACTCCAGCAGGTGTCTTCCTTTTCCTAGATGTCGAACTACTTTGTTGAGTGCTTGACATCATGACAATGGCATTGGGAGGTGCAGACTGTTGGTGACCAGAATTAGCAGAAGAACTAGCTGCACTTCTCCGCTCACATGATGATTTATTGTGGCCAAATTGCTTGCATTTGGAGCATCTCACCTTTGACCCAACTTTTGACATCTTGGTACCCTTTGCTGGCTCAGTTGGGTCCCTTCTTCTCTCTTTCCTCGGCCGACCTGGCATTCTGATGTAACCAGGAGCTTTCAGCTTATCTTTGTCTGATACAGGCCAGTTGTTCATGCCCTCAACTGGGTTTAGAAAGTGGGAATATGTCTTTCTAAAATCCTCAACCGAGTAGCAGCTAGCAGTGTACCCCTCAAGATTGTTGGTCTTGAAAAAAATGCTAGAAATGGCATGAGGGCATGGCAAACCAGACAACTGCCAGTACCTGCAGGAACACTCCCTTTTCTGTAAGTCAACTGTGAACCTGTTATCCCAGTGAACCACCTCAAATTTGTCAGCCCCATTGCATATGGCATGACATGCTCCCGAGAATGTGATGTAGGCATTCAACTTCTTCAAAATGTTAGGGCATATATGTGTGTTCCACCTATCTAACTTAGTCACCATATCATGGATCCTAACCATTACTTTCCTTCTGATTGTTTCCAGCATGGTAATTATAGGAAAAAATCTAGCCTCTATTATCCACTTATTGAAAGACTCACACAAATTGTTATCAACACTATCACAATTTGAGCCTAGCCTGAACCAGGCCCTACTCCAATGTTGTGGGTGGGTGTTGAGTATAGCTTGGGCTCCTTCTGCAGTTACCTTTGCCAACCTTGCTCTAGCCTTATTGAACAACATAACACATGGGGCCTTGGCACATGCCCACCATTTCTTTTGCCATTCCTTATCATTGAAATGTTTCTTCCAGTTGGCATAAATATGTCTTGCACAGTTTCTGTGTTCTGCTGCAGGGGCCCATTTTTCAACTGCATATAGAATCCCCTTTTGTTGATCTGAAATAAACACCCAGTCAGAACCATCACCAACACCCAAGTCCTTAAACAACAGCTGACAAAACCATTCCCATGAATCTTTTGTTTCCTTTTCAACAACAGCCCATGCAATAGGGTACATTTGATTGTTGGCATCTCTCCCTATGGCACAAAGTAGTTCACCATTAGTGGCACCCTTAAAGAAACAACCATCCAGTCCCACAACTTTTCTACAACCTGCTACGAATCCTTTCTTCAAGGCATCTAGGCAAATGTACATTCTTTGAAAAGTTGGTGGTTCCACATCTGGCTCTTTAACCACTACAATAGTGCTGCCAGGATTGCTTCTAAGAAGCTCCAGCTGGTAGTCATACAATCTTTGGTACTGTCCTTTGGTTGAGTCATATACTTTCTGCATCACCAAAGCCTTTGCTCTCTTCAGCTTTGCAATGTTCACATCTGCAAACATCTCTTCTTGGACAATCTGCTTCATGCTAGCATAATTCCATGTTGGATTTGCCATGATAAACTTCTCATATTTTTCAGCTATCCTTCTGGCTGTGACCAACCTGTTATCTCTTCTTGGAGGACATGTGTGGTAATCATTAAAGGTTACTATCTGCCAGCTTGGAGTCCTACTATTTGTTGACAGTAGACATACCCAAGGGCAATGCTTCCATTCACACTTAGCCCTCACCCTTTTTGGCTCATCCTTAATGAACTTGATCAATTTCCTCTCAGCAAGGCCATATTTGATAATTGCTTTCTTGAATTGATGCTTGCTTCTAAACTTCATGCCTAAGGAAAATACTGGAGTACCTTTAGTTTTCTTATATCTTGGTAGGCCATCAGTACTTCTTACTAATTCTCCTTCACTAAGCAACTCATCTTCTGTTGCTTCATCCTGACTGCTTCCTGCATATGGGGTCCCATAACCTTCTTCCTCATCCAATGCAAATCCAGCCGGCAAAGCAGTAGAACCTTCCAGAACCACATCATCTAGTGATGCACAATCTCCTTTCTTCCATTTCTTCTTAAACTCCTTGAATTTCTTAAGGATATCTGTAGCTTCTTCATCATCTTCAGAAGAGCATGAGTCCCCAGGCATGTAGTCACTGTCTGTACTGGACCCTTCATCCACATCAACTCTCTTCCTCCTTCTAGATTTACTCACAATACCTTCCTTGCCTTCTTTAACCATCACTTCCTTTCCCTTCATCTGCATCTGTATGTCTTCCATTGTGTCTCCAGTTGCTACCACTTCTTGTACTTCATCCTCTAACATGTCCTCACCTGCTTCTGAAGATTCATCCTCAAATTCCTCTTCTAACTCATCTTCAAAATCACTGTCACCCCACCCTGGACAATCATCCTCTGCAACCTCTTCTTGTTGCTGATCCTCAACATATATGTCTGCCACCCCTCCTTCAACAATAGTATCAGACATCTTCAAGCATGCAGTGTCATCCACTAGAACAAGAAGTCCATTTTCAAGTTGCTTACCAGGGAACAACCAATGCAACAATTGCCCTTCCGATACAGTGTAGTGGTCTCGCAAGTGTCCAATAATCTCTGGCAACGACACCTTATCTCTATCTATATATGACATTGCCTCCTGCCCACCACAATACTGCACTTTCTTTCCATCATTTGTGAACCTCCCATTGAAATGGAATCTGACAATGAGCGAGCCAAGAACATCCATATTCGTTCAACACTACAACCAGAAAGTACAATCCTAATCAGTTTACCATGCACAATCATAAACAAAGCAAACGATTCTTCTATTTAGCTAATCCCAAGGCTTAAACAAATCCTAGTTGCATAAACAATCCCCTACTATCCTACCAGATGCTTAAACTATATCACATCCGAGGCAATGGAATATTAAATCCATAGATTTGGGGATTTGCTTCACTAACCTTGCGTGATGCCCTCAGAGCTAGTCTCACATCACTTTGTTCGTCGGCCACCGCGTGCTGCCGTCCGCTGCCGCCGGCCACCAGGGAGGGGCGGCACTTGGTCGCCGTCACTGCCGCCGCCGCCAGGAGGGATGAGGAGCACCGAAGGGAAGAGACTGGTCTAGGGTTATGAGTCTAGCACACACCTTATCCTTTTACCCACGGGTCCGAGTCAGCAAATCGTCCACGTCGGATAGGATGACTAGGCGCCACGTAGGCCGAAACCGCCGTCGAAACCAGTGAAGGGTGTGAAACAAACGGTTTTGATAGGTGGAGGTGAAAAGATTCCTGGTTTTGTACATTGAGGTGAAAATTCGAACGAGCGCCAAACGTGGAGGAGGTAAAATGAACTTTTTCCAACCAAGTCTTGTCGGGCCAGTCCTGTCCCTGTGATTGAGCCCACGGAGGCATCGTCCGGCATTTCGAGCTCCCTGCGACCCTGCTACCCTTTTCTTGTTTTTGTTTTTCGTGTTCATCGTCTACCGATTCTGCATGTTGGATCGAGATGCGAGTTGTAATTTTTTTTGCCTGTAATTACGACGCGCCATGACGTACTCATGCGTACGAGTACCATGGTTGGCAAGGAACCCAGGGAGGATCCGTGTCCACGGGTGCCCTGGGCATGTCCCTCGGAGCATGGCGTCGTCGACCGCAGGCAACTCCCCATCAGTTCCCGGTCCGGAGCTAGCTGAGCTGAGACTGAGATATCCTTGCACTGCAGCTGCCGCGGTCGCTTTCGCCGTCGCGGTCGGCGCAAGAAGTCTTCAAAGGCATGCATGCCGATCGATCTGCTGCCAAATGCAGAGGATTACCACGCGTGCCTCCACATGACGCCAGTTGGAGGCACCGAGATCCATTAATGCCCCCCAGACCCCAGCTTGCTTGTTCTTCGCGCGCGTCCATGGGGATCGTTCTGCAGCATCTTTCCAGCAGCCTCGCTATCTATCATATCACAGGCGCTAGACAGCTTCCGCCTTCCAGTTACTAGTGGCTGGGGTTCGCCTGCAATGTCCTGCATCAACAGTCAGGCAATGTCCTTTACACTTGCCTGTTCCGGCCGTAGCTGCCCTCGGCAGCATGGCAGAAGGTTGGGGTTGGGCAAGGAGCTGCCACGCATGCAGAAGGCTCCTGACGATTCCCTCCAGGCTCCAGAGACCAGCCTTCCCTTCCCTATACTTGGCTATTTTTTCGCGTGAATTCGACAAGCATCTCCCTCACAGCACAGCATGCTCATCTGCAGGCACGCCATTAAGCTCTGAAAGCTGCCTCGATCGGCCATGTTACACTTGCTTCCACACATGTCCTCCCCCACGCCACTAATCTCTTTAGCCAATGGGCTGGCTGGAACAGTTGCATTTCCATATGATCACTACTCTGTCATCAAAGTTGT
The DNA here is from genome assembly GCA_015476505.1 of Urochloa ruziziensis. Taxonomy (NCBI): domain Eukaryota; kingdom Viridiplantae; phylum Streptophyta; class Magnoliopsida; order Poales; family Poaceae; genus Urochloa; species Urochloa ruziziensis. The sequence goes on from CM027126.1 coordinate 21,498,665, forward strand.
ATATAAACAACCATTGAGATCACCGGTTATCTCACTCTGTAGTTCTAGTTTACTCTTGAACCAAAGACAAAGATTACCATAAAGTTCAGAGAGCTATACATACATCAGGGCGGCAACACTACTGACTGCCCTCTCCGGTCTTCTCTACCTCCAATGCCAATAACCAGACTACTGCATGTCTTGGTCAGTTCAGCCAGGCACGTCGTGAGTTCGTCGGTACTCCTCTGCCGGCTCGTCGCCTTCCACCTCAGCCCGCTCCTGCTCCACCTCTCCTACTTCCTAACCATTGATCTCCTCGGCTTCCTCGCACTTGTGCTCCTCAAGCCAAGCGCCCCCGGGTACCGTCCTCGGTACCTCGACATGTTCTTCATGTCCACGTCTGCCGCCACCGTCACCGGACTAGCCACCGTCAAGATGGAAGACCTCTCCAGCTCACAAATCGTTGTCCTGACACTCCTCATGCTCTCCGGCAGCGAGATGTTCGTCTCCTTCCTCGGCCTCCTCCTCCAATCTCGCAAACAAAAACGACCGCACGGTCACGATCATGATCATGGCAGCAGGGTGATCTCGTTCGTCACCGTCTCCGACGACTCGAATCTCGAGGAGGCGAATCCGCCTGATCCGGCTGCGAGTTCCGACGATCACGACGACAAGGAGAATTTCTGCCTCAGAAGCTTGGCGATTGCGGTTCTGGCCTACATGGCTGTGATCCTTGTCTCCGGATCCCTGCTCGTGTTCGCCTACATCGCCGGCGTTCCGGCGGCGCGAGCCGTGCTGGCGAGGAAGGGCATCAACGCCGCGCTCTTCTCGGCGTCGGTGGCCGCGTCGTCCTTCACCAACGGCGGGCTCCTCCCGACGAACGAGAGCATGGCGGTGTTCGCCGCGGACCGTGGCCTCCTCTTCCTCCTCGCCGGCCAGATCCTCGCCGGAGGCACGCTGCTCCCGGTGTTCCTCAGGCTCGCGATGTGGGCCACCACGAGAGGGCTAGCCGCCGGCGCAGCGAGGCGTGGTGTGTTAGGAGGAGAAGGGCTCGATTCCATGGCGAGGGACGCCGCGGCGGCGGGGTTCGGCCACCTGCTGCTGCCGGGGTTGCAGACGGCGCTCCTCGCCGGCACGGCCGTCGCGGTGGCCGCGGCGGCGGCGGCGCTGATCTGCTTCGTGAACTGGAGCTCCGCGGTGTTCGAGGGGCTCACCGCCGGCGAGAAGGTCGCGAACGCGGTGTTCATGGCGGTGAACGCGCGGCAGGCCGGCGAGAACTCCGTCGACTGCTCGCTCCTCGCGCCAGCCGTGCTCGTGATGCTCCTCGCCATGATGTCAGTCAGCCACGCTCTTTTTCGTGTTCATTTACCGGCGACATTCCGGCCGGGCGACAATGGTCAATATAATGACAAATTTTGCGTACGTTTTTTTTCAGGTGCGTTCCGGCGACGGCGACATTCTTCAATGTACACGGCGGCGGAATCGGCGAGAGTAACGGCGGGGAAGAAGGAGAACGGAAGGATGATGGGGCGGTGAAGAAGAGAAGATTGTCACTGAACAGAATGTTCGTGTCACCACTGGCACGTGTGGCGGCGGCGGTGGTGCTCGTCTGCGTCACCGAGAGGCGGTCCATCTCCGGCGACCCTCTCAACTTCTCCACGTTCAACATGATCTTCGAGGTGGTCAGGTGAGTTGCACGAAGCATATCACGTTTCAAAAATTGCATCAGCACACTAATCTTCTGGAACTGCTCTTCACTTTTTGTATCAGTCCATGTTGCTAATATATGTGACCATCATTGGGCACTACTGACATGTGGTTTTCGGCATGGCAGTGCTTATGGGAACGTTGGGCTGTCCACTGGGTACAGCTGCTCGAGGCTGCTGCGGCAGGAGGAGGCGAGTGTCTGCCATGACAAGCCGTACAGCTTCTCGGGGTGGTGGAGCGACCAGGGGAAGCTGCTCCTTGTTCTCCTCATGCTCTACGGGAGGCTCAAAGGCTTCCGCGGGAAGCAGCGCAGGAGATGATCAGAGACAATGCTCCTCTGAGTGTGAGTGGTCCGGGGATCAGCAACCTTGAAACTCCGACTGCAACGCATCACTCGCGTAGTCACGTGTCCCCGGGACAAGTACGCGCGAAAATTCTTAGAAAATCCATGGACACACAACAAGGATGAAAATGCTACGATTCAGTGTGAAATGTAATCCCAAGAAGGATAAATGCATACTATGTAGTTTCATAGATTTTTCTAAAAGATATTTTAGAGCACCTAGATGATACTGTATTTTTAGAAAAGACAAGGAAATATATTTTTTTAGAGGAGAAAAGAAGATAGATGGTACCACAAAGTTTTTTGTTTTGTTTTTGCGAATGATGGTAGTACAAAGTTATGCATGCTGATTCCGGTCGGCTGTTTCCCTTTTTTTTTGAGAGGAAGGTAGGCTCTTATTATTAATTTATAATGTTTTGAGGTACATGGGACATCTCTAGACACCTAAGGAGCCAAACGTATCTCCCCTGGTGCCATGTTACAAACACTTATAGCAATTACATGAGCCTCGTTGTTAGAGCATATACCTTCATGCTTGAAATTTACTTCTTGTTTTAATCTATTTTAGGATTTGCAGAGTATGCACACAAGTTATGCTTATGAAGATTCGTAATCACCTCCAAGCAGTCAGAAGCTATCACACACTTATGGACATCCATGTCAAGCGCCAATGAGATAGCTTCATTGGAAGCCTTAGCTTTCAGATAAGGTGGCGGATCAACCAAACCATTAATGACAATGGCACTAGCAGCAACATAGTTTCCATTACTGTCTCTGCAAATAACACCCAATGCACCTTTATCACCTGATCGCGCCAAAGCGCCATCACAATTGAATTTCAAAATTCCATTAGGAGGGGCAATGTATTTGGGAACAAATCCTTTTGTTTTCAATGGCAGCTTTGCTTCATTTTCTGCACGCAACCCGACTAACTCCATTTCATTAAGAAATTTTGATATAAAACCAAAAGTGGACAAAAGGCTTTGGAAGATATCATCATGTAAAGCCATTCGTCTAGCCCCCCAAATTGCCCAACATGTAACAAGAAGTTTTCGAAAATCCCTTTCAGATAAAGTTTCTTGCATAAAAGATAACCACAAATATGGATTGCTAACTTCAGTTGCAGCAATATGTTCAGTAAGGTCTTTGTCTACTAGTGCCCATACACACCTTGACATTGTATGTACAATTTAAAAGAACATGCTTCCAGGAATCAACATCCACACCACATAATTTACAATTACCATGTTCTTTCATAAATCTTTCTTTGAGCACTTCCCCTGTTGATAAAGAATTATGAGCTAACCTCCAGGTGAAGATGCGGATTTTTTATGGTACTTTGATCTTCCATAGTAGTTTCCATCTCCTTCTAACTCCTTCATTGTCCGAAACTTCGGCTCTAGATTGTAGCCAATCTTGTCTTTGGTTCCTGGTATGAATAAGCATTTTATAAGTAGATTTAACAGAAACACATCCTTCATAGTGCCATGCCCAAAAATCATCTATGCAATGGAAGGATGAGACTATACATAATTACTTCTATGATATGGATGCTCAGGTAATTTCCCCTGTTTGTTGTGGAGTTTTAAGTGTCATAAACGGACTAAGGCCCATTAGTCTTGTTCCGGCCCACCCATGCGGCAACCGACCAACCCAACGCAGCCTCATGGGCTCATCCCGATCTAGCACGGGCCCGCGAAACCACTACATAAACCCGCCCCCCGGCTAGGGTTTCGCCCCACCAGCCTCCCAACTCGCGAAGCCTCCACCTCCTCTCCCCACCTCCGCCGCCGCGCGCGCAGAAGACCAGCGACCCGCAGCCATGGGCGTCTACACCTTCGTGTGCCGCAACTCCGGCGGCGAGTGGACCGCCAAGCAGCACTCCGGCGAGATCGAGGCCTCCGCCGCCACCCCCTACGAGCTCCAGCGCCAGCTCGTCGCCGCCGCCTCCGCCGCTGACTCCGCGTCCGGCGTCCAGTCCTCCTTCTCCATGGTCACCCCCAGCTCCGCCGTCTTCCAGGTCTGGTCACACGACGCCGCCCTCCCAAACCACCCTGGATCCGGCTCTCTATGATATAGATGCGGACTGTTTGGTAGTTTCTAGTTAAGGATCTGAACTTGCTACGGTGCCGTTGGTGTATTTCTCGTCGCACCCTAAGGATAATAGGTTGCCTATTGCTTTCAGTTTGCTTTGGACTGTTGTGTAGCAGCCAGCTAGATTTGTGCCTTTATTTAGTTTTCTCGTTGGCCGAGAGTCTGGTTTTTCTCTGCAGAAAAATTAGAGCTCTGTTTCGTTGTTTTAATTGTGTCATCACCTGATTAGGCGTTAGCATTGCGTTTGATGTTGCGTGTTTACCAGCAGATCTCCTTTTAAGTTAGCTAAATTGTCGGTTTCCTTTTAAGGTTCTTCCTTGTTTTACGGTTCAGGGTTGAAAATCAGACAACGGTATCGTTAAGGAGGTCAAGGACTTTTTCCTTCTCCTTTGCAAATTTGTCATTTTCTTGGGCCGATTTGTGCCCATAATCTGAGCATATTCGTGCCCCATTTTGCTTCCCACACGAGAGGAAATTTAGACTAATTTTTACTTGGACCACTCTTTTGGCCCATTGTCCCTGCTCGAGTCCTTTGTTTGGCCTGAGGCCCAGGTGAACCGCAAAACCCTAGACCGTCACTCTACAAAAACCAAAGCAGCCAGCCAACCTCACAGCAACTCCGTCTGGTCAGCTGCTGCTGCTGGGCTGATGTGGCTATTCTCCTGCGTGACGTCTGCAAGTGCAATCCCGGTTCCTCTGCAAGTGCAAGCCCGGTTCCCCCCAATTCGCTACTCTTGCTGCTTTCTCATGTACTGGTTTCTTCTGATTCTGTTCTCTTCTTGGTTTTGGATTTGTTTGCTGGTTGAGTGCTTCTCCGATGATGATGAAAAACAATACTTTCGTTCTTCTGAAGTTCACGATGTGGAAGAACAATTTGGAGACCTGAACTGAGGGGATTTAGGGTTCATTGATGTCGTAGATTCACTATTCTTTATGGAGATCCCCGTTAAGACTTGTGAAGTAGTGGACTGATACATTGGTGATGAGCCTTATTAATCTCCCAGAGGGATCTGAATTGCCTTCCAGATCTTGCTCCATGGTCGTCTTGTTTTCTGTGTTTTGTAAAAAAAATCTTCTTTTTTCCCCTTTTTACCCGATGACTGTACACGATTTAAGTTTCAGCCTTGTCTGAAAAATATCAATCTGTAGATACCCTTTACATCCATGTTCTGAGGGTTCATTGATGTTTTTCATACTTCAATTGTTTTAGAAGTGTTTTGATCTGTTGATTGTTTTGTCTCTGTTGATGATCAAAATGCATACTTTCGTTCTTCTGATGCGCTTTTCTCATGGCGTGTGCGGAACTCTTGAGACCTGAACTGAAGAGACACAGTAGCATCTTGAATTATGGAAACTTAAGACCTTAGCTTGATTATTTTTCTTTGTTGCTTCACGACTGGAAGAATGGCCTGATTTTCTTTTGTCTGTTCATTCTGTAGAGGGAAGCATAGATTGAACGAGAGCCAGAATTAAACAGCATGATGCTCATTTCTCTGCATCTGTGTTACCTGTCTCCTGGCACAATTCAAAACGCAAAAAAATATTTTGCTTTTTTATCCTTTTTTGAGCAGCCAATTACCAATGGAATGCTAACCAAGATGCAGAATAACAGCTAAATTCTGAGTTAACATAGCTTGATCTATTATTGTTGTCTTGTCAGCTAAATTCTAATCAATCCTAGAAATAAAACAGCTACACAGCTGTTTTATTTCTAGGATTGATCTTAAAAGTAGCAAGTTGCATTGCTTGTAGTTGTCTGCTGTTTACTTGCCATGCATGTTATGGGGTGATGTTAGTGAGAGTTCTATATCTTCTATATCTCTAGCTTGTAGATGATGTTTCCTGAGTTGAGTGGCTTCCATAACTTAAGCCAATGGTTGGTGTATCCTGATGTTCATTTGAATCTAATGCAGGTGATTGTTGGTGCTGTCGGTGGTGGTGCTATGATCAGTGGAGGTGCTGTTGCTGGTGGTGCCGCCGCCTCTGGTGGTGGTGCGGCTGAGGCTCCCAAGGAAGAGAAGAAGGAAGAGGAGAAGGAAGAGAGTGACGATGACATGGGTTTCTCCCTGTTCGACTAGACTATTTGGCTCCCAGCGGTGGTTTGGTCCTATTGTCGTAGTTAATTTTGCTGTCCTGTCTGGCACAAGTCCTAGTGGTTTGTGAACCTGAATGTTCTTAAATTGTTACAAGCAACCCGTGTGTTCCCAGTTCATGTGGAATTTGTCTATGTTTTTTAGAATCGAATGACCTGCTATGCTCTTCTCCTTTGCTGTTTGTGTGATTTCTGTGGTTATGAAATTTGGGTGCATAATACTGAATTACTATATTTGATTGTGCTACTGGACTTTCATTGTAAGCTAGTTAGGGCCTGTTTAGTTACATTTCATTTTGCAAAAAGTTCTGACTAGAGAACCGTAACCGTATCAGTTTATTTTCTCTCTGTGCATGCAACTAAATGCAAAAAGTTTTTTTTTTACTTTTTACTCTCTTTTCGAACTAAACGGGGCCTCAGGCCTCCTCTAATGGTAAGAGATAGGCACTCTATAAGACAAGTAGACAACCCTTCCAATGATCTAGCTCTTAGCATGTAGCTCATGATATGAACGGCCCCGTACATCATCCTCACGTAGTCTCGAAGTGCGTGTACGAGACTATATTCGTTAGAAATTGAACAGGTAAATTAAGATATAGCTCTTCTCTAATGAAATGACACTGGAATTGCATCAAACTGGTGCAGATAATGAAATGACACTGGAATTGCATCAAACTGATTGCTATGCTACTGGACTTTTATGGCCAGTTATACTCCTTTCATCCTCACAGTATAAGCATTCTTCGATTTACGTGCATCACGTTCGACCATCCGTCTTATTCAAAACAATTTAAAATATATTATTTATTTTATTATAATTTGTTTTATCATTAGGTATACTTCAAGCATGAGTTTTTATATTTTTACAAAATTTTAAACATGGTCAAATGTGATGCACGAAAGTCACAGAGAGGGTGGTCAAACGTGATGCACGAAATCCTTGATAGGAAGTCTACCTTTTCCCTTGTGCACATACGCTTCACTCTCCTCTGTTACGTTGTGCACATGCGCGAGTACATCAACCAAACATTCCAATCAGAGATGCAGTTTATGTGATTAAGAATGAGATACATCCCGAGAACATCCACTACCTCGACATCTTGATGGACGCGGCGGCGCCCCCAGCAGCCGGAACCGTCTTTTGTTTTCTAGCCTTTTTTGCAAAAGAATTGTACAAATGGACTTTTTTGAAAAGATTTGCAAAAATGGACCCTAGCTCGGCGCCAAAAGTGATGGCGCCCAGGTTACACGTCTCGGCGCCAAGTGCACTTGGGACACAATTGGCGCCGAGACGTGTAAGCTCGGCGCCAATGGTTATGGCGTGCGCATTGAATAAGACTCGCCACCTTTCAAAAAAAAAAAAAGACTCGCCAGGAAGTAGAGATCACACTTCGCTTACTGTCCCTTGCCAGTGTTGCCACCACGCCCAAATATTCTTACTGGTGCGTTGTCACATGCACAGATCGATATATGCAGCAGTATGCCCATCACACGCAGTTTCAGAGTTGCAATAATACAAGCAGGAGCAGTGCATGCCAACGCGGCTACACACAAATCATACTTGACGTTTGTCTATCTATCGATCCATATTTTCTTCTTTGAACGACGTACTGATCGCGACGATCCTTTCTCATTGGTCTGATTGGCAATGCGTATTCCCACCTACGAGTATTCCTAGTGCTCTGGCCACATGCACTGGATAGGCGGAGCCACGCAGGGGCAGAGCTACGGGGCTCCAGCTCCCATGGATACCCCTCATAGCCTCCCCTCTAATTTTGAGGAAGAAGAAGAAGGGAAGGGGGATGAGGAAGAAGAAAGAGAGGAGATCCCCCTTGAGCCAAATTCTGGCTTCGCCCCTGCACGCACGCCACGCGCAGAAGCAATTTTAGAGTAGCAGTCCATGTGTTGCCGTTGGCAATGCATTGCCAGCTGCATTATTTGTGCTTATTAACCGATCGAGTTTCTGAATCGGTACCTTACCATCGCGGCAAGCACACAGATGAGGCTTGTCCATAGATAGATGACGGGGCCAGATCGGACTAGCGGACAGAACAGATGAGGCTTCATTAATTGGACGACGACTTATCAAAATCTACCATGGAGGCAAGGATGGTAAAAAGTAGCTCGCTAGCATGGAGGCAAAGTGATAATTTAGAACGCAAATTAAATGACAAAATGATAGCACCATTAGAGATCGATGGCCTAAGCCACGAATAAGAGTTAGGGATATCTAACATGGCGCACACAATGTTATAACTATGAAGGCTATTAGTGCTACTAGGCAGATTGGTTCTGATTCTCTTTCAGGGAAGAAAAAAAATCGGTCGAAATTAGGGATATCCTCTCTTGTTGCTCTTGTCTTTCCTCTCGATTTCTCTCTGCCACTCTCCGCTCCTTTCTGCAACAGCCTTCACAATGGGGCGAGTTCGCCTTTTCACACTGAACTTAAAAACTGTCCGTTTTGGTACCTCGTGCTGTTGAAACCGTTTATCCTCGACCCAATTCCGCAGATGGGATTGAACTCTTATAGTATAGACTTGGCAGCGTGGTCTGCCTGGAAGCACTGTGATAATTGCTTGTTACACGAATTGGATGCTACCATTTCCGTTCGATTTGTGCACGTACGCGTACATGTGAACCTATAACCAGCAAATGTGACTCACCCATCGCGCGCACCCGGCCACGGCACGGCACGGCACGAGCGGGGGCGAGAGAGCGAGCGCCCACGCCACCCAAACCAACCACAGGCGGGCGCGCTACACCGAAAGCGACGGCGCGCACGCGGCCGCTCGGGCTCGATCGGGACCCGGACAAAAATGGGTCGAGGGAGACATGAGCCAGGGACCACCCTTCTTATTACAGATAGTACAGATCACGCTAGTGTACCATTCTTCTCGTTCCCAAGAACAACCAGAGCCAGTGGCGGAGCCAAAGGGGGGCTAGGGGGGCTCGAGCCCCCCTACCACATGAACTGCCATGGAGCCCCCTCACAGCCCCCCTCAATTTTAGGGAAGAAGAAGAAGGGAAGGGGGATGGAGGAAGGAGAAGGAGATGAGAGCCCCCTTAAGCTCAATGGAAACTACTCCGTAGCTAGCTAGCAACAAATCGAGTCGGCCAGTTGTTCATTCCGTTCCTTTTGCTGATCGCTGCTGGTGCCAGTCGCGCTCTCTAGAGCTAGGCTATATATATAGGTATATAGATGGTAAAGGTGGTGCAGAGGCCAGCTTGGATATATAGATAAACATTTTCCAGTGTCACAAAAGGAATTAGGTTATCTGCGCGTCATGCTCTCACTACTAATTTGGGCATCGACAATTAGTGCACTGCTATGCCGACACGTACCGGCATACGACAACCAAGTCACACAGGGCTCGGGCAGCAGCAGCTCCTGTGCCGGTCGCATTCGCTACGCTGTCAATGTCACTAGAAGTAATCATCAAATCATCCGAGATGGATGCCACACCATCCGATATCGGTTTGGTTTGATCCCGTTGCCATCCCATGCGCCGCCGCCGCTCATCCATCCATCCATCCCATGTGACGAACCACCGCCGCCGCCGTCTCCAATTCCCGTGCGTATCTCGTGATCCCCTGCACGGACGACATCTGCTCCTCTGCTCTGAGGTCTCCAACTCGAAACCTACGTGCAGCCGTGCGCTGATATCCGTTAATATTCTTCTATCTTTATGCATGCCTGCACATTGAATAAGACTCGCCACCTTTAAAAAAAAAAGACTCGCCAGGAAGTAAAGATCACACTTCGCTTAGTGTCCCTTGCCAGTGTTGCCACCACGCCCCAAATATACTTACTGGTGCGTTGTCACATGCACAGATCGATATATGCAGCAGTATGCCCATCACGCGCAGTTTCAGAGTTGCAATAATACAAGCAGGAGCAGTGCATGCCAACGCGGCTACACACAAATCATACTTGACGTTTGTCTATCGATCCATATTTTCTTCTTTGAACGACGTACTGATCGCGACGATCCTTTCTCATTGGTCTGATTGGCAATGCGTATTCCCAACTACGAGTATTCCTAGTGCTCTGGCCACATGCACTGGATAGCACGCACGCAGTGGCGGAGCCACAGGGGGGCTCCAGCCCCGCTACTGCCCAAGCTCCCATGGATACCCTCATAGCCCTCCCCCTCCAATTTTGAGGAAGAAGAAGAAGGGAAGGGAGGATGAGGAAGAAGAAAGAGAGGAGATCCCCCTTGAGCCAAATTCTGGCTTCGCCCCTGCACGCACGCCACGCGCAGAAGCAATTTTAGAGTAGCAGTCGATGTGTTGTCGTTGACAATGCGTTGCCAGCTGCATTATTTGTGCTTATTAACCGATCGAGTTTCTGAATCGGTACCTTACCATCGCGGCAAGCACACACATGAGGCTTGTCCAATAGATGACGGGGCCAGATCGGACTAGCGGACAGAACAGATGAGGCTTCATTAATTGGACGACGACTTATCAAAATCTACCATGGAGGCAAGGATGGTAAAAAGTAGCTCGCTAGCATGGAGGCAAAGTGATAATTTAGAACGCAAATTAAATGACAAAATGATAGCACCATTAGAGATCGATGGCCTAAGCCACGAATAAGAGTTAGGGATATCTAACATGGCGCACACAATGTTATAACTATGAAGGCTATTAGTGCTACTAGGCAGACTGGTTCTGATTCTCTTTCAGGGAAGAAAAAAAATCGGTCGAAATTAGGGATATCCTCTCTTGTTGCTCTTGTCTTTCCTCTCGATTTCTCTCTGCCACTCTCCGCTCCTTTCTGCAACAGCCTTCACACAATGGGGCGAGTTCGCCCTTTCACACTGAACTTAAACACTGTCCGTTTTGGTACCTCGTGCTGTTGAAACCGTTTATCCTCGACCCAATTCCGCAGATGGGATTGAACTCTTATAGTGTAGATTGGCAACGTGGTCTGCCTGGAAGCACTGCGATAACTGCTTGTTACACGAATTGGATGCTGCCTTTCCGTTCGATTTGTGCACGTACGCGTACATGTGAACCTATAACCAGCAAATGTGACTCACCCATCGCGTGCACCCGGCCACGGCACGGCACGGCACGGGCGGGGGCGAGAGAGCGAGCGCCCACGCCACCCAAACCAACAACAGGCGGGCGCGCTACACCGAAAGCGACGGCGCGCACGATCCCCAGCGCGGATCACGATGGCGATGGGAAGGTGCTGTACTACACACACGAGTAGGCACATGCATGTGGGTTGTTTGTGAGAAGCTAGCAATGCAAAGAGCTAGGTGGACTCGAAATGGTGGTGGTTCACAAGAGAAACTTTTGCTAGTCACTCGGCACGGACGCAAAAACACACTGGAAGACAAAACCACAACCCAAGATTAGAAGCAGTGTGCAGTGCAGTGCAGCTAGCCGGTGCTCAGCCACCACCTGCCCTTCTTCCTGCAAATGATCTACCTATAGTAGTCGTAAAAATTGGATCAATGGAAACTACTACGTAGCTAGCTAGCAACAAATCGAGCTGGCCAGTTGTTCATTCCGTTCCTTTTGCTAATCGTTGCTGGTGACAGTCGCGCTCTCTAGCTAGCTAGGCTATATATATATATTGCCGTGATTTTTCGGTTTCTAGTGCACACACAGGAGGTAGGTCAGCCCAACTCGAGGTATTGGCCCAAATGAGGCCTTGCTCTAGCCGCGGAGGGTGGACTCAGAACCAACCAACTCCAAACTGACTAGCAGTACGCCGGGAAGGGCAGCATGCAGATGGGTAGGTGCTCACTTCACTCCTGCTCCTTGGCTGTGTGGAACTGAACTAGCAGCGCGCCTGGCACGGGGGTGCTAGCTGCAGATCGATCCAACAGCGCGCCACGGGCCGGAACGCGCGAAGCGGCGCACACGGACGAGGCGTCACGAGAGACGGGCTATATATAGGACGCAACACCCACGTACCTCTCGCACACAGCAGCACACCCACGTCTCGCACACAGCAGCAGCAGCACAGCACACAGCGGCCTCGCCTCGCCACGCGCCATGGCTGCCAGTCTGCCACCCTGCCGGCCAGCCTGGCCCCGCCGTCGGCGGCGGCCGCGACGACGACCCTCGTCGTCGTCCACGCCGCGTCGACAGGTGAACGCGTCGGGTTCATCGTCATAGGCCTCGTCCTCGGCGTCCTGCTCACCCTCGCCGCTGGAGGGCCGCCGCCGCAGCCGCCGCCGCCACCGGCTCCCGAGCAGGGCCCGCACATCGTGGCCGGCGGCTTCCCGGCGACCGGCGCGCCGTCTGCCCCACAGTACTACGTTCTGGCGGCGTGAGTGTGACGCGCGCGTTCGTCGTCACGGATGCGGAGCGCCGCCGCGCGCGCAGAGGCCAGAGCAGTGGCGGAGCCAAAGGGAGGGCTAGGGGGGCTCGAGCCCCCCTACCACCTGAACTGCCATGGAGCCCCCCCCCCCCCCCCCCCCCCCCCTAATTTTAGGGAGAAAGAAGAAGGGAAGGGGGATGGAGGAAGGAGAAGGAGATGAGAGCCCCCCTTAAGCTCAATCCTAGCTTCGCTCCAGGGTCAGAGGAAAACCACCTGCCGGTTGTTGACCATTCTACATACCTACTTTCTTCGTATGTGTGTGATCCGTCTTCGAGCGAGAGAGAGCTTCGATCTAGTATATATGTATATGATCTGTGTGTACAAGTGCATGTGCCTTGATAACTGAGATTTTCACCCCCTACTTTCCTTGAATGAGAGTCTCTCGTCTCTTTTATCTCTCCTATTTTACAATCATCTCCAACCCACCTCTCATACTTGCATGCAAATGAGAGTCTCATCTCTTTCCTAGATTTAGGAGAAAGAAGCTCATGGATGAGAGGCCTCTCAAATTTAGAAACGAGATAGGAGGTGGGTTGGAGATGTTTTTTGGTTTTCTCTCTCCTAAATGAAGAGTAGGGGGTAGATGAGGTGTTGGTTGGAGATGCTCTTACAACTAGTCGTTAGTGTAATCCTTGAATTCACCATCTAGTGGTTGCCATCTAGCATCAATTGGGGAGGTTTATGGCCATATATAACTTTGTTCTTACCATAGTCTTCACTATGGCTATTACCATGATATTAATCATGGCTGTGTGTTACAGCATGGAGAGGTAAACCACAATTCATTGTAATAGAGAGCACATAAAGTAAATCAGCTGTAGACACGCATGAGATCAGACTGGGGACTGGGTACATACTATTACAAGGAAGGAGCATTCTGCGATGTGCACCTCTCAATCAATTGGTAAAAGCAAGATGTGCATAAACGGTTTTACCAGTTCTGTGGGAAAGCAAGATGAGTTGGAAGTGCACAGACGGTTTTTACCTGCTGCGTGGCTGCGTGTGCATTTTCTGTTCGGTTTGGACATTGGAAGTGAATTGTTTGGTAGCGCTGTTTTTTCAGGCATATCAATAGGAGTACAGCAACCAAATAAGTTGCTCATATGCGTGTTATGTGAGACAATTTGACTGTAATAAAGATTCCAGTGTTTATGTGATAGTACACGAGATAATTTGAGTCTAATCAAAGATGCAGTTTGTGATTTGAATGAGATACTGACACAGAACATGCAGTATTTCGACGTCATTATTAATTAAATGAAAGATCTCACATGATCACATCTTAAAATCAGGCGTTCGTGTTAGTCACTAATCCAAGATCATTTGGCTCCTTTAGGGCCACCGTAGAAGAACTTGCCGTTCTCGATTGGGCTGACGGCGTAGGCGTCCGTCTTGCTCTCCAGCTTGGGCAGGTCCTGCGTCACTGGAGAGGCACGCCCGTTCCGGTCGATGAGCTGGATGTTGCTGATGGACGCGGCGGCGCCCCCTGCTGCCGGAAGGTAGCCACTCCCCATCGGCGCCGGATCCGAGACGGGCGCTGAAACCATGCCACCGAACCGTATCGCGACCGCCTTGTCGGCGAATACTCCGGTGAAGAGCGACCTCGGGAAGCGGCCGATCAGCTCGGGGTCCCGGTTCAGGCCGAGGTACACGAGCCAGTCTCCCGACGCGCCGCCGTCCTGCAGGCCATGCGCGTGTACATCAGACATTCAGACGATCCATCGTGATCATTAGTTTTTTTTAAGCGTGATCAAGGCGAATTTAGAGTGCTGATCGACTTGCTTGTGTTGTGTGTACCTTGACGACTTTAAGGTTGAGGTTTTGCTTGCCTCCATTGGGAGTGGAGACATGCTCGAAAGCGTCTCCAGGAGCTATATGTGCCCCCTTCTCCGGCTGGAACCCAGGGCACTTGGTGTTGAAGCAACCCGTTTTTATGAACCCGTCATCCTGCAAGCAAGCAAAATAAGTGAGCAAGACCAATTGGAGTACCATTACCAAGTGTTTGCTTTTTTATAAGGATATACCAAATATTTGTTAAATGGGAGATTCTACTGCTACTAGCAACCAGAAAAAGGACTTACTGTCCATATAGTAAAGAAATGTGTGCGCGAATCACCGTACTCGGCTGGCAAAACCTGTCAAAAAAAAAACATAAATAGGGCATCAATGTTATTTATTTAGGTACAATATCCAAATCATGCATTAGGAATTGGAGATACTCCCTCCCTTCTCAAACTTATGACGATTTTAGGGCAAACTATTTTTTTAAATAAAATATAATTTAAATGTCATCTATTTACGGATGGTTCTAAGGTAATATATAAGTATGCTCATATATAGAGTTATGTTACTTACATTCCAACCAATGATAATGGTCTTGGCACCTGATAGTGGGCCAGCTCCTGAACCTGCGATCCAAACCGCACCCGCGGTGCCTTGTCCATGTTTCAATGCGAAGCCATAGAGGTCAAATGTTGCAATGAATCCGTAGTAGCCATCTGGTGAAGTTTCAGCGCCATGGTGCGCGAACTAATAATAATATATGGAAAGCAAAGTCAGGCACCAATTTGAAGCTAAGTTTGAAATTGAAAAAAAAAATGATCTGAAAAGAAAAGGCATATCGAAATCAAGATGAAAACTCGCCACAAGCAGGAAATGATGAACTCACGTAGGTCGGGTTGGCACCAGAATCTGCGTCAGGTGAAATGTGACTGATCAATCCTCGAATCAGGGTGGTCTCGTTGGCGAGCGCACGGGGCTTTCGATCAGTAACCTCCTGCTGGCTCCATGGATGGGATCGGGATGCATCGGTTACAAGTAGCAGGGGCAGAGCCATGGCAACCATAAGCATCCTCCGATCCATCTCACTCAGTAACGAACTAACGAGGATACGAGATGGTGGTGAACCGGTGATTGTGGCGAGACAAGAGTCCAAGGTCATATTTATACAGTCCACAAAACTTGAGAGGTTTGGAACAATATTTGTTCCCATACGACTATTTGGTATGTATTTACTAGTACAGATATTGCCAGCAGGAAGACCATGATATACGCGCCCCCTTTGGCAATATTTGATCCCCCTTTGATTTTTTTATTACCCCACGTTAAATAATTCAATTTTGCATGGGTACGCGATTAGGGCCTCTTATGTCAGTGAGTAGTGTGCACACGATTCTTGACGACAGACTACAGCGACTCGGCGAGCAGGATCATATCTCTACTCCTAAAAATCGCAATTAGGCAAATCGCCTCGCGGTGTCACGCAAAGTGCGATTAGCGGCGCCGGTAGGTGGGCCTTCGTTCCTGTTAAACTTTTGCCCCGCCTCCCAAAGCCTTTTTTTCTGCCCACGATCTCTTCTCCACTGATGTGTTTCCCAAACCGCCGCCGCACACGACGCACGCCGTCGCCTTGCGCCAACTCCCTCATCTTCGTAGCCCCATGTCTGGCCTTCGTCCATGGCACACCCAGTCCCAACCTCCTGCCGCAGCTGCCCGAGCCAGACCCTGTGCCGCTGCTACTGGGAAGTCAAAGCAGCAGGCGGCGCCGCGGAGAAGCCATCGTGGCGGGAGAGGCTACACTGTCGCCGGCGCTGTCGAGCACATGCAGCCACCGGCATCCGGCGTTCCTGTCCCTGTCGAGCACGTGCGATCGCACACACCCCCTCCTCCCCGTTCCTTTCGCCGGCGTTGTCGAGGAGAGCAAGACGGATGCACGGAGGTGCCGACCGGATGCGCCCCCATCCCCGCCACCTTAAACCCCGTCTGCTCCAGTCACCGGCTCCATCGATTTTTTCAACGTCGACTGGATCTCACCAACGAAATCCCCCTCGGCAAGGTCCGTCTGCACTTTCCTGGTCTCTCGAGAGTTCTGATGATTTTTCGGTACAGTTTTATCGTTGTATTCCACAGTGAACTAATGCTCTAATGTTTGTGCAGTTCAAATTACAAGCACTGGTGGCTAGATAATTTCTGTAGGCATCATGGAAGCGGCAATAGCATAAATTTTAAAGAGAAGTAATTTGGTTCCTCAAAATCTCAAATACCTATCCATAAGTTCCCCACGAATTGCTCCAAGTTTGTAACGATTCAGTACCGATGCTTTGTAATCTACTGCAGACGTCGGAGGACAAGAGGTACCCATCTAACTGATATTCTTTGTAGCATGTACTCTTTGCTCTGCCTATGTAAACTTAGCAGTACTAGAGAAGGTTGTAGCTTGCTTAACAAGCATTGTGCCCTTTTAACTGCACAATTGATCCTTTTTACCATCTGTCACCAGGATGTAGTCACCTTGCATCAATCCAAATGTTGTGCCGAGTTTGCTTCTTGTGATATCCTCCTCAACATTGGGTCTACCTCTGTCCCTGCGAGTTCCGACCAAGTGTAAATTTTTGTTTAGCTTCTACTACACGGAAGATGCTAGACAGTGTTTTTTTTTTGTTTTTTTTATCTTTTTGCGGGTAGACAGTGGATAGGCTGACAGGCATGGTTTCCAGGACAGCAGTGATTGTGTCCTTGTGGGTTGTGTGTTCAATCAAGACTGGGAGATAGTGGAACACTTGATTCTGCATTGCCCATTCAGCAAAGAAGTCTGTTTCAGACTGCTCAGGATGGCAGGTAAGCAGACCCTGGCACCTGCGAATGAAACCTCACTCACTCAATGGTGGATAGTGTCGAGGAAGCCGGTTGACAAGAATCACAGGAAAGCTTCACATTGCTGTGTAACGACCAATTACTACCAGTGTAAAGAAGAGTTACTGAAACCGTCTCTTGGGAGTTGGGACTCCCTCCCAAGTCAGAATAAGCCTAATAGAATCACAACAGAAATGGTATGCCTTATGACATTTCGTAGAAATCCACATTTTCACCTTTGTCATCTCAATAGAATTGAAAAATGTGTATTTCCTCTTCTGTATATATTGTATATTGGAAGCCATTATTTTAAACTATTCTTTGTATATGCATAAAGATAGCTGGTTATGGCTAGGTTAAACCTTACTAAATCGCTTTAAACCATTTGGATATTGATTGTTTTTGGGTGAGTAGTTGCTCAAATAATAGCAACTGAGGCTCAAAGGGCATCTGCTGTAGCTGCATATCCTGAAAGGCCTAGATATTTCTTATTTATTGCTGCATATCTTATTTATAGTTGGGGGCATGACTATGATTACTCAAATTGACATACTGTATTCCATATTGTCCAGGAGTTTTGTTATGGCCTATTGCTAACTGTTTTTCTTTATGTCAGTATGGCAATAGAGATTCATAACTTTTAGTGTGGCAAGAGAGATTAAGACCATGGTACATGACACCAAGATTAAGTTTGACAAGGAAAGGTGAACTGTTTATCCATATCACTAGCCTTTCAATGAGTTTACTTATAGAAATACATATTCATGCATGATTACAACTTTAATATCCGGTCTATCGCATATCTGAAGATAAAGGTGCATGGTTCATTAACCAAGTTCACTAATTTTGCCTTAATATTTCACACTATAATATTATCCACATCCTTCGCAAGTCCATCAGCTCATTCATGGGTGGCGATGTTGATGCCAAAACTCCTGGACAAGTATGGAATAAAGATGATGACTGAAGCTGCTCTCACCGGATGGGTTTTTGAGGTCTATGTGGATATTATGTTGTTGGAGAGAATATATCAGTACTGCTGGGGCAAAGGCCCTACAGGGAGTCGATAGTTTCTGCACAACTAATGTGTTCAGTTTTCATCCTTGAGCTTGGTGTTCTGAAGCACGATTCGTCTTGTATTCTACTTGGTGGATTTTACTATTGGGGTCAGTATTTTACTCTAAGATCCTGATTATCCAAAAAAAACTCTAAGATCCTGATATTGAGTAAAGCTGGATTCTAATTTTCGGTACCAACGTTACAATGCTTTACATTTTGGTCAGTGCTTTATTATTTTTATTAATACAGAAGAAACTCGCCATTTGATTTTTTTTTCTCCCATGTCTGATCTCATCATTTTTGTTGGCCAATTACTCTACTCAGGGCAAGGCATATAGTTTCTGTGACTCATGCCACTTTGTTGTTTAAAATTTGAATTAGATTTCAATGACCACTTTATTTGTCATTGCATTGAAAGGCAAGTCTGGCAAAATAGAAATTGCCATGTAAATTTATTCATATGTGATTTTTGTTAGCTTCGTGTAGCCAATTATAGTATCTCACTGATTTTTTTTACTCTCGCAGCAACACGTTGGAACGATATTGTTATTCCCGTAGCAACGCACGGGCATACACCTAGTAGCAATAAAAACATCAAAGATACCAAACCAAAAACAGACATAAAGCCAAAAGATCTCAATATAATCCTACGCTGATCCTTCCTAATCTCAGTCAGCAAAGGATATCAAATAGATCTTCCTTTAGCATTCCTCAAGTTTCTGATGGAAAGGTTTACCGGACCAATACTTTGCCTTTTTTCTCGAATCGGTTTGTTAGGTCTACAAACTGTCAGTCCTCTGAGTTGTTAAATTAACATTTTAAAAAGACATGTCACCTATTATGTTTCAAGTTAAAAATTTATAATAACGAAATCATACCCAGAACTCTAAAAGTACAATTATTAAAATCATAAATAATGTTGGAGATGTTTTTGAAAGGGAACCTTTTCATGTCGCATTCTATCCTAGCATACTGAGGCCCTGTTTGGATCCACCCAGCTAATCAATTAGCTGGTTAGCTTTAATTAGCTGGGTAGATTAGCTAATTGGATAGTTGGCATTTAAGTAGTTAGAGGAGGATTAGTTAAGAATTAGATAGTCATGTTTAGATCCACACTAGTTGGCTACCAATTAGCTGGTGGATCCAAACAGACCCTGAGACTAATACGTTGGTTTTGATGTTTAGATGTGGGTGCATATCTAGGATGATGTTCCCTCCCGCTTGGGCATGCAAGGGCGATGGAAACCCACCCCTTCTATCTCCTCTCCTCTCCACCGTCAACCACTCCCATCCCATAGCCCTCTTCCCGTCCGGCTTCCTCCACCCGCAAGCAAGACTAAGCGTCACCTCACCGCTTCACCTGCCATCATCATGCAACCCCACCCGCATTTATAGCACCAAAGATCTCACCTATAGCCTACCCCTTGTATAGGTTGTCCTCTACCCAATAGGAATCGCCTCGCCAGTCGCCACCTCATGTTGTCTGCCCACCGCCACCACTAGGACGACCACTAAGAGCATATTCAGCAAGGCTTCTACTCAAGCCACTACTCAAAAAGTAGAGGTCGAGAGTAAAAAAAATCAACTTCAGCATGATCCCTACTTGGGTCCCTAGAGCAGGGAGACACCCAAATCCTTTCAACCAGTCCAATCACTCACGGATCCTTGGGAGGCTCCTACTATTCTATTGCGTGCGTTTCTTCCCTCCCACATCGGAACCATCGCGCCCGTCGTTGCCCACTCGAGCTCCGGTCGTGCTGGCCATGGCATCTCCGCCCCACCTCACCGCCGCACGGGCTGGTCGCGATGCCCTCGCTCCTCCACGCCACTGTGCAGACCGGTGGCGTGCCCCCGCTCCACCCCGTCGCCCATGGGCTGGCCATTGAGCCCCTCTTCTCCACGCCGTGGCACGGGTCCGCTCCACCATGGTTGTCCGATTCGAGGAGGGGGCGAGCGAATTTGAGCCCATGGTTGTCCGATTCGTGGCCATGGATATCCAATTTGAGGCAGTGGATGGTCGATTTGAGGTCGTGGCGGGTGAAAGTGCATCTAGTCCCTTAAGTGGGTTTTGGTGAATTGAGTGACAAAACGATTAAAGGACTAACATGTTTTGTAAAGTTTATGAGCAGGATTTAATTCGTATACTTGTGATACATGAGTGGTCATTTGTGTAAAACATGGTATATGGCTCATAAGCAAGAAGTGATGGTTCTCATTGTGCTAAAAAGTGATGAACAACAAGTGAATGATAAACAAAGAAAGAGACTTGGTCTCTAACTCCACAAAGACTTGTTGACATGCATATGGGACATCATGAACATGGTTGGGTAAAATTGTTGATAATTGCAAGTCATGATTGAAAAGAACAGAGGGCATGTTGAGAAGGATTACTAATAGGCCTATAATTAATAATTAGCTTGCATACAAGACATGATGATCTTGAAGAAAAGGAATGGTCAAATATAGTGGATAAATTGCAAATCAAGAATTGGTTTTCATGGATGATACATGCCTATGTGAAGCTATGTGTGAAGCATGGATGAAAGGTTGGATTTCGGGATAGTGTTTCTAGGGACTAAGCATTGTGTGATCAAGTTGCGGCTTGAGTCATGGATTCTTTGCTAGGGTGTGAGGAAACTTTCTACGGATCAACTTGACGAATCATGATCACATGTGGTGCTCATATTAGCAAGTATCAATCTTTATTAAAGAAAGGTGACTTGAACTAGAAATGGACTTCATTCTAAGTCAAAAGTTCAAATCACTATCTCAAGATAGTTTTGCTCAAGCTCAAACAATGTAAACAGTCCTCAAGAAGAAGAATTGATCATGTGCGGCTTAATTGAAGACATTAAAATTCAAGCAAATAATTTGGTTCTATATTTATTCTTGAGTATAGGTGTGTCGTACTATCAAGAGGGATGTCACATTGAATGATTGACTATACACCATAACAGTGCTCAATAGTTAACCTAAGTAAGATAGCCTTGAGAGTTAACTAAAAGGTGAGCAAGTAGGCGCTCATTGACCCAGGGCGGTTTAACCACCCCTAGCCTCTGCCAGTTCCAATGGCTAGTTTATTTGAACGGGCGGTTTAATCGGCCCTTGGTGGCGGTTTAACCGGCCATAGCAGAATCCTAACGATTAGTTTTTGTTGGGTGGGGTATTTATACCCCTTGGCCCTCTCGTTTGATGGTTGCTGGTTCTGTGTGATTTCTAAGCCTCCTTGACACATTCTAAGAGCAGAGAAGCTCTCCTCAACCACTCTTTGTGAGTTTGCTTGATTTGGTTGAAACCTTTGAGTTGGGGTTGAGACAAACATTGGTGTGTGAGCTTGAGAGCTTCGTGAGCTCAGAGATCTCGTGAGAGCACTAGAGAGCAAATCCATAGCTTGAGCACTTGTGGTTAGCGTCAAAAGTTCATTGTGTATTTGTTACTCTTGGAGCTTGGCTCCTCGACGGCTAGGCGTCGCCGGTGAGCTCCCATTCGTGTGGTGAGCGCCCGGAAGTTTGTAAGGGCTGGTCTTACCTCCCTCGTGAAAAATGACCATCTTAGTGAAGGGCTAAGGTGTGGCGTGTATACACCTTGGCGAGGCAACCTTGCGGGGTTCCTCAAACGGAAACTAGAAACCGCTGAACTAGCTTGGTGCTTGCAACGGGTCTGAACTTCGGAAAACAAACTCTTGTGTCTTCACTTCACTTTGCTTTACTTGTTCTTCTCTAGCTTTATACTTGCTTCCGCTTCGATCTACTTGGGTATACTTCACTATTGGCGCCTCGTTGTCGACGGGAACGTCGCTTACCCCTTAACACATAACGCCGGTAAATCCATATTTTTAAAAATAAAACAATCGATAATAAATCCAGTCTCCAGTGGGCAGCGACGTAGCGTGGTGCTTATGCAACCGGATGCCTGTGTAAACTGTAGATCTGCCAAAAAAAAAACCTCCCAATAAATAAGCTATGCGATATATGTACTGGGTGGTAGCAACTTGAATACATCCACACTGAAGATCATAACATAGGATCCACACTGAAGATACAGAACAATAGACTTATTTATTTACATATTTGAAATAACAAAGTTCTTACAAAAGGGTAAGGAACACACATTGATGATCTGAACTAGAAATGTAGCGCGCTTTTATGACCCGTGAATATTGTTATTTCTTTTTTCAAGGGAATCCTGTTATTCAGTGGGACATATGTCAAAATAGTTTTATATGTTGGGTGCTCCAGTAGGTATAGTAGTCTGCAGGTTGGTTTGGCCTGGAGACATCAAAGTTCCTATGATAATATTACTCGTATTTTAGAATTGTGACTACGTAATTTTCTTCATATAACTTCACTAACATATATGGATTGGACATCGATAGATACATGCTTAAACATTGGAAGTGTATGAAATATCTTATGATATTATTGGTTCAATTACTATCGGTATCTGATCTGTAAGTGAACAGCTTCTGCTGCTTGAAGTTGCAATGTGGCCTGCCATCTTTGGATGTGGTGGTGCCAAACTGCCAACACATTGGTCCTGTGCTGCGAAAATGAGTAACTTCAATATGTACAGAATTTTGAAACAAAGTTTAAGTGACTTATGGAAGTAACTAAGTTTAGCAGCTTTCATGAAAAGTTGGGGCGAGGCTAAAAGATATATTCAAATGTTAGGAAATAAACTGCAACACCAAATGTTAGGAACTGGCACCTTTATTTTTCAAGGAAACACACTGAATAACATACAAATCATACACTGCATATGGTTAATTTAGGTAAATGACATCAATGCTCGCACTACGGGAAACTCTAGAGTTGCCGAGTGTCCAAGACACTCGGCGAAGGCTAAAAAACACTCGGCAAAATCTTTGCCGAGTGTTACACTCGGCAAAGAGCACTCGGCGAATAGAGACTCGGCAAAGGCTCTCTTTGCCGAGTGTTTCTTTTCGGGCACTCGGCAAAGCTTCGCCGAGTGCTAAAGGTGACACTCGGCAAAGATTTTTCAAAAAAATAAAAAAATAAACTGGCAGCCGCTGCTGCCACCACGCCGACCGCCACCACCACGTCGCCGGCCGCCGCTGCCGCCACCACCACCACCACCAATTCCCACCAGCGGAGGAGAGGAGGGAGCGGCGCAAGTACAGGAGGGGAGGTGGTGGCGCCCGGAAAGGGCGCGCCGGCCGCCGCCTGTGGCCGCGCCGCTGGGGCTGGGCGTCCACGCCGTCGGTCCCCGTTGCCGCCGGGGCCGACCGGCGCTCGAAGCCGCGCCGCCGCCGGCCGGCCGCGCGCAGTCCGCCCCGCAGCCCTCGCTGGTCCGCGCCGTCGGTCCCCACGGCTGGCCGGCGCTCGAGGCCGCGCCGCCGCCGGCCGGCCGCGCGCAGTCGCGCCCGCAGCCCCGCTGGTCCGCGCCGTCCGTCCCCGAGGCCGGCCGGCGCTCGAGGTCGCGCCGCCGGCGGCCTTCCGCGCGCGGTCCACCCCGCCTCCCCGCTCGTCGACGCTGGAGGCCGCACCGCCGCCGGCCGGCCGCACGCCGGACCCCCCGTCTCGCCGGCGGCCTGCAGGGAGGTGAGAGGAAGAGATAAAGGAGAGATAAATGAGAGAGATGAAAAAGAAAGAGAGAGGCCGGCCGGTGGAAGGAAAGAGATGAGAGAGAGGGGGAGGGATCCGGGTCATCACCTTTGGACCAATGAGAGGCCACGATTTTGAAGGTCCGGATCGCTGACGTGGCAATTTGTGTTTTCTTTGTTTGCTTGTAACGAATTTTTGGATGGCTAAATAATTTCAAATGAAAAAGTTGTAAACTACAAAGTTTTACATCTTTTCGAGATCTACAACTTTGATATAGAACTTATTTACATCTGAGGTTATTTGAAATTTTTTAAATTTTAAAATTTAAAATCGGATAGCTTATAATGTATTTTTGAAGTACTAAACAATCTCAAATAAAAAAGTTTCCAACTACAAAGTTTTATATTCCGTTGAGTTGTACAACTTTGGTATAGAACTTATTTAAATCCAAGGTCATTTGAATGTTTTAAAATTTATGATTTCAAATTTGATAACTTATAATGATATTTTGAAATATTAAAAAGTTTCAAATACAAAAGTTGTAAACTACAAAGTTTTATATTTCACTGAGTTGTACAACTTTGATATAAAGCTTTTTTTCATATGAGATCATATTAAAAAGTTTGTATTCAAAAAATACATTCACTAACACTCCCACATAGAGTAACACATATACTTTTGTGAGATATTTCGATTTTGTAAACATGGTTGTGACAAAATGTGTGAAATCTTCTCAATATTTCACCACATCCTCCATGTGTGACACCATCACATCATGCCAAATCTCATGATTTTTAGACTTTATTTACTTTTTTAGAATTTAAATTACTCTCATCTTTGCCGAGTGTCAAAAAAAACACTCGGCAAAGAAGCTCTTTGCCGAGTGTCAAAAAATACACTCGGCAAACATCCATCTTTGCCGAGTGTATTTTGGTGACACTCGGCAAAGCGTTTATTTGCCGAGTGTCAAAACCTTTGCCGAGTGTCTTTTTTTTACACTCGGCAAAGGGCTTGTTTGCCGAGTGTCCGAAAAAAGACACTCGGCAAAGATTTGACACTCGGCATCTGCCGGCTTTCCCGTAGTGTCGTATAGTGAATAAATATATTGACATGGTATAAAATGTAATAGTTTTCGTTTTCACTCGATGAGACAAAAGAAAGGGGGCAACTGCAACCCCATCAGCTGTTTACAATAGGGCGACCTTCAAGCTGGACAAAATCATAAAATTAACTATCAATTATTGTATGTTACTTGAGGTATTGGCATTGCATCTGCAGTGATCTGAGGGACCTAGGATAGGCTGAAAAACAAAGTGAATTTTTAGCGAGGTTGTAATAGCGTGGAAACCAGACACATCTTACAATTCGGTACATAATTGGCCAGGTCAAAGATGTGCAGGTAGCTTGAGAATCTCCATATACTTCTAAAACATTCTTACCCAATTCTGGCAAATAAATTTCAAGCACAATCAAAAGAATAAAGGTGTCAGATCTCAAAAGAATGTTTAAACTCATTTTCCACGTTAATTAGCTTTTAGGGAGCTAATCTTATGTATGTAAAAAATAATAGCAGAAGAGTTTTAATATAATAGTTATTTGGTAAAATTTAATCCATAAATAATTAAAGAGAATGAACTAACTTAGAAACATTTATTAATAGGTAAAACCGATTGATCCTATTAAATACTCAGCGCAACATAATACAGTTGAACCGTTAAGAAATTCAAGGAAGGTAATAACTAAATTAAAATAATAATTCTCAGAGGTGTGTGGGTGTGCACCTCAGATGCCTCGGCTGAAGTAGATGAAGCAAAAGGAACAGTGTGGTACCCTGTCTTGTTGACTGTAGGAAATAAACTTACAGTTGCATAATGAACGATACGTTTACTTCTTTCTTTTTTTCTTCTTCTTTTGAAACATAGTCTTCTTTGTTCTTTTATAAACTTGGTATAAAAAAGGGTGAGAACTGCAAGAAGAGAAACAAGGTGCTCACATGAAAGAATATGGATTCTTGTTTGTAGAAGTATATATGGTTGTGGCCAACAGAGCAATCCAACATAAACGTTTCTTTTCAATACTGGCAGCAATATAAAAAGAAAGAAGTACCATCAAGTAGCATTGAAGAATTAAAATTCTGAGGTCATTTTTAGATATAGGATAAAATCCGGCCTCTACCTACAGCATTCTGTAGGCTTACAACCGAAAGTTTTGAAGCATTCAGCCCTTAGGCTGGTTACAGTTTTTGGGATAGAGCCCAGACCCTAAACTTAGAGAAACAACAGAAGCCAAACAGAAGCCAAACAGAGACACAACTAGCTCAATGCTTGATTCTTCTTATGGTGTTCCATCCAGCCATTTTGTAGAAGTCCATGGCAGCAATTTGCAGTTGTTGACACCCTTTTTTCAGATCATCTCTCGCTTTCTCTTTAGAGAGGATTGCCCAGGTCTGAATCCAAAATGTCGCTCTGAAAATTACCTGCAAACAAGAATTAGTTTTTGCGCTTTGAAAGACAACATCATTTCGACATAACCATAAAGCCCAGCAAATAGCTGCTACTCCTATCAAGATTTGGTTTCTTAGCCGAAAAGGAAAACTTTTTAACCAAGAATCAAATAAGGAATTCATGCTTGTTGGTGGTCGAAAGCCAAAAGTAATGCTGACTGCATTCCACACCATCTTTGCCATTTGGCAATCAAAAACAGATGCTGAATGTTTTCTTCTACGTTACAGAAACTACACTCCATATCCCCCTTCCACTTTCTCTTCCTCAAGTTGTCTTTGGTGAGAATGACACCCCGTTTTAGATACCACAAAAAGATTTTAATCTTTAGTGGTAGCTTCACTTTCCAGTTAAAACAATGATTTGGTACTCCTTCTTCTCTCATTATATCATTGTACATTGACTGAACAGAGAACGTGTTTTTATTCAAAGACCATCTAAACTCGTCCTTGTGCTCATTGAGCTGCACCATCATTATAGCATTGACTAGCTGCAGCCAATTATTTCTGTTGTTCCCCAACAAAGCTCTTCGAAAAGAGACATTAAGTGGGGAAGTGCTCATCACTTGGGCCACCGTAGCCTTTTTGTTCCTGGCCAGATTGTACAGGGAGGGGAATCTCCTCATGAAAGGTTTATCTCCTACCCATAAATCTTCCCAAAACGCTATCTGATGGCCATTTTGGACCACAAAACTTCCTTTTGCCAGGAACTGATCTTTGACATCCATTAGACCGAACCAAAACTGAGAGTCTCCTCTCTTTTTTTCCACTTGGGACAAGGTTTTGTTCTGTAGATATTTCTTTCTGAGGATAGATTGCCATAATCCTTCCTCATTTAACAATTTAAACAGCCATTTACTAAGTAGGCAATTGTTTTGGACTTCGAGATTTAAAATACCTAGCCCTCCAACACTTCTTGGTTTACTTAAAATGCTCCACTTAATGAGCCTATATTTTTTCTTGTGCCCATCACTTTGCCAAAAAAATCTTGATCTGTAATAGTCTAGTTTTTTCAGAATACCTTTAGGTACCTTAAAAAAGGACATTAGATACAAAGGGAGACTTGAAAGGACTGAATTAATCAGTACCAATCTTCCTCCAAAGGATAAAACCTTGCTTTTCCAGCTACTTAATTTTTTCTGAAATCTTTCTTCAATGTCACTCCAGTCTGCTTTGGAAATTCTCCTATGGCTCATAGGGATTCCTAGGTACTTGAAAGGCAAACTGCCTTCTTTACACCCAAACAAAGCCACATACTCACTAGCCCTTTCCTTAGTTTCACCAAAACAGAAAAGTTCGCTTTTGTGAAAATTTATCTTGAGACCTGATAATTTTTCAAAGGCACATAGCACCTGTTTTAAATTACTAGCCTTTTCCATATCATCTTCCAAGAACAAAATCGTGTCATCTGCGTATTGCAAAATTGAGAGCCCTCCCTCTACAAGGTGAGGTACTAAACCCTCAAAGTGGCCTAGTCTTTTAGATCTTTCAATCAAAACTGCCAACATGTCTGCTATAATATTGAAAAGAACCGGGGATAAGGGGTCCCCTTGTCGCAAACCCTTCTTGGTCTGAAAAAAGTGGCCCATCTCATCATTCACCTTAACACTCACACTTCCTCCGTTGACAATTTGTTCAATCCATTTGCACCATTTTTGTGAAAACCCCTTCATTCTCAGAACTTGTTGTAGGAAGGACCAACTAACCTTATCATAAGCTTTCTCAAAATCTAATTTGAGAACAAGCCCTTTCATCTTCTTTCGTTTAAGTTCATGCAGTGTTTCATGCAAAACTACTGCTCCTTCTAGAATATACCTTCCTGGCAGGAATGCTGATTGAGAAGGCCCTATAACCTTGCTCGCCACTATGGCTAGTCTATTAGCTATAACCTTTGTAAAGATTTTAAAGCTAACATTGAGCATGCAAATAGGCCTATATTGCTGAATCATCCTGACCTCCTTCAGCTTTGGAATAAGTGTGATTATCCCAAAGTTGAGACTAAAAAGTCTAAGATTGTCCTCATGGAAGTCTCTGAACATGGCCATTAGGTCCCCCTTAATGAGACTCCAAAAGACTTGGTAGAATTCTGCAGGGAACCCATCAGGGCCAGGTGCCTTATTGTGTTTCATTTGAAAAATAGCCTCTCTTACTTCCTTCTCATTGAAAGGGGCTGTCAAGCTTTCCTTCTCTAAATCAGAGACCTGGGGAATATCCCCATTCATAGACTCTTGTAAAGAGAAGTTATTCCTCTCAGGCTTTCCGAAAAGGTTTCTGTAATATTTAGTGATGTATTTTTTCAAGTTCTCTTGTCCCTCAATAAGTCCCTCCTCCTGTTCAAGTCTAAAAATCCTTGTTTTCCTTCTTTTTCCATTTGCAACCAACTGGAAGTACTTGGTATTATCATCACCTTTCAACAGCTCTGTTGTTTTAGCCCTTTGAAACCAAGATATTTCCTCTTCTCTAAGAAGTTGTGCCAATCTTTCCTTGACACTTTGCTTAAGATCCATCTCCTGCTGACTTAGCAGCTGGACCTCTGCCATTTTGTCCAGTTCATCAGCTTTCTTAATAAGTTCCTGCTTTTCTTTCTTGTATGCTCCTTTCATGTTTTTTGCCCAGCCTCTTAAAAATTGTCTTAGTCTTCTGATTTTGTTTTGCCACTTCTCTAGAGGTGTTGAGCCTTTATTCTCATTTGTCCACACATTTGAGACTAGCTCAAAGAAACCTTCTCTTAGCAGCCATCCAAGTTCAAATTTGAATTGAGGTTGATTTTTGTTTTTGGTTTCCTCCCCCGTGTTCAGCAACAGTGGTGTGTGATCTGAAATCTCCCTATTCAAGGCCACCACTGTTGCTAAAGGAAATTTTTGCTCCCATTCTGTGCTCACCAACACCCTGTCCAACTTTTCATAAGTTGGGATTTGTAGGGAGTTGGCCCAGGTAAACTTCCTCCCTGACAATTCTAATTCCCTGAGATCCAGACTATCAATGATAGCATTGAAAAGAAAAGGCCATTTTCCATCAAATCTATCATTGCTCTTCTCATTGGCATTCCTGATGATGTTAAAATCACCACCAACACACAGGGGTAAACTTTCTTTGCTACACGTTTGCACTAGTTCAGTAAGGAATCTTTCTTTGAATTCAGGCTGGGCTGCCCCATAGACAGCTACCAAAATCCATTTGAAATCATCCTTTCTATTTCTCAGTTTGAATTTGACATAGAAATCTCCCTCTTCAATACTACCAATATCTATTGTATCCAGGTTAACTCCCAGTAAAATCCCTCCTGACCTCCCATGAGGTGTGGTCCAGTGCCAAATAAAATTCCTCCCCCCACAATAATTATCTAAAGTGTTTTGGGAGAAATATTTTTTACATGTTTCCAAAAGAGCAATGAAATCTAAGTTCTGCTCTCTAGATGAATCAGCTAGAAATCTTGATTTAGCCAAGTCACTAAGACCTCTGCTATTCCAAAAGATTCCTTTCATTTTACACCAGTCTGAGTATTTTTAGGTAATCTAATTCTGCAAATCTTCTTTAGACATGGCTTAGC
Source organism: Urochloa ruziziensis (assembly GCA_015476505.1). Taxonomy (NCBI): domain Eukaryota; kingdom Viridiplantae; phylum Streptophyta; class Magnoliopsida; order Poales; family Poaceae; genus Urochloa; species Urochloa ruziziensis. Next base: position 21,528,528 of record CM027126.1, read on the forward strand.
ATGAGATTTGCCTTTTGAGGATGCAGCCTTTTTGGCACAACTTAGGTGCTGGTTGCCCTCATCTAAGAGTTCCTCTAAAAGATCACCACATAGGTTCTTAACTGCATTCATCTCTATTAAACCAATATTCTCATCTTCACTTTCACTCTCCATACATTGTTCCTCTTGTGAAATAAAATCTACCTCTATTCTCTTATTTGCCTTTACTAACATATTATTAACATTCTCACTTTTTTCCTTCTCGGTTTCCCCAAAGCACAAACCAATATGCTCAAAATTAAGAATAGAGGCAGTAATATTTGAAGGAAAAGAGAGAGGCACTGAAGTCGTACCTTTCACATTCTCTAAATTTCTCTTCACTGCCCTGTCTTTGGCCTTGTCCAAAGTATGCTCGTCCCTCGACTGCGCCAATCTTGGGCTTGAGCGTGCTGGTGATATCACCATCTCTGGAATCGCAGCCATTTCCTCCAAAAGAGAGTCATTTGCAGATACATTTTCTGTCACATTTAACATCTGCAGGTCAGCAGACTCCTCTACAATACTATCTTCCCTCTTCTTTTCCACTGTCCCAGACTTCTCCTTAACACAAGGCTGATCTTCCTCTTTTTCCCCCATAACTTTATCTGCTATCTCTCCTAGCAGCCTGCCCACCGAGATATCGAGAATCTCCTCGGCCTTCTTCTTCAAAAATAATTTAAACTCATCCTCCGACATGTTTTGCACCAATTCTTTAAGTGATCCAACTCCGGAATGAGTTATATCAGTCCCATTGCTGCTCCTGTTATCATTCGTAGCATTTTTTTTCCTCCTCCTCTTAGGACTTCTCTCCTTTTCATTCTCATGGTCCTCCTCCCCACCCATTTCTTCCTCCTCTTCTCCTCCATTCCATTCCACCTCTGCCTCTTCTCCCTGTTCATTTACCCCCATCCTTTCCACCTTGAAATCCAGCTCAAAATAATGATCTCCGATGACTACATCGAGGTGGGAAGGAATCAACTTTGGATTGAGTACTGCCACAAAAATGCGACCAAAATCACTCTTCCTAGTAGTTTCCATATCCACCGTTTGGGTGGATCCCAGCATAGAACCAACAGCCCAAAGTTCCAAGAATTCCCGCAACTCTGGACGGATCCCATAGACCCTAATCCAGACTTTCGGAAGCAAAAAACCCTCCACTTTCTCGTGCCACAACTCAAATTTAACTCGCACCCCAGCTGGAATACCTTCACCTCTAGCATCTGCCCCTCCAAAAGCAACCGCTCTCTGCAACTCAATCTTTGACGGGAACTTGGCAATGAAACAATTTTCCTCGTGTACCCTTAGTTCCCACTGTCCCTTCCCTGGGAAAAGCCTCTCCAATTGCTCTTGCACTTGTTCTTGGGTAAGAAACCCACCTTCCACAGAGATCAATGCCAACTTTGAATCCTTCTTGGCCCTTGGTAGAGGAGGGCGCTGGATGTGGTAAAAACCAAGTCCGTGTACTGCATAACCAACCGCATGAGCGACCGGCCTCGGCATTTTCAGAATGGGACACCTAAAATTGACATGATCATGTTTATCACAGATCACGCAGTAAATGTCACTCTTGCAGCTTGCCGCTGTGTGCCCCTTCTTGGTACATCTCGCACATTTGACCCCTGCACGCCCCTCATCAGACTGCATTGCTTCACCATCAGTGGCTTCTTCCATTTCTGTATCTCTTTCCTCCTGTCTCTTGTTCTGTGAGACACTCCTTTCCTCCTCTTTTTTCTTGTTCTGATCTTTCGTTGATGCTGATCGACCTGGTATTGAGACTACTTCCTTATACATACGTCGATCAACATCATGTGCTCTAGTGAACTGTTGTCGCCCGTCATGCTGTTGTCCCAGCCCGGCACGCCCACCAGTACCTCGGCCATACCCTGCGAAACCTCCTCTCTCAAAACCCCGCCCCCTGGGATTGAAACCCCGGCCTCCATATCCACCTGCCATGAATCTCCCAGAATCCCTCTGGCCTCCACCGCCAACTCCTGGCCTGTTTCCCCCAAAACGCCCACCATGAGCAGAACCATCTCTTCCCTGTGAGGTTTCCATTCGCGGCCTCCCTTCTTGGGGACCCTCCCCCTCACGCCCTCCAGCACCGTATCTTCTCTCCTCACCTCTCTGTCCTCCCACCATGGTCGATGCTTTTGTCGTCCGCGATCTAGATTCGCTCAATCGACCAGGCGGCGCGGGGGACAGAAGTTGGCTCCTCGTTTTCGGAAGACAAACAGTATTATTCAAGTTTAAAGTTGGGGCTGGGTTAATGTATCTGAGTACTACCAAGTTGTTGGTACTTGATCGCAACCTAGCTCCGAGTTGCACAAAGGAATTCTGGGATTAAGCACCTGACCTGGGAGCCTGTAGATATGCACTGCAGGAGTGGTTCTGCCTCTATGGTGCACCTGTGTTGGCTTGGTGATGTGGTACTAGTACTACTACTCCTTTTGCCCTCATGAGATGAAATGGGAATTAAATTTCCCCCCTACATTTGTAAAGGAACAAATGCGAATATGTGCAATTATAATGACCACCAAACGTTGGAAGTATATGAAATAACTTAGGAAGCACTAATTCAGTTATACCTGTTCTTAGTAGTTGCAATGCTAACCCACCAGGCTTGCACTGAAGCATTCCAACAAATATGTAAATAGCTAGTGTGCAGAACCGCAAGAAAACATTCAAAACAGTAATCAGTTAATTTTACTGGAAGTTACAATGTTTCGCATCATTTAGAGCAGAGCAGGAATTTTCAGAGGCCATCAACAATGAACTAAAGATCGAACGGGCTCATGAGTTCGGGGGCTCCAATACCCGGTTTTCAAGATGAGGGGGTAAATCGAACTTATGCAATGGTTGAAGGGGGAGGGGGTACGGACGTAATAGTGTACTGGAGTACTCCTACGTCAGTACGTCACTGCGTGTCTCAGCCCAGCGCAGCGCTCGCTCGGTCTTCTTCTAGAAGTGTGGGCCCATGAGAGTTTGCAGCAGACAGCTGCAGGCCTGCAGCCCCGCAGCTACCGGTTCGCCGACGTCCATCTCCGTCCTGAAGCAATTCAACGTGGCCCTGTTTAAATGTTTTGTGAAATTTTTTTCGACTATGTCGGACACACATTTGAAATGTTAAATATAGACTAATTACAAAACTAATTACAGATTCTGTCAGTAAATCGCAAGACGAACCTAATGAGTCTAATTAATCCGTCATTAGCACATGTTTACTGTAACAATTTATTGTCTAATCATGACCTAACTAGGCTCATTAGATTCGTCTCGTGAAGTACACTCCATCCATATAATGGGTTATTTTTTTCGACTACATTTAATATGTCATGCATGTGAGAGAACATACTCGAAAAAAATTCGCGAAACATGTAAACAGGGCCAGGTCGTCGGAGATTGGGAGATCTTAGTAACAACCTTCCAAAATAAGCTTAAACGCACGTTCGTTTTTCTTTCTCGTAGAACAGATCGACTTCTTAGTGCCTTACCCTATGATTATCTCCTTTCGAGAGATTTAATAAGCTTTACGAAATATATAGGCGTCTCCCAGTATCGTCTGCCAAACTCCATTTGTAGTGTCAATATTTATGTCACAAAAATTCACACCATTTGAATTAGCCATACGTGCATACATGTTGACTGTTACGTATATGCTCGTAGTATTTAAATCTCTTGACAATAGCTTGACCACTATCATCGATGTTTGACAAACAAGACTTTTTCTTTCACTCCCTCCGTATTTTTGTTGATTTTTTCATAATGTTTGACCATTTATTTTATCCAAAAATTATTGCAAATATACAAAAAGATAAGTCAAACTTAAAATATTTATAACGATAAAGTAAGTCACAAACAAAATAGATATACATGCACAATTTTTTGAATAAGACAAATAATTAAACGTCGCGACAAAAAATAACCAGTCAGTTCTGTTTATTTGTTTTCCAAACACAACGAGCTTGATCATATTCTCTCTCACATAATCAGCCACAACCGGCGAACTTATCCAACAGAACAACGACAAATATTTCGATACGTAGATAGTATATACATACATCTGCCAACACTATTATTAGATAAAGTTAATTTCTCAGTCTCTAAAGCACGCATCGACTGCATATCTATACTGTAAAGGACGACAAAATTTTCGTTTCGTCTGTCGTCATATATATCCTACACCATCGGATTTTATGATAATCGATCGCTCTAGATTAATCTAAAGAGTCAATTTTGACTACATCTCATATTTGAGCCTACGCCGTCGAATTTTATGATGATCGAATGCTCTAGATTAATCTAAATAGTCCATGTAAACTACATCTCTAAATTAGTATTTTTTTAAAACATATGCACGTGGCACGTGCCCTTCTGCTGGTATATACATATAGACACAATTACTAGGAAACTGGGATTCACGACGCTATCGTGAGTGCATATCTTACCAGTACAGCGGTACGCCTCTTGTTTGCGATCAGAGAGAGACAGCCTAGCCTAGATAGCACCTCCGGTGTCAACGTTACCGTCGTGCAAACCTAGCTGACCTTCGTTTTCTGTGTTCCAGCAAAGAGTCGTCGTCTATGACCAACACCACCACTGAATGTTCTCCTGAATCTCAGGTACTAAACCTCTTTGCTTCTTGCACGTCAGTGACACCAATCCATTCTCACCCAGGGGCGGAGCTACATGGGGGGCTACAGCCCCCCTACTGCTCAAAACACTATGGAGCCCTCCACAGCTCCCCGTAAGATTTTTGAGGCCTGATGAAGGAAGGGGGCGCATGGAGGAAGGGGTCAGCAGCCCCCTTTCCTTCCATTCCTGTCTTCGCCCTTGTTCACCCAAAACACACACGGCAAATTTAACCATTCTCACCCAGGCAAATTTGACGCTTATATTCAGAGCTTTTTCTTGACTGACCCAAGCCAAGAGCGTTCTCACGAGAAAAGTGACTGAGAACGGCAAATTTAACCATTCTCACCCAGGCAAATTTGACGCTTATATTCAGAGCTTTTTCTTGACTGACCCAAGCCAAGAGCGTTCTCACGAGAAAAGTGACTGAGAAATTTGCATGAACGAATCGGCACGTTACAGCATAGGGAACGAGATTCCTAAACGGCCTTTGTCATGGCCCCGCATCGACAATAACGATGTCACGCCGGGTCCTGGACGCAAAACAGCCTCGCGGAATAAATAGCGCACACTTCTCTGCTCAGGGCCAGGAGGAGAGAAAAAAATACTTTTTTTTTTCTGTCCTGCTCAATTTCCCCACCGGCTGGAAAGCAACTGATCCTCTTCTTTTCTTTTCGCGAATCCGTTTGTTCGGATTTTCGAATCGCACAGCCAGGCGCCCGGCGGAAATCGCCAAATTTTGCCCTTCTCGGAGCTAAGGGAATCGAGGTAAAGATAATCTCTTCCCCTTCTTGAGGATTTTTGAGGGAGAGGGGGTCTAATCCCGGCTGTGTATTGCCTCTCGAGGTTTTGCCACTTCTGCGGTTTCGGGACCAATCCCAGTCCCAATTCCCCTCACTGGGCGTTGAATTAAATCTTGTTCTTGGCTCAAGTTCTTTGTACCTGGGGATTCCGGCCTTCCGGGTGTCTCGCGTAGAGCTGGAGGGGCCGAGGGGGTTCGTAGGGAGGACTCCATGTGATCAGGCTTAAAATTGCATCTTTAAGATAAGACGTGATACAAATCTCCTTTATTTCTTGCGCACTAGAGAGCTTGTGATCAAGTAAAGCACTAGTGAAAATTGCTCGTGTGTACATGGAGGTTACTGCTTTAGCATCCACATTTGGTTATGTGCATGGAGGTTACGGCTTGTAATCTTGCTCAGCGCAACGGTTTGCTGAGCAAATGGGATTGCACCAGTCATGATGTTCTTGTGTTTCATTACCTCCTTCAACGGTTTGGACTTTGGAGTTTGGGGTGAGCTTCTCTAGTTCCTTTGTGTTTGTTGTGGAAACCGCGTGCTTGATGGTTACCATTGGTCTCTGAGAGAGCCACGGCGGCCCCCCCCCCCCCCCCCCCCCCCCCCCCCCATGTCAAGTTTGACAAGTCTGCTTATTTTCGTGGTTGCAAAGTCTCTGCGGCAATTTGCATATTGTTAAAGTGATTTGTTGAATTATGATGGGAAAACTCCTAAACTTGCTCAGTAAATAAGTTGTAGCACGTGGAAAACTCTGCTTGGAGTGAGGACAAGATCAGAGTTTTCAAGCTGTGCTGTCCATGTGTCATGCAGCACATTTTTCTGCTGCATCTTTGCATACCTGCATCTGTTAGTGTGTTGTCTGGGAAACTACTTGCTCATCTCATTGGCATGACTGAACATGTGGCATGGGAGGCTCGAATCCTTTTCAGTTACAGTTTTGCAATTTTCTTCTTTGCTCCATCCTCAGCTGATTTAACATAAATGGGAGCTGTCAAGTTAATTTGATTGTCATGTCAAGTCATTATCTCTGAATAAGTGCTCTGAGAATGGGCAGTACTAATTATGAAGGAATCCTTGCCTTTTCTGTTTGCTTATTTATCCCATCCTTAGTTGATTTCACATAAATGGAAGCTGGCATGTAAATTTGGTTCTCATGTCAAGTCACTGTCTCAACTGTCCAGAGAATGAAGAACTATAGTTCTAAATCTTAATACAGTTGAGCTGACTGCATGAACTCAACTGTCCCATGTCTTCTCTATGGAAGCCGAAGGCCTAATAAGCTACTAATTGTGTCTTCTTTATTGAACTTATGAAACTGCAGAAGACTAACTGGCTTGCAAAGAGCCTAGATTGTGCCTGAATTTCTGCTATCGCCTGTCCTGACTAGCCAACTGATAATGGGATGGGGAAACACCATAACCAGAAGGCTCAAAGTTTTCTCCATGGCACTGCTTATCTACTTTGACTATAAGGTGTGCATCTGTTTCTTTTTCTCAACGATGTTCTTCCATAGTCCATAGAACAGCCTCTTCCATTTCCTTGAGACAGATTAACATCTTCTTGATGCACGAGCAGGCTGTTCAGAAGAGAGTTCAATGGGTTAGCACTACTAAAAAGAGTGCTACATGGACGAAAACGCACGAGCGAAATGCTCGCCGTGTCCTCAACCTGATGATAGAATTAGAAGGTTTATGGGTGAAAATGGGCCAGTATTTGTCCACAAGAGCAGATGTTCTTCCTGAACCCTACATAAATGTTCTCAAGCAATTGCAGGATTCACTTCCTCCACGCCCTCTCGAAGAGGTATGCATACTTGTTCTTAAATGAATGGAAAATTGATAATTCTTGTTCAGTCCTGATATAAATTCGTTTTGTACATCTACAATGATCTAAAGGGCAACGATTACTTATCCCGTTTCTTGTCGCTGTTGTGCAGGTTCGTGGAACGATAGAGAAAGAACTTGGAAAACCCATGAGTGATGTATTTGCTGATTTTGTCCTGGACCCTCTTGCAACTGCATCAGTAAGTACTGTAGTATCAAACTTGAACTTCGGTTATCATATATAATAAATTCATAGGATGCTCATTTAAGTCTTCAATGAACATTTGGGTAACAGATAGCACAAGTTCATCGTGCAACTCTAGCAGATGGCAGAGAAGTAGTTGTCAAAATTCAGCATGATGGTATCAAAGAGATCATATTAGAGGTTTATCTCTAATCTAGCAACTATGTCTGTGTAGCACAATTGGAGTTTTTTACATTTTTATATTGGTGGCCAGGATCTGAAGAACGCAAAATCATTGATTGAATGGATAGCGTGGGCAGAACCTCAGTATAATTTCAATCCAATGATTGATGAATGGTGCAAGGAGGCACCAAAGGAACTTGATTTCAACCATGAAGCAGGTGATTCTCCTTGCTAGGTTTCTTACCCATATGCTTCTCTGCACAAAGTCATAGTCTAGTGGTTCATGAAGAGGTTTTGATAATGTATGGTACAAATTCTTTAATTTTAGAGAACACTAGGACCGTCTCCAGGAATCTTAGTCACAAAACTGACTGTGGGAGTGGCAGTATTTCCAGTGCTGTTCATGTACTCATTCCAGAAGTTATTCAGGTTATCTTTCTGTTTCTCTACTGTTTGTCTTTTATTATTTTTGAAAATCAAGTTATCATCATCTGACCAACTGTATTCTGTCTGTCAGTCAACTGACAAGGTTCTGATTTTGGAATATATGGATGGTATTCGCTTAAATGACAATGATTCATTGGAAGCATATGGTGTTGATAAGCAAAAACTTGTTGAAGAGATAACCCGTGCATATGCTCATCAAATATACATTGATGGCTTCTTCAACGGTGACCCTCATCCTGGTAATTGTTTGCGTTTTTAGGAAGGTTCCTGTCATCTTTTCCCCTTGTATTCCTTGCACATTGATTCATACTTGCATGGATTTTTCTTGTTTGTAGGCAATTTTCTTGTGAGCAAGGAACCTCCTCATAAACCGATTCTCCTTGACTTTGGGCTCACTAAGCGCATATCAAAATCTATGACGCAGGCACTAGCCAAGATGTTTTTGTCATGTGCAGAGGTTTGTGAACATCTTCTGAGAAACAGATATGATAGTATAATGTAATATGCAACAGCTTCCTCAGAGTAGTTGCAGTCTTTTCTTATTTTAGATGTAGAACCTAAATAAGCATGTCTTGTTTACTTTCTTATAACATTGTCTATCTTTTGTTATTACTCATTAGTAATGTGGTAGTCTGGTATGACATGACATGTCCCTAAGAGAAACGAAATGAACTTTGACCATTTATGCTACTTTTGTCAATTATATTTCGGCTTCTCGTACATTAGTTAATTGTATGCAATTTACATATCTGAGATTAACATGTCAATGTTTAGGGAGATCATGTCGCACTGCTATCAGCATTTGCAGAGATGGGGCTTAAACTGCGGGTTGACATGCCTCAGCAGGCTATGGATATTGCTACTGTATTCTTTCGCCAGTCAACTACTGCAAGTGAAGCAAAGGTACTCTGAAGGCTACTGCATTGTACATCGTTTTATCTAATTTTTTGGTCAACTATTCAGTAACTTTGGATATTTGGAGTACAGTTTATTTATTGTTATTCATGCTTATTAGGAGAACATAAAGGCACTTAGTGACCAAAGAGAACGAAATGTCAAAGCTCTTCAAGAAAAGATGAAATTAAACAAGAAGGAGGTTCAGAAATTTAATCCTGTGAGTAGAAATGCCCTGCTTGCAACTTTCCTCAATTGATAGATGGGAGTCACATGAAAGTTTTCATGCTTTTAGGTCGATGCCTTCCCTGGTGATGCAATAATATTTATGAGGGTCTTGAATCTTCTCAGAGGTATGAGTTTGTTTGGCTTGCTCATTCCTATGAGATATCCAGTATCTTAATGGAATTTTTTATAAAAAAAATCTGCAGGTCTTTCAGCTTCACTAAATGTTAAGATAGTTTATCTAGACATCATGAGGCCATTTGCTGAATCAACTTTGCTAGGGTGAGATGCTATTTATTTGACAATACCATGCTTTCACCATATTTACAGTAAAAGATTATCTCTCTTCTTTCTTCAATTGCTGATTTATGCCTCCACTTTGAGCAGGAGTTTGACGCATGGACAAATACCTAACAGTCAGTGGATTTATGACTCACCTGCTAACTCTGATGTGGAGTCTAAACTGAGAAATTATCTGCTTGAGTTGGGAAGTGACAAAATTTTAGGAATACAAGTAGGGATTCTCCTATGATTCAAATATGTGTACAGCGCTACAAATATTATGTGCCTTACATTTGCTTCTTCCTCAGGTCTGCGCATATAAAGATGGAAAGGTCATAATAGATACTGCCGCTGGTATGCTGGGGAAGTACGATCCACGGCCTGTTCAACCTGATTCTCTCTTTCCTGTTTTCTCGGTGACTAAGGGTATCACTGCTGGGATGGTACATTGGCTTGTCAATGAGGGGTGAGTGATTGATTGATTCAGTACCAAGTCCCTTTTAACTTTGGAGTGTAAATATGCCTTCATGGCATTGATTTACACTATATTATAGAATTTGCTGTGTACAAATTGTTTCTCATGTTTATGTAATGCAACTAGTTGCAAATCATTTTTATTTGTGTGAACCCTAAGCATTGTAGCATTCCACTCTTTCTAATATCACAACTGGTCAGAACAAGAATATTCCATCTTTATTCTTTATATGCTTAGATGGAAAATGGCCACTTACATACTGCACCTGAGGACTTTTTTATATAAAAAAGGTCAAATAATCATTTCTAACCTGTCTGTTGTTGAGTGTCATGTAGAGTTTCCAAAATGGAGCTAAGAACTTTAACTGTGCATCTAGACATTTATTCCATAAGTTGAAGTTGCTCGAGATATTTTGTGATGGCATGCTCCTCTTTCAGGAAGTTGAAGTATGAGGAAACAGTGGCCAACATATGGCCAAACTTTGGGACTAACACAAAGGAGCTAATAAAGGTACAAAAACTTCCTTGTGTTTGTTAGATGAGACATGGCATTTCTTGGCTAATAGACTACCTCATTTGCTACTTCCTAATAAAGGTCCATCATCTTCTAAATCATACATCCGGCTTGCACAATGCACTGGGAGATGTGGTGAAGAGCGATCCCATGTTGGTCTGTGACTGGGAAGAGACCCTAAACCAGATTGCCAAGTGTACACCTGAGACCGAACCTGGTTCAGCACAAATTTACCATTACCTATCCTTTGGTTGGTTGTGTGGGGGAGTCATAGAGGTATGTTTCTTCCTTCCATCACGTAAACTGAGCCTTGTTTTTTTATGAGAATTGAACTTTGTTGGTTGTGTAAACAGATAATTATGTGGGTCACACTAATCTGTAATATGGTTAAGGGTTAGCTAAATTTAAATGTAAACCCACATTTAGTTATCTCATTTTGTGTCCGATAGCTTTATTACAGGAGCTTATAAGTCAATATAATGCTCCAACTGATTTTTGAATGAGTTTTGATGCTGGTATTTGTCTATTTGACAATAATAGCATGCATCTGGGAAGAAGTTTCAAGAGGTTCTAGAAGAGGCTATTGTCCGTCCTCTTCACATTGAGGGGGAGCTATATATTGGCATTCCACCAGGTATGTCGCAGATCTCCTATGAGTCTGCTTAGATTCTTTCCAAGAACTCTGTCCAATTAGACTTTTTTACACTGTCTAAGTTACTTTGAGATTTTTTCTTTTGTTGTGTGCTTAACGAGTAAGAATAAATGAACCATCAATGTCAAGTGTGGGATAGTTACGTTCAATGGGGGGAAGTTTTCAGTCAAGCTGTGAGTGCAGGAGAAACTGCACTGCATTCTTGAGTGCAGGAGAAAATGCACTGCATTTGTAAAGACATTGGGGGTACTGTTTTTATTAGAAAAAGGAAATGTTTACGGCCTTTGCGACCGCACGCAGCGAAGACATTGGGGTACTGATTTATAAAATTTAATTAATGAAATTTTGGACTTAACTGCCAGTCTACCAGAGTTATCCCTTCATGCTCCCAAGACCAATAGTCATTTTCTGCAAGCACCTACTGTCTGTATGTTTTTGTATGAGTTATATAATGTTGGATGCTTATTTTCTGCAAGCACCTACTGTCTGTATTTTTTTTTCTTTGTCTTTCAAACTCCGGGAGTGAATATCTACTCTTTTAGATATGCCTACTATGATTTGATTGGATTAATGAGAATCGTAATGTTGTGATTTTTGTACTCTTCTAGACTTCTAGATACCCTCTGTCTGACATCCATCACATTTTGCCCCTTCGCAGGTGTCGAATCTCGTCTAGCAGCCCTGACAGTTGACACTGAGGAACTTCAGAAGCTATCAGGAATCAGGGCAGGGCCAGGTGTTCCACCAGAATTGCTGAACAATGTCGCACAAATGGCATCTGGTGTACCAGTTCTTTTCAATACGTTAAATGTTCGCCGGGCCATTATTCCTGCTGCGAATGGCCACTGCTCCGCTCGAGCACTTGCTCGATACTACGCAGCGCTTGCAACTGGTGGTTCCATTCCTCCACCACACTCTGCGGACTCCAAGCCGCCCCTTGGTAGCCATGTGCACACCCCCAAGTTCCCTACTGCCCCGCTCAAGAAGAAAAAAGGCACTGGAAAGAAGAAGTGTGTCAGTTCCACAGGAAATCTCCAAGATGTGAGCAACAGCGACAAGAATGGGTACAGCCAGCTCCGCACCAGTGACGCTGATGACGAAGCAGCAGCAGGAAGCGGCAGCAGGATCTTCAGCAGTGACAAGATCCTTGACGCGTTCATGGGTGTCGGTGAATATGAGAGCATGGTCCATCCAAATGGCAAGTTTGGGCTCGGGTTCAGGAGGTACAGCAACGCCAGTGGCACGCTGAGGTTCTTCGGGCACTCTGGGATGGGCGGGTCCACCGGGTTTTGTGATGTGGAGAACAACTTTGCCATGGCGGTGATGGTGAACAAGATGTCGCTGGGAAGCGTCACACGCGGCGTTGTCCGGCTCGTCTTGGAGGAGCTGGGTTTGCCTGTGCCTGACGAGTTCTCAACATCAGGGGAGAAGGGGCCTGACATGGTTCTTAATCTTGCACCACCTGAGCAACAGAGCTGACGATGACGAAGCAAGCTGGTTTGACTGTTAACGTTGTAACTGTCTTGCAACTTACCAGTTTGGTATAGCTTATGTTGTGAAACAAGCCAGTGAATAGGAAGCGTGAAAAACTACAGAATTTTTCACGGTATATATTACACAGTATACACACGCATGCCATTTTGATTTTTGATGTGGCATGTAAAACTCCAGGGACTGTTTTCTTGGGCAGAACCTATTCTGCAAAGTTTACGCTCTCAAAGGCAAGCTGGTACGGTGAATTACAGAATTTCTTTTGCGTACAACTGCACACTTTACTAGTTGATAATGAGAGTTGGGAATGTGCCCATCAGTTTCCAGAGATCGGTACAAGAAAAGCACGTGAACTTCTGCTTTCATTGTGCGCTTATCTCCTCGCCGTACCGTGTGGCCTTTTTTTAAGGTCATGTATCTTGTGTGGCTTCATGATCGAATCAAAAGACCGATGTTACTCTCTAATAGTAATATACCCCGAATAAATGCAATGCGTTTTATCCACAAAGATGTAGAAGCAGGAACATGTTCTTCGTGCATGGTGAGGTATAATCCTCGGTGTTATGGCATATGCCGTGGCATTTAACATGGCACGCACAGACCTTTTTCAATGGTTATTTTTCATTCTTTTTTACTAGAACATTTTGCTTTTCTTAGAGCATTTTGCAAACTTTTCCTTTTCATTTCTTGAGCCCAAGGCCCATCTCATCTCTCACGGCCCATGTTTGTTGTTCCCCTCCCGTCGCCAGCCGTTTCTCTCTTCACCCCGAAGTCTGCGATATTTACGAGCGGTTGCCATCATCATTTAATAATAACAGTTTGTGATTTCCCCACCCATTGGCCATCGGCGATTGATTTGATTGGCCCACTTCAATTCCAAATTCCAGCCGGTCTCTCCTCGTTGACAGCCACGATCCTTCGAAAGCTTGGAAGCCGACGAACCCCACCACCGCCACCGCACAAGAGAGAGAAGAGAGGAGCGGTTTGGCCGCCCGTGAAGCGTACCCGCCTCCGCCTCCTCCGCGGAAGGCGACGCAAGTTGACACCGACGCCGTCGTCTCTTCTGCTCCTCCAGTCCTCCACCTGGTCGCGCGATGGCCTCGGGCGCCGACGCAGCGGCCGCCGGGGTGGCGGCGCTCGGGATCTCCGGCAGCGGCGATGAGTGGGCGGAGGCGTGCCCGCCGCTGCGGCGGAACCTGCACCTGCTCGCGTCCGACGAGGTGAGCGCCTGGCACACGCCAATTTTTTTTTTGAACACGCCATTGGAGCCGTCGACGCGGTGCTGTTTCTGCTGCTGATTTGCTCGGGCTCAGATGCGGCGCTCGACTTGAATCGCGCTGATCTCGCGCCGCGGGTTCAAAACATGCTTCTGCGCAGTTCGAAAAATCAAACTGGCCTTTGATTTGACCGGTTCGTTATTGGTTAAAGCGTCGGAGTTTTGTTTAGGTGTGGCGTCAGGTCAGATAGATGGGTTGAATGCTGGTACGGCCAACTACCCGAATCGCGGCGGTTTTAGTCCCCTCACGTGGTGGCGGTGCCCGGTGGGGGCGAGTTGACCCACTCTTGCCGTTGCGATTTAAGAGTCTTTTTTTGTTCTTAATACAACAACTTTCCAACAATTCTGCTGGGTGTTTGAGAAAAAGGAAAAATGGAGTTCATGGACGTTTCATGAAGGTGATGGCTGCTTCCTAAATAGTGGTTACTAGTAGTATTTAACCACCACACTCTTGTCCTGCCACAGGCCCACAGTAGGACTCGAGTTTCTGGAGTAAAAGTGCTACTGAAAATGTGAAAACTTTGGTGGATTGTTATACTCAGTCTCAGTTTTAATCAACGTCTTTGTTACCATAGTGAATTTTTTTAAGTTCTACTGCACCTTTCACATGTCCAGCAAAGTGGTCCTCAACTAACGTGCAACCTAACTTGGTCCCATCAAGAATCTGAAAGTACATATAGGGCCTGGGTTGGCTGAATGATCACGGGCCATTATTTCAGAATAAAGTACATCCAAGTGCATTGTCAATCAGTCATTGTGGTGCAGCATACTGTGTTAATTTGGTTTGAGTAATGGATTAAAATGCTGTATTTAGTTTTCTCCTTGCATAATGCTTATTGCCTTTTTATTCAAAGAATAATGCTTATTGCCTGCTGATTCTAGGTTGAACTTGCAAAAATGCTGTTGAATGAGGGCCAGATGCACCTGTTTGAACACTGGCCAGAACCGGGTGTTGATGATGACAAGAAAAAAGGCTTCTTTGATCAGGTGTGTATTCATATAGAGGACATGTAGCTGCACTGATATGACATAAACATATAATCACCACAGAGTTATTCCATGCTTGTTGATCCAACACCGTTCCGGATAGTTTGTGGCAAGAATTGTGAAATGTCTTATTTCCCATGAACTACTCGTTTCAGCAGTGTAGTTAATGTACAGTGCATAATATTTGTACATTTGTGTGTAGCACTATAATCTACTCCATGAATTTATAAGCAGAAATATATGAAGTTTTCCCCCCTATATTCTTACACTTTGATTATCTTAGGTTCGTCGACTTAATTCAAGCTATCCTGGAGGGCTGGTGTCATACATCCAGAATGCCAAAAAACTTTTGGCAGATTCAAAGGCAGGCAAAAACCCATATGATGGTTTTACTCCTTCTGTAAGTCGTCTTATATCCATTTTATTGATGGATTAACTTGGCCCTAATATCTTTTTCTTTTCATGGAAACACTTAAATTGAGCACCGTGAGCTCTGAATTGTTCAAAGTGAATAACTTAATGCACCACAACATCACACATGTTCCCAGGGATAAATGGATGCACGCTATGCTAGTTATATATTCTCTACTTTCTTTACTTATCTTTTCTTGGTGTGGTTAATAAATTGCTACTCCATACCTCAGGTTCCGTCAGGGGAGGTATTGACCTTTGGCAATGACAACTTTGTTTCATTGGAAGCAGCTGGGGTAAAAGAAGCCCGGAATGCTGCATTTGTTCTTGTAGCTGGAGGGCTTGGTGAAAGACTTGGCTACAAAGGAATTAAGGTATGAACTGAGCTACTAATAGCAAACTTAATATCTAATCATGGAAAAGGCCAACATTTAGACTGTATTCTTTCTCAAAGTGCACATCATCTTACACAGATTTTTTTAGAACAACATTGGCCACGGCCCTGTTCCATTTTTTCTATTGGAAAACAAGATGGATACAGTTCAGTTCAGTTTCAGCTCCTAACTTTAGACTGCAAGCACCACCCGGTGGCCTGCACAATCGTTTACAGAAAATATAAACATCACTTCGAATTGTAAGAAAGCCTGATGAACAGCAAGTAGTAAACTACTATCATGTCCTAGTTCAAAGCACTGAATCTATGATTTTAAAATAGGACTAGGAGTAGTTGAACACCATTTAGCTGCCTTGGAAGTTAAGTTATAGTCCAGCATCTAATTTCTGTATGTCTCATTGTGGACAACTAATTTCTGTCATGAGTGTGATGCTTATTCATTCAGGTGTTCTTATCTTTGTTTTAGTGCTCTTTGAATATAACCAAGTTTCTGAAATTACATCACTGGTATTCATTATTTTTGTCAGGTAGCACTTCCCAGGGAAACGACTACTGGAAAATGTTTCCTCCAACATTATATAGAGTCTATTCTGTCTTTGCAAGAGGCCAGCTGCAAAATGGTTGGTGGTATGTATTCTGCACTGTATCTGTAATGGATTACTGACTTACTAATATTGTCTCGATGGTGCCTATCATTTTAATAGTTCTTATAAATTTAATTTTTATCTTAACATTAGGCATGTCTTCTTTTCATTGTTTATGCTTATCCCCTCTTCTGTACAAGAGATCTGGCAATCTCTTTAATTAGTTTGCTAATTTTATTATACACATGGTACATGGTGGGCCTCAGAAAGTTCAGGTCTTGTTTTATTCTGATTGATACTATTCGTTGCCATGCAGATGGGTGTCATACTAAGATTCCATTTGTTATTATGACTTCTGATGATACAAATGCGTTAACCATCAAGCTTTTGGAGTCGAACTCCTACTTTGGAATGGAACCATCTCAAGTGAAAATACTGAAGCAGGTTCTTTCTAATAGCTACTCTTTTCATGTGCTTTTTAGGAGAAATACTTTGTTCTATCTATACAAAGCACTTAGCAGATACCTTTGGTGTTGACCATACATGTTCATTTTCTTTTTCAGGAAAAAGTAGCGTGTCTAGCTGACAATGATGCAAGGCTTGCATTAGACCCAAATGACAAGTACAAAATTCAGGTTAAAAATTTCCATACGAGGATCACTAACGTTGTATTAAAATATACATAACCATATTGTTTCTGCCTACACTGAGTGTCTGTCCATGTTTCTTACTCTCACTTTTGTGATCTGACAGACAAAGCCACATGGGCATGGAGATGTTCATTCTCTGCTTTATTCAAGTGGCTTGCTTGAGCAATGGTATGCTCATTGATTCAAGAATTCGTCATGAGGGGCAGCCCCCCCCCCCCCCCCCCCCCCCCAACTCCCCTCCCTCATTTGAAGAAATTAGCAGTTACAGTATGTATGATGACATAATTTAATGAAATGATAATGTGTATTCTTTTGATAGGAAGAATGAAGAGCGGAAGTGGGTTCTCTTTTTCCAGGATACAAATGGACTGCTTTTCAATGTTTGTACTCTCGCCTCCTGCTTGTGCTATAATTTTACTGTTTAAAGACTTGAAAATGTACCAAGAGGTATCATTGTAAAATGAATCTGGTACCTTATTTTGGTACTTAGGTACCAAGAAGTGTGTAGGTCCCCGTTTGTAAATTGTGCTACCTCTTGGTATGTTTCCAAGAACCCTTAAAAACCTGTAATAAAGATGCAACTGCTTCCATGAGGCTGGGGCCTTTGGTACAGAGAGCTGGGACCTTTGGTACAGAGAACTGACATGATTTTTTTTTTTTGGTTATTTGTAGGCAATACCATCAGCATTAGGTGTCAGTGCCACTAAGGGTTACAATGTAAATTCTCTCGCAGTTCCTAGGAAGGCAAAGGAAGCAATTGGAGGAATTACCAAACTTACTCATGTTGATGGTAGGTTTTATTATCATTTACCGAATTGTTCATGAATTCTGAGTTTTAGGCAAGAAATTTACCATTTGTTATATTTTGAGCAAAAACAATTATGTAATTAATCTTTCAGGCTTTAGTAGGTTTGTACTATGAAAATTAAGAAAAATATTCTTATGTTCGAAAGGATTTTAAAGAGTCAATTCTCGACTGTCCTATACTAGCATTTCAATTGGCTGGTTGCATGTAATTGATTTTTTTGTCCGTTAGTCATAACTCTATTATCGTGCACAGGTAGAACGATGGTCATCAATGTAGAGTACAATCAGCTTGATCCACTTCTTCGTGCAACTGGACATCCAGATGGAGATGTGAATTGTGAGACAGGCTATTCTCCATATCCTGGAAATATAAACCAGGTAAGCATATGCAGAAAAGGATCATTTAGCATTCATGAGTTCAGACACTTCAAAAGACCTTTGGAGTCTTGGTTTTCCAATTACCATGAACATGGTTCTTAGGATGGTTTGTCTTGTTACTTTTTCCCGTGGATGATGGCAAACCGTCTATTAATTAATACAATGTCCTTCTCTTAAGGTCTGGAGGTGCATGTAATGCTAACACCAATATGAGTTAATGTGGATGCTGTTATCTTCAATGCCACATATTAGTCGTTATAACTGTTTGTTTCCATTTATTTATTGTTCTTAAAACTGAGCAAAACTCTATCATCTTTAGTATTTTTGCTAATAATGCATGTTTTGTTGTACTAAGAAAAATGCTGAATTTCTTGTAGCTGATACTGGAGCTTGGGCCATACATTGAGGAGCTCAAGAAAACACATGGCGCCATTTCTGAATTTGTAAATCCCAAGTAATTTCTCTGACCACTTGATCTTAATTACTTCCATTTACAATGGTATTGTTCCGAGTTCTGTCTTGGTTTTGTGTATGAGTTCTCAATAGGTATTTCGGTCCTCTGTTTAACATGAACCTCTGATCATTTTTGTCAATTTAGGTATACTGATTCGACCAAGACAGCATTTAAATCTTCCACTCGTCTAGAATGCATGATGCAAGACTATCCAAAGACACTGCCTCCCTCAGCAAAAGTTGGATTCACGGTAAGAGGCAGCTGATCATCTTGTGAGCCTGAGCATGCATCAGCTAACCAGTTCTATCAGTTGTACCTTACAAAGAATGTCCTGATTCTTCTCTCAGTTTTCTTCCACTAGATTTAGCCAGGGTCCCCTGATCTTGCTGCATTACCGATCAACTGTCTTGTGTACAAGATACTAGATAGATAAGATCGCATTAGAAGTTTTATATATCCTTTGCAGTGACTTCACTCTCCAATGAAATTAATGAACAGAGACAGAAACTGAGAACTTATTTTTTTCTCGAACGACGCAGGAGAGCTGTGTCATTTCATTAAGAAGAAAGAAATTGTACAAGGGGAGATCAGTAGACCTCTCCAAGACCCACCCAACACCTACACAATACGTTTGTGCCACTTACAGACATACAAACATGACCACGGCCAAATTACCTACTCAGGACAGAGGTCCTTGGGTGAACAACCTAGAGAGGAACTCGGTGAGAGCTGAGCGCCACTCTCATCAGTGACCATCTATAAAACCACCAGAACACTTGGACTCGCCCCCTCAAACACACGAGTTCCTTTGTTTGCAGAGTTCCCAGGCTACCAAAATGATCAAGGTATTAAGACCCTCTTCAATTCCTTGGGAACTCCCTTTATATCATTGTACCACCAACTAAATGAGGACTTATATTGGGAGTAGTTATCCACTTATCCTTACATAATGTATAGTTTTGAAAAAAAACAGTCTGTTTTCAGTGCTCTGTTAGGAATTCTAAGTGCCACTCTACCTTTCAGGGAATAGGAAAAAACACCCCAATCTCAGGAGAATGGTAGCAATCAAATGTTTTTTTTTTTGTTTCTCTAGGAAGAGCATCACTGAATTGAATCTTAGGCATGATATTACTGACACGTGTTATTTCTTACCGTAAGATCATTAGCAATTCGTGTTAATAAGTATTGTTTAAAATGTTTGCTGCAAATGATTTTCATGGTACATCCACTAACTGTTTTATTCTTATTATACCTCGATTTACTTAAATGCTAGGTGATGGATACATGGCTTGCTTATGCTCCTGTGAAGAATAATCCTGAAGATGCAGCTAAAGTACGTTTTGAACTCTACGATGACTGATTTTTTGTTAGTTTTTTCCATTGGTTGTGAAGTACATTTCCTAAGGGTGCTTAATCTGAACTGAGCCAGGTAATTGTTAAGTTTCATTTTTCCTGTTGTATTAGTTTTTATTAAAGTTTGTCCATTCACCGTTCAGTATTCTGTCTATATTTGTTTGCTCATCTGGTGTTATGGTAAACATGGACTATGCATCAGTATTGGTTATGCTTATCTTGCTTTAAAGCACTTGTCTTTTTCCACTGTCTTGTGTCCACGTGGTGTTTATAAACTATATAATTCAATATGCCTTCTTGCAGGTTCCGAAAGGCAATCCTTATCATAGTGCAACCTCAGGAGAGATGGCAATTTACAGGGCGAACAGCCTTATTTTGAGAAAGGTGATGCCATTAGCATATTCCTTTGGTTAGGGGCATTGCTAGCCAATGGCCATGGGCTAGTTCTCAAGTTTTTTGTGCTCCAGCTGAATGAACTCCTTTTCCTCCCTCTTTCCAGGCTGGTGCGCAGATAGCAGACCCTGTAGTTGACACCTTCAACGGGCAAGAGGCAGAGGTTTGGCCACGCATAACCTGGAGTCCACGGTGGGGTCTAACCTTCAAGGATATCAAGGAGAAAGTGTGTGGCAACTCTTCCATTACTCAGAGGTCAGCTTTGGTCATCAATGGTCGGAACATCTTCCTTGAGGGCCTTTTGTTGGACGGCACTCTAATTGTCAACGCTGTCGATGAAGCTGAGGTATTGAGCACTGTTAACTCAGCGACCTGGCATAACTCAAGTACCCCAGTTTGTTATTACCTTAACATCAAAACATTTTGCTCACCATACCTCAACTCTTCATACCATGCATGTCTGTTTGCAGGTCAAACTTACTGGTCCTGTACAAAATAAAGGCTGGACTATCCAGCACGTCGACTACAAGGACACCTCGGAGAAGGAAGAGATCAGAATCCGTGGATTTAAGTTTGAGAAGGTTGAACAGCTAGAGGTGAACTACACTGAGCCAGGAAAGCATTCCTTGAGTGCATGAACAAATCATTCTCTTGATTGACCGGATCTTCTTCCTATTAGTTGGAAATAGTTCACCTCAGGATTGCCTCCCAAGATTTTGGGAGGCCATTAGCAATTATTAGAAAGTGTTGTCCTTAGCAAGTACTAGTACCAATAAGGAGCAAAGTGCTTCATCAATCACTCGCTATTCTTAATGTACATCTGTACTTGTATAGTACTCTCACACTCGTTCATAGCCAAACCTTTTCACTCTTTTGTGTAACCAAAGTGAATATTATTTATATTGGATATGATATTGGTGTAATAATTTATAATGAATCAACAACTCGTGCTGAATTAAAAAGTAAATGGTGGCGCAATGTTGTTGCTGTTATGTATTGCATATTTCCCGCTTGGCACATATGACATGGCAGGCAAGGGATTAGTGAATATCCTAGTGCTCCAACATTTTCTAATCAGATTATTCATGAGAGAAAAAAGGGAGCAGCTGATGAGCCTCTTGCATCCAATGGCTGTGTCAGCATTAATCTTTTCAAGCCTTCTTTTGCTCTTTTTATTGCCCGTTGCATCCTGAGTGAACACATGTCGCCCTTTTCCATGTGGAAAGGAATCTCTGATGACTGGTGCAGGGATGAGATGCCGTGGCCGAAAGAGACTAAATCTGGGCCAGCCATTATCGCTATAAAAGATTAGGGAAAGTCTCCGGACATGGCCTTTTCCCCGTTCAAGATTTGGAGTTGCTTAAAGCACTTTTCTTTTACATCTTCAAGCCCAGACAGCCATCGTATTTGTACCCATAAACAAACTCTACATGAAGAATAATTTTCAGCGGAATCGAGCCTCTTGTGAACATGAGATGTTTTTTTGGGTGTAATAATAGTGGCAATAAAAATAGAAATATCCATGACCATATATTTTAGTCTACCTTCACTGAACCTGTACCCCCAAATTATGTGCATCCACATCTCAAAATTCACATTTTTTTAAAGAAATTGATTTCTTTTTTGGGATGTGTGGTGCACATAATTTTAGTACACAGCCATATGGCTGAGAAATGGAATTTTCTCCGGACAGCCTGTTTGCTAACAAATATCAGGTCACACCAGTTCGATTACAGCCTGTTTTTTTGGGTAGCAAAATTATTTTAAAAAGGCGAAACAAGAGTTCAAGGCATGGAGCGGCACGGGCCCATGCCGTTGAGAGCCCAGTAACAGCCCACGGAGGGCAGAAACCCTACCGGGTGGCGTCTGAGTCCCAGCGCACCACGCCTCCTCACGAAGACCCCCGCCTTAAAAGCTGCCTCTCGCCGCCGCACCCAAACCCTCGTTTTTCTCTCTCCTGCGCTGCGCCGTCCTCTCGCCTCCGCCGCCGAATCCGAGACTCCGATCTCGGGTTCACCGCAGCAGCGCACCAAAGCACCCCCGGCCCCGATCAGCTCTCCTCTCCGCGCGTCAGGTGGTTGCCGCCCCCTCCTTCCCCAATCTCCCCTCTTCGTTTCGTTTGTGTCGGTTGTTTTGTGTTGGTGCGCCGTTTCGATCTGGTGGGGTGGCACTTTCCGCGCCGGTCTGGGCCGATCTGGCGCCTCTAGCCTTGGATCTGCGTCGATTCGGTGGGAACTTAGTGTTTTAGCGGTTCTGGATTCAGAGCTAGTGGAAGCTTTAGCTTTTTCCTTTGTCTGATGCGCGGCTTCCAACTCGATAGATGTTTTGTTATATAGGATTTGATTTTATGTAAAAATAATGGGTCTCAGGTGCCAGCACGTAAATTTGTTAGTTGTGGCAAAAAAAAAAAAAAAAAGAAAAAATCTCAGCCAATCTTCTGTATGCAGCTCTTTCCAGCTTGGTTATAGCTATATTTGGCCATGTAGTGACGTGTGGTATGCTTGTTATTGGATTCAAGTTGTTTGAACTATCGGAAATGCTCATGTATGCTTGATGTGATTTTATTATACAGTGATGACTGACTTTCTGTGAAAGGGAGGATTGAAGTGGCAACATGGATTTGCCCCATGTACAATACATGAGCGACCCATTGTTCAAATATTGTCTGAACTATAAACATGTGTCGTGGCAATCATATCAGTCTGCTGCTTATATGCTTAATGATTGTAATGAATCAATTGTCCTAGGTTTCTAACATGCTGTAGCAGTTGAATGTCCATTTTTTCTAAGTTTTGGAGCTTAATGACTTCTGTTTAGTTCCTGATCTTTCTAGGGAACAACTGTTTTCCTGTTAGACTCTATTGCAAATTAAGGGACACTTTTCTTCTAGCTTGTACATTGTCTCAAACTCATAATTTACTTTGGTACACAAGCATATTTTTTGTGGTAGACTTTGTGCCATTGTTTTAAGCATTTTTTGTGGTGGATGAAAAAAACACCTTTTGTTTTTCCTTTTCATATCATTCACATGTTTGTATGTTTTGTGTCTAACAATTTGTTTTGTTTGCTACAGTCATGGCGGGAATGGCACCTGAGGGTTCCCAGTTTGATGCTAAGCACTATGATTCTAAAATGCAGGAGCTGCTGTAAGTGATATAGAGCACTTTGTTGTTGTTAAACATTGTGTAGTTATTTTTATCATCTGTGACTCTTGACTTCTAATTGTACCCCTCTTTAATGCAATACAGGAGCACTGGTGAGACTGAGGAATTCTTCACCTCATATGATGAGGCTTTTGAGAGCTTCGATGACATGGGCCTCCAAGAGAACCTTCTGAGAGGCATTTATGCTTATGGTAGGATGAGGATCTATTTTTGTTTTATGTTGACCCTAAGTTGTATTCCTTTTACAAGTCCATTCTTTGTTGTGTAGGTTTTGAGAAGCCTTCTGCGATTCAGCAGAGGGGAATTGTACCCTTCTGCAAGGGCCTTGATGTCATTCAGCAAGCACAATCTGGTACAGGAAAGACAGCAACTTTCTGTTCTGGGATCCTGCAGCAGCTTGACTATGGCCTGGTTGAATGCCAGGCCTTGGTCCTTGCCCCCACCCGTGAGCTTGCGCAGCAGATTGAGAAGGTCATGCGCGCACTTGGTGACTACCTGGGTGTGAAAGTTCATGCATGTGTGGGTGGAACTTCAGTCCGTGAGGACCAAAGGATTCTTGCTAGTGGCGTGCATGTTGTTGTTGGGACACCTGGTCGTGTGTTTGACATGTTGCGTCGGCAGTCTCTCCGTCCTGATCACATCAAGATGTTTGTCCTTGATGAAGCTGATGAGATGCTTTCTCGTGGTTTCAAGGATCAGGTATTTGTTTTTTGTATCTGTTTCTCTAATTCTCTAATGCTGTGTTCTCTAAAGCATGTGAATGACTGATTTGCTTAATAATTGAATAAACGAAAAACGGTTTCCACTTCTATGGATATCAAAATTGACTTTCGTACTTCTGACTGCATGTACCTTTCAACACCAGTAATTGTACCTTTTTTTAGGTAACAGCCTAAAGACATGCTTCTGATGGCTAATCGTTTCAACTCAGTTGTATAAAAAATATTTCTTATGATCATCTAATACCATTCTAAAAGTTGTCATTATTTTTCTTGACTAACCAAAGTCACTGACCCATGGTGTGGTATCCTGTCTTTTGTTAAATGCAGATTTATGACATCTTCCAGCTTCTCCCAGCAAAGATTCAGGTTGGAGTCTTCTCTGCTACCATGCCCCCAGAGGCTCTTGAGATTACCCGCAAGTTCATGAACAAACCTGTGAGAATCCTTGTGAAGAGAGATGAGCTCACCCTTGAGGGTATCAAGCAGTTCTATGTAAATGTGGAGAAGGAAGACTGGAAGCTTGACACACTATGTGACCTGTACGAGACCCTGGCCATCACCCAGAGCGTTATCTTTGTCAACACCCGCCGCAAGGTGGACTGGCTCACTGACAAGATGAGGAGCAGGGACCATACTGTTTCTGCCACTCACGGAGACATGGACCAGAACACTAGGGACATCATCATGAGGGAGTTCAGGTCTGGTTCATCCCGTGTGCTCATCACCACCGACCTGCTTGCCCGTGGTATTGATGTGCAGCAGGTGTCCCTGGTCATCAACTATGATCTCCCCACCCAGCCAGAGAACTACCTGCATCGCATTGGTCGTAGTGGTCGTTTCGGTAGGAAGGGTGTGGCCATCAACTTTGTGACCCGTGATGATGAGCGGATGCTGTTTGACATCCAGAGGTTCTACAACGTGGTGATTGAGGAGCTGCCGGCCAACGTTGCTGACCTTCTGTGATCAAATTGAAGAAAAACAAAATAGAACAAAAAAAGGGGTAAGGGGACCTGATAAGGCTTGTTTTTGTTGAAAAATATCACATGTGGGGGGTAGTGACATGGTTGGTGCGGTTTCTATGTTAAGTCTTGGTCGTGGACAATTTGTGATTTTTCTTTATGCCATGTTTTGGGAATTTTTGTAGCTGCCTAGGCCTGTGGTATGTGCTGCTGTGGGGGTCCATTAGTATGGGAGAGACGCCGCTGGTGCTGGAGTCTTTTTCTGTCTTTAGTATTTTGTTTAAAACTATGTATGACCGAATGATGGTATTTATTTGTGTCATCCTTGACTCTTATATTCTGCTGCAACCGCTTGTATCCTGCCATCAGCACTTGTTTCTGTTATTCTATCTTAGTAAAACATGTTTACTCTTGTTGTGCTTGTCTGGTGATGCCCAATGATCGTTATAGAAGTTACCTATGGTGTTAGAGCTTATCTGGTAATGCTCTCTGTTGCCTGCCCAGGTCTTGGTAGAGACCATGGTTTTTAAAGCATTAAGGCGAGGCGAGCCACTCCCGCCTTATCGTCTAGGCGAGCTAAGGCGGCTTCAAAGGCGAAGCGAGCTACCACCGCCTTGTCGCCTAGGTGATGCCTATGGCGAGGCGAGCTACCACCGCCTTGTCTCTTAGGCGACGCCTTAAGGATGCCTTAATAACACTGGTAGAGACAAGGATGCCTTAATAACACTGGTAGAGACGGTGTTAGAGACGGTGTGATGTAGTTTATCAATGGTCAAGGCCTGGGCCTTTCTGTAATTCTGGTAATGCTCTAATATATACTCCGATATGAAGCTCGCTCGATTGCAAGATTTGGTTGTAGGGCACACTGACGGCATGGCATGTAAAGGCAGCATTTACCCGTGTACCACAACAAGGCTGATTCCTGATGTTTGCACTTGGCTTCCAATTTCTTGTACTCTTGCAACATTTTTTCATTAAGCTTGTCAAGAGATATGTTAGTCTGAGACAACTCGAAGTTGCGCCTCCGCAGCTTTCTTTTCCTTCAGCAAAATAGTTCTACTTGTGAGTTACCACGCGCCTACCAAGTAGCATAGACGCATTTGACAGCCAGAGACCAAAGTGGTTAGAAAATGAGAAAGGTCCCCAGGTCTCTGTTCAAAAGTAAAACCCTCGTGCTAAAAAGACATTGTTGGGCCGCGAAGCATTGTAGAGACGGCAGGCCAGGAAGGCCTGGCCCAATCAAAGGCTCTGCCTGCTCACTCCTGGGCCGCCGTACGCCGAGGCATGGGCCGAGCCACAAGGGAAGGGCGCAACATTTTGCATTTTCGCCGACATGCATTTCTCTTTCGATCGCGGATGTATCTCCTCTAATTTTTTTTGACGGATGATGCATCTTCTCAATTTTTCATCTACCTATCTATCTATTTGTTTATTTACTTCGGCATGCATGAATTTGTTTTATTTTGCCAGCATGAGAAAGACAAGAGTACAATTGTCTCCATCTTCTTGTTTCGCCCAGCTGGTAATTTTCTTTTGGCCCTAAAGCGCTACATGATTCTTTCGTTGGATCGACCGCCAAGATCATGGCGGTCGTGAACTCCAGATGCGTCCATCTCTGACCCAGTCACTGGATATACACCTGCAGGCTGCAGCTAGCTATAACGAAGGAGCTGGCCAATCGTGCCGTGCTGTGGCGCGCATCTGCAGCTAGCTAGCAGTTCATGTGTGATATCGCTACAGGCAGCCAGAGGCCAGCAGCAGAGCCAGGGTCAGGTTTGGCCGCCGGCCGGCCGATCATCGGAGCATATTCCAGTCTGACCTCCGCTTGCCCATCGCATGCATTGGGGGTAGTGCCGTCCCTGTCGCGCATGCCGAGCCATTATCCATCTGATCTACTCCCATTGATCCGTCTCGTGTACGCTTTCCTACCCTAGCTATTTGTCATCGTCAGGCTCATATCGAATTGGGAATCTTTACACCTGTGGCACCGCCGGTCTTCGATGTCGTGTCGGCGTCGGACGGCAGGGATTTCCCTGCACGTACACGTGCATCCAGATGTCCCACTGTATGCCTCACCCCATCACGTTTATCGGTTGGTCTCCAGATGTTTCATGGCTAGGGTAAGGCCAGGGTAGGCACAGAATTTTGACTGCTGTCTTCCCCTTCGTCACCTCACCACTTGTCGTCTCTGATCCTCCCGATCGATCCTTGTCGATCCCAACTTTCTCCTCTGTCTTTCATTCCATATTTCCATGCGATCGTTGCCAGTTCACTCGGTACACTACCATTCAAGCGAAAGCTACATCGATCGTGGCTTTTCAAAAAAAAAAAACGTAGTTCAAGATAACCTGCCCTGACATGACAAGGAAACAAAGTTCGACGGAGAATCTCTGGCCGAACTCATACATCAAGTTTCCAGGACACGTTTACATGATCTCTGTAAAGGACAGTAGTACCAACGCTGCAAGCCTGTGTGACCGTGATTAGGATATTTTCTATAGCATTTAATATTAATGTTACATAGAAATATTGCTAATTAGAGACATAACATTAAAGAGAAGACAGAGCATATAGATATCGTTTCCTGCAAAATAAAAAAACAAAGAAAAAACAAAACTGGCATCGAATCCGTTAAGGAGGATGTCACATATATGAAGACAGGATGAGAGTGGGAGGAAGAGGATTGGAAGAGGAGAGAGGAGAAAGATTGATCGGATGAGTTGAAGTCTATAGCCACAATTAGATAATGTGCATTTTGACTTTTGAGTTAAATGTGGTGGTGTCAATTGCCATATATCATATGAACACTAATAGTATAATATGTAGTTTTCTCAATAGGACTGCTCTAAGGTACAAGTAGTGGCGATACTCAACCAACATCAATTACATACTGCTACCTCACTTTCAAATTATAGGTCGTTTTGGTTTTTCTAGATTTATCATCTTTGTTTCACTCACCCCTATGAACACACGTACGCTAACCCTACCCATATTAGCACCTTCGAAAGACTGAGCACTCGGCAGATCTAGAGATTCGCAGACGGCTACCCATATGAGCACCTTCGAAGGACTGAGCAAAACGCATAACGCCGATAAATCCTGGAAAATCTAAGGAAAAGGTGCGAGCACCAGGATTTGAACCCTGGTGGGTAGCGTCCCACTGGACTGTCTTACCATTGGACTACAAGCTAATTCATTGTTTATCATCTTTGTTATGCACCTAGATAAACGCTATGTCTAGATTCATAGCAAGATCTATGAACCTAGAAAAGCCAAAACGGCTTATAACTTAAAACGGAGGAGAAGTACTATTTATGTATATGAACCATATATAGATTGAGTAGCTGAAAGCCGGAAACTAACAGCTAGTAGATGCCTACGCTACGCTATTCTGGAAGAACCTTTGAGTTCATTGGCACCCTGCAGGGATTAGTACAGTAGTTGCTACTACGTCGTTTTGACACTGACACGAGGATGTTAGAATCAAGCAGGGATCCCACTAAAGTCCAATCCAAATCACACGGCCTCTATCACCGATCCCACTGTGTTTGTTTTTTCACATATAGTGCTCCCTGCAAGTCTTTCGTCCATGCACACGGCTGTGTATATAAGTAACTCTATAACGGCGGGAGGATTGGCGCCCTCCCGCGTGCCCTGACACCCTATTTTTTTCTTATTTTTTCCCTTTTCCAAATCAACTGTGTGAGTAACTCTATAACGGCGGGAGGATTGGCGCCCTCCCGCGCGCCTGACACCCTATTTTTTTCTTATTTTTTTCCTTTTCAAATCAACTGTGTGACGACTGTAGTCTGTCGATTCGTTGCATAGTATGTTGATTTTTCTACAACATACTTCTTTATGTTTGTTTTTCCTCACGCGAGCGTCACGTCTGGTGCTACCTCAGTATTATCTTCAAAAGAAATACACGCATCTATACCGGTAAAAAAAAATGTGTCCAACTAGAGTCGGTGCGTCGTCGCCACGTGATTCCAACGTTGCGCTGTCAGACAATTTCTCGGTCCTCGCATGTTACAATTGTGAATTGTTGTCAAATGAAATTGTGGTGCCCGTTATGCGTTAGAGCCGTCGTTGCCTCCCCACGATGTTTAGAACATGATACGAATATTGTGCTCCTCGGCTGTTCGCCCAATCTCTCGCATCACGTGTCAACTCGCCTCCTCTATCCCTTCTCTCGAGCCCCAGTTTGGATCAGAGGTAGTGCCGCTGACTCAGAGGGAGATACCGTGCACCCCGAGCTCACTGTCCTCACTGAAACCTACGATCACTGTTTCTTTCTAAGATGAGTTCGTCGAACCATTCCTACCCCAGATTTCTCTCTCCTCCCTCTTTGTTATTCGTTGGCTAGAAAGCCAACAACGTCACTTCGCGCCGCTCCTGTCCTTAGTTCGCACCGCCTCTGACGTCGTAGTGGTAGAAGGCCTCTTAAGTGCACAGTCTATGTCAACACGACCATGCTCTTCATGGTCAAGAACATCTGCCTTACTATCATCGAGTTTGCTTACGAGCCATGCCAGTATAATACCATCACTATCCATGATCTTTTAAAAAAAAACTCATCTGGCGCAGCGTTAGCGCGCCCCCCTACCTAGTTAGTATATATGCGTCGTCGTCTCCATCTCTGTTCTTTTATCTACCTGTATAGATCGAGTCAAAATTACAATCAGTTGTACTAGAAGTTTACAACCCAACCTGTCCTACAAAATTAGCAGTAAAATTATTGTAAGATCTCGGTCACCTCATTAAATTATGTGGTCTTCGTACACGGAAGCTCTGTTCATAGACTTGTATGGGAAGGGGGAGCAACACCTGTCTTGCATTGCACAGTGCAGGGAACGGCCTACTACCAAATGCATAGTGCGTGAAACCATAGTGCATGAAACCATGCACAGTGGTCGGACATGGCGCGAGGGGGCGTCGAATGGTCGCGCGCTGTGGGCAGCAGCAGGTTGGAGTTGGGCGGTGGCTTAGGAGCATGGAAGCTTCGCAGCAGGATGATGGCTCTCTAGGCGAAAGCCATGCCCGGCATCCGGGTCGACAACGGCGGCGTTTGCGAACGTCGTTCCATCCTTGGGGGCGTTGTTTCGGAGTGCCCATCCATCTTGGCGGTCTCCATGAGTGAAAACTCTGCCCACGGTCTCGTGGGCGTGCGACGACGGCGCTTTATGGCGTCGTTTTCCTTTCTGAAGGCGTCGTTTTGGGATCCCGTGTCGATCTCTTCACCTTGCGTGTGGCTCAATTACGAAGCCGACGATCATCTGGTCACTGGCGGCGGCGGGTTCGTGTCGAAAAGAGGGGATCTTCTTCTATCTCGTCCCTTTATCTGTGCACTCTTTGCTTGTGCGGGAGGCTAAGTGTCGATGCTCGCAGTGGTGTACGGCGACTCGGTGGCTTTGATCGTCTTGCCTGTTGCTCCTAAGTGTCCTGGCGGTGGTCGGTCACGCATAGCGTCAGTCGATTCGGTGTCCGGATTTCTTCCTTGCCGGGGTTTGGGGATGGTGGTGCTTTTGGCGTGTGACCCTGTGGGTGGTGGCTCGTGTTGACGACCCAATCCGACCGGGCAGAGATGTTTGAGGTCCGTATCAACGCCCCAATCCAACCGGACAGAGTGCGGCGGTGTCGACGTCCCAATCTGACTCGTCATTTGGTAGGTTTTTTTCTTAGGTTTCTCTTTATTTTGCCTGATTATGGCCTCCCAAGGACATAGTCTTGTATTTTTTCTGCTATATCAATCAAACGCACACATCATGTGTTGTTCATTAAAAAAAATTATTCTCATGTTTTGGTATGCGACGATGAAATATATGGTTCCATTCGTTCCTATTTGCACTGCGAAAATCATGGTTACATATGTGTACCTTTTGCTACCTCTGTCTACACATCAGTTCATGCAGTATATATGAAACCGTATGGAACGCTTAGCGCAGAGAAATGCTAATATAAGGTTTCTTGTGTGTTCATACCAAACACATGGCTTTAGAGGAAGAGAACACGTACAAAGCAAAAGGCAAAGCTCTAGTGCGGCGTTTGATGCGCAACTATGGAAGAATCACCATCATCCTTTTTTCTTTGTCCCGTACTTCTTTTAACAATGTTATCCCGGTATATCTAACTTTGTCAGCTCTCAAATTAAAGTTCAGTTCAGTTAGCAGTCGATCTTCTACCCCCAAAGAAAAGTGCCGATTTTGCATATGAAATAAAGCAGAAACGACGCATCATGTACCCACACAAAAGTGGCAGCGGGTAGCATGATCGACCTTTCCATGAAAAAAAAGCTAGACCGATTCTCTAACAATTGCACATTGCTATATGCATGATTAAATGGGCTACTTATCGAGGCTGCTTTTGATCTTGCAGAATTGCTTTACAAGTGGTCGTCTATGTACATGTCGAGGGACATCAGAAATTAAACTTGCTCGTTGAGATCGATTCATGTGATGTTACACGACTTATCGCGATCGCGTCCGATCTACTCTCTCTGTCTCTAAATAAGTGGACATATCACTTCTCAGCAAGGAGTCAAACGTTTTTAAGTTTGACTAAAAATATAGAAAATAGTATCCCATTTGTACGTTGAAATAAGTTTATTTGAAAATATACTCAATGCTCAATCTAATCATACTTATTTATACATGATAAATAGTGTTACATTTTTTATAAATTTTAGTCAAATTTAAAAAGTTTGACTCCTCAAAAAGTGAGATGTCCACTTATTTTGGAACGTAGGGAGTAGCTAGGACCAGGACCCCAAAACTCATAATAATAGCCATTTAAATGCCAGTAGGACCTAATTTTGCCATTAGCTAAATTACCATGGCCGTCAACTTCAATCTAACAGTGATCTCTCAATCAGTGTCCGACGATTATAAAAGCCTCGGAAATTAAAGTCTTCTGATCATATATATGCGAATTATTAATTAAAAGGCGATGGGGGGTTCGTCCTATACACGCACGATTTGTTTATGGCCTTTTCCAGCGACGTAATAGTGGGTTTTGTCGGTTGCTCCAAGCTATTCCAACACGAACCGCACTTGCACACGTCGCCCTCGATCTCTTTAATTTTTCCCTCTCCCCGGCCCTTTCTCGTACGCAAATGCACGCACAACATGAAAACAGCCAGTAGGACTTGCGTCACATCTTTGTCAGACTTCCACCACCGCCGAGAGCCTTTTGATCTGCTCCCAATGCAAGCACAAATCGGGTAGCTGATTTATGCTCTCCATTATGTCCTTTTGATTCATGAACACGTACGGCTAGGCTATTAGCTAATCGCGGCAATGGTAAGTTACTCGATCTGCATTGACCGCAAGTCCGAGTCAAGTTTAAAAATAGACTGTGACCAAAATTATAATGAGGATGGTCTTATGACAAATAAAAGATGTGCGCTGACTCATCAGTGGAATGTTTGATTGGTTCAGTACGTAGTTATGTAGTATCTCGTCCATATATGGTGGCGAGCCGTCTCTGTCGATATTCCATATGATGAACACACTGGTTGTGCTCGAATCAACGACCTTAAGTTGGATAAGTTGCCTGGCTATGGCTAATTGTGCCTGTTTCAATAGTATTATGTAAGGAAGAAAAAAATAGAATAATGCAGAACGAGCTCACTGTGCCGAAAAACAGCTGAACTGACTTCTTGAAGAAGAACATGCACTGAGTGATTCTGGTGATCGTGTTCACCAGTCGCCTCCGATCTGCATTAGTGGTGTCTGCTGCACCCCCACCCAGCAGAATTGATTACAATGGTCCATGTCACCAATTCAGCATATGATGCATATGTGTCTCAGTGCTTGTGTGCGCGCGTGTGCACTCATGGTCGAATTTGCGCAAATTTAGTCGCAGCATGGCAAAATATCCGCCCCAAAATTAATTTGTTTTAGTATTATTCTAAGTCAATTTTTTATTTTCACCAAATTTATTAAAAAGTCTAAAAGATGCCACGCTAGTTTCAACAGTAGATCTTCAAATATATTTTTTGTAGTACATTTATTTGACATTACATATTAATATATTTTTCTATAAACTAGAGTTTGGAATGGATAGAGTAGCCGCATGACGTTAGTGTTCAGCGATGCTGACTTGAAAACAAATATACTTTATGTATGCTCACATACTTAACGTATATACCACCACAGATACTACATGTACATACTCTTGGTTGGGTCAGATGTACATGTAGTATGTGATGATACTAGACCATCTGTGGTGGTATATACGTTAAGTATGTGAGCATACATAGAGTATGTGGACATACTAATTTTTATATATTAGTAATAAGGTACAATCAAAATAAATTAAAAACTAGGGATGCTTTTGAAAATTTTCATGAATATCCCTTTGGATCATCATAGGTTTAGTACGTGGACATACTCAAAGTGATAGAATAGTATGTACACATACGTATGGTGGTATTCTGATGGTGAGAGTAGCTACACGTGCGTGTAGATAAAACGCGTGCTCAAGTTATATTTAAAAAATATATACTGATCAGTTGTCCATATAATACATGTGTACATGTTTATCCTTACAGACGAATAATGCGCGTATACACACGCTTCTTAGGGCCCCTTTTGTGCCCCCGAGACACCGAGACGTGTGTCATCGAGCACCCAGCTTATTTATTCCAACCAAATAGCTGCAAGCGCATGCACGCAACAATACGGCAGTAGGTAACCTTCTTCACATTTTTCTTGACTTGTGTTGTCTTTAGCGCACGTCCATTACCTTATAGATGCCGAAAATAGGAAGCATCGGCACCATGCATCCGAAAATAATGAAGAAATTCACTAAAAAAAGGAAGCAAATGGAGAAATTCTTACATATGCTCGCGTTATATCGCCTTTTGAAATTTGGCGACGAGAGTTTCTCTGGCAAACCAGCGCACGCACACCAACAGTCGGTTCTGATCAGTTGCATGATCAGTACAGCACTTTTCCTATCACACCTGTATTATTTCAAAAGGATTGTTCAAAGAGTCTTTTGTAGGAAAAGGGGGGGGGGGGGGGGGGGGGGGGGGGGGGGGTTGTATTCTTCAAAAGAGAGCCAAAGAGATGGTCCACCCGTAGCTTAGCTAAACTGCTGTCCACGTGCTTGGCCATTGTATATCTATTTTGATATATGATAGTACACTACCTGATTGCATCTTTTGAAAACCGGTGGCATTAGCAGAGATAGCAGTTAGATTCGATGGCTTTATTCCTGGGACGGCGGTTGGCGACATGGATGCCGAGTCGAACCCCGTTGCACGCCAGGCATACGTGTCACCGACTCACCGACTATATGCTCCCTCTTTTGTCACTCTATGCATGTCTCATCTCGCTGACACTGCATGATGCCCCAGCTGACATGGCATGCATTCTCGAGCTGAGCGACAGGATGGATGGCTCACCCGACCTACACGGTTCCCGAGCAATTAATAACTAACATGCATGGTCGGTGGAGTGGTCGTCATGCATCTTCGCTTAACCACCTGCCATGCATGCTTTAACGACACTGCTACCTGAATTTAGCTGGGTTTGCACTGTTCACTTGGCATTCAGAATGAACCATCGATCGATCGACACGATCGTGACTTTCTTGTGTGCTGTCTTTTCTCTGGTTGGTCTACTCTCCATACTACTGTAGCGTTCTTGGTTGTGTCGTCCATAGAGTTCTAAGTATACCGTGTACGGAGTAAAGCACAGTAGCAAATCCCGCGCGAAAGAGATGTCACGCATAGTACTGTTCGTACGTTCTCGACAAAGATTATGCATGTCGTATATATATATGCCCGTCATCGAATTATTTGAAAGTATACGAACTTTCAGATAATTTGACAGAACGAAAAGCATGCATATGTAAAGGAAGTATAGGACACATATCACATATGGTCTCAAATTCTCAATGCTATATGAAATCAGTCGCGCGGGGCGCACGTACCGATACGGCTAGTTAGCTAGGGAGCCGGTGGGCGAAGACAGCATAATGCGGTGCCGTCAAATCGACCGATCGATCAATAATCCTCACGAAAATATTTTTTGTTGGATACGATGTCGCGCGCTCCGGATGACATGAACGATCGATAATGCGCATCTATCCATCGCAACATCGTAAACGTACGTGGCCTGCATTTTATTTAATTTGATGCATGCACACTTAGCTTGTCGTACGTCCTTTGCATTATTGGATTCGTAAAACATGATGATTTTTTTTCAAAAAAGAAATAAAAAAATTCGTAAAGCTAGCATAACCGTAACACGTACATGCATGTGCAAGCGTGTCGACACTCACGCACACTGCGGCTTTAATTTGTCCGCCCGGGCGTGATCGATCGACGGATCATCTGCCGGTCTGGGCCGGCGACTGATCGATCATGGACCGCGCTAGCGACGACGACGACGCACACGGCACACATACGTACGTGTGCGTGCAGTGCATAATCACATCGATGATCGATCCGTCGTGTCGTCTCGATCTGCCAGGAACAACGTCCGTCCTGTTCGTTTTGCATGCACTGTGCACTCGAAAAATTATGAATTGGCTAGTTGTGTTGCATGCACTGCATGCATCAGCATTTTCATCTGCTTTACCGTGAAAGATGAGATGTGTCGTGTGTGGAACTGTCGATCTTCACTGGCTTGTGGTACTCCTAGTTCACCGTTTGGTTTGATGTGACTAGCCGGCAACTGCAAGCTAGCCAACCGAACCCAGTTCGCGCGTATGGTAGGACGAACTTAGCATCGAGATATGCAAGATATGGTAGGATCGTTTCTTTATTTGCCATGTAGAATCGGAGGTTTAGAATCATATGATTCCATTATATATATTTATTGTACTAACTAAGATACATGGAAGTCTATGAATTAGGTAAATTTAAATAAATTTCATAAAATCGAATGCATTTTTCTAAAAAAATTATAGGACCCAGGATATCACTTTTTCTAAAAAACAAAGTATAAACAAAATGCTCACTTACATGCATGTACACACATCTATGTCACGTCGGATTGCGTTCTTTCGGGTCAAAATGTTTGACTCATGACCGGTTCGAGCCGATCATCAAGTCAAACTTTTTTGTCCGTATCTGATCTGTTACATTGCCAGGCCAAACCCACGTTTTTTTATCTTTGGGTTGGGTCTGATATTTTAGGTATCAAGTAAAAAAATATTTAGCCTATGCCTGACCCGTTACATGGCCTGGTCAGGCTAGGTTCATATTAGGTCATATCAAACCCACATTTTGTGTGTAATCTTTGGGTTGGATTGTACTTTTTTTTTTAGATTTCAAGTAAAAAATTTTTTGGATTAGACCACAGTGAATCATGAATGGATTGGTAGAATCAAGCAGCAAAGCAAGCAAGCCTCGTCACAACCAGCCGCACAGGAGAAGGTGGTGGCCTGAGCTCGATCTATTCATGTGCACGTGCACGGCGTGCCGGCCGATCGAGTATATTAATCTATATCTCTCTATACTGTGCAATTTTATTATATGTAGATGCAACATTGTGCCAATTTGGTGCTGGTTTTCTTTATCGATAGTCCGAGAAGAATCTAGGGCCCGTTGTGTGCTCCGTTGATTTTACTGGTGCTTCGCGATTCTTCTAAATATGCTATCACGATTCGCACGATGAATGATTGTAGGTTAAAGCTTCATACTATAGTGGCACTGCTTGATGAACCTTTTCCTTCAAACAAGTTGGTTTACTATAGCAGCAAATATTATATCCAAATTTCTAAGCATCCTCGGTTTATAACTTTATATAAGACTTGACCGATGAATTTATATGATATTTGGGGCAATTTACGTCCATTATAGTGTTCGTGTTTTCTTTTGCATTATAAAAAATGACTTAGCCCGTGTTTAGTTCCCACCCAAAATTTTTTCACCCATCACATCAAAGGAAAATCTTAGATGCACGAAGTATTAAATGTAGACGAAAAAAGTGAAAAGTTATATGGATAGGTTGTAAATCACGAGACGAATCTAATGGGCCTACTTAATCTAGGATTTGCAACAGCAATGCTACGGTAACCATATGCTAATTATGGATTAATTACCCTCTAACTACCATCGTTAGATTCGTCTCGAGATTTCCACCATATCCATATAACTTTTCACCTTTTTTGTTTACATTTACTACTTCTAAATCGGTAAAATCAAAACCCGAAATCTTTTCACGAAAAGATTTCTGAACTAAACAAGGCTTTAGCTTACATTGTTTGAAATTTGTTTGCTACCGTGGTGCGGCACTATCCATGGATAGCACCGTACACTACTCCCTTCTGGCCTTCTGCGGAAAATGTCAGGTTGTTAGGGCATCTCCAGCAATATAGCTGGCACTGACGATTTGGCCGGGGACAAAAAAACGGCACAGCAACTTTCGATACCACCCGTGCGTGTGAGAGGGAAGTTTCTCGGGCGCTGAGCGAGCTAGCGCGGACCTCCGCGCTAGCGAGTCCTGTTCTGCACTGTTTGCTGATTAAAAAAAATATCCTAGCTACCCAAATCGCCACCTGTTGGAAACGGCCTTATATCTGAACCACTTTTTCACTTTGTTTCTTCAAATTGGCATACATTATTTATATACGATCTACTCGAACATATAACATCTAGGGATTCTCGGGTGAGGAACCTATATTGGAGCTATTTTGGATTCAGATATCGATGAATTCAATTTTGGATTTTGTCTTGATATTTCTGATTTGATTCAATACATTAATGTGATAATCTTTTTAAAATATAATAGAAGGAACCTACTTTTTTCAAAAAAAAATATTTACTTTGAGTTAACATTTTTGGTCATCGGACGCGAATGAATCTGGCTAGTAATAAACTAATCTGAACGGCTGCCGGGGCCGTGCGATCCAATCCAAGTGGCACCTGATGGACTGACAATAATTTTGTACGTACGCATACGTCGTCGTTAGAATTAAATGCCCGCTTGCGTTGCGTCTGCGTGCTGCGTTGTGTGTGCCTGCTTGGTTCAAATGTTGCTGTGTGTGGCCGGAGTTGAGTGCAAAATGACGTAGCTGCCGACCTGGTGTGCATGTCGCACACATGTAGGCTGGTCACCGCGTACGTGGTGCGCCCAGGCCAGGCACGGCAGGAGGGCTACTACTGCTCGATCGATCCATCTCGCTCTGCTAGCTCTTTCTTCTCAATAGTACGCACGCATGCAAAGCTAGCTCAAGTTTGCTACCGCAACGGAAAAAAATTAATAAAATGCCGCTTCAACTTTCTGGGCTTCCCTTTTTACCGTGCAGCTAGCAGCGTGGACTCGTACGTGTCGCGTCGTGGTAGGCCTACAGCTGCTGTGTCGTCTTAAGCCCTAATTACTGGTGCTTAAGTGCGTGTTGAAAGGTACGTACGGGAAGTTACACTTTAGAAAAAGGTGGTGACGAGGATTCGTTTTTTTTTTGTTTTCAACTCCCTTGATTGGGTGATCATCACTGATCAATGAACAAGTAGTGTATGCACACGGAACTGAAAAGGGTTCGACTCGTTTGGTTTATAACCCAGCGGATTAAGGACGTGACGCTGGTGTACGTTACGTAGTAGATAACTGAACAGAGGCAAAGCAGCGTGAGCGAGCGATGAGAGAGATTATGATGAGGTCAGATCTGGATGATCGAGATAAGTGCGTGGGATGGATGCAGTGGCACGGGATCAGAGCTGCCACGACGTGTGTGTGCAAGACATGGGATGGGCTGCAAGAGAAGCAGGATCGATCGACGACGAGAAGAATCCTCCTCGGCGACGCCTCCGCCTCCCGGTCCGAGCCGCTTTTGGCGTGGCCCGGCCCGGCCCCTTTTTCAAAGCATCCATCTCCTCTTCGCCGGGAGGGATTCAGGCTCCATAAATACCCCCCGCCTCGCGGCCTCGCATCGCTCTGTCATCACCACCACCCGCCCCCACCGTCTCCGATCGATCGGTTGCCACTACACCTAGTACTAGTAGTAGTAGGCTGGGCAGTAGCTTTCCCTTTGTTGGATCCCGCTCCGTGTCGCAACCGCCTTCCCCACCAGCACCGGCCACCGCTCCTCCTCCTCTACTCCGGCTGAATCCCATCCTGCGGTTACTACCCCTCCTCCTCCTGCCGCCTTGAATTGGCTTCTGTCCTGTCCTGGCCTGCCTGGATCCTTCCGCCCAGCCCAGAGCTAGCG
The DNA here is from genome assembly GCA_015476505.1 of Urochloa ruziziensis. Classification (NCBI taxonomy): domain Eukaryota; kingdom Viridiplantae; phylum Streptophyta; class Magnoliopsida; order Poales; family Poaceae; genus Urochloa; species Urochloa ruziziensis. The sequence continues at coordinate 21,567,836 of CM027126.1, forward strand.
GCAATCCCCCACCGCTTTACCGTAGTCCGCACCCACCGCGCCGCCCGCGCGCGCCACGCCAAGAGTGCTCGCCCCCTTGCAGCCTCACCTCACCTCGTGCCGTGCGCCCGTGCCTTCTTCATCCCCTGCCGCCCCCGCGTGCTGCTGTCTGGTCCCGACACCACAGGGGGCATTCTGAATCCCCCCTGCCGAGGAGTCGAGGACACCCACGCCACGCCACGCCACGCGCATATCCATCCACCACCGCTCTGCTCTACTGCTCTGCTGCTGCAAGGAGCAGAGGAGACCACACCAGGGATGATGGGGGACAACGCGCCGCCGCCGCCGCCTCCGAGCGGCAACGGCAAGGCCGAGAAGAGCTACTTCGACGTGCTGGGGATCTGCTGCCCCTCCGAGGTCCCGCTCGTCGAGAAGCTCCTCGCCCCGCTCCCGGGGGTCCGCAAGGTCACCGTAATCGTCCCCTCCCGCACCGTCATCGTCGTCCACGACGCCGGCGCCACTTCCCCGGCGCAGATAGGTACGTACGGATTACCAATTCGACCGTACCCCCATCCTCCGCCCTCCTCCCGCTGTCGCATCGCAATTCCTCACCGGCCCCGTTGCTTATTATCTCGAATTCGTCCTCTTATTGCTGGGGTTGGGGAATTCCTCCTCCCCGTTCCTTCCGGTGTGGGAGGGATCGGCCAAGGAAGGAAGAAATAATATAATGCTGGCTGGATCATCGATCGTGTACTGAGTATTGACGAATTCCACTGCATGAAGACGGCGACTAGAATAGGACCCTCCCTGACCGGAGTCACCGCTCAACCACTACCCCGGCGGCGACGAAATCTCCGGATAGCAACATGAGGTCTTTGATTGGCGCCGTCGCGGACCCGCGACCCCAGCACGCAATCCTCCGTCCTTCCCGGCGGTATACCGTCCCTTGTTTCTTTCCTAAAAAAGGACTATTGCCTCACGCCGCCCTGCACCCCCCAAGAAACGAATCACGCAAAGTTCGTTTCTTACTACGTTCTTCATCTTTCTTTCTTCCTCGTCAAGGAGGAACAAAACAAGTTTCTGAACGAATTATCTGCGATTTTTATTTAAAAAAAACAATCATCTACGGTAGATTTTGATGCACCGATCAATCGAATGTGCTTTTTTTTTGGCCGTTTGATTTTGGGGACCACTACTTGGCTCTGAATTTTGGTGGCTGCCTCATCAGTCATCATGCTTGCCGTCTGCGTCACCGTACCGCGCGATTTCCAGTCCTTTTCGACTTCGATAGCTGATCATTGATCACATGAAAGCCCTGCCTGCATCTGTACAACAAGTTTGGTGCTGACCCTCCCATCGAGTACACACATATCCAATCCTAGTAATTTGACCCGAGTCACATGAGGTCTGGTGTGTCTGCCTCTCCGCATGGAGACCACACTTGGACTCTAGACACTGTAGGCTGCATGTGCCCTTTTTTTGCAGGGGAAATTCGTGTCCAATTTTCACTGTGATTCTAATAATCATTCCTTCACAAATTTTCTATAAGCCGTCTCACACAAGAATTCATGTATCATGAACCTGTCAACTTTACCTGCATTTCTCACGCGCAGTCATCACGCTTATAATATGAGCAGCCGTGTGAACCTTGCTTCATTTCATATTTTTGGTGTTTTCTTTTCAGTCAAGGTGCTGAACCAGGCCAAGCTTGACGCGTCTGTTCGAGCTTACGGCACCGGCACGGAGAAGAAAACCAACAAATGGCCGAGCCCGTACGTTAGCCTCTGTGGATTTTTTCTGCTCGTATCGCTGTTCGAGCACTTCTGGCGTCCCCTGAGATGGTTTGCACTGGGGGCGGTGGCTGTCGGCGTGCTACCCATCCTTCAGAGAAGCTATGCAGCTGCCCGGAGGCTCACCCTCGATGTCAACATACTCATGCTGATTGCAGGTAAAGGACTAACTGCATGCCTCTGGTTCACAGGGATGATGCCTCCTTTCACTGAATTAATTGGTCTTTGTTTGGGGATAAAATAAATATATATCGCTAGATTCAAAAGCACCTAGTTATATCGAAAGTAATAGTTAAATCTGAGCTGAGAATTATTCTTCTATATAAAAATGAAGTACAATGATGCTGAGCCTAGTAAAATAGCTCAGTTTTGTCATGTTGCTCATATAAACCTTGGCAGATGATGCCCGCACTTTGGGCTCAATAATGCTGCCACTAACATATCTGTCCACGTGACAGGTGAGTTGTAAAAAAAAAAGGAGATGTGCAAATTGTTTTGCCAGGACCAATATGATGTCTGCTTAGTGGGGAAAGTAGAACCGGCACCCAAAAAAGTTTATGTCTCACTTGCCCAATCTTTTCCCTTCACATTAGGTTCTGGAGGGACCTCCACTTTCCACTACAACCGCATTAAAGGGATACCGTTGCTAATGCATATGCTAAATGAACAGAACAATGCTTTTCTTCAGTATGGTGATGTGACCTTAATAGGGAATTGTATTCCTTTCGGAAGAAGCAACGTATCGTTTGAATCATACTTTCTATAGATTTTGTTTTAGTGTCAAGATAGCTCTATCCCAATATATACATATGAACTTGTGAAGGAATCTGCACAACAGCCTGCAGTCTTTATGCATAGTCATCACCACATTTCCTTGTTGGCACTACCCTCTCACCTAGTATGGTCCATGCTATCTTGTCATCACATAGGCTTGTTCCTTGTTATTGCATTTACGACACTTATTTTTGGGTTCTGCCATGACATGAGTGCCTGGAATGCATTTATAACAATTATTTTTGGGTTTTGACATGGCATCAATGCCTTTTATTTTGGTAGATGGATGGCATGCTAAATAATTGAAGAGTTTCACATGTCTTATTTGCTCTTTTTACAGTTTCTGGGGCAATAGCTATGAAGGACTACTCTGAAGCTGGGTTCATTGTTTTCCTATTCACTACAGCTGAATGGCTTGAGACCAGGGCGAGCCACAAGGTTTTTCCATCTCTTTCAGCAGTTTATTTTGCTTAAGAAGTAGTAGTAGATGCAGGATTACAGAGGCCACACAGGAACCACTAAACAGAGAAGGATCTAATTCTTCTTGACGTGTCAAATTTGTAAGCACATCTCGAATTGATGTGACATCGCGTGGTTGTTTGATTTGGATGCGCACTATCCGTCTATCCCTACTGATGGACCATAAACAGTTTTTGGTCTGCCATTTGGATCTTGGCTTTGGGCCAGAGTCAGGTCCACATTAGTGACTGTGCCACCATTTAGCATACTGCTGAGAGCATGGTGTTGATGCCCACCTGAAAACTCTGGAAGTCTCAAGTGAAATAAATGAACTTTATATCTAGTGGACTCAGACATGCATATACACTCATACATATGTGTAATCAGAGTAGAAAACCTAATAAGCAACAACCAAAAGAGATTGGTATGCCGTTAAAAAAAATAGTAGTTGCATATACACTCATACATTTTGTAAATATGTCTTATATAGGCACTAGTTGTGTTTGTTTTCTCAGAAAAAAAAACTAATTAAACGCTCGTTTGATATGTAGGCGACTGCCGGGATGTCATCGCTAATGAGCATGACACCACAAAAGGCTGTTCTAGCTGAGACTGGGCAAGTGGTTGCGGCTCAGGATGTCAAGGTCAATACAGTAATAGCTGTCAAAGCTGGGGAAATCATCCCAATTGATGGTGTTGTTGTCGATGGACGGAGTGAGGTTGATGAGAGTACCCTCACTGGGGAGTCCTTCCCAGTGGCAAAGCAGCCAGAGTCCCAGGTCTGGGCTGGCACACTCAACATAGATGGTAATACATATCAATGCTTGAATTGACTTGTGTTAAATGACTAAAATAAGGTACTGATCTTTTGGTGATTCTGTATTGTTATGTGTCAGGTTATATTGCTGTGAGGACAACTGCTATGGCTGACAACTCTGCTGTGGCTAAAATGGCAAGGCTAGTTGAAGAAGCACAAAACAGTCGATCCAATACACAGAGGCTGATTGATACATGTGCCAAGTACTACACACCTGGTAAGCTATATGTGAGCTAATCTTGCTACTTATTTCCCTTTTGAGATACCTACTGAAAATAATTACTAGAAAAGTAATAACAAATTGGATCAGATAATTTTTTTTCTTACTGTTATCTTGAACTGCACCTGCAGCTGTTGTTGTCATGGCTGCGGGAGTAGCAGTGATCCCTGTGATGATCAGAGCACACAACCTCAAACATTGGTTTCAGTTGGCCCTTGTCCTTCTAGTGAGTGCTTGCCCATGCGCTCTAGTGCTGTCGACGCCAATTGCCACTTTCTGTGGTCTACTGACGGCGGCAAGGACAGGGCTCCTGATCAAAGGAGGGGATGTCCTTGAATCCTTGGCGAAGATCAAAATAGCTGCTTTTGATAAGACTGGTACAATTACTAGAGGAGAGTTCTGTGTCGAGGAATTTCAGGCAGTTGGTGGACGTGTCTCTATACAACAACTTCTTTACTGGTGAGTCTTGCATCCTTTGTAAATTGCGTATTGCACTAGGTTTGTTTGGGTGTGCCGATGTACTAAGTTCCATGGCTACTGCAGGGTTTCAAGCATTGAAAGCAGATCGAGCCACCCAATGGCATCTGTGCTTGTTGACTATGCTCAATCAAAATCAGTGGAACCAAAATCGGATAATGTTACTGAGTTCCAAATCTATCCTGGAGAGGGAATTTATGGTGAAATTGATGGGGAAGGAGTTTATATTGGGAACAAAAGAATTTTGTCAAGGGCGTCATGTGAAACAGGTTGGCAAACGCATGAACTCTGTATTTCCTTGCTGCCACCAAACTTCCTGTTAAATAAGCCATGCATGAATGGAGGTGCTTCCACAGTACATAGAAAGGTTTTTGTTTCAGGAATATTAATTAACAACTGTCACTTCCGAAAGACGTCTGTATTTGTCCTTAACCCATTTTGTTGTCTGACTAAAACCTGATTGCATTAGTTATTTTACTAAAAGGATTTTTTTATCGTCTAAAATCAAATATTTGTACTAAATCATATGCCCCTTTGTTTGCTTTAGTTCCCGACAAGAAAGACATGAAAGGAGTCACTGTTGGATATGTGGCCTGCAAAAATGAATTGATTGGAGTATTTACTCTGTCGGATTCCTGTCGAACTGGATCAGCTGAAGCTATCAAGGAACTGAGATCACTGGGTATCAAGTCAGTAATGCTTACTGGGGATAGTTCTGCAGCGGCTGCATATGCACAGGAACAGGTAAAGACATGCTAGTCCTGTGATATTACACATTTTCCTCATTCTTAGAGGCTCTGATCACTTTTAGTTTTGCTGCTCCTGTCTTCTGCCAGCTTGGGAACATCCTAGACGAGGTTCATTCTGAACTTCTCCCAGAGGACAAAGTGAGAATTGTTGATGAACTCAAGGCAGAACATGGCCCTACGCTGATGATTGGTGATGGCATGAATGATGCCCCAGCATTGGCTAAGGCTGATGTTGGAGTCTCCATGGGTGTATCTGGTTCAGCTGTTGCAATGGAGACTAGTCACATTACGCTGATGTCGAATGATATCCGCAGGATTCCAAAGGCTGTCCAGCTGGCACGGAGGACGCACCGGACTATCATTGTGAACATCTTCTTCTCAGTGATTACTAAGCTTGCAATTGTTGGACTTGCAATCGCTGGACATCCACTGATTTGGGCAGCCGTCCTGGCAGATGTTGGCACATGCTTGCTGGTGATCATGTACAGCATGTTGTTATTGAGATCCAAGGGCGGCCGTAACGCGAAGAAATGCTGTGCCTCTTCACAGCATGGGTCACATGCAAAGAAACATTGTGTTTCCGGCCACCGCTCAGATGGTCCGTGCAAGTCGACAGGCAGTTGCAAAGAACCGTCTTCTGGTAAGCATGGTTGCCATGATCATGGTCATAACCATACCCACTGCAAAGAGCCAAGCAACCAGCAGCATATGGAAAAGCATGCTTGCCATGATCACGGCCACAGCCACAGCCACAGCCACAACCACTGCAAAGAGCCCAGCAACCAGGTGGTTACAGAAAAGCATGCTTGCCATGACCATGAACATACTCATAACCACTGCAAAGAGCCAGGCAACCAGGTGCTTCTTCAGAACCATGGTTGTCATGATCATGGCCATACCCATGACCACTGCCAGGAGCTGATCAGCCCGCTTTTCATCAACAAGTATGATTGTCATGCCAATGAGCATAGCCATTGCAAAGAAGCTAATACTTCGCAACATTCTGACAGCAACAGCACATGCCATGAACACGAGCATAGCCACTGTGAAGAACACAACCATTCACATTCTGTAGGTGAGCATGCTTGCCATGAGCATGAGCATAGCCACTGTGAGGAGCACAAACATTCACATTCTACAGTTGAGCAAGCTTGTCACGACCATGATCATGCGCACGAGCATCACTGCCATGCTGAGCAGGCACCTGTACAGATTGCAGATACACATCACTGCCATGAGCATGAGCATGAGCATGACCATGGGGAGATTCAGGAATCAGAAAAGGACTGCCATGCCGAGCTACATCACCACCACAGCCATTGCTGCCATGAGCCACATGGGCAGGAGAAGAAGACTGCGGCTGAGCCAGTTCAAGAATTCTCTATCTCCATCAGTTCACTACCTGATGAGAATCACGAGCAGCATAACCAGGGCAGCAGCCAACACATTGAAGAACACAAGGTGGCAGACTGCACGAACCATCTGAAGGCGAAAGACTGCATTCCACCTCCAGCTGACCGCTCAAGCAGAAACTGTTGCAGCGTGACCAGCAACAAGGGGTGTGGAAGCAAAGGGAAAGACATCTGCTCGAGCTGGCAAGCTGTGTGCACCAGGGAGAGCAGGCGGTGCTGCAGGAGCTACGTGAAGTGCCCCAGAACGAGCAACTGCTGCAGCCACGCCATGCTGAAACTGCCTGAGATTGTGGTAGAGTAGGGTGGCACAAAGTTGCCCTATGAACAGCTAAGGCGACTCAATGGTGTAAGATAGTAGGGTGCCGCTGTGGAGTGTTGGATCTAGCTGTAATCTATGTATAGGTTTGCTGAAGAACATGATGTAGGATTTTGATCAGGCAGGAGTCTGAAAGGGAGGACTCTGCTTGGTTGCATTCCTTGCTCCTCTGTTCGCATCTCCTGTAATGGATGGTTCGAGGGGTTGCAACTGAGACGAGTGTGTTGATGAGGTGCAGTGGGAATTACTAGTTCGGTGTGGTACTTAATCGAGAAATGTTAGAAATCAGTTGGTGTCTGTGCATTCCTTTATCCCCTTCTTAGATCATACTAGATCGGTGGCATAAATGTAGAGCTCCAACGTCTGGAATAAAAACTTGGAAATTTAAAGATCCCTTTATAAGTTCGGAATCTTACTGAAAAGCAATTTAAATTGACCTCGTGATCTATTGAAAGTTTCAACGTGTTAAGTGAAATCTTCAATTATGGGCATGTTTGGTTTAGCGTTGATGCTAGACAAACTAACTTTTTGGCGTGCCCCTGGAATTTGGACTTCTGGTTTGATTCGACGCGGGAGGTTAGTGTGCCAACACGCGCCAAAAAGAATTCTATCGTTATACGCTGGGCGGCTACAAGAATAAAGCTGATTAGGAGTATTTAAGGGCTAAATACTAAAAAAAGATTAACGACTTAAATAATTTGGATTCTAATTGCGTATTAATATTTCTTCCATTAAGTCTACAAAATAAGATGTCGCTTACTATATTTGGATACAAAATAAAATAATCACATGTCATGCTGAGAAAATGAGTGAATTTGGCAAATTTTGGCAACGCTGCAATCCAAACGCTACTTAACCAATATACTTAGTGTTGTCCATGATTTAATCATGATCAAAAATTGTTTGGGCTGAATGGGGGCGGAAGCCAAACAAAGCCATCTTTAATCTTCTCCACCAGCGCCACAGCGTATGCTTAAAAAAAAAAAGGGTGCACCGGCGCTAGGCCCTTGACCGATGCGCCCTGTAGCAGCCACAGCCGCCGGCGTCGGAGGATGAAGAAGATTTTTGTAAGCTGTTCCAGCCGACGTTCACTTTCTTTTACCTAGAGGTTATTTTATTTTAAAATACCATTACTTGAGTTTATTTTAGCCAGTAGAGGCTATTTTTCCTATAATCGGAAGTACAAACATTTCTATAAAATCCATCCTTTTTCCGGGAAACCACTTTCTTGTTCTAAAAAAAGGTCTTCAAATTTTAGAAACGGTAATGCTTTCATCCAGACGTCCGACGCGCGTCGGACGCTGGCATGAGCCGACTTCCCACGAGTTCCTCGCCAACCCACCACAGCTTCACGTTCTTATCCTTTGCTCTGCTCCTTCCGTCCACACACTCTCCTCTCTCTTAAAAAATTTCTCTCTCCCTTACTGCATGTGTGGAGTTCGCACTGCTCGTCGGGAGATATTCGGCGAGCGGTAGGACAGCAGGATTGCTCCCGGCCGGCGGCGAGTGGCGGCGAGCTCGTGCAGGCCGGCGACGAGGTGAGTGGAGTAGGAGCGTCGGTTGGAGAGGACGAGCTCCGAGCAACGATTATGTCGAGCCAGCTCCGGCCGTCTGTGGGAGGAGCAGCTTTGGGGCGGCAGCCATGGCGGTCCAGGGGGAACCATGGACGAGAGCTCTGCTCGATCGGCACCCGCTCGGCGCAAGCCATGCATGGGAGCTCGCCGGCGTCGCAGCCATGGGCGTGGGCCGCTGCTCCCCACGGCCAAAGGCGGAGCTCGCGCGACGGCCTAGGCCGGAGCTCCCCGTCGGCCATGGCCGGAGCGCGGCCGTGGGCCGCCGCTAATCGCGGCTTCCTCTGTGCCGACCGACGGAGGAGCTTCAAGTGGCTTCCATGGCAGGCAACAAATATGTTTTTGTTGCATGTTGCAAGTGTATATTTCGCTTGTTTCATATGTTTGAGAAAAATGTTGCAACTATTCTATATGAATGTTGCAAAAATAGATCTAGATGTTCGATCGATGGTATTTGATGACATTTCTGTACGCATTCTCGATGTTGCAAATATGAACTTTTCATGTTGCAATCACATATTCTTAATGTTGCAAATGCACTTTCTGGATGTTGCAAAAAAAATCTACATGTTTCATGCAACATTACTCGATGTTGCGGCGGGAATTTTATTCATCGGATGATGTTCGATCGATGGTATTCGATGGCATTTCTGGACGCATTTTCGATGTTGCAAATATTGGCTTTTCGTGTTGCAATCGCGCATTCTTAATGTTGCAAATGCACATTTAAGATGTTGCAAAAAACTTTACGTGTTTCATACAACATTACTCGATGTTGCGGCGGAAATTTTCACTGCTACTTCGAGATTTTTACCCCCGTCGGACATCTGGGCGCCGCTACCACAGCCCTTTTAGAAATCTCAGCATGGGCATCCAACAAAGTCTTATCTTGCACAAAACACAAATTAGAGCACGAATAGAATAATCCGGAGTTCCGGACGACAGTCAAGTGTGGCAAGCTGATGTAGAGGAAACAGAAAGGACCTTGGTAGTGTTGTCCGGCCAACCTTTCCACCTCAGTCCTCCCTCCCAAGATTCTTCCGTCCTTCCCCCTCAACTATCATCTAGATCTCCCCCAAATCTCCAGTAATCTGGACATCACCCGCGTGCTCTCGCTCCCTGACATCCCTGTTGTGTCCGCCGCCGCCGCCACAAGCTGCTGTGTTGTGCCATCGTCGACCTCGCCACCGAGGTCCTCTTCGCCGCCTGCCACTATAGACTCGTGGAGGACTCGCTGTGGAGTGGGGTCGAGGTCCCTCCAGCCGGGCGGACTCGAATCGATTCATTTCGCTCGTTGGTAAGTTGCTCGAGCTTCCCTTTCTTGGAGCTTGCCTTCGTTCTTGGGACTTGTTTCCCCTTTGCTGTCCCTGCCGGCTGCGAGCAGTCAAGTTCGAATTTTTCTTCCTAGTTAGCGGGTTACCCACTTAGCTACGTGCTTCTGTTCTGCGTGGTGGCGTAGTAATCGATTCGAGAATCCATAGATAACCTAGCCAAGGTGGTGCTGGTTCAGGCCTTAGTCCTCAAGCTGCACTCGCCCCTGCCATTTTGGAGTTCGTCTGGTGATGCTTAATTGTTGAGGTTATGTGAGGTTTAGGGAGGGTTTTGCGTGTGATGTGAAACTGTCAAGTTCGGGGCGAGAACGTGGAAACGTCCAGGTTCTGGTTACTAGCGCAATAATGATTTGTGGAACCACCTAGTACATGTTAACCAAAAAATTAGGAGATATTTGCCAATCATTTTTTATAAGGGAAGTTTTATTCAAATCAAGATCGGTAAATCTTGGTGATACAAAAATCTTGAGATCCTCACGACCTTTGCCAATCATGGGTGCAGGTCTAGCAGTCAATTATGTTAAAGGCATTGATCATTGTTATTAAGCACTTTTATTCTTTGAAATTTATTTGTTTGCTTTCCTGCAAGTGAAGCTATTGTAATAAGTGTTGGCGACAAGTATACTAGGATGTAGATGCCGGGGTCACTGTTAGCTAAAAGCCTGAAGGCATTGAACTGAAAATTTCATTTTCCCCATGTTTTTCAGATTTCCGGATGGTGACAAGTTCGATCAGAAGAGTGCTTATGGATGATTGCATGACTGTAGCTTGCTAGATTGAGAGACCTTGCTTTCGTGATTATACATCTACATCATGGCACCACGCAGTAGGTCTTCATCTAAAAGGCCTCTCTGGATCGTCGTCTTGGTTGCTTTTGTCTGTGCAGTAGCCATTGGAGCCTACCTTATACTCCACGGCATTACACAGCTTGTTATCTGGTACCATCAGAAGCCTGCGATACCCGGCCTCCTCCAGAACCAGTTAGGGTATACACTGATGATGAGATTGCTGCTCGTGCTATCATGAGAGACATCATTCGGGCACGACCGGTTCAGTCAAAGAATCCAAAAATTGCTTTCATGTTCTTGACGCCTAGTACATTGCCGTTTGAGAAGCTCTGGGAGAAGTTCTTCATGGTACGTTTTTTTTGCAGTAATTGCAAATTGCAGTGAATACATGTCTATGTAGTAAACGAGCCTTAACAGAATTAACTAAAATCTCAATGTTTGTGTTTCATTATGCAACACTAATATTTTCTTCTGTCAAGAAAGGAATCGTCAACTATTATGCATATTATATTTTGTTAATGAACTCAATTTGACACACTATCTCATACAAGAACCAGGACATGTTCATACTTCATAGTCACTTTCTCAGCTGGGTGTGTATGAGTACCAAATCTAGCCACTTGGGTGTACTTTCAGGGACATGAAGACAGATACACCATATACGTACATGCATCAAGAGATAGGCCGATGCATTCAAGTCCAATATTTGCTGGCAGGGATATTCGAAGTGAAAAGGTATCTAACTGAATTGGCTTAAACATGCATTCGTCTCTTATTCTCTTTTAGCCTCAAATTGATTTACACAGAAAAATGTTTTCTAAGTTTCACTATAACACTGATTGATTTTGAGAAAAATGTGGTGTGTGTTTTCTCAGAGTGCCATATCTATTGATTGCAGTTTTCCATACTTAAAAAAGATGAATACAGTTTATAGAGAAAGACCCAGGATTTATTAATGTTGTTGAACCATCACCTGTATCTAACATGGCCTGTAGTACTTTCTGAATACAGCTTGTACCCAAAATTATTTAAATGTCAAAGTTTTCATTATAATTTTTGTACATCTATTTTTCAATTTTCTTACAGGTGATCTGGGGTACAATTTCTATGGTTGATGCTGAAAAGAGGCTCTTGGCTCATGCCCTACAAGATCAGGAAAACCAGCATTTTGTCTTGCTTTCTGAGAGGTTCATCATTTTAATTTGTCCCCATCTAAATTTGAATGCTCCCCATCCTAACACTTTATTCTTATTGCAGTTGTGTGCCACTTCATAACTTTGATTATATATATAGTTATCTCATGGAGACAAATGTCAGCTTTGTTGACTGGTAAGCGAACATACTGAAGGTTACATTAAGTGATATGTTAGTTTCCCCCCTATGTAGAGTTGAACAGATATGTTATTTTGGATGTGCTTTTTTTTCTTAAATTTATCATTTTAATCAGCACAGTCGATTCGCTATTGACACGACAATTATTTTTTTCCCCTCAGTTTTGATGACCCTGGTCCACATGGAGCAGGTAGATATTCTGACCGTATGTTACCTGAAATTGTGAAGAGAGATTGGAGAAAAGGTGCACAGGTGATAATTTCATAAGGCTGATCTCCCTAGGAAGTGGAATTTTATGGTTACAAAATGTTGCTTCATTTCTTCTTGTCTGTTGACTTCATTTTCTGTGCAGGAATTTATATAGCTTCCAATAATTCTCTATTGTCCAATTCATTACTTATAACAGCTGTTATGGCTTCTCAAAGTTCAACTTCTGACACAATGATGTATTCTTCTCTTTCAGTGGTTCACAGTGAAACGGCAGCATGCAATTCTTATTCTCGCTGACACCCTTTACTATGGGAAGTTCAAGCGCTACTGTAAGGTGGTCCCTTGCTCCTTACCCCAAAAATGAGTAACTTTCTAGGACGCCTTGTCTTAGCAAAAGCACTGTCGAATTATTTTATTATTTTTCATGAGTAATATCCAGAGCTTCCAATGTCACCAGAAGACAGATAGATGATTACTAGGGAAAGAACAATTTTCTTTGAGAATCTGCTTGATTTAGCCTAGATAGTTATGTGACATATCAGACCTTAACATACTAGCATGTAATATTTGTGTGTTAATTAGGTGCATTGTCTTGTCTCCGTTTCCTGATATTGTGATTCCCACTTTACAGCCAGGAAATGAATGGCATAACTGCTATTCTGATGAGCACTACTTGCCAACTCTCTTTAATGTAAGCATTCAGAAGCTTCTAGATGAGCTTTTGTACTCTTTTATTAGCCAACAACATTTTACTGAGAGAGGCTACTGAATAACATTTGCGTCTGTATTTGGTCATTTGGTGGCCGCAGATGGCTGATCCGACTGGAATTGCCAATTGGTCAGTGACACATGTAGATTGGTCCGAAGGGAAATGGCATCCTAAACTCTATAGGGCTGTTGATACAAGCTTCGAGCTGCTCAAGAACATTTCTGTAAGCTCTTTGTTGATCTCGATTGTCCATAGAGTCAAACAATTCATAAGCTTGGAATTTATCTAACAATTTTCCAAATTCCTGCAGTCCATTGATGAGAGCGTTCATGTTAGCAGTAATGCAAAGGTAGAGTAATTTGGTCCTTGGCTTCACCTGTAGGCTGTATCCAATCAGGGTCAAATTAAACGAACAAGACCTTCCTTGTTTCATGGAAGATCTAATACGCCGTCGTTGTCATCTTTCAGCATGTAGCGCAGAGAAGACCGTGCATGTGGAATGGCATGAAGCGGCCCTGCTACCTGTTCGCCCGCAAGTTCTACCCCGAGGCGCTTGACAACCTGATGAACATATTCTCAAACTATACCATCATCTGAGGACCGGATCATATGCTGTTGCGTCAGCACCAGCTTGATACTAGGTGAGCAGTGTAGGGGATAATACTTGGTGATGGAATCCTTTAGCTGATGGAAGGAGAAACACCAGATGACTCCCTGTCAGATGAGATGATGCCACCCTGCTGCTGCTCTCGCGCTCGATGATTACTGATGATGGCTGAGCTATGTTATTACTTATTTGCCAGCTCTTGAAACGGCAAATTTTGCTGGTGTAAGCACTGGCTCGGTATGATGTGTATGAACTGTTGTTGATGCTGCTGCAGCATTGCTGATGAATTGGCTCGTACCACTTGTTTCTCGGTAAATAACCTCAGTTGTTGCTGTTGATGTTTATAAAAGGGCCTTACTCTGGGCTGGAACTAAAGGCCCATGAGCGCATTTATGGCCCAAAGCGGTTTTGGAAAACTTGCGCATGTGTATTTTTATACGGCGTCCTTGTGTATTCATATCGCCAAAAACCTAAAACCCTCATAAAAAAAGGGTAAAAGAAACTCAAAACCCTCCACCTCAGCGGGCGGCGGCGGGTACGGGTTGATCGTCGACGAGTCACCGGTCACGACCATGAGGCCACCACTACGAGGCAAGCTCGCAACCGAAGCCATGGCGTCATTGTCATACGCCTCACCGCTCAATTCCTCGATCGTTTCAATCTGCCTGACTTGATATGTTTTCGCCTACCGTAGGACGCGGCGGGATGGTAGGAGGAAGAGGCAACGGCGGAGGCCGCGGGGGATGGAAAGTAGGCGGAGGCAATGGCGGTGGCGGAGACCGCGGCGGCCGGAGGTTCGGGGGTAGGAACGGGCCGGGGAGAGCGGACGACAGGGGTGGTAGGCGGCCTGGTGGCAAGACGCAGGTCGGCGGTCGCAGGGGCGGCGGCGGCGGCCGCGTTGGCGGCATGAAGGGCGGGACCAAGGTGGTGGTGGTGCCGCACAGGCATGGCGGCGTCTTCATCTCCAAGGGCAAGGAAGACGCGCTCTGCACCAAGACCATGTGCCCCGGCGAGTCCGTCTACAGCGAGAAGCGCGTCTCCGTTCAGGTCCTTTGCCGTGCTTCATGTCTCTAGATTAATTCGTTGTGCAATGTGGGTGGAAAATTGGCTTAACGTGGTTTGTATATTAGTCACCAATGCCGTTTCAGATCCATATATATGTCGAATTGAAGGTTTATTTCAATAACTATATGGCACCAACAGAGTTGATCATGTTTTGCTGTTTGGTTGTTTCGGCACTATTACAGAAAGAGGATGGCACAAAGGTCGAGTACAGGGTGTGGAACCCCTTCCGATCCAAGCTGGCTGCTGCTGTGCTTGGCGGTGTTGACAACATCTGGATTGTAAGCCTGTTTACTTATTCTGAACATGCATTAGCTGTTCTTTCAGTTAGCGAAAAAAGTATTTGTTATTTCTGTCATAATTTATGATGTGTTTATAATAATTTAGGCTCCTGGCATGCGGGTGCTCTACCTTGGTGCTGCATCAGGAACAACCGTGTCTCATGTGTCTGATATTGTTGGACCGGTGAGAGATCTCGCTGTCACCTATTTCATTGTTCAGTTACTTGATTAGTGTTTTTTTAAAAAAAAAGACATTACTGTGTTTGTTAATGAATTGAATTTGGCCATGTTGCAGGAAGGGTTGGTCTATGCTGTTGAGTTCTCTCACAGGAGTGGAAGGGACCTTGTCAATATGGCAAAGAAGAGGACCAATGTGATTCCTATCATTGAGGATGCCAGGCACCCGGCAAGGTATCGGATGTTAGTTGGCATGGTTGATGTTATCTTCTCTGATGTTGCACAACCAGACCAGGTATTAGCCATCTCACACTAATTTCTTTCAACATTGCTTTGCTTAGTGACTTGCTTATGAGTAAAGACCGATGTTTGAGACTCTGATAGTGTGCAACCCAGTTGGCGGTGATTATCTTTGTACTTGGCTTGGCTTATGTCCTTTTGTGGTGATATTGGGCCTCAGCAGATGATGAGCATACTCGGATTCCCCTTCAGGACATCACAATGGATGATGCAAATTCGAGTTTCTGATGCAGTTATGGGCCTTATACCAAATGCCAATCTTTTCCTTTTCTCTCTTTCTTTTTTTGCCATTTGCATTTAGTGCTAAAATTCATATTTCAATGCTTTCTGTATGTGGCTGTTTAAGTGTCCCATTTTTTTTCCTGTTAACCTTTTATTATTTGGAAGTTTAGGATAGAATTTGTTCAGTTCTATTTTGTTTGCATCAGTCCAATTTTATTTTGATTCTCTTCTTTGTTGGGGATGCTGTGCATAAAAATATCTACAGGTACCTCTGGTTGCTTTGATTTTACTAATGTGCTTTGATGTGGTACTGTAAGACACTAACTGATGCTTATATCATAACTTTGACTGGGATTTTTGAACCATATTTGTGCCTTGTTGTCGTACTGTTGGTACTGCCATATGCCTTTATTGTAAAATATGAGCCAAGATGATATGGATACATCACACAAATTATGACATGATAATGTTTGTTTTCCACCTGTAATTATTTTGCCATTTGCATCTTATCAACATATTGGATGGGGTGCAACCTTTTAATTCTCACTCCAATGTTCACTACAGTATCTGGCTGTCTAACTTCCCCATATTTAATTTCCTAGTAACCTCAAATTTGGTAGGTTAAACTGTTTTCTTGAGATACCTATATACTTTAAAAGACAATTGCTCAGTTCCATTTTGTCTGCATCAGTCCAATTTTAGTTTTGTTTCCCCCTTTATTATGGTGTAATGTAATTATGGCCTTGAAATTCTTTGTTTGGTAATTTGTGCATAGAACCTTTTGGTTGTTTTTAATTTCTCCTGATGCAGTTTGATGCGTATGGTAACTCACTTGCCAATGCTTGGATCGTAACTTTGACTGAAAATTTTAGCCCTTGTTTAGTTCCAAAACGAAATCTTTTCACCCATCACATCGAAGGAGAATCTTAGATGTATGGAGCATTAAATGTAGACGAAAAAGGTGAAAAGTTATATGGATAGACTGTAAATCGCGAGACGAATCTAATGAGCCTACTTAATCCATGATTTGCAATAGTAATGCTACAGTAACCATCCGCTAATTATGGATTAATTACCCTCTAATTACCATCGTTAGATTGGTCTCGAGATTTCGAACCTATCCATATAACTTTCCACCTTTTTTGTCTACATTTACTAATCCTAAATTGGTAAAATCGAAACCCGAAATCTTTTCACCGAAAAGTTTTCACGAACTAAACACGGGCTAACCATATATGTGGTTGTACAATTGGTACTATCGCATGCCTTAACTATAAATTCTGGGCCAAAAGGGGATGGATAGACCCCCATCACACAAATTCTGCCACGATAGTGAACGTTTTCCCAACTGTTGTTTATTGTCCAGTTTGAACAATAAATGGGATCCGTATTGTATGCAGTACCATGGTGCCTTGTGACTCGTGTTAGGATGTGAACATGACTCGTAACAAGCTCCTTGAACTTTCCATCCAACTTTGATTTTCTTGATGTAGTTTGATACAGATGTGGTACCTGGCAATGCTTAAAACTTTGGCCTAATCTTTGAACCATAATTGTGTGATTGTCTTGTTAGTGTCGTACTGTCGGTACAGTTGCATGCCTTAATTATAAAAAAGTCCGGGCCAAAATGGCCATCACGGAAGTTCTGCCATAATAATGTTTGTTTCCCAGCTGTTCATTGTCCATTATGAACAATAAATAAATGGATCCGTATTTTATACAATACCGTGGTGCCTTGTGGCTTGTGTTAGGATGTGAATATGACTTGTAACAAGCTCTTTGAAATTTGCATCCAACTCTGCATCTGTATCCTGCAGGCCAGGATCTTAGCTCTCAACGCCTCCTATTTCCTAAAGTGTGGCGGCCACTTTGTCATGTCAATCAAGGTACTACTTGCTGCTAATCTTATAGTCAAAGGGTTACATGAGTCTGCGTCTGCCGACTTCTTTTATATTCCTTCTTTTAAACGAAAAATCTGACTCCACCGAAGTAACAAACAAGGCATTCCTAAGCAAGCATTAGATTTGCTTGCTTGGAAGAGAAACTAGTTGAAGCCTGCATTGCTCTGACGATGATTTGTTTGGTTTTTATTCAGGCGAACTGCATCGACTGCACGCAGCCTGCGGAGGCCGTGTTTGCCAGCGAGGTGGAGAAGCTGAAGGCGGAGCAGTTCAAGCCTGCGGAGCAGGTGACCCTGGAGCCCTTCGAGCGCGACCATGCCTGCGTCGTAGGTGGCTACAGGATGCCCAAGAAGCAAAAGTCATCCCAGTAAATGAAAAATATTGATAGAAGTATACGTGCTACCTTGGTTTAGCCTTTTTTTTAAAAAAATTGATGAGTAGGTCTTGAAGAAAGTTTTGAGCAGGTCCTTTTGAATTGGCAAGAAACGAGTTTGAGCAGAGACACGGTTGTATCACGATTCACGCGAGCTTGGCATTGCTATGCTGTTTTCCACTTGGATAAATAAATGTGAAATCCGCCCATCTTTTTGCAGCGGCTTTTGATTGCCGTTATTTTTTTTTCTTTCTTTAACTTTTTTTTAGGGTAAAGAAAATGTGTGTCGGCTGCTGAACGCTGACTACTGAGTAAGAGTTGTTGGACGCTGGGTGTTGACGAGATGGCACGCCGGCTTTGGCAGCTGGCATCGACCTTGCCGGCCATCTCATACTGTGTTTAGATGAAAAAAGATTTGGACGTAAATGTCATATCAGTGGTTTGATCGTCCAAACATTTTTTTTAGGTGTAAAGATTTTGCATCTAAACACCCTATCATTAAATGAAAATATTGATAAAAGTACACGTGGTACCTTGGTTAGCTTACAAAAGAAGTCTTGATGAGTAGGTCTTGAAGAAAGTTTTGAGCAGGTCCACTTATATTGGTATTACAAGAAACGATTTTTAGCAGAGACCCAGTTGAGTCACGAGCTTGCATTGCATTGCTACGAATTTTTCCTCTTGGATAAATAAATAAATGTGAAATTCGGCCATCTTTTTACAGCGGAGTTGACTGGCTGCCGTTGCTTTTTTTTTTCCCCTTGTCTTTAAGATAAGAATGGTGTGTCGGCTGATGATGACGATACGTTTGGTGGCTTGGTTTGTAGTCGCCGTGCCGCGGTAAGATGGGTTCAGCCGGCAAGGCTGAGTTACTAGTGAGTGAGTTGGACGCCGGGTGCTGACGCGATGGCACGCCGGCCTTGGCAGCTGGCGTCGACCGGGTGCAGGCGGTCACCGGTTTTGTGAAACTGCACACGGACACGGTATTTTTGCTTTTGGACGGAGATAACAAAAGGCGAGTGAATGCATGCGCGCATCATGTCGTGTTGCCGGAGAGCGGGGTGAGGACCCCTTCGCCGCCGGCCGGCCGGCCGGAGAAGAAGGCCGGCATGGGTTGGCTTGGTCTGGCCCGTGACTCCGTGTCGCCAGCGGTTTTGTAGGAGTGAGTCGCGCATTGGAGCACGTGCTGGCTGTGCTGAGCGTGGTTGGTGGCTTTACTGCGCTATCAGGTCAGACGCGCACGACCGAACCGAGAGAGCACGAGCACATCCATCCATGGATTATTTACAGCTTTACTCAACAAGAAGCTTTATAATTTGATCGACAAAAAAAAACTTACTCAAAAAGAAAGTTTCATGACTCGCCAAACAGAGTAACTGTCGATCGAAGCTTTGCTCTGACCAAACAAATAAAACGGAGCAAGAAGCGTGCTTGTACTAATCCGGATTGCATTGCTTCGTAGCAATCCTTGGTCCATCCGGCACGGCAAAGCAGGGTAGTCAACCCACCCCACCGGATTAACCAACCGACCCCATCTGCAAATTTGATCCGGTAGCTTTTGCGTTGGGACTACGATCATATCCCATGGCGTATCCCGTCCGTCCGATCAGGTGCCCCTCCCCCGACATCCACCGTCCGTCTCCGACCTGCCACCCTCCACACGCCACGACCCCACGAGTCCAGTCACCCCCGCCATGACCCCACGCGTCATCCTCACGCGCTCTGGGCCCTACCCTACCCCCAGGCGTTCCACTTGAACCTCCTCCACGCGACGCGAGCGGAAAAGAGAGCTCGCTCGTTCCAAATAAAAGCGACCCGACCCGACCCGAGCCTCGCCGTCCTCACCTTCTCCGTCGTCTCCGTCTCCGATCCCCAAATTCCCAAACCAATCGAGCTCCCGAGCCCTCTGGTCCAGAGAGTCACTGATGGGGTGCGCCTTCTCGTCGGCGTCGGCGTCGGGCGCGCTACGGCCGTGCCCGGCGGCGGGGGTCCGCGTCATCCACACCAACGGCTACGTCGAGGACTTCCTCGGCCCAGGCGTCGTCACCGTCGCCCACGTCACCGGCTGCTACTCCTCCTCCGACTCCTCCTCCAAGGACCACCCCACCTCCCCGCGCTACGTGCTGTGCTCGGCGGCGCACCTGCTCCAACCCGGCCGCGGCCCGTTCCGTCCCAACGACCCACTCCAGCCCGGCACCGTCTACTTCCTCCTCCCGCAGTCGGTGTTCCAGTCCGAGTCCTCCGCCGTCGACCTCGCCTGCCTCATGAACCGCCTCACCGCGCTCGCGCGCAAGGGGTGCGCCACCGCCGCGCCCGCGCCCAACCCCGTCGAGGCGCTCTTCGCCGGCGTTACTGCTTCCGCTCACGACGCCGCGGCGCGGGCGGGCGGCGACGACCACCAGCAGCCGCCGCCTAAAGCCGCGGCGGAGGTCAAGGAGCCGGGAAGAGCGGCGCCGTGGAGGCCACGCCTCGACCGCATCGACGAGTCCATTGGGCGTGCGTCCATGCGGAGCGCGTCCAGCCGTAGCAGCGCCTGCAGCGAGGCGTGATGATGAGGTTGATGTCACCGTCTAATCATCATCGTTCATTATTAGCTTGGTTGTTAGATTTTTGTTTTCTTCTTCTCCTTCTTCTATTTCTACAAATACAGTACATGTAGACTGGTTTCTGTACATGTTTTGTTGTAGTACTAGCATCCAAATGGATTCATCATCAATGGTGTGATGGTGTAAAAATAGGCAGTGCCAAATTTGCTTGCTTGCTTATGATGAGTTCGTCGCTACAGAGATTCAGTGCATGTTCAGAGCATATGCATGGGTGGCATCTCTGTGCTGTATCCCCTGCTCTTCTAGATGGTCAGAATCCGGACCCGAAAACATAGCTGATCGAGCGAGGAGGGGACACTTCAGTTTCCGTTGAATTTCAGTAGGAGAAAAAGGCGGCAGTTTGGCAAGGAGACGACGAGGCATCAGCATCTGGATGCGCTGGTGGGGGCGACGATCGACGAGCCCTGGGTTTTCCAGCCCATTGGACGACGGTGTGCGTGGAATCGAGTGGATTTACACTGATGACTCGGCGGCTGCAGACTTGCGAAGCGATGAGGAGCGTCTCCATCGACGACCTCGCGCGGCCCCATCGTGTTGACGTTTGCGCGCAGATAATTATATATATGTGTACATCTTTCTGATAACTTATTCATCAGTTATATTTGCATTTCACGATAGCAAGTTGCGACATCATGGGGAAAAAAGAGACGAAATCCAAACATCGATCCTGACCGCATCGCTAGCTGCTTTAATTTGTCTCTGCTCATCGATTTCGTACAAATACAAATCACTCGCATAGCAATCCAATCCGTAGCCACATCACATCCCAGGTCTCCGCGAAATTCATCCAATCTCAACTTCTCAACTCATAGCATCATGCTTGGGCCATCTCATCTGGTTTCGTACGCCACGAGTCGGCCGTCCAAGTCGCCGTCTTCTCCCCCTCCCCAGTACGGCACGCACCTAACGGTGTGAAAACGGCGACCGACCGACACGCCAGGATTCTGGCCGTCTGGGCCAACTAGCACTAGCAGTACAACACTCTAAATATTTTCTCGACAAACTTTTCAGGAAAAAAAAATCCTCAGGAATTTCTGAATGATCCACCTGCAGCGGCGGCTGCTGTTTCTGCAGCAGCTCAAACAGCAGCTCTCGGTTTCATGGCTAGCCCACAGGTATAGCTCTTTCAGCTTCACTGCAGATAGCTTTAATTTGTTCTTGCCATCCCTCAGCTCTTATCTCTACATCACGTACAAAGAGCTTCGTCGTGGTTTGGAAGCAATCGCGAGTGACAAAAGTTGCATATATGTGGTGGTTCCCATCCATCCCTGCTGCCAACGTTTCGCCGTTGTGCCATCGATGCTGGTTGACTGATGACCGTGTGCCCCGGAAAACACTGCGCCTCCGGCGAATAACTTTTGATTCCGGCCACCGGTTGCAGCGAACCTTTGAATCCTTCAAACCACCACACCAAAGCTTTCCGTGTGTTAGTGGGTGATGAAATCTTCTTTCTTTAATTTAGTGCACTAATGCCAATCTTAACACTACTAACAAGTCATTATCAAGCTTGACGGAGCATCGATCCATCCGCCATTTGGACCGTGTGCCGCATCAGTTGCCAGTCTCGGCTACCAGCCTACCAGGCACGCATAAGCATGAGACTGGGCAACGGCGAGCGCAAAGGGAAGCATGTGTCGAGCACTTGGGGCGAGATTTTTCTCAATAGGCCCAACGATTAAAAAAACCTCCAAGAATCCAGAAGCCAAATTGATGGGCGGTGTTTTCAACATCTAGTTCATATATTTTGACTTTGGGGCTACCAAAGCTGGGTTTGAAACCAATATCTTATATTCTCAGTTAGAGATTGGGCAAAGAATATCTTTTTTTTTTTAAAAAAAACACATATTGGAGAAGCCCAGTGATGCAGTGTTTTGACTTCGTATTACTGATCACCTGCTCGACTTATTGGAGAAGCATTTTCACTTAAGTCGTAAAGACAGGAACTGGACAGTGTCTGCTAGGGAAATGAGCCCATGTAACCAAATATTACAGATAAAATCCACATATATATATATAAAAAAAGAGGAGCGATACTGCAAAACAATTTCTGGTCATTTCAACATGAGGTTATCACAATAACATCAACCTTAGCAATCACTGAGGAATCTAAACAACAGGACAAACCCGGATGGATACCAAGACGATACTCTCAATCATGTTCCACGTGGCACGTGCGTTGACACATCACTGATAGAAAAAGAACTCGACTAGAAGTTTATAGAACGGTCGCCAAAACATCTTTTTCACAAACAGAATGCACAATGCCAAAACATCTTTTTCACAAACAGAATGCACAAACATGCAATTTTACTTCATGTACGGAACTAGAAATATCAGCTTTAAGCCTGACAAACATATCAAATGCTATGGGGGAAGCCTTTACTGATACGAATCACCAGCTCAAATATATGGGGAAGCATTTACATCAACACGGTTGCAAAGATGGAACTGGTACCAGTTCTTAATTTATGTGATAGAAAGATTCGTCTATGTAACTGGTATTAACATTTATTAATTAAGGCCACATACAGAAGCAATATCGAATAGCAGGCCCTTCCAAAACATCAATACGCATCACTTAGGCCACCAAGTACTAACCAACAGTAGTATGACAGACATGGCTACCAAAAAATGGCATCTTTTCTTGTTCACACAGCACATGCGCTGACATTTGACTGATTAGAAAGACTTCACTACAATTCTTTTTTGACCGGACAGTTCACTACAATTCTGGAACAATATATCTTACAAAAACAATGCAGAGAACCCTGTCATAATTTTCGATGGAACTGAGTCATACAATTTTACTGTCAAGCCGCTATATTTACCAAATCTTATGCAAAAGAATTGAGGCATGCAACTTCTTATCAGGTTCTTCATGGCAGGCATAATAAAATATAAACAAGTATACAATGTGCTAGTAAGGCAAACAAATTCGTAGTTATGTGGCATTGTGCATCTCGAAACAGCGGAGTTGGAAAAGTTACCGGTGATGTGTACTAGGATACAAAGCTTTCTGCACTTTAGTCATCATTGACTTCAACATAAGACGCCGCAATAGCACCTCTTGAAGTCCCTTTCCTCACTCCCATGTCCAATCTAACATCTATCACACGTCTCCAATCCTCATCTGCAGCATACAAGTTTGACGCAAGTATGTAATTCCCGTCGTGGTCGTGCTCCATGCTGATCACATGATCCATCACCCTCCTTGCTAAACTGGCATTCCCATGGTCCCGACAAGCGCCAGCCAAAATACGCCATATTACAGGATCAGGTTTAACAGGCATGGCCAGAACAAACTCAAATGCCTCGTCCAACGCCCCAGCTTTGCACAGCATGTCCACCATGCTCCCATAGTGCTCCATCCATGGTGTGATTCCATACTCCTGAACCATGGACTTGAACAGTTGGCGCACCTCGTTCACTAGGCTAGAGTGACCGCAGGCATTTATTATGCTCAAGAAGACAACCTCATCAGGATGCAACCCTTCTCTGAGCATCTGCGCAAACCGAACAAGGGCAGCCACTCCATGCCCATTCATAGCAAGTGCTTGTATTATGGCTGTCCACGAAACCACTGTCTTGAATCCCATCGAGTCAAATATCTCACATGACCTCCTCACCCTCCCCATCTTCCCATGCATATGTATGAGTGCATTGGCGACACGGGTGTTCTGCAGGAACCCATTGTCAAGCGCACACTGTTCCACCCAGTCCCCCAAACTCGACGTGCAGTCCAGCTTTGCGTAGGCCGAGATGACAGCAAGCAGGGTGACCTCATCAACCTTGACACCAGCAATCCTCATCTCCTCGAACACTTCCAGAGCCTCAATTGGGCGCTCATTCTCAGAGCAAGCATTGATCATGGATGTCCATGAAACAGCACTCCTCATGCCAACCTTTATGCCAGCGAACACCATCCTCGCATCCGCCAGCCGCCCACACTTGCCGTACATGTTCACCAACGCATTGAGCATAGGCAAGTCAAGATCGACGACATTCCTCACAGCGTACCCGTGGAGCTCCCTCCCGTGCACAGGGCTCCTCAGCTGCGTGCACGCGGACAGGAGGCTCGTGACGGAGACACAGTTCGGCCGGGCCCCAGCGTCGCGCGCCATGGCGGACGCAGCGACCAGGGCGTGGCGGGGGTGGCCGGAGCGCGCGTAGGCGGATACCAGGGCGTTCCATAGCGGGACGTCCCGGCTTGGGATTTCGTCGAACAGCTGGCGCGCGGCGGCGACGCGGCCGGAAGCAGCGTAGGACTTGAGCAGGGCCGAGCAGAGGTGGAGGCAGGAGGGGAGGATGCCGAGCTTCAGGGCGTGCGCGTGGAGGTGGGTGGCTGAGGCGGCGGAGAGGGCGCGAAGGATGGCCGCGCCGGTGCGCAAGTCGGCGGCGCTCATGGGGGTGGGCCGCGTCCGCGGCTCGGTTGGCTTTAAGCAAGAGCTCTTATTATTCTCCGCGATCCAAATATTGGGCCAAAAGGTTGTAGCGTGTCCAGCCCAGAGTTGAAGTCCGTTTATTTAGGGGAAAAAGTCCCTTTTACCTCCCTGGACAATGGGCCGAGTTCGCGTTTCCTCCCTGAACCGCAAAACCGTTTATTTAACACCCTCAACTGTCAATATGGTTCATTTTACCCCCCTGGCGGTTTCTGGAGTGGTTTACGCTGTAGTGGATTGCGGGCCCATGTGGGCCCCACATCCATTCTCTCTCCACCATCCATTCCCTCTCATCTCTCTCCTTTCTCTCTCCTCACCGGCGCCTCTGCTCCACCACCGGCGCGGCCTCTCCCTCGTTGCCGAGCCTCCTCATGGGGTGCGGGCCAGCGGAGGCAGAGGAGTCGGCGGAGCGAGCTCCGCGCAGCCAGGGGCGGCCCAGCTCCCCCGCCGTCCTCTCCCTCCGCGACGAGGCGAGGCGAGCTCCCGGCGAGCTGCTCCCCACGCTGTCGCCTGCTGCCTCTTGCCGGCTCCCGCGTGCTCCTCGTGCCGTCTCCTATAGTTTCGATGGGTTTGTGGTTGAACATGATGTGTTTTTTACCTTTTTATTGTTATAATTGCGCCATTTCCGAATCTTGAAAAATAATCTTACACATCATTTTTAATGCTTAGATTTGGAGAAAAAAATCAAGATTCGGTACTGATTGATTAAGCTGTGAAGATACACTTAAAAAAAGGGTAAGATGAGATTCAAATCTCCATGCATTAGAATTAGAACAAGGCCGTTGACACACTACAAGAGATCCCCTGATAATATCACATAGGCTTCAACATCCCATATATTTTACAACGTGGAGGACATAACAGGTACATCAATTTTGCTAAGTCTTATTCTCTACAAGCTATGAAAAAATTACAGCATTCCTCTGCAGCTCAAGGCCTCCGACTCCAGAGGCACAACTCCGCTCTTCCTATTCTCTACTCTCTAGCGCCCGTCACAGTCGTCTTCTATCTATTTGAATCCCATGGCTACTACTGGGATTCTGACGAGGTGACCTCGGTCGCCTTTCATTGTGATCTCGCCGAAACTGTAGGTGCCAGTCACAGACCTCGCTGTCAGGGTTGCCGTTATCTCCCTTGATGCCCCAGGGAGTACTGTAAGGGCCGGAGGCATGACGTCCAGCGCAATCTCAGGTGGCATTCTTGTCATGATGGAGTACGTCTCAGACTCATCAGACACGCTTGTGACTGTCCTCTTCACTGTCTCTGTGCCTCGAAGCTGAGAGATGGTGATTGAGGGGATGTTGAGATCATAAGGACGCTGAACCTTGGAGCTTGAGTTGCAGGATGAACCAGCTATGTTTGACACTTCACTATGATTGACGTCTGGGATCGAGCATAAAAATGTGATGTAGTCTTCATGGGCTGCCATCACCAATAAAGCAAAATTAGAAAAGGGATGTGACACTGCTATCTGAATAACTCCCAACAGTTCGACCAGCTTATCTAACAGAAAAACTGACAATAATTGAACTTACTTGCATCTAGAACAAGGCCAGGATCAAGGGCGCCTTTTGGATTAACTGCACCACTACCACAATCAAATGGTGTGGCCCGCGAAAGTGTCATCATTTCTGATGACGTGTATTGCTGCGCTCTAAGAGGATGGCTCCCTTTGTCCAGTGTAGTGGCCGTAGTCATCAAGGCAGATTTTATTGCTGATGGGCTCCACTTTGGGTTCTTCTGTTTTATCAGTGCGGCAATGCCAGCAATATGTGGTGCAGCCATGCTAGTTCCAGAAACCATTGCAAATCCCTCACCTGGAAAGTATAATCAGATGAGATTTTTTAGTTAGCTCAAGCACCGACAATTGTCCTTATGAATCACTGATCCACAACAGATACACAGGGAAACTGTAAGCGTGTTGCTTTAAAATGCTGAAGCTCATCATAGGTGTTTCATTGGCAGGAAAAAAACATGTACAGACAAAGCTTACCAGCAAAGTTCGATTCATCTGTTCCGTTAGGCGCCCATGCAGCCCATATAAGATTTCCAGGAGCAAGTATGTCTGGCTTAAGAACATCAGCATCTTGAAAACTAAAATCTTTCACATCGGGTCCTCGAGAAGAGAACAGGGCAACCTGGGGAGCTGAATTGTATAATGTTGGTGCCAAACCATCTGCAATACCCGCTGTCGCTTTAAAGACTGTAGCCCTTCCAGCCCAATCTCTTGTGGTGGAAGAGTTGTAGTAGTCTATAAGATCCTACAAAACCAAAATTGATGTCATTTAAGTACGCTAGAGATGAAAGCCAGCAAAGAGGATATGCAAAGGAAAAGAGATATCTTTTAACAGTAATAGTAATAATATTCGGAGGAGATAGTTTGCCTAGGTCATGGTTTGGGCGCGTGGATTGCACCTAACTATACTCGAAAATTTAGAGCCAAGCACACACATGTACTTTGCCATGTCATTCTACAATAGCAGCAGTCACATACATTTCATCCCACTACTCTGAAAGTTGTCTCCTCCCATATCGTGTTTCCAGTCCAAGTTCAAGTCATTTCGAGATTTACATTGCGTATTTTGCCGATCTATTTCATATTTATGCAGTCCCCCTTTTCTCCATAATTCTCCAAATGATGTTATCTATGGGTGTAATTGACAAGCAATAAGACTATGAGAAGTATAATACCGTTGTCTTGCTGACATCTGCGATGAGAATCCCAGGGATGCTGACTGGCACAGGATCAAATTTTGTTCCTGGGTAACTATTCTCCACAGCAACAACAAAGCCAGCTGCACCCAACTTTTTGGCAGTCTGAGATACTTTCTTTATTGAAGCTGTCCCAGAAATGTAATTGAATGAATAGCCGCATAAAAGAATTTTTCCTTGAACTTTCCTCTTATTCAAGAGTTCTGGCCTCTGACAGTCTAGTGCACTGTACTTGGTTGCAGATGAACCCAGCAGAGCATCAGCCGCAGAAATCAGGCTGAATGACTCATTCCCATGTGTTGCAGCTGTATTCAGATGAGAAAATATTACCGGGCGTACTTGTCAAACAAGATAAAACGTATAAATATACAGAAAGAGGCCCAGTGTAACAACATAGGAAGACAAACATAAAAATATAGAATGTCTGTTCCAATCTAAGCACCATCAGAATGAGATAAAAGAATGTAATATAAAGCTTATCTACATTCATTAACTCACTATATGACTGAATATCCAACTTCATTTCCAGCTTATGCTGACATCTCATTTCTACCTCTGTTTACTATAATCTACATGCCAAAAATATTTGGTAAACAGTTGAAGGTGAAAATTTTAAGTAGATGCCCTAGAATGGGTTGTTCTATTTCATTCTGCACAATTTTAATCCACAGTCCGAACATTGTACTGATAATAAGTCAAAGCACTTTGCTGCCATATACATAGCAAAAGGACTTACGTGATACTCCAAGTCCAGAAAGAAGTTTCCCATTTCCCAGCGTTAAATGATTTTTGTATCTGCGATCATCAACTCCAGCAGCAACAGTAGTTATCCATGGGCTAAAAGACACCAGTGTTTTTGGAAATGGTCCTCCATTTCCAGCAGCTTGAGCAACAAACACCCCAGCTTTGACAGCCGAGAGAAGTGCTGCATCAAAAGGATTCAAGAATGTAGTCCGTGTAGCTGTTGGTGGGCTATTTGGTCCAACCGAAAGGTTGAGAATGTCAACACCATCCTGAACAGCCTGCAAGTAGCCATTCATGCATTAACTCCAACTCCTACATATTGGAGGCTTGCAACGGTGACATATATTATCGTTATCTAGCATGTCCTCTTCCATTAATTGCACGGCACGGTTTATGAAGAGAACAAAAATATAGTAGGTTGAAGAGATAAGTGCTTAATTTAGCATTATCAGATATTTCTCTTTTTTGCATCTGGCAAGAAAATGACTTAGATTCTACATTAGCACACTGCTTGCTTAGAAAATATTAGCACACTGCTTGCTTAGAAAAAGTTTGGGGGCTCTATTTAGAAATTGGACGCTACATAAGTTACCAACTGATTCAATTTTTTGAATCAGGCCTTTGTGTCAAGTCAAACCTTAAGTAAATACTGCCAAACAGTTTTATGCAATGTTATGTTATAAGCCACATCCTTTAAACATATTGCGGAGTGAAGTAGAAAATGGCACACTAAGAAGTATAGGATCATATATCATACCTGATCGATAGCTGCCACAACATCAGCTACATAACCACCGAAGAGTCTGTATAGAACTTTGTAGACGGCTATCCTAACAAGCACAAACTAAAAAAGTTAAGTGCCTTGCAAGTAAGCATATAAATGGCTTTCTCAAAGTAACCAATCATCATGGTACTGACTGCAGATGGGTGCCTCCTAAAAAAATTGCTTGTACCTTCAGAAAATGCTGAAGAAATCAAAGCTCACCTAGCACGTGGAGCCATGCCACTTGCCTTGCCAAATTCATGACCATGAATTCGCACCGGAATCCCATTGTTTCCCGCAGCAATCGCAGCTGTATGACTGTTGAAGGAAAAGACCACACATGAATCAGATAAGTCATGGCATTTCCCCCAAAAGAATAAAATAAGCACAATATCTAATTTTGAAGAAAAAGCGTTTAAAGCTGAGAGGTTTCCTCTACAGGCCAAGCATCACGATACCAACGGTACATTTTGGAAGAAACAAACATGAATGCAATTTTCACATTCGGCTGTTCTCAACCAGAGCAACACATATAAGAGCTATAATCTCTAATACCTTCCATGACCATCACCGTCCAATGGAGATGCAAATTCGATATCAGGATTAAACGCTCCAGCAGCAATCGCAGCTTTCGCAAAATGCTGGGCCCCAACAATCTTCCCGTTACAGAAGCTTCTTTGTGTTACTGGATCCATCTCACATTTCCCTTTATAATGAGGAACAGGTCCATAAGGATCAGTTTTGTGGGAAGAGAAGCTTGGATGCTGAGGATAAATTCCAGAATCCACAAAGCCAATCACAACATCTTCACCAGCTCTATCAAATCCACCTCCCGTTGGCCACACCCCAGTTGGTAATCCAAGAAACTGCGGTGTGTGTGTTGTAAGTTTTTGTATCTTCATGTCTCTCTCAACATGCTTAACTCCCGGGGCTTTCCTCAAGAACTCAGCCTGTCACAGGAAAGAGTACATTCAAACAAGATAACGACCTAGAAATGGAACAGAGAAAAGGATATCTGCCTCTCAGCAAAATTACGATGTCAAAATACCTGCAGCGATGACATGTGAACTGCAAAGCCATTGATAAGATGATGGTAACTGTAAAGCTTCTCGTAAGTTCCTTCTACGAAAAGTGAGTCTAGGAGATTGTCATGGCGCCTTCGAAGGTGGAGCGAGTACGATGTGACAGCCTCACTGCAAATCAGAAAATTAGGAGCGAATTCAAAACTATAGTGTTTGCACCATAAGCGCAAAAAGAATGCAATACAAAATTTGATCCGGAAATTTCAAGTTTGTTATCAAGGAGGCTACAGGCAAATAACAACAGGTGAGCGCCGATTCTTTAAGGCTTTCAGTTAGTATGAGGCACGAAGCTCAGAAACTGTTCACTATATCTATGAGAACACTAACAGACATACTAGTAGTGAGGAAAAGAGTAGCTATTTTCATCAAAAACTTTGACATGGAGCTAAATGACTCAATATCATGTCCAAACCGCAATGAAGCTTGAGAAATGAAATTCAACAATAACTAGTCCTACGTTCAGACTTCAGAGATGTGGTGAAAAGCATCAGCAAGAGTGCTTACCTGGTAACATCCATCTCCTCGTCCAAATCCACGGCAGTTGCTGGAAACCCTTCAACGCCACCTCGATAGTTCACAACTGGATCCCCTTCCATAGTCACAATGTAGACATCATGTGTTCCAAGGACCACATGTTGCACAAAGACAAGAAGCAAACATGCAAGCTTGGTCCTCTTCATCTTCACCAATGTCCGTGACTCGGCACAGCAGAACCTTCCAAAAATAGGACGCAAGAAACTATCAGATCACACTCACGCACTCAACATGGACTCAAAAACATTTGCAGTCAAAAACTTGACATGCCCAACATTAGTCCAATGGTAAAAGTACAAGGCTAAAACGCGTCAACACTGACTGATGGGTAGTAAAGTATACCGCACACCGTGAGGGTGGCATGGCACCACTGGTCCCGCCCGTACCTCGCGGTGCCAGACAGAGCTTGCCCACCACACAGGGTTCCCATGGAGCGCGCATTTATGGAAGGATTGGAAGCTCTTAAATTGGGGTGACCAACCATTGATATTAAATGGCTCAAGTGACACTGGCAGGAAATTACAGTAGTACTAGTATGAACGGCTATTGCATTCCTGATTTCTCCCTCTTGAGAACAAATTGATCTTTAGATGAACTGAAACTGAAACTCCTTCTTTTCACTTGTATTTGGGGGTGACGGGAGAAATGTATTTCGATTTCGATTTGGTCTGCTTCCCAAGAAGGTAAGAAGAAAACGGAATCTTTTTTGCCACCGAGAACGCAACAAACCCAGAAGGCTTGCAACAATGAATCCAATCCAAGCAGCCTAGGATCACTCACTCTGCAGCAGAAGAGATGGTTCCTCCGGTTACGGGTGGATCTCCAGCCCACCACACTGGACGCCGAGTTCAGAAGCAGCGGCGGCGCCGCGCAACCGCCTCAGTCCGAGAAGCAAGTAGAAGGTGGCGGGAGTGGCTCCCCAGGCTCCGGCGGACGGGCGGGATCAGTCCACCTTGACCGCTCCTCCCAATGGCGGCATGCCCTGGAGGGTTAGGGTTTGGGCCTTGGGGAGTGGAGCGGCGGGAGTGGGGGGCGAGTGGCCGCGGGTGCAGTGAGGCGGGGGGGAGGCAAAGCTGCGTGCTTGCTGGGCTAATGGTGCGTCGCGCTTTTGGCTGCCTCCCTCCCTTGTCTTTAATGGAGACAAGGCAAGCATCTCAAATCCTTTTTCATTTATTTTTTTCTCCCTCGCTCCTCCCGCCTTTGCCACGTCGCCTTCCCACGTAGGCCGGTCGTGTGGGGCCCACGATGTCAGCGAGACTAACGTGACGGATGCGGCGTACGGCACGGTTTTTTATCGATGGTGACCTCCGTTCATGGCGAGGATGGGCACGGGGCGGGGAGACTAGCCAGCTGCGTGGTGCGTGCACCAGGTGTTCGTGGACTCGCCAGCACTGGCTCTACCTGTCATTGGGTGCCGGTCCATGGACTAGGTCTTCGTAGGAGCAGGTCCCTGACTGCAGGAGAATTCGGGCGGGGGTGGTCTCCTCGTGTGCGCGCGTGACCAGCCGCGGCCGTGGGTGATGGGTCCCGGGCGTTGAAGCGGCCACTCTCCTTGTGCGTGCGCCTGGTCCTTGGAGCCGACGCCTCGCGGGCCCCAGGTGCCAGCGACTAGTCACCCATGGACCGCGTCCACTGAATGAGTCAGAGGTGGGCTGTCTCAGGGAGCGGCGCCTCGGTGCTGGCGCGCCGATCGAGCACCCTGCACTTGCACTGGCCGCTTGTCGCTGGCTCGGAACAAGTGTCGGTCGGCGGCGGCGCCGCGCTGGACCCCTCCGTGGAACCGGCCCACTGGACCGCCGGCGGCCGTGGAGGCTGCTGTCCCGGCCACGGTGGCGCGATGCGGCGGCGCACGGCTGCACGTGCGCCCTGGGAGCGAGCAGAGGAGCAGGATGCCGTGCAGGGGATCACGAGATACGCAGGGGAATTAGAGACGTTGCGTGTGTCAGGCTCAGCCCAAGGCCAGGCCGGGCTTTTTGATTCTTTATGATCGCATCGCAGTTCGGAGGGCCCGACACGCCACGCTCCATCGCAAGGTTCAAACGGGTGCATGAGTGGATCAGCGGCGGCGCGCACCGGATGGGCAATAGGATCAAACACCGTCGATATAAATATAATGCACGGTCTGTTTCGAACTCCTCTCCCAAGCGGTGGTCGGGAGTGATGGTGTGTTCGTGTGCATTTGTTCTTGTGTTTGGAGGATTGTGTGGTGGTATACGCTTCGGCGCGTTACGTACGAATGTTTTTCTTTTTATATGATATAGCAATGCTACTGCATTAATTTTCAAAAAAAATATAATTAATGGCCGAGTGTAACCATTAATTATATTTTTAGCTAGTGTATAGCGGTAGATCATCTAACCAAGTGTAACGTCCTTATCAAAAGCACAAGTACGCTTTAGCTAGTGTATGGCCTTCAGTGTTCGGTTATCTGCTTTTCGTGAAAAATGGCCGAGCCACTAACTTCTTCAGTTCTTCTTGGGTACGGACATCTGAGTTGATTACTTCCTTCCAAAAAAAAAAGAAGCAAAAGCAAAAAAAAAAAAAACTGAGTTGACTACACTCTAGAACACGATTTCAAAAAAAAAAAAAAAAGAATCAGCATAGTACATCACAACTCAAGCGTGAAGAGCCACAAACATCCACGCAGACTGAGCTGGATCAATCCAAACCATCAGGGATTCAGATCAAGCTGCCGCTCCCATGGAGAGGGGCCGCGGCAGAGTACGCATTGCCGAAAGGGTTGAACTGAAACGCTGCAGAAGAACCATGCTGAGGCTGAAACTGCGGCGGCATCCCAAACATGACCTGCTGCTGCTGCGCCATCGCCGACATCTGCACGCCCGTCGGCGGCGCGACGCCGACGGACATGGCGAAGGGATCCTTCTGCTGCTGAGAGCTCTGCAAGTTTCCGTAGCCGTAGGCATCCAGAGCGCTCGCCTGCTGCAGCCTCATTGCGGCGTCCTCGTACAGGCTGTCCAGCAGCAGCTTGTCGAAGCCCCCGGCCTGCAAGAACCGTCGACTCAGATGGAGTCACCGCATGCTTCAAGGATTGGGGATGCTATTGCTATGGGTTGCAGTTGCAAGAGATTGAGGTGCTGTTCTGTTCTTTAGTCTTTATTACCAGTTTGCTCTCGGTCAGTTGGGTGCTACTTCTGGGCTGTGCTGCGACAAGAGCTAGCTCCCAGCCTGATGAACCTGTTATCTCGCCGAAGCCGATACCAGATGCGTTGTTGGAACCGCCTGCGCAACCAAGACGAGCACGTGCCCGTGCAAATTCAGGAGCAGAAAATAGCAGAGGCTAAAGTGTCAGCTCAGCTGGAAGTAGCTTCACCTTGTGGTACTATGGCCAGAGCGAGCGCATTGCTCTCTTCAAGTGCAGCAGCGGCAGGGTTTACTTCATGTAGGCCCTGATCATCTTTGTTAGTTGCGCAAATAGTCGACTAGTACTGAATATCAAAGCGATGTGCACTGGCAAGAATTTACCAGTAAATCGACAGTTGTCGGAGTTTCAGGCTCGTCTTCGTCATAGTCATCCGCAAACTGAGGTTCTTCTTCAGGTTCAGGAGGATAATCCTCTGCAACAGGTTCTTGGGTCGCCTCGAATATCAATTCAGAGGTCTGCTCTTCTTCTTCCAGGTAAGGAACGAAATCTAGCTGCCGGTACTCCTGTTGATGACAGGAGCAGTTTTAGAGTTAACCATAAAAAAGAACAGACTGACTAAATATGAAAAAAAAAGTTTAGATTAGCTGAATTACACGCTATGGTCTCATTTGGAAAATAAAAGGATACTCTCTACTTACTATGGTCTCATTTGGCAAAGGAGCAGTTCTAGGGGCTTCTCTGATGTACTCTTCCATTGTTACAAGAAATGATGCTGGTGGCTGAAGAAAATTCAGAAAAAATGTATTTAGCATCATAATTCAGAACTTGCATGCTATATTCTATAAGCATACGTGATTGATGATCAGACCTCTCTCAGAGTTGGAAATTGGAAGTTTCTGGCTAGTTCCAGACCTCTGCAGAGCTCGTAGAAGTCGGAAAGAGATTTCGCCTGTCATTCTGATGAACATTAGTTTCACATGCACGGTTCTAAAATTGCAGAAAATAAGAGCCATCATGCTGTAGTCATACACACCAGAGTCCCTGTTCTTCTGTAGATGTCTTGGGCTTTGATGGCATCAAGTTTTGTCATATCAAAGAACTGCTACCACGTCAGAAATTAGGATCATCAGGAACAAGAAACACACTAAGATCCATTTTCATCCTTAAAGCAAAGCAAACGCAAGAGGAAAATCATAGAAGTACCACATCCACAAGGTTAATGATCCCGTCGTTCACTGCACAGTAAATCTTGAAGCTTTCCTTCAACACCTGAGTGATTGCATCATTTCTTGTCAGCTAAGATTATTTTTTAATCAATGGCGCTAAACAGTTGTGTCAGAGTTGACACTTCACATACCAGAGCCAAGGCATACTGTATGAGGTAGTTTCCAAAAGCCGTTCCTTCAGGCTGCAACCACCAGTGCAGCATGTTTATTTGTAAGATGAGCCTATTTTCAGCAAGGAAGTTGGAACAAGTACTCAAAATAATAGAAGAAAGCCGTGTATTATTTTCTTCTACCTGGCAGCGGACAAGCCGGAAGAGCAGCTGCTGCAGTGCAGGGAGATGTTCTAAGAGGTCATCCTTGCTTATGGTCCTCGTTCTACTTTGCCCCTGAAAGTAAAGCAGATGCCATAAAGGAAACGCTTGTAACAAGCTGCATCTATCACTGAAACCCTGCAACTGCAAGAATGACACGCCAAGAACACAGCCAATCATAGAAACCTCGTCGTTCCCCTCTGCAGGTCTCAGTCGCTCACACTCGATGTCGTATCTCAGAACCCTGAAGCACTCGAGCCGCTCCTCGAGATACAGAGCGTAGGTCCGCACCCACGCCGAGCAGTCCCATGCTGCAAGACCAGCAAAACAGTTCATAACATTTGCTAAAAAAACAGAAGAAGATTCAGTTCGAAATGCAGAGATTGATGATGCAGGTCTGAGAGGTGGTGACCTAGTGGGCTGGAGTCGTCCTTGAAGTTGGACACCCGCAGGGCGTGGCCGCCCTTGCGCCGGTAGCTGAGCAGCTCCTCCCTGAACGCGGCGTCGCCGTCGCGCAGCGTCCGGTGGATCACGATCAGCGTCTTGAGAGCAACCTTCCCAATTTTGCAAAATAAACATTCTGTTCTGAATTTCTGATCACCAGATCACTGAACAGGAATCAATGGCAATGGCGGCAGGATGACGTACGTACCACCCAGTTGTGGGTCTTGGCGAGGCGCCTGGCGAGCGCGTGGACGCAGTAGGAGACGTCGGCGAGCGGGCGGGAGGCCGACGTGGCGGCGAAGATGGCTGCGGCGACGGCGGCGAGCAATTACGTTATTGGATGGCCAACAGAGAGAGCAGAGCAGAGAATCTGTACCGGCGAGGTGTCGCTCCTTGGGCGGGCGCTCGAGGTGGGCGGTGGCCTTGACGACGGCGACGTCGAGGTCCTTGCGGTCGCCGTTGACCTTGGCGAGCCCCACGGTGGCCGAGTCCTTGATGGCGCCGCACGCCTTGCGCCACCTCTTGTGCACCGAAGCCGAGCCCATCGTCTCCGGCGCCGGCCGGCACGCCTCTCTCTGTCTCTCTCTGCTAGCTGTCCGTTCCGTTCGCGCGACAAGTCGTGGCTCGCGCGTGGCCGGATTTCTCCTTTTTAAAAATCCTACTAGGATCTCGCTCGGAGTAGCGCGACGTGCGCGGCTGTTTGTTCCTGTGCGCTGCATGCAACGCAATCGCTGCCGAATCAATCAAACCAAAGCGCGCGGGGCCCTCGCCGGCCGGCGGCCGGGATGCGCAATCTCTTTTGACGTGTTCTCTCGGCTCCTGGTTGCCGGCGCTCAGCTGGCTCCAAATGGACTTCACCTGACAAGAAAATAGAAATCCAAGCAAGATGGCGCATGCATCTCCTCCGGATTCCAAATAGAGACATGCAGCATCTGACTGTCCGAAGCAACAAGTCCAATTCGGAATATCTCTCGGCAGAACATTCAGTAGTGACATCAAGTGCTGGTACTTTTGACTGTAACACATCTAAACTCTTAAAGCCACAGCAGCACTAAGTGCTGCTACCCAAAAGCAGTCCTGCTTACTCCAAGGTCCTCTTAGGCTGGTACATCAACCACCGCTGCTGGCTTCATCCATTTGACCTGCGGATAAATTATAAGCACATTAGCATGGAATCATGTCTGACATTAAGAAAACTCAATGGTGATCATAAAGACTCAGGATTACAACAATGTCAAAGAACACCAAACCAAACATTGGTATTGAGAGGCATGACATGTATCACAGTCTTATATGACAATGAAAAGAAAACTTAAAAGGAATGTAACAAGTGTAGGACCAAAAAAAAAGTTCAAGATTACTAATTGCAGAGAAATAAAAAGGTAGGACATTTCAAAACATATAGGTACTGTTGTATGCTAAGACTATCTAATTTGAAAAAACATTCACATCTGCCGTTCCACTAACCTCAGATATCGCACATGTCTGAAAAAGCTTCCCCGCTTCAAGGTCCTTGACCTTGGCAACTGACAGGTCGAGTTTCAACAACAAACAATTCATGTCAGTGAGGCGCCGAACATAACAAATGTCCATGGGAGTAACGTTGCATAATGCGTTCTTACATGTTTTGGCCTTTGGTATCATTTTCACTGTTCTTGAATTCGTCCGCATCTTTGACTTCCTCGGTGCCCTCCTGAACATCATCTGCGGTATCCGCCTTCTCCATCCCCTTTTCACCGTCCTTTTCGCTATCAATACAAGAGAATAATCAAATGTCACTAATCTGCAATGATATTTGCATCAAGAGGAAAGCAATATTGATTTATTATTGA
Source organism: Urochloa ruziziensis (assembly GCA_015476505.1). Classification (NCBI taxonomy): domain Eukaryota; kingdom Viridiplantae; phylum Streptophyta; class Magnoliopsida; order Poales; family Poaceae; genus Urochloa; species Urochloa ruziziensis. Next base: position 21,605,489 of record CM027126.1, read on the forward strand.
GGCCATACTCCTTAGACTTCTCTGTTCTGTCAGTAAGAGTGCCAGCATTAAGCTCTTGCTCAAGTTTGGTCAAAGAAACTCCAATAGCTGTCCGCATCCTTTGGCAGCCAAAATAGTCAATGCCGCCACTAGGGCTCTCTTGAGTCTTGATATATTGAGTCAAGAATCATCCGAGCCTCTGTTGCGACACCCTTCAATACATTGTTTTCGCAATTGATTACAAGAAGCTTGGTAGCATAAAAAGAATAGTACCACAAACTAAGCAAAGGATTCATTCAGGTAGGAATAGATACATACCATCATGGCACCAGCAGCAGCATTAGCAGAATCAGGGCCTTTGTAGAGCATAAGATTTGAGGCACATTGCCGGACCTTAGTGCTGAATTCGAGTGTCTCAGCGATATCAAAACCACTACTCAAAAGCTCATACATCAACTCAGCCTCGTTTGTGATACACTGGAACCACCATTCACCATTGGTGCAAAAACATCAAATAATCATCGCCAGAATTTGGTAGGTAGAACACAGTTTGGTAAAAGTTTGTAGCAGGCATACCAGCAAGGCCACAGCTGCAGCAGGGTATTCACCATCTGATTGGATGAGACCCCTTGCGCGGTTCTTGATCTGGGAGCCCAGGGAAAGGGCTTCAAGAGTGAGATGGCGAACGCAGCTCCTGATAAGATTGTTCTCAGCCTCGATACACTAGATAGGATCGTTTTCGCAATAATAGGCATAATGAGCAAGTTAGTCAGCAATTAACTGGACTGATAAAAATAAGTGGGCCAGGCCAAAGTATGATTTTCCAGAGGCAACAAGAGGCAGGTGGAGGGAGGGACCTTACCTTGTTGGCTGCCGCATCCAGGGCATCTTTGCCATCAACAGCTTTGGCAGCATTGAACTGCCAGTACTCCTCAAGGTATCTCTTATATTCGTCCCAATCAACAGAACCGCGAACTTTGGGCAGCAACCTTTCCCATCCCCATGCTCTCTGAAGCAGATCTTTGCCATGGTAGCAACGAAAGAAAAAAAAACATGACCGAACATCATATCTCTCTCAATAGATTAATTTAACATGAAATCAACGAAAGATTTCTTTCTCTAGATGGGTTAAATCTCAGAGACGCAAGGCTACATGAATGAATAAGCGAATTTTTTTTTGAATTCCACAGTTAAGCTTAAGCATGTAGACCAAAAAAAAAAAAAACAATAGGAAGAAACGAAGTACTATGGTCAAAGTTTGCGAAAAAAGTCAATGGCGACAAATATTTCGATACGGAAGTAGTACCTCTGTACATGATTATCGATACAGGTGGTACCCTCACCATATCGTCCTCGCAGCTCTCATACAAGTTAACCCACTACATCATATTGGACCTGTGCAGTTGGGCCAAGGCGCGCGAATCGATCGGGCTAGATTGGACTCCTATCCCCTCCTCCCTAGGGGACGGCGTGAGGTACTCCATTCTAGGGTTTCCTAGACGGTACGGGAACGGGAAGGGTGCGGCGGGGTGGGGGAAATCAAAGATGATCGAGGCGGCCCGGCGTCCTCAGTTTCGAAATGCTGAAAGAGGGGGAGACGTGCAAGGGGGATTATAAGGTTGGGGGAGGAAGGAGACGATCGGCGTCTTCAGAGGAATGAATAGCCTGCCTATTTTGCAAGCATTTTCGGATAGATAGATCACGGAACAAAACCAAGTTCTCTGAGAGGACGGCAACAAGATCATGGCGATCGAGCAATGCAATTGGATGCAGGGGCCATGCCAACAGCCGCCGCCCTATGTGGGCGGTGGCCTTGACGATACAGGACGGCGACGTCGAGATCCTGGCCGCCGGCCGCCGTTCACCCTGACGGGTTCTACTTCTCGCTGGTTGCCGGCGCTCAGCAGGAGGGCTCCAAATGGAGTTTAGCTGGTTGCCATCAGTACAACAAGGAGCAATTTTCGATTCACTCTCCAAGGAAATCCAAGATCACACATGCATCTCAGGATTCCAAATAGAGCTACATATGCATCTGACCTTCTCAAGTATACTAAAATTCATGCACGCGGTCTGAATACAGAGGCCACCCTCAACAGAATATTCAGTACAATGTGGGATCTGATTATCTGAATGAGGAGCAAAGTACTCCCACAATTTGAGCCACAAGTACACTATCTAATACAATCTACTCCGCCTAAGTCAGTTAGTTTTTGCGTCATGCAATGAGCTATAACAGTTTTGTTACAGCTTTGCTGGTCCATAAGAGGCACAGTGCGCTAGAGACGAACCTGCACCTTCCTATTACCTTACAGTAGCTAGCAAACAAATAGCATTCCAGTAAATGGAACATCGCAAAGCATCTTTCCCAACGGCTATATGAAATGGAAGCACCATCCTGATTAGCAGGGAAATACAGCAGTCGATATAGGTTGCCGTTGAAAGATAAACCAGGTACACAGTTCACAGCCCAAGAAACATACGGCAATAGAATTTATCTAAACATGCATTGACAGAATACAGTGACACAAAGTACTGGTACGGCACTGTAACACGAGCTAAACTTTCATGGCCATAACAATACAAAGTGATGCTTCCCAAAAGGAGCTCTGCTCACTCCAAACTCCTCTTAGGTTCGGTGCATCCGGAAATCCGGCCTTTGCCGTGTGCCCATTGCACACGGCAAAGGCCGTTTTACACACGGCAAAGGCTTTGCCGTGTGTCGCACACGGCAAAGTTTGGACGGCAAAGAATCTTTGCCGTGTGCCAGATCACGGGGCACACGGCAAAGGCCCGATCTGGCACACGGCAAAGAGGGACACACGGCAAAGTTTTGATCCCGAAAAAACGCAAAATAAAATAGCAAAACATTTTATTTTAATGGGGGAAGGACCCCATCGGCCATTACCCATCGTCCCACGTGTCCCGAAAAAACGCAAAATAAAATAGCAAATGAAAGTCGCAAGTCGCGCATTTTTCGCGAAAAAATCGCGCGCTACGCGGCCGGCGGGATTCGAACCCGCGCCGGCCCCCTTCGCGTGTACCGCCCCCTACCACTACACCACTCGAGTCTTTGTGTCCATATCTCATTTTGATTCCCCTCATATTAAACTTTTCCGAGTGTAAATTGCTTATTTGAGGCCCTAAATGACTTCAAATAAAAAAGTTGTGAACTACAAATCTTCATAACTTTTCAAGATCTACAACTTTCGTTTTGGTCAAAAGTTCATCCGAGGTCGTTTATAGAATTTGAATTTTGAAATTTGAAAAATTCAAACTTAGATCCGGGTGACAAGATGACTTCAAACAAAAAGGTGGTCAACTACAAAGTTTCATAACTTGTCGATCTAGACAACTTTCATTTTGGTCAAAAGTTCATCCGAAGCTGTTTACAAAATTTGAATTTCAAATTTGAGAAATACAAACTCAGTTTTTCGTTGACAGGATGATTTCAAATAAAAAAGTTGTGAACTACAAAGTTTCATAACTTTTCGATCTAAACAACTTTCATCTTGGTCAAAAGTTCATACAACATACCGATAGTAAGATTGTTCACAAATCTTATACATCTCTCTTCTAGTTTTAGGAACTACTTATGAGAGGTGTATGATTTGTAAACACTTTTAGTATCACTTTGTTATATAAACAAATGATCGAAGTAAAAGTTGTAGATCTTTAGAAGTTATACAACTTTGTAGTTAAACATTTTTTAATTTGATTTCGTTTAGGGGTTCAAAATGTGTTTTAAAAATTTTCTTTGCCGAGTGTTTTTAAAAAAACACACGGCAAAGAGTTCTTTGCCGTGTGTCAAAGCTTGACACACGGCAAAGAGAGTTCTTTGCCGTGTGCCAACTGTTGACACACGGCAAAGAGAGTTCTTTGCCGTGTGTTTTTCTTTGCCGAGTATTTTTTTTCTCTTTGCCGTGTGTTTTTCTTTGCCGTGTGTTTTTTTTTTTCTCTTTGCCGTGTGTTTTTCTTTGCCGTGTGGTTTAAAAAAAAAACACTCGGCAAAGAATCTTTGCCGTGTGCCCCGAGAAAAAACACACGGTAAAGAGGTTGACACACGGCAAAGGCCGGATTTCCGGTAGTGTCCATTTGACCTGCAAGTAAAATAGAGGATGGAATCATATCTGACATCAAGATGATTAAAATGGTGATAATAAAGAAACAAAATTATATATATATATATATATATATATATATATATATATATATATATGTAAAACACCAAACACGGTAATGAGAGGCATGTATCCGGCACTCTTATGACAAAAAAGAAAAGTGAGCATGAAAAGTTCACATCATCTAAAATGGTCAACAAAAAATGGACAAGATACCAATTGCACAAAAAATGAACAAAAATGGAGCTACACATGTAGCTACAGGCTACAGGATACAAAGAAAACAGCCTCTAAAAAAATTCTGATGGAGCTTAAGCTAAGCCACAAAATACACGTGCAAAAATGGAGCAACATCGAACAAATTAAAATGACCCGATCTGTCAATCTGTCATTGAAGGCAAACACCACATTTTGAATCAGTTTGGTGTAAAATATGAGTGATTTGAGTTCGCTGAACCAAGCATACTCGCAATATCAGATATTTGTCCAATTCTAGGTCATGCAATCAGTAACAGATACAGCACAAATGCATACATTCAACTCTGAACATCTGTCTTGTCTTCACTCCTCACTTCCTCAGTGGTAAGGGCTTCAAGAATTTTTTCTACAAACTCTTTTGCTGCATCCTGGGACAACGACCCACCACGCTCCATCATCCGGAGGACACCCGCTGCGAGAGAAACAGCCTCCTGGATTTTTTTGGTGGCAACTGTCAAGCCACCAACAAACAACGCATGTCAGTGAGGTCTTCCACAAAACAAAGGTTCATGGGATACTAATATGTAATTTGTTCTTACATGCTTCACCCTTTGTATCATTTTTAAAGTCCTTGAACAGATCTTCCACATCATTGACTTTCCTGTTGCCCTCTGCAGAGTATGTCTGATTGTTCAAATTCTGATCCATTTTATTTTCAGAGTTCCCCATAAAACCATCTGGTTGAACAGATCCTTCAGAGTCTAATCCTCCACCAGTACTGGACCTATCAATAGAAGAGAATAATCGAATGTCACTAATCTGATGCAACAATATTTTCATCAAGTTGAACAAAATATTGATTTAGTATTGAGACCATACCCTATAGGCTTCTCTGTTGCGTCACTGCCAACATTACAGGCAAGTTCTTGCTCAAGTTTGGTCAAATCAGATACAATAAAATGACGCATCTCATTACAAGAAAAATAGTCCATGCATAGACTACGGCTATTTTCATGTATTGAGTCAAGAATCATCTGAGCCTCTGTAGCAACACCCTTCAATACATTGTGCAATTAGTTACAAGGAGCTTGTTAGCATAAAACGAATAGTACGACACGGAACAGGCACATACCACCATGGCACCAGCAGCAGCACCAAAATCAGAACCTTTGTAGAGGATAAGATTTGAGGCAAAGCATCGGACCTTTCTGCCTAAGGCGATTGATTCAGAGATACCATACCCACGACTATAACACTGGTACATCAACTCAGCTTCCTTTATGATAGCCTTGGAACCATCATTTGCAATGGGGGCAAAAAAAAAAAAAAGTTATCATACAATTATTGCCAGAACTAGGTAGAATGGCAGTATGGTAAAAGTTTGTAACAGGCATACCACCAAGGCCGCAGCTGCAGCAGGGTATTCACAATCTGACTGGAGGAGATCCCTTGCACGTTTCTTGATCTGGCTGCTCAGGGTCATGTCCTCAAAAGAAAAATGTCTAACACAGCTCCTGATAATCTTATTCTCAGTATCGATACACTGGATAGAATTGGTTCGGTGCATGCAAAATTTAACCAGCAACTGGATCAATAAAAGAAGTTGGACATGCCACAATTTGTTTTAGGAAAAGCAACTGGAGGCTGGAAGACCTTACCAGTTTGGCTGTAAAATGCAAGGCACCTTTGTTGCCAGCAAAAACTCTGTCAGTATTAGCCTTCCAATACTCCTCGAGGTAAAGCTTAAATTCGTGCCAGGGAACAGAACCGTGAACTTGAGGCAGCAACCTATCCCATCCCCATGCTCTCTCAAGAAGATCTTGACATGATGGAAACGAAGAAAAGTAATTAGATCCAGGATCCCAGTTTAGAAGATAATGGCAGCAAAATAAAAATGAACCCTCTGAGGAGGGGAAAGCGAAAAAGAGTAGCCACCATATCTCTGTCAACAAATTAATTTTACATGAAACCAAATCAACGAATGATCTCTTAACAAGATGGGACGAATCTAAAACCAGACACACATTTAGTGATGAAACTCCAAGTGTTAAACATGTAGATCCCAATCCAAGCTACAACGGCAAGAAGAGGACATCAAGAAACAACATACCTCTGAACACGATTATCGATACCGGCGGCACCCTCACCAGATCTTCCTCGGAATTCTCCTTCCAGTCAAGTAGTCAACCCACTCCATCATTTGGGATTTGTGCGATTTGTACAAGGAGCGCGGATCGTCTTCCATCTTCCCAGGGGACGAGGGAGTGTGCTCCATTCTAGGGTTTCCTAGAAGGAAGGATGCGGCGGGGGTGGGGAAAGCGAAAACGAGGGGGGCGTCATCGGGATTTCGAAATGCGCGGGGGCGATAGCTTTTCAAAAACAAATGCTGGGGCGACGAGGAAAGGATTGGGCCGTTGGGGGGGCAAGTAGGCTGCTTCCGGTCCAGAACCTGGGTCGCGGAAGGCCCAAGTTAACCCATCTTCACGGTTCTCGGTCTATATACCTGGCTTGATGTTGCGCAAAGCGTAGTTACTGCTGGGATTGTGGCAATCGTGAGTATAAGAGCAGTCTCAGTGGAGTTTCACGGCTGCCATGTCAGCATTTTTGATGATGTGGTAGTGTATTAATGAAGATAGAGGTGAAATGGGTTTCATGGTGATGAAACCCTCTCTCTACACAGTTACCTAGATAACCTTGTGTCTTGCATGTAACCTATAAAACAACAAAAGATGAAACTATGCATTGAGACGATCGGCGTCTTCAGAGGAATGAATAGCCTGCCTATTTTGCAAGCATTTTCGGATAGATAGATCACGGAACAAAACCAAGTTCTCTGAGAGGACGGCAACAAGATCATGGCGATCGAGCAATGCAATTGGATGCAGGGGCCATGCCAACAGCCGCCGCCCTATGTGGGCGGTGGCCTTGACGATACAGGACGGCGACGTCGAGATCCTGGCCGCCGGCCGCCGTTCACCCTGACGGGTTCTACTTCTCGCTGGTTGCCGGCGCTCAGCAGGAGGGCTCCAAATGGAGTTTAGCTGGTTGCCATCAGTACAACAAGGAGCAATTTTCGATTCACTCTCCAAGGAAATCCAAGATCACACATGCATCTCAGGATTCCAAATAGAGCTACATATGCATCTGACCTTCTCAAGTATACTAAAATTCATGCACGCGGTCTGAATACAGAGGCCACCCTCAACAGAATATTCAGTACAATGTGGGATCTGATTATCTGAATGAGGAGCAAAGTACTCCCACAATTTGAGCCACAAGTACACTATCTAATACAATCTACTCCGCCTAAGTCAGTTAGTTTTTGCGTCATGCAATGAGCTATAACAGTTTTGTTACAGCTTTGCTGGTCCATAAGAGGCACAGTGCGCTAGAGACGAACCTGCACCTTCCTATTACCTTACAGTAGCTAGCAAACAAATAGCATTCCAGTAAATGGAACATCGCAAAGCATCTTTCCCAACGGCTATATGAAATGGAAGCACCATCCTGATTAGCAGGGAAATACAGCAGTCGATATAGGTTGCCGTTGAAAGATAAACCAGGTACACAGTTCACAGCCCAAGAAACATACGGCAATAGAATTTATCTAAACATGCATTGACAGAATACAGTGACACAAAGTACTGGTACGGCACTGTAACACGAGCTAAACTTTCATGGCCATAACAATACAAAGTGATGCTTCCCAAAAGGAGCTCTGCTCACTCCAAACTCCTCTTAGGTTCGGTGCATCCGGAAATCCGGCCTTTGCCGTGTGCCCATTGCACACGGCAAAGGCCGTTTTACACACGGCAAAGGCTTTGCCGTGTGTCGCACACGGCAAAGTTTGGACGGCAAAGAATCTTTGCCGTGTGCCAGATCACGGGGCACACGGCAAAGGCCCGATCTGGCACACGGCAAAGAGGGACACACGGCAAAGTTTTGATCCCGAAAAAACGCAAAATAAAATAGCAAAACATTTTATTTTAATGGGGGAAGGACCCCATCGGCCATTACCCATCGTCCCACGTGTCCCGAAAAAACGCAAAATAAAATAGCAAATGAAAGTCGCAAGTCGCGCATTTTTCGCGAAAAAATCGCGCGCTACGCGGCCGGCGGGATTCGAACCCGCGCCGGCCCCCTTCGCGTGTACCGCCCCCTACCACTACACCACTCGAGTCTTTGTGTCCATATCTCATTTTGATTCCCCTCATATTAAACTTTTCCGAGTGTAAATTGCTTATTTGAGGCCCTAAATGACTTCAAATAAAAAAGTTGTGAACTACAAATCTTCATAACTTTTCAAGATCTACAACTTTCGTTTTGGTCAAAAGTTCATCCGAGGTCGTTTATAGAATTTGAATTTTGAAATTTGAAAAATTCAAACTTAGATCCGGGTGACAAGATGACTTCAAACAAAAAGGTGGTCAACTACAAAGTTTCATAACTTGTCGATCTAGACAACTTTCATTTTGGTCAAAAGTTCATCCGAAGCTGTTTACAAAATTTGAATTTCAAATTTGAGAAATACAAACTCAGTTTTTCGTTGACAGGATGATTTCAAATAAAAAAGTTGTGAACTACAAAGTTTCATAACTTTTCGATCTAAACAACTTTCATCTTGGTCAAAAGTTCATACAACATACCGATAGTAAGATTGTTCACAAATCTTATACATCTCTCTTCTAGTTTTAGGAACTACTTATGAGAGGTGTATGATTTGTAAACACTTTTAGTATCACTTTGTTATATAAACAAATGATCGAAGTAAAAGTTGTAGATCTTTAGAAGTTATACAACTTTGTAGTTAAACATTTTTTAATTTGATTTCGTTTAGGGGTTCAAAATGTGTTTTAAAAATTTTCTTTGCCGAGTGTTTTTAAAAAAACACACGGCAAAGAGTTCTTTGCCGTGTGTCAAAGCTTGACACACGGCAAAGAGAGTTCTTTGCCGTGTGCCAACTGTTGACACACGGCAAAGAGAGTTCTTTGCCGTGTGTTTTTCTTTGCCGAGTATTTTTTTTCTCTTTGCCGTGTGTTTTTCTTTGCCGTGTGTTTTTTTTTTTCTCTTTGCCGTGTGTTTTTCTTTGCCGTGTGGTTTAAAAAAAAAACACTCGGCAAAGAATCTTTGCCGTGTGCCCCGAGAAAAAACACACGGTAAAGAGGTTGACACACGGCAAAGGCCGGATTTCCGGTAGTGTCCATTTGACCTGCAAGTAAAATAGAGGATGGAATCATATCTGACATCAAGATGATTAAAATGGTGATAATAAAGAAACAAAATTATATATATATATATATATATATATATATATATATGTAAAACACCAAACACGGTAATGAGAGGCATGTATCCGGCACTCTTATGACAAAAAAGAAAAGTGAGCATGAAAAGTTCACATCATCTAAAATGGTCAACAAAAAATGGACAAGATACCAATTGCACAAAAAATGAACAAAAATGGAGCTACACATGTAGCTACAGGCTACAGGATACAAAGAAAACAGCCTCTAAAAAAATTCTGATGGAGCTTAAGCTAAGCCACAAAATACACGTGCAAAAATGGAGCAACATCGAACAAATTAAAATGACCCGATCTGTCAATCTGTCATTGAAGGCAAACACCACATTTTGAATCAGTTTGGTGTAAAATATGAGTGATTTGAGTTCGCTGAACCAAGCATACTCGCAATATCAGATATTTGTCCAATTCTAGGTCATGCAATCAGTAACAGATACAGCACAAATGCATACATTCAACTCTGAACATCTGTCTTGTCTTCACTCCTCACTTCCTCAGTGGTAAGGGCTTCAAGAATTTTTTCTACAAACTCTTTTGCTGCATCCTGGGACAACGACCCACCACGCTCCATCATCCGGAGGACACCCGCTGCGAGAGAAACAGCCTCCTGGATTTTTTTGGTGGCAACTGTCAAGCCACCAACAAACAACGCATGTCAGTGAGGTCTTCCACAAAACAAAGGTTCATGGGATACTAATATGTAATTTGTTCTTACATGCTTCACCCTTTGTATCATTTTTAAAGTCCTTGAACAGATCTTCCACATCATTGACTTTCCTGTTGCCCTCTGCAGAGTATGTCTGATTGTTCAAATTCTGATCCATTTTATTTTCAGAGTTCCCCATAAAACCATCTGGTTGAACAGATCCTTCAGAGTCTAATCCTCCACCAGTACTGGACCTATCAATAGAAGAGAATAATCGAATGTCACTAATCTGATGCAACAATATTTTCATCAAGTTGAACAAAATATTGATTTAGTATTGAGACCATACCCTATAGGCTTCTCTGTTGCGTCACTGCCAACATTACAGGCAAGTTCTTGCTCAAGTTTGGTCAAATCAGATACAATAAAATGACGCATCTCATTACAAGAAAAATAGTCCATGCATAGACTACGGCTATTTTCATGTATTGAGTCAAGAATCATCTGAGCCTCTGTAGCAACACCCTTCAATACATTGTGCAATTAGTTACAAGGAGCTTGTTAGCATAAAACGAATAGTACGACACGGAACAGGCACATACCACCATGGCACCAGCAGCAGCACCAAAATCAGAACCTTTGTAGAGGATAAGATTTGAGGCAAAGCATCGGACCTTTCTGCCTAAGGCGATTGATTCAGAGATACCATACCCACGACTATAACACTGGTACATCAACTCAGCTTCCTTTATGATAGCCTTGGAACCATCATTTGCAATGGGGGCAAAAAAAAAAAAAAGTTATCATACAATTATTGCCAGAACTAGGTAGAATGGCAGTATGGTAAAAGTTTGTAACAGGCATACCACCAAGGCCGCAGCTGCAGCAGGGTATTCACAATCTGACTGGAGGAGATCCCTTGCACGTTTCTTGATCTGGCTGCTCAGGGTCATGTCCTCAAAAGAAAAATGTCTAACACAGCTCCTGATAATCTTATTCTCAGTATCGATACACTGGATAGAATTGGTTCGGTGCATGCAAAATTTAACCAGCAACTGGATCAATAAAAGAAGTTGGACATGCCACAATTTGTTTTAGGAAAAGCAACTGGAGGCTGGAAGACCTTACCAGTTTGGCTGTAAAATGCAAGGCACCTTTGTTGCCAGCAAAAACTCTGTCAGTATTAGCCTTCCAATACTCCTCGAGGTAAAGCTTAAATTCGTGCCAGGGAACAGAACCGTGAACTTGAGGCAGCAACCTATCCCATCCCCATGCTCTCTCAAGAAGATCTTGACATGATGGAAACGAAGAAAAGTAATTAGATCCAGGATCCCAGTTTAGAAGATAATGGCAGCAAAATAAAAATGAACCCTCTGAGGAGGGGAAAGCGAAAAAGAGTAGCCACCATATCTCTGTCAACAAATTAATTTTACATGAAACCAAATCAACGAATGATCTCTTAACAAGATGGGACGAATCTAAAACCAGACACACATTTAGTGATGAAACTCCAAGTGTTAAACATGTAGATCCCAATCCAAGCTACAACGGCAAGAAGAGGACATCAAGAAACAACATACCTCTGAACACGATTATCGATACCGGCGGCACCCTCACCAGATCTTCCTCGGAATTCTCCTTCCAGTCAAGTAGTCAACCCACTCCATCATTTGGGATTTGTGCGATTTGTACAAGGAGCGCGGATCGTCTTCCATCTTCCCAGGGGACGAGGGAGTGTGCTCCATTCTAGGGTTTCCTAGAAGGAAGGATGCGGCGGGGGTGGGGAAAGCGAAAACGAGGGGGGCGTCATCGGGATTTCGAAATGCGCGGGGGCGATAGCTTTTCAAAAACAAATGCTGGGGCGACGAGGAAAGGATTGGGCCGTTGGGGGGGCAAGTAGGCTGCTTCCGGTCCAGAACCTGGGTCGCGGAAGGCCCAAGTTAACCCATCTTCACGGTTCTCGGTCTATATACCTGGCTTGATGTTGCGCAAAGCGTAGTTACTGCTGGGATTGTGGCAATCGTGAGTATAAGAGCAGTCTCAGTGGAGTTTCACGGCTGCCATGTCAGCATTTTTGATGATGTGGTAGTGTATTAATGAAGATAGAGGTGAAATGGGTTTCATGGTGATGAAACCCTCTCTCTACACAGTTACCTAGATAACCTTGTGTCTTGCATGTAACCTATAAAACAACAAAAGATGAAACTATGCATTGAGAGAGGTGTTTCAACATAGTTTCAAACATTTTTAGATATAGTTTCAAACATTTTTAGATGATGTGTCACTATTGGTAATTGTGTCCATGGAACTTGCATTGAGACTGGCCTAACAGAACATAATCATGTGAATTGTGAAGCGAGAAGCGGACCAACGGGCCTGGCTAGCTGGACTTTTTCAAAATGGGATCTGAGGGGCAGGGATACACGGTGAGAGTTCAAAATGGCAAATAAAACGTGAAATTCTCCCCCAATTGAGGGGAAATTATTATAAGATCAAAGAATATGCTCCGAATAGTACATTGGTATAGCAAAACCATGTCGTTTTCTTTTACTTGTGCCCCAAAACTTGACGGTGAACTTTGTTACAGAATGCAACTCCCTGGATCTGGTACGAATTCTAATGAAAACTAAATTTCTGTGATGACCTATTGAGGTACACGTTGATCTGGTATGATTTGTTTTTCTAGCTGTAGAGCCCACCATCTATGCCACCATGAATCTGACTTCAACCATATCTTTTTCATTTCATTTCAGTGAAGGGGTAGGAATTGCAATTCCTTCAGATAAAAAAGACATGGCCCTAGCCGTCCACACTCCACGAACTGCTGAGATCATATTTGTCAGGATGGTCCTTTTGTAATTACTGAAGTCTGAACATTTGTAGTCCTAAGTCCTTTGGCTATCTGATCTAACCTGTTGTTGTCTGCATTGAATCCGAACGATCTGAACTGTAAATCGTTTGACTGCAATCTTCGACCACCTTTGTAGGTGCTCTTGCTTTCAGCATCATTTCATCGTATTCAGCTTCTGGGTCTGACATTGCTACAATTGCCCCACCCGCCCCTACTGTAGCTTCCCCATTGTGCAGGATGACTGTCCGGATCACAATATTCAGATCAAACGTGTGGTTATATGAAAAGAACCCAATGGATCCCGAGTAGATGCCTCTAGGACTAGATTCAAGTGAATCGAGAATCTCCATTGATCTAACTTTTGGGGCTCCAGTCATTGAACCACCTGGAAAGGCTGCTTTGACACAGTCGACAGGACTCAGATTCGACTTCTTCGTTCCTCGGACCGTACTCACCATGGTATGAACAGCTTTATATGACTCTACATCCATGAGACGAGGAACATGAACGCTACCAGGTTCACAAACCTTACCCAGATCGTTTCTTAGGAGGTCAACAATCATCAAGTTCTCAGCCTGATCTTTTTCACTGTTGAAATTGAGGACATGCAAAAGGGAAAAATCAGCATCAGTACTCTGACTTAAATCACAACCATATGGCACTGACCGGTAACAATAAGACAGCACTGCAAGGAAAGGAAGGCATAAATGGAATTTCGTAGAAACCTCTACTGAAACAAAAGAAAAGAGACAATCCTGATGCTTACTGTAGATGTTATGTAACCGTGTCATTTTCTGCCATAGATCTTTGATGCTGAAAACTAAATGAGAATGAGCAGGCAGTAACAGACTACTGAACCAAACTTAATATCAACAAAGATTGCAGTTATGTATATCAACTATTTTAAGGAAGACCATTTCCAAAGAAACTTAATTCAAAATACTAAGACTAGCAAATAAAATAAATCTGAAAAGCAAAGAAACCCCAAGCTTAACAGTTCATGAAAGATTTGAGCCAAGATATCTTAACAGCAGAAAAGAATACATTTAGCTTGCCTGTATTTTAACTGCAAACGCAGGCATTCATCTTCCTCTGGTGTTCTGCCACGTGCTATAGTGCCTTTGATCGGTTTTGCTTCTAGAATTTTGTCTCGATCTAGTCGTAGAAACCTTTCAGGAGAAGAGCAACATATGCTTAAGTTTTCTGAGGAGAAATTAAGCCAGGCTGCATAAGGGGCTGGATTTTGTTTTCTCAATTTAAGGTAGAGCTGGAGCGCATTTATATAGTTTACTCTTCTCTTCATCTGAGTAGTGAAGCACAACTCATAGCTTTCTCCATCTCTGATATAATCCAGGCAACTCTGAACATCTCTAATATATTGATCTTTTGACTTCTCTACGAGAAAACTTTGCTTATTCACATTGGATGATATAGCATATGCCTTTCCATTAATCAGCAATCCTGGAGGCATAGCAAGCAGTCTCAGAAGCTTCTTCTCAGTCTCCACTAACCATGAATTATGTGTTGAATTTCTGCATTTTCCATCGCCATTATTACTTGAAGAAAGTTCTTCATGCAATGATAAAATGTACACATCACCATTACTATGATCAACTACCAGAGTGTTATCAGCAAAGAAGAAGCATGCATCAGGAGTACTTGATTTGGCCTTGTTAGATGATGCATCACACTCAACTTTAAGACCATACCTGGTATCAAATGAAGACTAAAGAGGTTCAAAGGGAGCTTAAAGGACTCCAAAAGCATAGATAATACAAAGGGAGATTATTGGAAGTACAAAATGGCCCAATGAATCCATTGTCCATGCAAGACAATCAAGGGAATGAGGACAAGATTGAGACTTTTTATAACATGGTTGAAATAAAAAATGTCTGTAGCACTCTAGCAGGAAACTAGTCCAACTGCTGGCAGAAAATGATATATTCATATATATATATATATATATGATATCTAATATGAAACTACAAGTGTATATTTCAAGTAAAAGAAAAGCATCAATCATGATAGCAAATCAGCATACCCCAGATATCCAACAAAGCCACCATGGAAGTCAAAGGGCAGTCCTTCATAATCCTTTTCGTTGTATTGAATGGACTGAATTTCCTGCAAGTTTTGAAACAGTGAGAATCAAAACTCTGACAAATGCATGCAACAATGTATCCAAGAATGTGCAGAATAGAGATACTACGTTAGTCATGTAATGCAACATACTGAATTACCTAATATCAACATATATCGTTTTCTCATGGTTTGGTGCCAATGGAGTACATAACCTAGTAACACATTTAGTTTGTTCCTCTTATGTGGGGGGCAGTGAAAGTTCATATAGCGGTAAGTGATCTATGCTAAACTTATATACGCAACGTTCATTTAGTTTTAACAAAACAATTGGGCAAGCCTATGTTAACGGAAAAAAAAGGTTCATTGTATCTTAACGAATAGTATGCAACTATTTCTGCTTGAGAATGTTCCAAAATAAAAGTTGGATAGTGGCAACTGGTGACCGTAAGGTTATGATCAGTTGGTTACACAAAATTAATAAGATTAATAATTAACCTAGGCATCAGTAACCTTTCAACATATACCTTGTTAAGGAACTCCAGAAAACCCTCTTTGATAAAGTTGTTGGTAGTAGATCCATAAGCATCTCGAGTAACAAGGGTTCCTCCACAATTGGCTCTGGAACAGAATTTGTGAAATACAAAGGTCTATATCACATGCTGGCATGGATAATGCATTAAAGTATGTTTCCTTCTGCTTTGTGAAAGCAACTTCTCACCTTTGACCAGATAGGTGGAATGTCATTTGCTTCCATAGGGACCCACCTTTACCACCCATGAATGAAAAACGTGCCCTATTCTGCAAGCGACAGATCACAACAAAGACAAAGTACAATTTAACATATAAAAGTGAATACACTATCTCCATAAGGGAATAAAAGAGTACCAAATAAGTTTCCAACGAATTTCAAGATTCATCACTGATGATTGAACTAGACAATGACTGCAGCTCATCATCCTCTAATGTCTTATTGGTTTATTTTACTACTTTACCAGCTAGTAGGACGAAACACATTTTTCTAACAACCTAGTTTGTGAATACACTATCTCCATAAGGGAATAAAAGAGTACCAAATAAGTTTCCAACGAATTTCAAGATTCATCACTGATGATTGAACTAGACAATGACTGCAGCTCATCATCCTCTAATGTCTTATTGATTTATTTTACTACTTTACCAGCTAGTAGGACGAAACACATTTTTCTAACAACCTAGTTTGTGAAGACTCTAACGTTCAAAGGCTTGTTCATGGCATCAAATCATAGCCCTGTCAAGCTTCATTTCACATCTGATGAAATCTATAGAGTAAAAACTAAATCAGTGATTTCTTAAGAGTAAAGCTGACTGCGTACCTTATCAATTGATGAGCTATCCAACCAAAACGTGTCTTCACTGCTTTGATGGCCAAAAAGCACTGCAAATATGTCTTCAGATCCAACTGCGGAACAGAGGAAGTTATCAACCTTCTTCCATCGCAGTCGTAAACACTTTTTCCCAATGGCTCTCTTTGCAAGCATGCAAGCCCCGTTGGGCTCCCAGAGTTCCAGTCTTTCAGTGTGCAACAAATCACGGGAGACAGAACCACATTGGCCAGCAGAATTGTCCTGCAGAACAACAGGAACATCTACTAAAATGACGCATAAAGGGGATTTGTGTCAAACAACTTCACTGTAGATAGTACTTGAGATCTTTCCAGTTTACCAATACTGTGAACCTTTCTTTCCTGAAGCAATGATGAGCGCAATCCAAAATCTCTTGTCATCTTCTTAAAGTTTTGAAAAATCTTTCTTCCATAATGAGTAGCAACGCTCTCTGGATGAAACTGAATAAAAGGCAATAATGTGTAAGAGCAGTTGGCTACGACTTAGAGAAATCATCGTACAGGAGAAACTAGAATACCTGCACTCCATAATGAGGCCTGCTAGAGTGTCTGATGGCCATTATAACCCTGGAACCATCTGATTCACTAGCATTGCCATTGCTTATGTTGGATGGTTCCCCACCACTGATGCTGTGTTCTAGAGGGGTTGCCATAAAGTTGTTGTCCAACGATCCAAGGAAGGTACTAACATTAGTTCGATCGCTTTCAAGGTAAGAGAGCAGATTTGGAGAAGCAGTCCATGCTATTGACATAAGATCATCAGGTAGAGAACCTGCTTCTATTACAAGTGAATGATACCTCACTACCTGAAAATAGAACCAGTAAGTACAGGACCCTTCACAGTGCATACAGAAAGTGAAGTCTGAAATCTGAACCCAGAATGACATGGGATAGGACTACTAGCTAAAGGCTCACACTAACCTTGAATCCAGAGTTTCTACCAGATGGAACACAATCAAAGAGGTCGCAACCATCATGCTCAATTTCACTGAGGCAAGTCAAAATCATGTGTCAGCTGTAGGAATAGCTAGAATTGAGAAGAGAACCACCACTCCTTGTAGGTTTATTTTTCATGTAATAGAGTTCAAGGCCTTGCCTGAGTCTCCCATGTATAGCTTCCGGAGCGTGAACAATCTTAGCGCCATGTATGAACCCCAGGGCCTGCAATGATCAAACACAACAGCAGACATTTCAAGTTAACACCCCATGATCCTGTATAATTTCTTTGCCAAGAGCCCAAGACTGACAAAAAGTAAGTTCACAAGGGGATCACCTGGTGGCCAAGGCAAACACCCAGGATGGGTATGTCTCCACATTCCGAAAGTATCTGCAGACATACACCTGAAAAAAAACAAAACATGTAGCAGATAAGTAAGTTGCGCTTGAATGAAACAAGCTTAACTGAAGATGATGTGAGCTCACCTATGTCAGCGGGGCACGCCGGAGATCCAGGGCCAGGCGAGATGACGATGTTGTCGAAGGCCCTGTCCTTGTACACCCGGTTGAAGACGTCCCTCCAGGTCCATTCGTCGTTGCGCACGACCACCGGCGGCACTGCGTTGGAGGATCATGACTCATTAGCTCCCGTCAGTTCCACCGCCCGCCCGTGAAGGCGCAATGAGCACGCCGCCGCTCACGCAGCGCAGGGAACAGGGAAGAAGGGAGATTCCGTTCTGCTCACCACCGTTGACGACCGACAGCTCCTGGAAGACGTTGTAGGTGTAGCTGTCGTAGTTGTCGATCAGCAGCGTCCTCACCGGCTCCGGCGTCTCCTCTCCCTTCGCCCGGCGTGCCGCGAGGCGGGCAGGGGGGCGGACCCGGCTCCCGGCGGCTGAGGCCGACACTGCGGGAGGGAGCGGGGCGCACCTCGCCGCCGGCGGGGCGGGGAGGCGGAGGGCGGCGGCCATCGTGGCGGCGCGCGCGGAGGATCCGGGAGGGAAAGGGAAAGAAAAAAGGCGCCTCCTTTTTTGGGGTCGTGGTTGGTTCGTCTGGAGTCTGAGAGCGCTCTCCGTTTTTATTATTTTCTACTATTTTCTATTGGTCAGCCATCAAATTGGAGAGAGCTTTTGTGCCGACCTCCACCTCCGATCTCATCTCATCGTCTCGGCGGGTGTGCCGCCCCAAGTGCCGTCGCCGTCTCCACCAACTGTCACCGCCGGCGAGGCGGCGACGACCGTACCGCAGCCACGAGACGGTGTGAGTCGATGACGACGACGACGGCCACTACTCTTAATTCCGCGTAGTACAATAATAATACTAGTATACCAGGTGATTCCCCGCGCGTTGCTACGAGATTTGAGAGAGTTTTTCACAAATAATGAATCATTGTGGTTTATTTAGTTGCTTGTAAAAATAGTGCACTTGTAAAGATTACTCTGAGAGCCATATGAGCTATTTCTTGATGGAAATTATAAACTATATGTTACTTTTGAATGGATAAGACCTTCATCTAATGAGTAGAAAATGTGAACCAAGTTAGTAGAGGCCAGATTTTTTCCATTATTTAAAAAATGTTATTTCTAGTTTCTATGTTATTGCTTTCAAACCCACTCTTAGTACTTGCTAAAAATCATATCATGATGGAGTACTTGTATTTGTATTACAATATCAACTAACCATGCAAGCGAGGTAAAAATCAATTTAGTTTCCTATCAGCCAATTTCAAACTTTATATATTTCCTATCAGCTAATTTTCAGATTTAAATTCATGTTTGAGAATTCAAGATGATGTGCACCACATGAGAGAAATATCAATTAATGCATCTTAGTGAGAGGTGATGAGGTGGCTTCATGAGAGATGAGATAAACCTTTAGTGGGGACCGATTATATAAGCTATATAGATAGCACAGGTCAGTGACATGTGGCATGTTTGATTGGGGTTGCCTGATCTTTCGAGCTGCCTGTTGCTCGCTGTTGAGAGGCTTTTTTGCCTGCCCAGGCACGTGAACCGGCGGGGTTTCGTGTTTGGTTGGTGACTGGAGTTTCCGAAAGCGCAAGACGGAAAAACTGCGAGTGAAATCACGTTTTCTCGATGCTCCTGAGCTCCTCGCAAGTCGAGCCCTGTCTCCACGTAAACCTGCCAGTGAAATGTTCTCAGACCCGTCACTAGCTTAAGCGTGCTCGAAAAATCGATGCTTGACATAGATTTTACTATGCTCCCTCAGTTTTAAATTAAAGTTTGTTTGATTTTTATATTTGACCACTCATCTTATTTAAAAAATTTATACAAACATAGTCAACTTTAAATCATTTTTGAACAATTTTTATTAATAAAACAAGCCACAGCAAAAAAACATAATATCTTTGCATAGTTTTTTTTTAAATAAGACGAGTGGTCAAGAAGTAAAAAAAAGTCAAACAAACTGTAATTTGAAACAGATGGAATAGTTCCTTGTATTTTGCCACTTTCGTTATCAAACTCCAAAGGGAGATTGTAGCGCCTGGACGTCCGACGGAAGAGAAAATCTCGGACGGTACTGTAGTAGTGAAAATTCCCGCCGCAACATTGGGTAATGTTGCATGAAACGTGTAAAGTTTTTTGCAACATCTAAAAAGTGCATTTACAACGTTAAGAATGTGTGATTGCAACATGAAAAGTCAATATTTGCAACATCGGGAACGCGTACAGAAATGTCATCGATCGAACATCATCCGGTGAAAATTCCCATCGCAACATCGGGTAATGTTGCATGAAACATGTAAAGTTTTTTTACAACATCTAAAAAGTGCATTTGCAACATTAAGAATGTGCGATTGCAACTTGAAAGGTCAATATTTGCAAAATCGGGAATGCGTATAGAAATGCCATCGAATACCATCGATCGAACATCCAGATTTTCTTTTGAAACATCCGAATAAAATAGTTGCAACATTCTTTTAAAACATACGAAACACGAAACATACGCTTGCAACATGTAGCAAACCATAGCACAGGTAAAGACAGAAAAAGAAGAGGAGGCGGAGGATGACGAGTAGGGAGCTCGACCTCGGCCATGGGGGATAGAGGGAGAGAAGCTCGTGTCGCTAGCCATGGCCGCCGCCCGGAGCTTCTTCTCCGCGGCATCCCGAAACTACCTTGCCATGGGCGCCACCCAAAGCTGCTCCTCCACGCCGTCCCGAGCTGCCCCGCTATACCTTCACGCGCCATGTCGCATTGCCTTCACGTGCCTCCAAGCTCACCAGAGCGCCGCCATGCGCCGCCCCTGCGTCGACTCTGCACGTCTCTGATGCTCCCCGGAGCATCGCCGCGCGTCACCCTCCTGTCGGCGGACAAGCCCGAAGACGAGGGCCAATACCGCATCGGAGAGGTCAACGCTCAATCCTCTCGGCGGCTACGAGAGCAAGCTGTATGCGGCATGTTAGAGAGAGAAGCTGGAGCCAAGGAATGGATACAAGTATACCAGGATAAGGATGGGATAAAGAGGTTAGCTGCGCACGTAAACTTGAATGGATAAACTGGAATTGAAAAGATTTTTGGGTCCGTGACCGTCCGACGAAGACGCGTCCGTTCGGACGGCCGGACTGGAGCATTACCGAATTCCAAATGAAGCTGCCACAGGAGCCGTTTTCATGCTGCAGGTGTTGAGTATTGTTTCTCTAATACTATTTTCATGATAACAACAGCGAGAAACTTGTGTCACGTTTTTTTATCTCGTGACCAATTCAAATTCACGCATCATAGGATTTTAGGTCCTACTTTCACAACTCCACATAAATAAGGGGCTGGCTAGGCCTAGGCTTTCGATCACGTCAAGTTCTCTTGCATCTAGCCAAAAGGCCTAAAATGTCGATTGCTAAGGGAGCTGAAATGGGTAGAAGCTTGAGTTCCTCGTCCACAATCGAAGCAGTGCCATTAGCGTCTATAAGGGAGGCGCTACCCGGTGAGTTCATCTTATCACTTATTAAAAACACATTTGTTCTTGAGTTGGCGTCGTGTATCATGCCTGCTTCAACTTCCACACCTACGCAAACGACTACTTCAGCTCAGGAGGCATCCATGGCGTCATCTAACACTAGCCGTCTAATTCTGTGTTAGTAGACTATGAAATTAGGTGTTTTAACCGTTCAGAACAACTAACAATCGGCATTGGAGCCATCATTAGCCTAATCATGATCAATCAAACACGGTCTATTGGAGGTGCCTGTGCAAGGCAGCTTCTCAGCAGGATTGCAACCAAACATAGTCCAGGCAGCTCCCATACTTGCTCCAGGCATATGGAAAATTTTGAGTTGCAACCAAACAGCCCCTAAGAGGGTGTCTTTGCAGATTATAGAATCCAACTACCTATATTTTTTATTTTTATAATCCCACTGTCAGTGTGGACTTTATTTCGAGGTTGTACACACTCAATAACCCTATAACCACTTTATATTATTTATAGGGATCCAACAGCCCAACTATTTATAATTTATAATCCATATTTTTGTAATTTATATCCCATCAAACAAGGCATAAATTAAGGTTAATTTTAACTACATCGAATATACTGCTATTTATTTTTACATGTTTCGATTGAACAAAATCGCATTTTGAGAAAAGAGTGTAAAAATCGATCTCTCAGCGTGATATTTTACTAACTGATACAAAATCATAATCTTTATGTCTTCCGAAAGACAACAGTAGTCGTCAGAAAAGTGCTTTCAAGACGAATGTACAAGTTCTGACACATAATTCATATACTTTTAGAGTAAATGTTGACCAAAATAATTTTAGTTATGTTAACATGTTGAATAATTCCGTGTATGTACTTCAAGGGCTGTGTTTTGACTGGAATCGGTATGGACCAGACCAGTGGTGGTGCTGTGATGCTGTCAACATTGAGCAAACGGGGGATTTGGTGATACAATCTGCTAATAGCTTGTACATGCAGCAACTGCAACGTCTGGTTTGTTGCCATGTGCTTTCAGCACACAAGTCACCAACCCATCCACAAACTTTGATTCCTACTAGACCAACAACAAAACACTTACGTAATGTGATTCTGTGGTGACATAAGCGTGTACAATATTGCTGTTACGGCGGCCTGGACAGGAATTTTCCCGGTCAACTTTTCTACTACTACGTCCATCTTCAGAAATCAGAATTCACATGACGAAACCGGCACACGCACAGGTGCAGAATCAGATCACTACTCGTCTCAGCAGCCATACAGCTCTGAGAAAAACTGGGGAAATTTTGCCGCGGGCACTCAACGCTTCTCTTAGCTCAAGCATTTTGCTTAAACAAACAGAAAAAAAAGCGACCCTCGCTAGACACAGACACTGCAACTTTGTGTATATTTGCTGAACGCTGAACCGTATCTAGCAGCAAATATACACTAGTAGTGTTCACCTGCAAAGATCGCTTTTTCCATGCCTTTTGAGCGTCATGTGGCAAAATTTCCAGAAACAGGAAACAGCAGGAACTGCAGAAGAGCATTAACAACACGGTACCATTAACTGGTTGAGATATTACTCCACGGACCTCTTTTTACAACAGCATCTGAAGCTGGAGAAGTTGCAAGCAAACCACCATATGATCCCCTTGGAACAAGTTACTCTACAGGCATCTCTACCATCTGCAGCACTATAAACACTGCAGAAATCAAAATGGAGAAGCTTTTTTTTTTTGGTTGCTTCTCTCAGGGAGGGAGAGGGTCGTCTTCTCTAGGTCTCCTTCTCTGATGCTTGCTGTTGCTGTAGCTGGAGAAAATACGCCTTGCTGACAAACCTTCCCTGCCAAACCAAAACACGAAAACCTTCAGAAACTGACCAAAATACGATATGTTTGGTGGTTTTGCCACAGAAATTCATCATCGCCTTGTTGCTTACATTGATCCGAGGTCGATAGTACCGGCTATTCTTATTTGAAGGGAGGGGATTGGACGTCTTCTGCTTGCGCTGCATCTTTAGTATGTTGCCTTCCCTGATAACAGCACTGGTACCATGCCCTGGGAACATATTACTGTCTTCATGTTTAACCTGTGATGGAAATCATGTACTTGTCAGTAAGAAATGTTCTTCAGGTAAAAGCGAACATAAGAGACAAATGGAATGTTTGCAATATCGTAATGTACAAGGTCTTCAGCTGTTCAGCATGTAGATTTAACAACACGTTGTCAATAATGACAATGTTACATGGAACAATAATAGGTTCATATACCATGCACAACAGCAAATTGGGATAGGGCAGAGTCATATACCATCTGGCACTACAATTGGACAGTTTATCATTAACCTGAGACCTTTTGATGCTCCTAGAAACTAGAAATAGACTCAAGGAAACCTGAATTTGGGTTTTCTTAAAAGTAGAACTGCTCCTATATTTTTGCCATTTTAATAGGGACATTCACTCATCTGCAGAAAGGTCAAGTTGGCTAGAGTTTGTTGCACTAGCTCTTTCTATAACCCCCAACAATTTGAGGCCAACCACTCTTCGATCACGAAACTAGACATGCTACATGCCTTAAAGGTACCTACTTGTACATTGTTTGAAAAGCAGGTCTAGCCATCTATGGTTCATTAAAATAGTTTGGATAAACTGCAACTGTTACCAAAGCTGAGTCACTCACATGAGAGTTTGCTTAAATTAGGAACACTTCCACAAATGAAGCATGAATGCCTGAAAGCTAGTTGTTGGATGAGCATTTTTCTGGGTAGGGATTATAAGGAAACTTTCTTAGGTTTTTATGCTATCGCTCTGGCTTTTCTTTTCCTCATTGGTTTGATCATCCTTTATCCAGTTTTCTGTTTCTGAAGACAAGCTTTAGGATCCAGAAATACAACAAATAAGCAATCGCTTCAGAATTCAGGTTAATAGATGAATGTGCCATATGTAATGAGGCTTCAAATGAAGCGGTGGAGCTATGAATTACATCTATTTTCAATAGTAGTCCTATTTGAGATTTCCACAAGAAACAGGACCGAGCTTCAATTTTCTTCTACTTCTTCCATTAAATTCGAAAGTGCAGAGAAGAGATAATAAGTGCTGAATTTGACGCCAAGTCCGCATGGCCCTTATGGGCCCAGTATAAAGATTGAACTAGAAGAAAAACATAGATTTGGAGATTCTTCTATTTGTTTCATTCACCCAGTATAGATTTGGAGGGTAATCCTGGTGTATTGTACTTTTCATATTGACCAATTTCACCGACAGAAAAATTCTCTTGCAAGAGACTTGCTACTGATTAGAAATGTAGATGGGCTAAGATGAAGTAATACTAATACAGGTCAGATCTTTCTGATCATTAACGATACAAAAATGTCCAGATGTTCTAAGCTTCTACTGAAACATAATTCTGGTTTCAGATAACTCTTGCCATTTCTGTCTTTAAGAACTACAATAGAAATCATTTTATCTAAAAAAGCTAGAAATACTTACCACCACATGAGCAGAAGACAATGGTAAGTTGCGGTCGGCGAACACAGAGCCTCTGCCACGCCACGCCTTGAGCACCCGGTCAGTGTTCAACCTCAGCCCCAATCCTGTCTCAGGCAATGCCAGAACTCTAGTATCACGATTGGCAGAGTCAGGAATCCATTCCTCTTCTTTCTTGCAATGCACAATGGGCACCTCCTTATATAAGGAATCCAACAGCTTCTTCTTACTCTTCTTCTTCTCCAACACCATTGGTTTGGCCACCACTGGTAGTGGTAGTGGTAGCTGTGGCGGTGGGGGTGGGGGTGGGGGGGCGATGTCTTTCACTGGTATTGCAGGACACATCCACCATTCAGGATCGACATTGTGCCGCTTCAGCGCTTGGTTGATGTTGCGCTGATCGTGCCGGAAGCTGAGCCCGAGCATCATGAGGTTCTTCAGGTAAGGGTGAATCCTGGATCTGGACAGGTTGGAATTGCCGTTGGGAACTGCTGCTGCTGCTGCTGCTGCTGCATTGTTTTCCATGGATAGCTTGCCCATGATGCCGTCGATGCCCTCTGCAGCGCTCTCATCAACGTCGCACAGAATGGAATCAGCGTCGAAGCCATCGTCATCGTCGAAGTCGAGCTCCCCTGGCTCATCCGCCGCCACTGTGTCAGGGGTCGCGGGAGACGGCGCCGGGTCACGGAACTCACTGAAGACGCTGCTCACGGCCGCCGGCGACGGGCAACTCTTGGCAGGGGCGGGGCTCATCGGCATCGGCACCGCCGGCGACTGCGGCGGCGGCGGCGGCAGGGGGAGGTCGCGGAGGAGGAAGGCGGCCTGGTCGAGGACGGGGAGCGCCGGGAGGAGGTCAGAGCAGTCGGGGTCGTCGGCGAGCGCGGAGGCGAGGCCGAGCAGCCTGGGCGGGACCGCCTCGGGCCCACCGGCGGCGGGGAAGACGGAGGGGTACATGGACGCGAGCAGCGCCGCCGCCTCGTTGTACGTCTGGTTGGGGCGCTTCCGCGGCGTGCGGGGGCGCTTGAGCGAGAGCGAGGCGACGGACGAGGTCGCCGAGGAGGAGGCGTTGGAGGCCTCCGAGAGCGTGGAGGACGCCGCCGCGGAGTGCGCCGGGCGCGGCGGCACCGCCGACGCCGACGCCGCCGCACCCGCCGCCTTGACCATCTCCAGGTCCAGCCGGAGGCCGGCCGGGATGCAGGACGACGCCATCGGCGGCCGGCCGGGGACCGATTCGATCCAACAAACCGGAAACTTTCACCCAAAAATCGCAAGTTTTCTTCTTCCAAAGAATCCGATGAGAGGCTCCAGCTCGGCGGAGCAAATCGGGAAGGTGGAAACCCAATCAATCAGAGGCCGCGAATGGAGGAGGAAGAAGTGGGGGGGTGTGGGGGAATCACAAATCGCGCGAGCGAGAGAGATGCCGTCGCGTCCGTCCTAAACCCAACCCTCCGCCACGCAAAACCCCCCAGAAACGCCAGCGGAAAAGGGAGGAAAGGAAGGGGCCGAAACGCCAAAGCGGGCCGGCCGCCGCGTGGAACCCGAGGATTTTCTTGTTCAGAACGCCACCACCACCGCTAGCAGCAGCCGCCGCTGCTGCCGCTGCATCGACTGCCCACTGCCCGGGTCGCTCGGCGCCGCCTGGGAGACGGAGCCAAAGGTCGCCGACAAATAAAAATGCAAATCTCGGGAAAAGGCGATCGGACGCCGAGAAAAGGGAAAGGCAAGAGAGGAGAAAACGATTAAGGATTCCGAGAAGAAACAGCAAGGTTGTTGTTGGTAATCAAAGGGGCATCAGTGCATCCCCACCAGGCCACCACAAACCAACCAACCTCGAAGAACGGGCGAACTCGGAAAGTAATCGAGCTGCCCACGCTTTGGTTCAGGTTCAGGAGGTGTGCTCGTCGTGCTCGTGCTGTGTGGAAAAAGACTGGCAATTTGGGGGAGGAATGGAGTACAGGACAGGGACGGTTGGGCTGGAAACAGAATCAGGGGCGGAGGAAACAGAGCCCAAGCGCGCAGCTGGTAAAACGGCTGGGTTCGCTGGCTGAACTCGTGGCCGGCCAGCCGGCGGCGGCGAGATGTTTCTGTTTGGATTCGTCAATGGCAACGAGAACGAAAAAAAAAAGATCTGACGAATTATTAGTGCTAGCATTACGAGGAACAGGAAGGGTTTTAGCGAATGGAAGGGAAGAGAGTGGAGAGTGGGGGAAGCCCGCGGAAGAGACGAACGAACCACGCTGTCAACCTGTCACCGTCACCGCACTCTTCCCATCCGGTGGGCCCCGCACGCAGCGCCCATTGCTTCCCAAAGTTCTCCTCTCTTCTCTCTCCTACTTCACCGGCGAGGGAGGAGTGAGCAGTCCAAGTCCTCGTGCGTGTCTTGACGGGGGAGCGCGCCTTGTCGCGTTGCACGCTTGAGCTCCTCTTCAAGGTACACGTGTGAGGAGCCCCACCCCACAGGCCACAGGCGGTGTGACCTACCGGCCCAGCTCACGTGTGTCCCGGGGTCCGGGGAGGAGCGCTGCTCTTGCTCTGACACTGCGGGCCCCGCCTGGATCATACGAGTATCACGGGATAGCAGGAGAGGCGAGGGCTAATTAGATTTAGTAGTGAATTTTAGGATGATTTTTTTTTAAAAAAAAGAGAGAGCAAGTAGTACAACTGGGCAGCTGCTGAAGCTCTCCCCGGGAAAGTAGAGCGGGCAGGAGATGTGTGTGTGCCGTGCCGTGATGGCCGGCGATTTCCTCGTTTTTCTTATTTGAAGAAGAAGAGCGCCAGAGTGGTAACGGAAGGCGACGGCCACCGTGCTCCCTGCTCCGGTTGTTGGGTGGTCGTTGGCTGCCGTCACCACCCTAATCAAAACAATCCCGTTCCCGTCATGGTTCAATTAACCTAAGCTTCCTCGGCGGCGGCCATCCAACGGTCCTGCGTGCCCAGCGGCCATCACGGACAGCTGCAAGCAAAATAATCGACGACGCGCCGTGCCACCCCGGCGTCGCCGAATTTTCTGGCTCCGCGGCCGTGATTGATTAACAACAACTCAGGGTGGACGGAGACAGAGATCTGTCGCCGGCCGGCGTCGTCTCGCCGTCGTTACGCTCCTCGTGTCTTGGATGGGCCAGGCCCTGGGGAGGCCCGTGGTGGGCTTGGCTAATTGATTATGTATGATGGGCCTTTTGGTTCTGTGGGCCATCCAGGAAGAACAAGCCCCATCATCCTCACGCCCGGAAAGGCCCATTCAGCGTGCGGGCCCACCTCTCTCTTTCTGTCTCTCGAAATCAGAGCGCCTCCCCACTCCGGCACTCCTCGCATTCGCCGCCACCGAGGCGGCTAACCTCTCTTGCTCCACCCTCCCGCCGCGCCGCCCGCCACAGGGCTCCTCGGATCCTCCCGCATAAGCGGGCCAGGGCTGCCGTGACCGTCAGCCGGACCTTCCCTTCGTCACCTCACCTGGGGGATTCGGCTGGACTGGACACCGCCTCGTCAACCCCGCCGCCGCTGCCTGGTGAGCGGTTCGTCTTGAATCCCCCTCGTCGTCTGCATTTATAGGCTCCACGCATTCGTTGGATATACTCGGCGGCCACGTCCCAGCCTGATTGAAAACTTGAGATTGTGTAAAAAGATCGGATTTTTAGGCCAGACACGCGACGCATTATTCCCAACTCGAATTGTACCTGGACTAGTCTGATCAGGCTAGTCTTGGTCTTGGATCGACGTAGTTGGGATTCTTGAGTCAGGCTGCTCTTGTTCCAACAACCTTCCCTTTGACGAGGATACTCTGGTGAGCGGCGGATATGAATAATACTTGATCGATAAGTTTGTGGGTTGGGGATCGGCTAGGACTTGGGGCTTTGTGTGTCTGTGCAGGGCCAAGGATTGGGAAATTAGGTTTTGCTTGGCTGATTTGCTACAAACTGCTTAGTGTGGGCTGGTTAATTGTGGGTTAGGCTCTGATTGTTTAGAAAAATATTTTTTCCCATGTTGGGGATTTTGCAGCGCTCAGGCGGTAATGGATTTTGTATTCTATATGTCCTACCAAATTATTATAGTCATGCCAGATGGGCTGTGTATTGAAGTGGAGATAGTGCTTTATCTATACATACCTGTAATTAGTCTTTGGTTTTTGAATTTTGCAGGGCCTAGAGTGGCGTTGCATGTTTTGGAGAGTCTCCGCTCCTCCCTGCTAAATCTCCATCCCAGTCAACGAGATGGCACGTCGATCTGCTATCTCGCTTGTGAGAGATCGGGCGAAGGCGGGGGCGCTGAAGCGTCTAACTCTGAGCTCATCGAAGACTGCGGGGAGGAACTCGTCCGGGCGCATCACCTCTTTCCACCGTGGTGGAGGGGCCAAGAGGTTGCAGAGGAAACTCGACGTGAAACGGGGCACCTCTTCCCTGGGCATCGTCGAGAGGATCGAGTACGACCCGAATCGCTCCTCTAGCGTTGCTCTGGTGCGATGGGTCCAAGGGGTACATTTCCGCAGCCACAAGATTCCACAAGAGCGCAGTACTGAGTCTCAGAACCTAGATACTACCACAGCTGATGTCTCCAGTCGCTTTTCCCTTGCAGCATTGTCTGGTAGAGTGCATAAAGATAAGGAGGCTGTTTCTGCACTATACTCTTCTCTGGGTAATGGAGATATTCCTTCTGTTAACTCTGGTCCGTCAGGTAGCTTACCGAGGATAGCTCTTGCTGGTGCCAAGCCCACTTTCTTCGCTCAAATCAGAGGCAACGAAGAAGGGAAACAGACATTTTCTCTTTCAGGGATTCAAAAATGGGCAACAGATGATGCGCTTTGGGCACAGAGAATGAAGCGTCAAGCTGCTCTCTCTTGGCAGAATGATCTGAAGAAGAAACCTTTGCTTCAAGCTAACTGCTTCAGTAGCTTGGCAGCAAAGTCCATTGGTATGAGTAAAGTGCCAAAGGGAATGGCTGATTGTGTACCAGTATCTTATATATTGGCCAGTCACCAATGCCTGCCAGGTAGTACAGTGATGAACTATGATTCTTCAAAACCTTCTAAGAGTTCAGCCTCTTCACCAAGTTCCTCAGCTAATCAGTATGATATAATTGACCTCAATTCAAAGGTTGGAAATTGCATACCATTAGCCAATGCACGAATTGGAACATGGGTGCACGATATTGAATGTCGTCCTGGTCAGGGTGGGAAGATGGTTCGAGCAGCAGGTACATATGCTAAAATAGTTCAGGAACCAGGTGCACAGTGTGTTTTGCGCCTTCCTTCAGGTGCCGAGAAGACTGTCGATTCAAAATGCCGTGCTACAATCGGTATTGTGTCCAATCCAAGCCATGGTACACGCAAGTTAAGAAAAGCAGGGCATAGTCGGTGGTTAGGCAGGCGCCCAGTTGTCCGTGGTGTTGCTATGAATCCTGTGGATCATCCCCATGGTGGAGGTGAGGGGCGTACCAAAGGAGGTAGGCCTTCAGTTTCTCCCTGGGGAAAACCCACTAAAGCAGGGTACCGGTCACCCAGTGTGGCTAGCCGTAAAGCTAAGTGAGCTGGAACAAAGCTCATATTGGAATAGCCTTTTTTCTTTCTTTATTGTAGTTTGAGAAAATAAAGAACAGATGTTATGTTGGTGGCAGAGGGAATTGTATGGTACTATACATCAACTTGGTTGTGATGTAGCCAGCAGACAAAGAAGTTTTTATTTATTTATTCCAATGCTTGTTATTGTTTCAAGACTGGTGGCACATTTGTTTTGCTGCCACTTTTCTGATGGAGAAGGTTTGTTCATGTTCTAATCTTTTTGACAAAGGCTTGTCTCAGGAACAAGAGACTCATGTTGGTATATGTATGTTGTTCTTTTTCTATCCTTGTCTTTAACGTATTGGTCATATTTGATCATGTCTGCCACTAAATGTATGGTTAATCCTGTGCAGCGAATGTAGTAAACTATTTGAATGTACAATAGTTCTGATTTCTTTCAAGAGAGGATAGGAATTTGGAAATATTGACGCAGATCATAGTCTAGCTCTTGTATTGCAAATTGCAATTGAAATTCATATAACATGAGCCGGTAGATAAATAACAAGATTCCTAACTCATTACTCGAGTAAAATTTCTACTTCTACCCAAACTATTCTAATGCTAATTGATGCAGACCGAGTATTGTTCTCGC
Source organism: Urochloa ruziziensis (assembly GCA_015476505.1). NCBI lineage: Eukaryota > Viridiplantae > Streptophyta > Magnoliopsida > Poales > Poaceae > Urochloa > Urochloa ruziziensis. The sequence continues at coordinate 21,636,546 of CM027126.1, forward strand.
TGTGCATTTGATCGCGGATTCTGTCTTCGAGGTGGGGATACTGTGTTCGGCATTGCACAGTTAAGTGTAGACACTATGTTCCCTACTCTTTCAGGTTTCAAGTACTGATCTTGTACCTCCGTTGTATGATCGCAATGTATGTCAAGAATTTCAGGTTTCAGTGCTTGTGATGATGCATTGATGAACCGACATCGATTCGTAATGGCTCTTTGAACGTCAGATGATATATTCGGGAGGGCTCTTGGAAGAATTATGATGTTCCCTTTGATATCTTCTTTTTTAATCTTTTGTTGATTACTTTTGAACAATATATGGTGGCTGGTGTAAAGAAAACAGATTAAATTTTTTTTCCTTCTTAGTAGCAGTTTTGTTGGTGAATAATCATGGCTGTAAAATCTAAAAGTGATTGCAGGAAGCAATCAGTTCTCCATGTGTAAAATCAGAGAGGCACACATGTAGATGATTAGCAAATGGAACCAGCAATCGTGCCACAAAAATGAGAAACTGAACTGAACCTGTAGATGAGTTCAAAGACAATGTAGCAAGTTGCGGACAGATCAAAGGTTTTATCTGTCTTATTTTACTTTTCCATTCCGAAAATAGTGGACAGCAGCTATGCAACCAATCACAATAGGAACAGTGTAAAATGTTTAGTAGGCAGGTTGCAAAAGTAAAAAAAAATGACCGCAGCAGAAAAATGCATTGATCTCCAGACTCTGAAGTAGAGAGCATCATCAGTAGCCGTAGCAGGAGTGCAGAACAAAGGTGTGCTGCGACAAGCGGCTCACCTGCATCAAGTGAAACCACCAAGCTCATGAAAATCATCAGGTGCGATTAACTATGGGCCGTAGCCTTTTGTGACTATGGGCTCTCATGGGCCACCTTTCTTATGAAATCACAGCCCGCCTACACAATAATTATTCCCAATTCCCACCCCACCCGTCCGTAGTGCAGGTAGTAGCTGCTACTGCAATCCCCTACGCCGCCGCCGGGGAAATCTCCTCCTCGCTCCGGCCTCCGCTCCACCGCCCGGTCCACGCTGCTGCCTGATTAGTAGTTCGACACACCGCCCGGTCCTTGTTGACACACTACGCTCGACAAATTCTTTGGAGATAGTAAGGTCGACAAAGGTCGAGGACTTGCAGAAAAGATCAGACTTTCAGGCCACATACGCAGACAGATTCAGGTATCAAAAGGGGGTACTCCTATAGCGCAAGCTGAATCCTGCCCGGAATTTCCGCCCGGACTCTGGCACACGGGGCTTGGTGAGAAGCAGCAATGGCGTCGGAGATGCCAGAGGACATCCTGCTGCAGATCTTGGCCACCCTCGATCTTCCTGACCTCATTCGGGCAGGGTCAGTCTGCTCGGCTTGGCACGGAGCCTGCACCAGCCTCTGCAATCTTGGGCGGTGGAAGCAGCCGCAGACACCATGCCTCGTGTATACCGCTAAATCCCGCGGTGACAGTGCAGCAGGTCTGTACAGCCTTTCGGAGAAGAAGGCGTATACATTAGCTCTCCCGGATCCACCGGTCCGTAGCATGTCTTTTATCGGCTCAGCTCACGGTTGGATCATCGCCGCTGACGATCGGTCTGAGCTTCACCTCATCAACCCAATCACAGGTGACCGGATCGCTCTCCCTTCTATCACCACCACTGAGTTTGTGAGACCTGTGTACGACAATAATGGCTCAGTTAAAGAGTACTTATCATGGCCAGCTTTTCCTATGCGGGGTCGGACAACGCCCAATGTCTATGGCCTTAGCGAACTGAGGGATATCTTCTTTTATAAGGCGTTCCTTTCATCTGATCCATCCACCGGGAGCTACATTGTTGCTGCCATCCATAACCCATGCTATCGACTTTCGTTTGCAAGAGCTGGGGATGATTGCTGGACTCCGTTGCCGCCGCATGAAGACTTTGGAGATTGCATCTTTAAGGATGACCTGATGTACGCGCTGACTCAGCTAGGAGAAATCCATGTGTTTGATTTCAGTGGCCCTGCAGTAAAGCAAAAGGTTGTTTTGGAGAAAATGAGGAGTTACAATGCTGATAATATGTATATTGTTCAAATACCATGTGGTGATCTGCTGCAAATTTGGGGGGATTACGATTTTATTCCGTCGGCTGAAGATGTTTCACAACCTAGGCCACTAGAGGAAGATGATGATTTCTTGGAACCTGATTCGCCCTATGCTTATAAGTCTCATAAGCACTATGCCACTAAGTTCAAATTGTTTAAAGTGGACTTGACAGCAAATAAGCTTGTGGAAATAAGTAGCTTGGGTGAGACTGTGTTGTTTCTTGGGCAGAATCAATCAGTTTGCCTATGTGCTGAAGAACATCCCCAGTTGAAGGCAAATCATGTATACTTCACTGACAATGATGAGTTTTGCGGGCGTAAGAATATAGTCCGTGATATTGGAGTCCTCAACTTATCTGATAACAGTAGAGAGTATTTAGCATCCCCTCAGATTTGGTCTAACTGGCCAAGCCCTGTGTGGATAACACCAAATCCAAAGAAGATGAATTCAGCCAGGAGTGGATCGACCTACAGTAAGTCCCAAGGGACTGCCAGGCCTCAAGCCTCTCCTACCAGCTGCTGGCCCAATGTTTTCTGGCACGAATGGAGTGTTGCCTAATTTCTATTGTTTTCTATTTTTATGTTAAGGTTCATTATGTAGCATCCAGTGTTAGTATTTTCGAGCCTTTGAATTATCTTCTTCTGTCATCTTTATAAATTTCAAGTCGCAGGAGGGATGTGTTGATGCTACAAGTACTTTGTGAATTCGCGTTAATGGATTCACATCGATCTGTATTGGTCTTTGAAGTTGAAGCAAGACATGCAAATTATATTGCTTTTTAAATTGGATGCATCACATATGAACTGCTGAGTTTTCCGGTGGTGATGCTCTGATTACTTTTGGACGAGGCTATGCCCGGAGTATGGTGATAGTGCTGAAATCAAAGTGATGCATATTTTTTTGCATATCTTCTTGTTCAGCCCTCTTGGTGAGGCTAAAGTACTAGCCGTGTTTAGTTGCCGAAAACATTTCGTGAAAAGATTCCGGGTTTTGATTCTTTCGATTTAAGAGTAGTAAATGTAGACGAAAAGGTGAAAAGTTATACGAATAGCTTGAAAATCTTGAGACGAATCTAATGGTGGTAATTAGAGGGTAATCAATCCACAATTAGCGGATGGTACTGTAGCATTACTGTTGCAAATCATGGATTAAGTATGCTCATTAGATTCGTCTCGCTATTTACAGCCTATTCATGTAACTTTTCACTTTTTTCGTCTACATTTAATACTCCATGCATATAAGATTCTCCTTTGATGTGATGAGTGAAAAAATTTCGGAAACTAACTAAACACGGGCTACGTATATGTTTTTGTCCCTTTTGAATTGAGAGTTGTGTTTCTGAATTTTGAGTATTGGTGTTTGGTGTTCCTGTAATAGCTAGAGATGTACTCCCTCCGTTCCAAAATAGATGTCATTCTCGCTTCCTGAGAAGTCAACATTTTCAAAATACCGGTAATTATATATTAAAATATATAAATATTTATGCTAAGTAATTAGTATCATTGGAAAGATCTTTAAGTCTAGTTTTTTAACAAATTTATTTGGAGATGAAAATGTTGCACGTTTTTTCTACAAATCTAGTCAAAGTTGAGAAAGTTTGACCGGCACGCATCCCATAACGTCATCTATTTTGGAACGGAGGGAGTAGAGGTTTCTTGTTTGCTTATTGTGATATCTTTTTTTTTAGAACTATACTTATTCTGATATCTAGGAGAGTTTGCAGCAGATTCTTCTTGTAGACGGCTTTGAATGTTGTTGATCCAGCACGCCAGCACGGCCTGGTCACTGTAATGGGCAGTGATATGGGCCAGCCCGCGACCCCCCTACGGCCCAGCCCACACCACGCGAGCAAAATCGCCGGCGGCCGGCAGCCGGTGCCGCACCACAGCCGCCGCCGGCGACTAATCTCTCCTCCCTCCCACCTCCAGCCCTTCGCCACCGACGACGGCATCTTGCCTCAGAGGCCTTGTGCGACTGCCAGCTGGAACTTCGCCGCCCCCGTCGCAGTTCACCGGAGGACGCCGCCGGGCGGGGAGTGACCGAGTCAGGTGCGCGCCACCTGGAGGCCTGGTCTGGACACCACCCGTCGCCTGGTCTCCACCGCTGCCTGGTTAGTAGTCCATCCTTGCTGGCATCACTAGGTTCGACGATCAGATTTTTTTTTTCATGTAAGGTTCGGAATAAGAATCTTCTAGAGGAAGTTGAATCGTACTCGGTATTTCCATGCCGACTCTGATCTGAGTCTGCAGATTATATATTCCGCACGCCATGTCACAATCCCCATCAAAGAAGCCTTGAAACAAGACAAGCTTGACCCTTTTATATACGACAGTTCATCTTTGCCAAGAAGCAGCAGCAATGGCGTCTGGGCTGCCAGAGGACATCCTGTTGCAGATCTTTGCGGTCCTCGATGTTCCTGACCTCGTCCGCGCAGGGTCCGTCTGCTCAGCTTGGCATGGCGCCTACACCAGCCTCTGCAGCCTTGGCCGTTTGAAGCAGCCGCAGACACCGTGCCTCCTGTACACCGCCAAATCTCGCGGCCAGAGTGCGGCTGGTCTCTACAGCCTCGCGGAGAAGAAGCCGTACACACTAGCTCTCCCGGATCCACCGATCCGTAGCAGGTACGTTTTGGGATCAGCCTATGGATGGATCATCACCGCTGACGAACGGTCTGAACTCCACCTCCTCAACCCCATCACTGGTGACCAGATCGCCCTGCCTTCAGTCACCACCTTTGAGCATGTCACACCTATCTACGACAAGAACGGCACCGTTGAAGAGTACTCTTCATACTGCGCACTGCCTGGGCCGCACGGACCAAGTACCTATAGCCTTAGCAAGCTGAGGGAATTTTTTTTCCATAAGGCGTTCCTGTCATCTGATCCGTCTACCGGGGACTACATTGTTGTTGTCATCCATAACACATACTATCGGCTTTCATTTGCAAGAAGCGGAGATGATCGCTGGACGTCGTTGCCACCGCAACATTACTTTGCAGACTGTATCTTTAAGGATGGCCTGATGTATGCGGTGAATGGTTTTGGAGCAATCCATGTGTTTGATTTCAGTGAGCCTGTGGTAAAGCAAAAGGTTATATTGGAGGCTAAGAGGGATTACATATTTGAGAGGGTGTACGTTGTTCAAACACCATGCGGTGATCTAATGCAGATTTGGTCTGATGTTGATTGGGAGCTTGAAGCTGTTTCAGAAGAATCAGAACCTGACCCTCTAGAGGAAGATGACAGTTTCTCAGAACCTGATTTGCCCTCGGATTATGAGCCTAGTAGACATCATTGCACTCCGTTCAAATTGTTTAAAGTGGACTTGACAGCAAATAAGCTTGTGGAAATAAGTAGTCTGGGTGAGAATGTGCTGTTTATTGGGCAGAATCAAACAGTTTGCCTGGACGCGCAAGAACATCCCCAATTGAAGGCAAATCATATCTACTTCACTGACAATGACGAGTATGCTGTTTTTGCACGTAAGAATATGATCCGTGATATTGGAGTTCTCAACCTATGTGATAACAGCAAAGAGAAGATTACATCCCCTCAGATTTGGTCCAACTGGCCAAGTCCTGTGTGGATAACACCAAATCTGAGAAAGATGAATTCAGACGTGGGTGGATCAACTGAAGAGACAGCCAGAGCTCAAGCCCCTCCTTCCAGCAGCTGGACTGTTGTTTTTGCGCATGGATGGAGTGTTGCCTTTGTGTTTCTATTGTTTTCTCTTCTTATGTCATGGTTTATGTAGTTATCTAGTGGTAGTGGTTGTTTGGATCACACAACCAAGTGTGAGATGCTTTTTTCTTTTTATTTCAAGAGTAATCGTGTATTCCTATGTACTACATGAAGAGATTTCATAATGTGATAGAGATTGAAATAGATAAGTTAGTTAAGATACATTGGAGCCATGTATTGGTGTTACAAAGTATTCATGACGATGTAGATGTATCATGAATTAATTTCGATCCGTAATGGTTCTTCATTTGAAGTTGAGATAAACCACGTGTACTGCTAAAAACATGCACAAACTTTGTGTATGTCCTTTTGTACTGTGATCTTGATGGGGTTTAGATCATGAGTGTGGTTTTCCAGTAGGAGTGTTCCTGAAAAAGCAAAGTGTTCTGTTGTGTCGATTTGGGATGGTAATCGGCGTCATTCTTGCCTTCCCATCTTCTCTGCCTGCAACAATTCTGGATTTCTGGACAAAGACTTGAGTTTGAGTCGTACCCGATCCTGTATCACAAGATCAACCTCGTACCAATATTTTTCAGTGATTCCGATCACCTTGCCAGGAAGCAAAGCAGCCATGGGAGCGCCGCCGCCGCCGCCGCACCTGCCGGACGACATCCTGCTGCAAATCTTCGCAGCGCTCGAGGTGCCCGACCTCATCTGCTCGGGCTCCGTCTGCTCGTCGTGACGCGCGGCCTACGGCAGCCTCCTCCGCCTCAGCCTCCAAAAGAGCGCTTCTTGGAGCGCATCTTGGCTTCGGTAGGAACTCGGAAGCCACCATCGATGCCGGTCGCCGGCGACGGGAGGGGTAGTGGAGCTGTGATATGCAGAAATGCCCGATCGCGATCCAGTTCAGGGAGTTTTCTGCAAAACCAGCCCTCGGTATTTTTCATATAGACCCCTGATTTGGATCGCGACTATTAATCGCGATCCGAACTAGGGGGTTATATGTAAAAGTATTTGTGTATATTTTCAAATAACCCCTTGTTTTGGATCGCGATTAATATTTTGCAGAATACTCCCTCATCTGGGTCCGGCATTTTTCAAACCAGTCCCTCGTCTGCCGTGTTCCTCCCCTTGACCCCTTCCCTTCCGTCGACGGCGCCGTGGATTCGCAGCCGCACCTAGCTTAGCTAGGCTTCGCCGTCGTGTTCGTCCCGCCGCGTCCTTCTCCGTCTCCGGAGAGGGCGAGAGGCTCCTCTCCTCTGCCGCTCTGCGGCGCGGAGGTAGAAGAAGAGCACCGCAAGGGCCCGCCGTGTTGTTTGCGTCGAACTCACTCACGCCGACGGGCCGCGCGCGACCTTTCACGCAGCGAGACGGCGGGGACCGATCGACTTGCAGGGCCGGCGTCCATGTCGCGTCGTCGGAGTCCTTGTGGTGTGGGGTAACCGGGTAATGGATCAAATGGCATCTGCATGTGAAGAAGCAAACAAAGTCCTTGCCATGGTTTGCCAGGTTAGTGTTGTTCAATAGTTCCAGCATACAGAAGCTGATAGATCCTACATATCCTCCAGTCAAAAACAATGCTGCTTTGTGTTCGTTTGATCACAGTGTTTCTGCAGCCTGCAGAAGTGAAGGAATTGATTAGCATACCAACTCATATGCGGTTCTGGGTAGGAAAGCCTTTCCTGACTGGCTTTTATTCTGGAGACAATACCTGTGTTATTGGACGAATTAGAGCTAATTGCAGAATTAATCTTTTGAACTGTTAGTGTTGGAGGGGGAGATTATGGATCTGTAAGGGTAGGCACTTACATGGGACGGAAGATGATCAAGTGTGCAGCATCAGATTTAGTTTCAGAATCCTTAACTTCAGAGGCCCCTGTTCAGTCTGATTGTTATAAAGGAAATGGTACAGGTCTACTGAAATCTGAAGCTGCACTGGAATATTTGTGCAACCTACCACCTCACAGGCCACAGTGAATCCATCAATTATATTATGGTTCTGGTATAACATGGATAGTAATAAAATCCCAATTTCAGGTTTGAAGCTTCTTATGCAAAGGATATTCCAGAGGTGATTAGTGGAGATGCATTTTTAGAGAAATATGGAGATCACAGTGATACAGTGACAGTTATTGATCCCAAAAGATCTTACAGTGTGAAGGCTCCTACTAGACATCCCATATATGAAAACTTCCGTGTTGAGGTTAAATCTCCAGACCAGATTATTTGTTTCTACACTACCAAATCCATTTTCTAAATCTGAAAAGCTTTTATGAACGGAACCGTTCCAAATCTTTGCTCTTTTCCTGAAACATGTTGCAATGACAGCATTAATATGGTATGCACTTAGTGCCATTCCAAAGTTACTGGTATAACATGGATAGTAATAAAATCCCAATTTCAGGTTTGAAGCTTCTTATGCAAAGGATATTCCAGAGGTGATTAGTGGAGATGCATTTTTAGAGAAATATGGAGATCACAGTGATACAGTGACAGTTATTGATCCCAAAAGATCTTACAGTGTGAAGGCTCCTACTAGACATCCCATATATGAAAACTTCCGTGTTGAGGTTAAATCTCCAGACCAGATTATTTGTTTCTACACTACCAAATCCATTTTCTAAATCTGAAAAGCTTTTATGAACGGAACCGTTCCAAATCTTTGCTCTTTTCCTGAAACATGTTGCAATGACAGCATTAATATGGTATGCACTTAGTGCCATTCCAAAGTTACAGAACATTCTAAATTGCCCCGAGAAACTAAAACCTCCAACTAATAATATGTTCATTTATTCCTCTCTACTGAAGAATTTATGCAGCACAATATTTTCATTGCTTTTACTCTTGACATTCTTATAATTTTTGGTCTGTAGACCTTCAAAACATTGTTAGCAGCAGGCAATACAGATGAGCAGTTGTCACTTAATTGTCAGCCCTCGGAGAACTTATGTACCAGGTGAATTTGAGTCACTGTTCACATGGTGTACCTTTCTCTAGTCTTACTGCACAATGAAGTTTACTGTGTAGTACAAAGTCGAGGAAATTGTACCGCATACTATTGACATAGGTTTCTTCACATAACTTTGGCAGTGCCACAACAGCTACAGCGCGTGTGGCCTTGGTTCTGATGGGAGTATGGGACTGACAGACTAGTTGATCTGGTACAAGAAATGCAACAAAGGACGACATCAGATGGTGGATGCCCTAGTCTATTTGGTGCAAAGATCGCCGGTGGAGAGTCCGGTGGTACTATTTCTGTTATTGGGAAGAACTGCACAAAGAGCAGTGAGGAAATCACAGAGGTAACTTCACATACTGATAACAACCTTTCCACAAGTAGCCTGTGTTTCATCCTCAGAGAGTCAGAGACTGATGGTTTGTTGCCTTAGACATTATTCAGATTCAGCAGATACAGGGCTGCCACCAGGTACATGCCCATCCTTTTCGACGGATCGACGGATCGTCTCCAGGAGCTGCGAGGTTAGGCTATCTGAAAATCCGGCGCAGTCATTCCTAAGCGCTGATCGACGAATGAAGAACTTGACCGTTGTTGTTGTGTTACAGATGGACATACATGGCTCTCAGTCTAGTTGTGGCATTCATCGAGTACATTTTTTTTTCTTGGTCTTCTGGTGCACATTATTTTTGGTTTGAAGATGAGTGTAATCGTCCATTGGATTCGTGTGATGTGTTGCTCTGTCTGACATCTATGCATCTCACTTACTATGTGAGCGACTCAGCCTGATGTGATGAAGTTGCTGTGAGCTATGCCCGTCAGTCTGATCCGTTAACCCTTTTTGGCTGTGCTAGTCGTTGGTTAACTTGACCAAACAGCGCAGCATCGTCTTCCTCCCGGCGCCCGGCGGCGCCCCCCTGCTGCTCCTCCCACTCCCAGCTAGTGCGGTGCCTATGCGCAGCACTTGCCTGATGTGCACCCTCCCGGCCAAGGCGTGTGCCGCCGCCGTTCACTGTGCGGCCCACGGAGTCCGGGCATTGGTAGCCGTGCCCCGCCATTGTTACAAACCAAATCGGCGGAAACCGGGCACCATGAAGGGCGGCGCAGCCCGTTGCCGCGGCGGGTGAATAGCTTGGGGGGCTGAGCTCAAGCCTCAAGGGGTTCCGCTCGGAACAGGGCCGTCTATTGGTCGGTCGAAACTCGGAAGCCGCCATCGACGCCGGTCGCCGGCGACGGAAGGGGTACACCCGATCGCGATCCAGTTTAGGCCTCATTCGGTTATGCCGAAACGGGCCGTTCCGGGTCGTATTCCAAGCGGATCACTTCGGCCCGTTTTAAAACCAGGTCCAACAAAATTTTGCTGTTCGGTTTAGGCCGGCTCGGAAAGAAAACAGTTCTGGAACGGCCCATTCCACCTCTCTCGGCCCGGAATACAATCCACACCTCACCACGTCTGGATCTCGTTCCTCTCCCGACCGAGACCGACGCGCACGCTAGGGCGAGGAGGCGACGGCGGCGCGACCTGGCGGCGTGGCGGAGCGAGCTCGAGGCGTGGCGGCGCGACTCAACCCCGGTTGCGCCCCTCTCCGTCGCCTTCTCGCCAGTAAGCACCGCCCTCTCTTCCTCCCCTCTCCCGTCCTCCGTTTCTTGGATGCGGCACGGCATGCCTGCGTGAGCCAGCGGAAGGAGACACGGGGCTGGTCGATGTACATGTAGTGCGTGGTGAAGCTCCCGTAGATGCAGCCGCCGGCGAACACGGCGTCGTTGTGGTACTCATGGTCGATCTCTAGATCCAGTGGATTTGGATTCTGAGAAGCCTTTTTGCCCTCTTTTTGGTTGGTCTTCGACGTCTTTGTTCGTTTGTTCAGGTGTAGAATTGACTTCGATCTGGAGAAGCCGTGATTTAAGTTTTCTTCTTCAACGTTTAGTATCAGGATTTGTGCTAGCACATAGGTTTTTCCACCAAGGGCCAACCATGCTAGCACATAGGTAACCTAACTTGTCAGATTGTTTAGCAAGACAAAGGCATGGATTTGTGCTAGCACATAGGTTTCAGTAATCAGGCCTTATTGACCTAGCTTTCTCTTGGTTTCAGCACTTACTGAAAACTCAAAGGTCTGATGAGCTTGATTGCTGCGTCACCAATAATTGTAGTTGCCTTTGTCGTAGTATATTTCGAGTCTACCACCACTTGCTGTATAATTTCAAGGAGCATATACTTTTATGTTAATAGTTGGAAGTAAATAAACAGTGCAATTCTTAGATAAAACAAGAGTATAGCTTTGCTAGTATTATCTTTATTTTCTGCCAAGTAGTATCACCTTGATGTTACATTGTAGCTTAGCCAAGTATTAAGTCCATTTTTAGCAAGTACTAAATCAAATGTTCAGCAGATTGAAATTTTTTATTGTAACTAATTTCAGCATGCTGACTGAGCCAACATAGTGTCATGGCGAGATGAAACTTGTCTGAATACTAATTTTTGTTATTGAACATATTGATCAGTATGTTTGATTAATTCTCTCATGTTGTTACTTGCAGATTCCTCCAGCGCCGGTTCGGGTTGGAGAAGGTGAACCTCCCCCTTCTTGGGACCCGATACCAACTCCAAGAGGTAGTGAACGATTCCATCCCAGTATTGTGCTGATATTTTAGCAGCTTATCGTTATTGTCAGGTTATGTTGCTGGTATTGATTGGGTAGCAACTTGACTGCAATTACATGCTTTGACTTAGTTGTCTCAACATCGGTTTTGTCTTGTGAGATTTTTCTGAAGTGGAGGATCATATATTTGGGATTTATAATTGAATCACATGATGCATTTCAACTCAAAAGACTTTTGTATGTTCATGAGGCTTTAGTGGGAAAGCTGTAATTGTGCTATTAAAACTCTATTTGGTATTTAAAGGTTCCTGATGGTCGACAATGTGTTCATGACCCTGATAAGATACACGATAACTATTTGTTGTACTTTATACTATTTCGTAGCTGAACTTAACTACTTTACTAGCATTTATTCTGATATTAAGTTATATATTTAGTTTTGCAATGAGTATCTCCTTGCAAGATCGTATTAGAAAGAGGAGGGATCAAGAAGATGATGACATGATGATGTTTATGTTCCCTGCCTTATATCTCATAGGTTCAAGTAGAGGTGGGGGAGAAAAGAAGCAGTGTCGTCATACATCATCAGAGACAGGCGAGGTTAAGGTCCGCCGACTACTTGAAGGGCATGTCAAGAATTGTCAAGTTGCATTTCGGATGGAACCTCACATATTCAGAGAGGTGGCAACTTATTTGAGAAGAAGAAGACTTGTCGTTGATACAAGGATCACGGTGGAGGAGAAGTTGGGATTTTTCCTATACATGCTCAGTCGCAACGCTTCGTATGAGGATCTTCAGCTATTCTTTGGGCATAGCAATGACACCTTCCACCATCACATCAACCACTTCTTTAAGGTGGTCATTCCCACACTCGCTCCTCGTTTTCTTAGGCCTCCTGATCCTAATCAAGTGCACCCAAAAATCGAAGAAAATCCTGAATTCTACCTTTTCTTCAAGAATTGTCTTGGTGCGATTGATGGAACTCACATTCCTGTTTCCATATCTCCTGAGAAACATTCTCCTTTTAGAAATCGGAAAGGATCACTAAGCATAAACGTCATGGTGACATGCGATTTTGATCTTAACATAACTTTTGTTTCTAGTGGATGGGAGGGCTCAGCTACAGATTCCGCCGTTCTAAGGTCAGCTATGAGCAAGGGCTTCAAAGTACCACCAGGAAAATTCTACTTGGTTGATGGAGGGTATGCAAATTCTGCATCTTTCCTTGCTCCTTACCGAGGAGTTCGGTACCATTTGAAAGAATTTGGGCCTAGACATCGAAGACCACAGAACCCTAAGGAGCTCTTCAACCACCGCCATGCAATACTTAGGAACCATGTGGAGAGGACTTTTGGGGTTCTTAAGAAACGCTTCCCCATTCTCAAAGTTGCCACATTTCACACATTGGAAAATCAAGTAAAGATACCTGTAGCTGCTGCTATCTTTCAGAATCTAATTCAGATACTTAATGGAGACGATGAATGGTTAGATCATCAGCCAGATAATATTGATCCAACAAATTTTGTGGCTCTACCAAATGATGATCAAACCAGTGACCCAGGGACTACAGAAGGACCAAATCCGCGGCGCGCCTGGCCTGCCGCGCTCCCACGGGTCACCCGCAGAGCTCCAAGGTTCACCTCCAAGCTCGCTAGCGGGGCGGCATCACGGGCTCGCGGCGGTACCATCGTCCACGTGTACCGGCGTTCGCGTAGTGGCCACCGCGGCCATCGCTCCGCTCCGTGCCATGGTGGGCGGGCGCGGGGGAGCTTCGCGGCAGGCGTCGCCGGCGGCGCGCCGGCGTGGCCACCTCTCCGGCCATGCGAGCGACCGAGCGAGCGGACCTGAGGAAGATGAAAAAAAAGTGGTGGGGCCCACGGATGGGTGGAAATAGAGGGCCTCCAGATCTGAGGGCTTTGGGTCAACATTTGGAGGCTTGCACAAAATGAGGGCTTGTTTAGAGGTCCGGCTGGAGTTGATTTTTTTCACTTGGGAGACTAAAATAGAGATAGAGGCCCATTTGAGGGCTGGGCTGGAGTTGCTCTAGGCCCGCCCCCCCCTTCTCTTCCCTTCCCGCCGCGCGAAATCGAGCACCCCGAGCCACCTAATGCATGCTGTTTGTTTCCGGATCCGATCCGATTGCAGGTCCTCAGTTGGTTTGGCAGTTCGGACCGGCGGCGCGGCCATGGCTTCCAGCGGCATCGCCCCCAGAGGTATTGTTTTCTATCTTCTATTCAGAGTGACATTTAGGTACCCGTGAGCGGCCCACCGCCGTGATCACCGGCGCGGCAGCTGCACCGGCGACCGATCACCGATATGATGGGTGGACTCGCCATCACCAACGCCAGCTGCCTGACCACCCTCTAATAACAAATAAACTAGTGTCCGGCGCATGATTAAACGGCACTGACCAAACATTCCAGCAATCACCTCGATGCATTGATCGAGATGCGACGACGACGGATCGTGCCACATCACCACTGTTCAATGACGATGCAAGTACCGGACGCCTGAAAGAAAGAGTAGAAAAATGTCACGCGCCCAACCCATTCCGCCCCAACCGCCTGGCCCTTTAATTTGCCTGCCCGTGCTCGATCTCCAGCCCACCAAACAGTGGTTAGAGCTGGCGAGCGAGCGAGCAACTTCGCCACCTGTGCACTAATTGAGCTTCCGTTTGGTTTGGTTTCGTTGGGGGCTTGACAGAGACTGTGTATTGTCTGCATGCTTTGATTTGGCAACGGCCAACAGCAATTCGATCTCGACCGGCTAATAGTCATGATGACACCATGCTATGCTACTAGCTTTGTTGTGCCAAAGTTCGTTCTAAAAAAAAAAAGCTTGTTGTACCAACATACGGGCTAATCCCTGTCATTGTGTCATGCATGCCCTGTTCATTCAGGAGTGTTGAGTATCAATCACATCTTTATTTTGTCTGCCACATATGACGCTGCATTGCTGCATGCATGCATTGGATGCTTTTTTCTTCACGGTCAAAACTGCACCGCCGCAACACGCCCCAAGCTAGCTTCGATCATGACAGAGTCGTTTCAGTGAGAGAATCAGCTCAGAATCTCTTGTATGAACGAACTGAATTAAAGTATTTTAAACACTATATGTGAGACGACCACCTTGCATCCATGTGTATTGTACGATCAAGTAGATTGGTGAGGAAATAAACATGTCCCCTGTATGTTCAGAGTAGACAGTTAAGCCCCAAGCAAGTGGAGCTGTGGAGAACGGATGAGGATTATACATATGTTCCAGGCAAACAGCTAGATTGGTGGTTAGCCACCTGCGATTAAACTGAGCTCATTTGGTTGGTCCGGATAACTACTACTACTTGCTGGTTTTGTTTAGCAACAGCAACCACACTCTGCTTAATGCTTACTATATACTAGCGCGTGGCATACCCAGCTGTTAATTCCTACCGGATTTGGGTGCTGCCAGGCTGCAAACTACATACCTACCCTAGTACTCTGCTCACTGCGGCGTTGCAATTTACAACATTATTATTGTTATAACCTAACATCACTGACTCTAATCCTTGCTTAAAAACGTCGTCATCCTTCTATCCTTTTTTGCAATAATAATGTTCCTATATATATCCCACTTGAGACTTGAAGAGAGAGCTAGCAACCTACGGAGTACCTATTAGCGTATACACTTGTACAGTCGTTTCTACGCTTCACTATACCCGTCAACGTTGGTATTAGCGTACACGCTAAGTGGTCGCTTATATGTCGTTATGCACGAGAATTTCTTAATTTTGCCACCAATACACAACTGTGCATGCGTATAAGTACGCGTACTGCCAAATAGTGCCATTACCACAATGTGTACCACGCTCATATATACTACAGTGTTGCACATTAATTTGGATGGTTACCTGTAGGCACCAAACGCTCTACGGGTGCAGCAGGCAATGGTACACCTAGCTATCGAGGGCCTTTAGGCTTTTCATTTTAGTTGCATTGCTTGTGCTCTATGATTGCACTTGTGCCTCCAAAGCAACGTGCATGCTAGCACCAGATCCTGATTCAGGAATGACACCTGTATCATTCGAACCAAATGTTTTAGCATCTCCAACTCCCAAACGGCCCAAACTTCAGATTGGTGAGTGTTCATTAGTTTTTCTGGTAAAAATAAGGAGTGTTTGGACCAATTGTTTTTACCAGAACCAATCAAACATCTTATGCAAAAAAAAAGGACGAACTAAAAGGGGTATATAATGAACTTGCAAGCTGCAACTAACATATAGTGGTACAGTGTCTGGCGAGCGAACGGTTTCTGATCTACATGCATCTTAGTCGAAGCTAAGCCGCTGGGTGAACGGTTTCTGAAGGTACCCGTCAAGTTTCTCCCATCAGTGCTGGCTGTATGACCATAAGCTGACGAGGAATGGGAAGAGGACAGTCCGTGATTTGCGGAAGAAGCAGAGGTGGGTTGCTTGCTTCTGTAACCTGAGTTTCATCCCTTTGTATGCTCTGTGTTGAACTAGAAAGTCTGTAAGCTGGGATGCATTTGAAGTGTAAATCGTTTTTCCCATCGTTGGGCTCTAGAAAGAGAAGAGCGCTCTGAAGAAGCTAGAGAAGCCGTTGCCACGATGCAGAACAATTCCTCACCGTTGTAAACGGGAACGCGTTGCTGTATCGGGCGAGGACCGCGTCGGCTGCCCATGACCATGACAGAGAGAAGGACCAGCACGTAGGTCCTTGCCGGATGCGTTGGCAGTCGCCGAAGAAGGACACGGCGGCGGGACTGCCGGCGTCCTGGATGGAGCTCCGCCGCTCGCCGTCTCACCATCACCTCCTCTGGCACGGCACCCCGAGACCCAACCCAAGACGACCCGGTCAGACTGCGGCATCGTCGAATCCGGGCCGCACACATGCCCGATCGAACGGGCGTCCAGGACCCAGGGAGTGGACGGTAAATGAAATACCGTCCACCCCCGACCTGGGCAGGGCATCCGAGAGCGCTTCCTCTGCTTGGTTCGCCACGCCGCCGCCGTCCGCAGGTGGCAGCAGCACCATCGAGCCGCTCCATCCTTCCTCCCGGCGGGTGGCGGCAGGCGCATCCTGCCACCTGCGGCAAACAGCGAGTTTGTCTTCTCGCGGCGGGCTAGCTAGCTAGCTAGTGAAGCTGCTGACGGCGCGTGGATCAACTGGGCGCGGCCGGCGTGTGCGAGGCGGCGCTCCGTTCGACACGCCGCCGTGCTGCATGAACTGAACAGTAAGAGGTGTCAGGTTTCGTCGGCTGTCGACTGGAGTCGACGACGGCCGCACGACCGAAAACGACTAAGTCAGACTGCGACTCTGCCGAATCCGGGCCGCATGGATCCGATCGGACGGTCTACAGGTACCCAGGGGGTGGACGGTAAATGAAATACCGTCCACCCCCGACCTGGGTTCGCGCCGCCGCGCGTTCCCTCCGCAGTCCGCACCTTGCTCCCGGAGGCCGAGATGTCGTCGATGACGCGCGTACCTGGTCTCATCTCGGCAAAGAAGTTGGTAGTTGATGCACGCACAGGCACCAGCATCGCCATCGGCCTCCAACAAGAGCGGCGACGGGCTCCAGCAGCAGCCATTCGTCGTGCACAACTCCGATCCCGGTGCGAACGCAAAGGCGCCGTTGTTGGTGTGCTGCACTGCCTGCAAACCCCCGAGTTCTGGCTCTTTAGGCTGCAGAAGCAGAACGCCTCGTTGTTTGAGCTCGCACAAGAGAGGAGCACTCGCTCGCGGGTCATGGAGGCCGACGCCACGGTGGAACTGCCGTCGAGCTCCGCCGCCGCTTGCCATACTCGCGCGACGCGCCGGACCCATGCATGCGCCATCGAACAGCCTCCAGCACCCGCCCAAGGGCCTCAGCTTGGCGTGCCTCGGCTCGCCACGCCGCCGCCGCCGCGTTCCAGACCGCTACTGGCCGCCATATATACTCGCTTCGCGTGCCAAGTCTCGCTGCTTGATGTTGCAGAAGAAAAGGGCGCTCCTGATGGGCAGGATCGAATCTGAATCGATGCTGTCGACCATTCTCATTGTTGCGGGCCGAGGATCCAAACAGGCGTTCCTCGACCACGGAAAAACAGGCGAGGTGCCCGGCCTCGGATCGGACGCGCACGCAGAGGATCAACAGGAAGCGTCGGCCGTCGCGGATGATGCCGTGGACGACGCGGCGCCGGAACTGGCCAAGGACGCGGTGGTTGGGCTGCCGGCGTTCTGGATGGAGCTCCGCCGCCTGGCGTCACATTCTGGCGCGATGCAGCCGACCTCCTCCGGCCCGCGGTGTCGCAACTGCAACTTGCAGTTGCAGCGGTGCTAGCTAGGTAGTCAAGCTGCTGACGGCGCATGGACACCGCCGGCCGGTCAATGAAAGCCACGGCACCGGTGCCGCCGGCCGTGAGGACGGAGGAAGCAAAGGGACGCGAGATCAGCTAGCTGGTTTGTGCGTGGCGGCGCTCCGGCCGGGCGAGACGCCGCCGTGCCGCATGAACTGGTTTCGTCGGCTGTCGAATGGAGTCGCCGACGGCCGCCCGTCGCCGTCTCCTTTCCCCCCGAGGCCGTCGAAGCGCCCTCGAGCAGCGCGGTGGCCGCCGACCGCCGTCCGCCTAGCTCTGCCGTCCGACTCCCGAGACCGAAAAAACGACCAAGTCCAACTGCGGATGTGTCGAATCAGGGCCGGAAATATCCGATCGAACGGCCGTTAGATACCCAAGGGGTGGACGGTAAATGAAATACCGTCCACCCCCGACCTGGATTCGCGCCGCGCCTCGGCTCGCCACGCCGCCGCCGCGTTCCCACCTCATGCGTACTTGCTCCCGGAGGGCGTCCGCCGCCGTCCGGCGAGGAGGAACAGCCGAGAGCGCCGCTGTTGCAGGTGTTGCGTGCCCTGCAGCCGTTGCCGTTGCCGGAGCTCGGGAGCGTGTACCCGCCCGCCGCTGCGAACGAGGCCGCTGCCACCGCCAGGCCATTGGCGAGGCCAAACGCATTTCCTCCAGTTGGTTCACAGGGGCAGCGAGGAAAATAAGGCATGGCGCCCTTGTTGGTACCCTGCTACCCCAGCTTCAGTAGTCAGATTGAATCAGCGCCCGCTAGTTCGTGTTCTTCCAGCCAGCTTGAACAAAATGTTAAGGTTCAGACTTGGTTCTTCAGCTAGAAGAGAAGTGCGCTCCTGAAGAAGATTCAGAAGCGAAATTGATGGACCATGCATGCCAGGTGAGCTCGGACGCGGTGCTGTTGCTCACCTCCGCAAAGGCCAACAAGCGGTTCGTAGCACTTGTTGTTCTTGGAGCCTTTTGGCAGAGCCCATAAGGCGTTGTGGTGATATGATTTTATAATTCCAAATCTTGGACTGTCCCTGATGTTGCTGGCTCTAGTCCTGAACCTTGAACATGTAATCACTAGCTACGATGTTAATTTTTTAGATTAAGAATAAAATCGGCGTGAACCAGCTAGTACAATGTTAATAGCGAGCCAAATAAACACATTTTCTTCAGTTGGGTTCAGGATTCAGGACAAGCACTGATGAACTGCGAGGGCCGAGGAAGTCATGGCGCCCATGTTGGTGTGCCGGTGCCGCAGCCTCAGCTCCAGGTTCAGCTTTCAGATTGAATCAGCGCCCGCTTCTTCCCGTCCATCCAGCCTGCACCCAACATGTTGAGGTCCAGGAGGCTTCGTTGTTCAGCTAGAAGAGAAGGGCGCTCCTGCTCGTTCGCTTCGTTGTTGCTCAAGGCTGCGCCGAGACGCTGTTGTCAACGCGTTCCGCGGGCTACCCATATTACCCAATCGCCACCTCCTTCGGGATGAACACGATAGACCTTGCGGGCTGCGTCGGCTATCGTCGGCGGTGCCCTGGGCGGGCGTCTGCCGAATAACGCGGCGGCGGAACTGCCGGCGTCGTCGCCGAGCTCCTCCCCCCACGCGATGCTCCCGACCCCCAAGCTCTCGGGACCGAATACGACCAAGTCAGACAGCGAATCAGGGCCGTACATGTCCGATCGAACGGCATCCAGGGCCTCAAGGGGTGGACGGTAAATGAAATACCGTCCACCCCTCGACCTGGTCCTCGGCAGGCTCGCCGGTGCGCCGCCGCGTTCCCACCGCGACATGCATACTTGCTCCCGGAGGCCATCGTGCCCATGGTGTATCTGGTTGTTGCAGAGCCACCTCCCTCTCCATTCTGCCGCGCCCGCCGCCGCTGGTCAGATGACTAGGCGTCCGCCGCCGTCCAACGAGGAGGAACAGACGAGCGTGTACGTGCCGCTGGCGCGGGTGCGCGTGTGCCCCGCCGCCGCCGGCGTTGCGAGCGACGAGCCTTGCTCTTGGGAGCGTGGGTGCGTTGTCCGGTGCGCCGGCCGCCGCCGGTACAGGAGTACGTGCCGCCGCCGCAGGCGCCAGGCGAGCAGGCATGCACCGCCCTCACCAGTGCCGGCGCGGGAAAAGATGCTGCCGTCCAGTTCGGAGTGCCAGACTGCGACGGCAAAGGGATAATCGTCGTATTTCTGCAGTGCCCACTGCCCATACCCGTGGACAGGTGGACGCCATGATGGCCTCCAATTCGTGTTCGTTCTTGAGATGGTACACTAACATCAGTCAGCGTGGTGATGCATGAAGAATTGGATCAGTTAGCAGATTCGTGTCCTCCGCCCTTTTTGTTTTTGGTGAAAACGGATGATTTGTGTGAATTTTTTTTAGGCGTTCTGGGAACGGTTTGGTATTTTTGTCTTCGACTGCCCCAATTACTAGCTCTAGCCCAGAACTCCCACCGCACCCTTGCTCCTATAGTATTCCAAACGGGCCGTCCGGCCCTAGCCCGGCCCTAGCCCGATCTAGCCCGGCCCGACGCGGCCCGGCACTATCAGGCCCGATGTCCTCTTCGTGCCGGGCCGGACCGGGCTGCCGTGCCGCACTGGCGGCCCAGGCCCGGCCCTATGGTCTTTTCTTCGGGCCGGGCCGGCACGGCGCCGAGGACGGCCCGATGGCTGTGGCCGGGCCACCGGGCCTGGCCAGCCCGAAGCAGGGGGCGGCGCGGCCGGTGGACGACGGAGCCGACGCGAGCTAGCCTGGCGGCGCGACCGGTGGAGGACGGAGCCGAGTGCCGACGCGAGCAGGAGTAGGGGCGGAGGAGGCCGGAGCAGGGGACCCCCGGCTCCGCGACTGGAGGAAGACGCCGGCGCGCGTGGATCCGCGACGGCGGCCAGCGGCGACGGCGAAGGAACGGCGCGGGAGGAAGGGGACGGGCGGCCGGAGGCGGGCGAGAAGGTGCGGCGGCCGGCGCGGCTCCCCCAGACGGCGGCGGCCGGCGCGGCTCTCGGCCGCGGCCCCGTAGCAGGGGAGAGGAGCGGCCGCGTGGGGAAGACGGAGGGAGAGGTGGCTGCGTGGGAAGGCCGGGAGGGAGGGGCGACGGGGCCAAGGAGGCCGGCGGCGAGTTCAAGAGGGGGCGGCGGCGAGTTCTAGCAGGGGCGGCGGCGGCTGCTAGTTGGGGAGGGGAGGGGAGGAATGAAGAGGGAATTAGGGTTTCTATATTTATATGAAGGTATATTAGAGTTGTTAGTAGGCCGGGCCACTTTCGTGCTTGAGGACGGGCCACAATCGTGCCAGCTCAATCGTGCCGTGCCTCGGGCCGGGCCTGCGTGCCGGGGTGGCGGCCCAGGCACTAAGGGGTCATCGGGCCGTGCCAGCACTAGGCACTATCAATCGGGCTTCGTGTCGTGCTAGTGCCGTGCTTTTTAGTGCCGTGCCTCGTGCCGCCAATCGTGCCCGGCCCATTTGGAATTCTATACTTGCTCCCGGAGGCCGACGACGTCCATGGCAAAGCAAAGAATTTCGTAGGGGGCACGCACAGGCGCCGGCCTCTCCATCGGCCTCCAACACGAGCGACGACGATGCGGGCTCGCCGCCGCCGCCGCCGTCCCGCACCACGGCTCGCGTTCGTGCACAACAACTCCGATCGAATCCCGGTGCCAAGGCAAGCGCCATTGTTGGTGTGCTGCAACGCCAAGTCTCGTTGATTGAGCTCGCACAAGAGATAGAAGAGCACTCCTGAAGGAACCTGAGAATTTAAGGCGTTGGCAATTGACATGACGGAGAAGAGTCTGAACTCTGAACTGGTGATGTTCATCATTCTGATTGTTGCAGGCCATTGCATGGACCGCGCCGGCAACCGATGGGCTAGGCTGTCCTGAGGACCGCGTTCCTGGACCACGGAAAACCGGGCGAGCTCGCCGGTCATGGCGGCCTCGGATCGGACGCCGCGCATCCATGGTGCAGGGCAACACGACTCGCAGAGGATCAACGCGAATGTCCTTGCGGACCGGGGTTGCGTCGCGTCGTCGATGATGCCGTGGGCGGGCGTCTGCACAAGTACGCGGCGTCGTCATCGTCGAGCAGCGTGGCTGCCATCGAGCTCCGCCGCTCGCCATAGCCGTCCTCGCGCGATGCGCCGACCGACGACCGCCCTTTCAACCGATGCAAGCAATAAAGAGAAGAGGGGGAGCGGTTCATACCTCTTGGGCTGACGGGCGTCACTAGTTTGCGCCCGGCCGCACGGAGCCGTCCGTGCGGTCGCACATCCCCACAAAACAGTGGCCCCGCACGCCTCCCCGCATGCACGCGCCTCCTCACAGCGCACGTTCCCGCGCGCCCACTCCACCATGTGCGTGGGCCCTAGCGCAAGCCTCCGGCGTCACCTAAAAAAATGTCAGAAAATTTGTTGAGAAAAGAATTTAAAGAAAATTTTTGAAATAAATAAAATGTGAAAAAATTGCCTGTAAAAACATTAGAAAGGTTTGCAACAAAATTTAAAGAAAAAGTTTTACAAAGAAATATTTTTGATAAAAATCTGTCAAAGAAAAAGTTTTACGAAAAAAGTTTTCGTCAAAAATTTCAGCAAACTTTTGCAACAAAGTTTTGTGTTGTCCTAGAAAAAACTTTTCAGCAAACATTTGTAACAAAGTTTTGTGCTGTCCTAGAAAAAACTTTTCAGCAAACATTTGCAAACC
The DNA here is from genome assembly GCA_015476505.1 of Urochloa ruziziensis. Classification (NCBI taxonomy): domain Eukaryota; kingdom Viridiplantae; phylum Streptophyta; class Magnoliopsida; order Poales; family Poaceae; genus Urochloa; species Urochloa ruziziensis. The sequence goes on from CM027126.1 coordinate 21,658,860, forward strand.
AAAATTTTGAAGCAAATTTTTGCAACAAAAATTTCTAAAAAACTTTTGCAACAAAAAAAATTTGTCACAGAAAAAGAAAAAAAAAACCTTGGTGCCGTCGTCGTCCTCCTCTCCGACGCCGGCGCCGGTCGTCGGGGTTTGCCGCCGCACCAACCCGCACGGGGCCGCCGTGCCCGCAGCCCCCTCCGCCGCTCGCCGGAGCCGGCTGGGACCACCGTCCCCTGGGGCTGGACAGGACCGCCGTGCCTGTCGGGGAGGAGGCTGGCTGCAGCCCGCCGGCCTCATCGGAGCCGACGGGGGCTGCCGCCGGCCGCGCTCGCCGGACCAGCAGAGCTGTCGGGGCCGCCGGCGACCGTGCTCGCCGGAGACGCCACCCGTCGTGCTCGTCGGAGCAGCAGTGCTGACCGGGGCCGCCGCTTGTCGGGGCTGCCGCCGGCCGCGCTCGCCGGAGACGCCACCCGTCGCACTCGCTGGAGCCGCTGAGCTGGCTGGGGCTGCCGCCTGCCGGGGCCTGCGCCCGCCGAGGGCTCTGCTGGGCGCGTTGCTCCTGACGTGGTGGTTGACCGGCTCTCACTCGACGAGCTGCCGCTCCGGCGGGCTGCACGGGAGATAGAAAAAAAAGCAATGGAAACGCCGAAGGGATAAGGTGCAGCGGACCACCGGACCCCACCATGTGCAAGTGGATGGCAGCTGTTTTCCATCGACCGCACGGTCAAGACCTGACGGTCGGCTGCAAAATTGGGATCTCGTGGGCTGACTGCAGCATTAGTTGGCCCATTAAACACTAGAAACTAGCAAGGTGGCCCGCGCAAATTGCGCGGAAGCTAGCATTTTTATGCTTAAATTTGGATACTTTATTTTAGAATGAATAAAAAATAAAATAGTTTTATTTATTCGTGTCATTATAACCTACCAAGTTATTGTAACATTTTTGGAGGATGAATTCAGGAGAAAAGAAATATAGGAACAAATTTTTTTATTTATATTATTGGCTTGGTAGCTGTCGGCTCTACCTGACCAAGAGTGTCGTGAGCAAGTAGCGGCATAACCTAATTGCATTCAACGAAGAGAGAGGCAAAGGAGTATTGTTTTCCTACTCAATTTTCTCAATTGACACGGTTACTACTACCACGGTCGTGTCATGTTTAGTATCTTCGACGACATCCATGGAGCTTATGGGTCTCAAGATGAAATAGTTTTCTTTTTCATTTTGTGCACAGTTATTTCAACCCAAGCTATTATTTGTTTGTCATTAGGTTCATGTCATAACATGTAAATTATTTTGTTTAAATTTAATATTAATAAATCTACCACTTTCTAGAAAATAGGCCACTGCTAGGTTTGCCTCCATGCCTTTGCTCCTTGCTCTCCCTTCTAGCGATCTCACCGAAATCCAGAGTGGGGACCCGTCCCCTTTATAAATTTAGTTTTAGTTACATCCTAATTTCTTCTAGGGTTTATATTATCTCTAGCGCCGGCACAAAGTGGTGGTGATAATTGCACATTGGAATAAGGTCTCTCTGAACTCTTCTTACCGCGACAATATCTGATCAAGCACCAACGACGGGCTAGTGAGGGAACATTCTACCAGTTAGTGTGTCAATCAGAGGGATGCAACTGGCAGTCAATGTTCTTTTAGTGGATACATCCTCATTGCTAGCAGTAGTTGGTTAAAGGTCATTTTGTACCAAATTAATTAATAAATATATAAAATATAGAATTTTCAAAAATAAGAAAATAACATATTCTTTTCAAATCAAATATAATTAATAAACACCTAAATTTCAAACAAAATAATGAAAAAAAGTTTTTCATTTCCCATTTGTAATGGGAAGCAAACTCCATATATAAAGATCCCTTTTTATTGTATTTATTTAGTAACTAAAGTTTAAAATATGGAGTTTTGCACACATGAAACTGAACCAAAACATAGAAGGAAGAGATGAGAGTGCAGTTGGATGATGAATTTGCGCGGTGATGAGCAATAAAATTGTCCACCCGTACAGTGTGGATAGGAAGAGTTGTCTCATAAAAATTCTCGACATATATGAGTAGTTAGCCAATGCATGCAAAAGGTGATGATTTAGTTTTGTGTAATGAGAGGGGTTTAGTCTCTATCAGTTATATATTGAAATAAAAAGAAGTGAACATAAAACAAACCAAGAAGAAGTTTGCACAAAGTTGTTTATCTATCTTACTATACTAAGCCTAAGTAGGTATTTCTTCTTCTTTTTTTGTCTATGGATAACCATGACAAACTAATACATGAAAGGGTTCTTTGTAACTTATGTGGAAAAAGCTTGCAATAGATGACGATTGATCGGTAGAGCGATAGTTCAAGCATATTGTTTCTTTTTTTTTCTATACCAGCTATTGTTTTTCTTGATAAATATTACATATGACACACTCTTTTAGTTATTTTTTAAAAAATTATTATTCATGGTATTTTATTTTTTGTGTACACATATAAATATCTCTTTATCTAATTTACTTTAGTTTTACCTACTATAGAAAAGAGCTTACTACACATATACATATGCTCACACTCATCCAAATTTTGTATTTGCCCATATAGGTAGCGGCAGGTCCCTAGATCTTTTGAAGGCACATCAAAGAACTATGATTTTAGCTACATAGAACCTAAACATGTTTTAATGGCTAAAGAAAAAATATTGACAACATGTCATCATATGAAACCAAAACATGTTTAATGGCTAAAGTAAAGTTATTAACTATGTGCCATCATATGGACCAAAACGAAAGATGGCAACGGATAAGATCCGCGCGGATATAGGCTTGGAGGATCCATGCCCGCGAGCAAAACCCCAGGCCTGTGCTTGCGATCCACTACGGGCAAAAAATCTTGCACATGCCCGTGATCCTCGGATATTACATGCCCACGGGCACGCCCGTGACCCACAAGCGGCAGGCGGCCGAAGACAGCGGGGTAGGGGACCGAGGGCGTCGGGCTTGCGGCTGGACCGCCGAGGATGTCAGGCATCGAGCAAGCGGAAAAGGTTGGGGTCAGCGTCAAGCCATCGACGGATGGCGCACCGGCAGATGGGGAGGGGCGGAGGATGGCCGGCGGCTTGGAGGGCCGCGGAGGAGGAGCCCTTGGCGGTGGGCGGCGGCTTGAATGGCTGAGGCAGGGTAGCCCTTGGCGGCGTGCGGCGGAGGTCTGGAGCAGGCCTTGATGGCCGGTGGCGCAATAGCACATAGGGCCGCGGAGGAGCAGCTCTTGGCAGCCGGCAGCGGAGCATCCGTTGGCGGCAGCCGGCGGATGTCAGAGTGCCCCTGCCTAGAGCGTTTGCGGCGGCTGCAGGCAGGAATGGTGAGCTGGGCGAGTGGTTGGGCTGAAACCCTAACTCGAGTTTATATACTTGGGATTTGGGGCCACATGTCAGGAGGTGAAGCAGGTGTGGAAGGTTCATGAATGCGCATCCTATTTCTCTATGCCCGTGAACAAATATTCGTTGATTGGGTCCAAAGTTTTTCCCGTGCCCGTGCCCGTGCCCGTGGGCACAGACTTTTACCCGCATCCGCTATCAGTGGGCGCGGTATCCGCGGGCATGCAGATATTCTGTGCCCATTGCTATCTTTAACCAAAACATGTTTTTAATGGCTAAAGGGGAAAATATTAACTACATGCCATGATATGTTTACTATTCTTTGATAGAACATTAGTTATTGCTTTGTAGGCATGTGATTAGAAGTTTATATTATAGTTTAACCAAATGTTGCTTATTCCTTATTGTGCATCCGCCAAGCCACTTTTCTTTTTTCCTTTCAGATGTCTTGGATGCGGTTTTTTATATTCGACACTCATACTCTTGTTTCCTACACCCTCCGTTTCAAAATATAGCTCACTCTAATTTTTAAGAGTCAAACTATTTTATCTTTAAACAAAATTATAAAAATGATTATAAACATTTATGGCACCAAATAGCTATGCAATAACAATATATAATGATACTTATTAGATATCATAAATATCAGTACTTTATTGTATAAATTTTGCCAAACTCGAGAAAGTTTGACTTTTTAAGGAAGTTAGAATGACTTGTAATTTAGAACGGAGGGAGTATCATGAAAGCAATAAATTAGTCTTATTTTATTCTAATTCTAATTGATATAATCATATGCGACACACAGGCTAGCATAATGATTAAGTTACATAAAAGCATAGTTTGCAACGTGAGCACGTGACCTAGGAACTAATTGAGATACACACATTGCTAGCGTATAATGATTAAATTACCTATAGCATAATGAGGTCTATAGGCCGGGTACCCAAGTCCATATCTTCATGGTTACATAATTGGTATTAACATAATTACTATTAACGTATATGATATGGTTTAGAAAAAAATAGTAAGCATGTGTTCAGACACTTGATCCATCAGCCGGATCAAATATTATTAACGTGTATGCATTGGAAATATTCCACGTATCGGACATGGACTCCACATATGATCTGCTAATTTTCTTTTTTTAATTCTTGTTTCCAAATTAATATGTGTTTTTAAGCCAGATTTTATATTGACTTTTTAGATCATCTAGACCGTTGGATCTTCATAAAATCCAATGGCTTATATCCTTCTCTTTTTTAGATTAACGTGGGAATTTGTAGGCCCTCTCGGTGAATCTGGTGGCTCCTTTTGCTTCTGGTTTAATAAGATAATAGATAAAAAGCCGAACGAGTTGGCCTAGCTCTCACAAAAAGACTTCATCAATTAGCCTAACCAACCAGCAGCTTATTATCATGCCGGACAATGGACAAAGCGCTCGAAAAACTGCGGGTTCTCGAGGAAAAATCAAGGTTTTACACGGACCAACGTCCAATAGGCGCACCGGCACCAACAACCAATAAGCGCTACTCCCTCCGTTCCTAAATACAATATAAGTCATTCCAACTTTCTACTTTACTTTGACCAAAATTATAGAAATGACTTCAAAGATTTATGATACCGAATAGCTATACTACGAAAATATATCTAATGAAGAATCTAATGATACTTATTTGATATCATAAATGTTAGTATTTTATTGTATAAATTTGGTCAAAGTTGAGAAAGTTTGACTCTCTAAAAAAGTTGGAATGACTTATATTTAGGAACGGAGGGAGTAGTTAACTAGCACACTACCTATTTTCTTGAGAACCTATATGTCTATTTATATCGCTGGGAGCTTTAGAGCAGGTTTTATAAGCAGTCGCCGGCAGCTGTCGTAGAAGAGCCAGGTCAGCTTGGCAGGTGCATGGTAGTGGCGGGGCCCGCCCAGTTTTTAATGCATCCTGTGCCGCATGAACCAATCAAAGTCTGAAGCCCTGCCGCTTTTAATGCTTGCGCCCGGTTGAGCGGGCGTGTGGCCAGACGCCCGCCTCCCTCTCTTTCCTATTTTCTCTCTCCGCCAACAAAGACTTTGCTGATGTGTCTGGCCATTCCACCCGCTTAGGTGGCTCTATAATACTCTTAGCTCGGGAGGGCCTCTGCGTTGTCAGCCTCTTATGTGGCACCGCGTGCCCATGAGTGTGAGAAAAAAAAACAAGGTCGCTATGTCTCATGGAAAAACAGGCACCGAGGGAATTATGCTTTGACTCGCGATCCTAGCTTCCGACAACCGAGGGTGTCGTTGTTGCCCAACAAAATATTTTACGCGCAACAAGTTCTACCCGTTGTCCCAAAGTTTCAAGTACACCCGGTTCAAAGTACGGGTACGTAGTACGTGGTTTGACATATTCTGTATTTCCGACATGGTATACCTCTTTGGAACGATAAACCAAGATGTAGGTACGTGAACCACTAATTTTTTGTGCGATAACTCTAGAAGACATGATCGGGACGCAGTTTAAATATACTTTTTACAAAGTTATTTGCTCATTGCTAACAAAAATATGTAGATACATGTCGCTGGGAGGTTTTCCCCTCCCTCCTGATAGTTGCATGTAGCCGCGTGGGCCTTTGGAAAGAAAAATAAGTTACCGACACTGTCACCTACGGGCCCACTTACCTCTCAAAGAAAAAGGAATCATGTTATTACTGTCAACCTACGGGGCCCACCACGCGGCATGCTAACGCGTCATTCGTGCCCGCCAACAAATTCAATGTTGCGTGGTTCACTCGCTGCCCTCGCCTCCAGTGCGGCCATTCGTACCCGCTAATGAAATTCTCTCCTCCAGTCCTCCTAATTCACTCACCGCTGGCTTCCGCTGCGGTCATTCTTACCCGCTGATAAAATCGCCGTCATCCAATCCTCCTAATTCGCCTGACTACACTCATCTTCGTGGCTCGGCCACCATTATCTCCTCACTGGCCTTCTGTCCGACTCAATCAATCATGTGGGCATCCTCAAGCGCCATCGCACCGCCAACCGCGAACATATGCAACAGCGAATGACCCAGCCCACTGAACTTACATTTCTGCTTGACAGATAAACAGTCGAGATGAAACGCTTCTAAATTTATAACTACATGTAAGTTGTCCTACTATAACCTCCGATCAAGTGTCCTACTACAACCTCCGATCAAATATACATGTCGTTTCAGACAAGAAAATGTGGAAAAAAAAAACTAACTTACTCAGTGAGGACATCAAATAAAAACGAACTATACAGGTGCGGCGGAGCGTGCCGTTCTTCCTAGTTATATATACGAGGGCATGCATTAGTTGGATCGGCCTGCATTCGTGCCTCGCGCGGAGCTCTTGCAGCTGTTCATTTCCTCTCTATACAGGGCTTTTCTTCTCTTATTTTCTTAGGGGTAATTAACACATACTAACAACTCGTGCACCCGCGAGAATCCATGCAACAAGTTTAGCTAGCTTCTTCTCCATTTCTTGCTTGGAGATAGCACATATAATCCATATCAAAATATACAATCCACATGCAAATATGTTTGAAAGATTTGCACAAAATCTCGTCAAACAGAGGGCAGAGTGTTTGAGGAAACGGTTGGCGATCTAGCCAGGGCTGTGGCACATAGAACGACAACCTCGCTACCGTACTTTATTTGCTACGGGCAGTGGCGGATCTAGGGTCTCGAAAGGGTTGCTCATCTTCCTCTTTTCTCTCTTATTTTGTTCTTCCTCCTCTTCACCTATGTTTGAAAATTTTAGAGGGAGTTTTCGGACGGCTCCATGGACAACGTTGAGGTAGGTGGTGTGGGGGGGGGGGGGGGGGGGCTCGAGTTCCCCTGCCCCCACGCTGGATCTGCCCCTGGCCATGGGGAAGATGCTAGTCCATACATCTGACTACCTGCACAAGCTCTATGCCATCGCGTAATGTTCCCCTAATCTGATTGTTGGAGAGTGTGAGGTGTGCCTAGAGCAGTTGGTCGATCTGCTATTTTTTCCAGCGAGCAGTTGTTCGATCTGCTATTTCTTTCCGACGACAAGACTGAAGAACAACTACTATTTGGTGCCTCTACCGCTACGCCCCTACACCCTTTCTTCAGCGGGCGGCTCATGGTGAGCCTTCCAGTAGCAGGCACCACTGGTGAGCGGAGAATTGAATTTTTTGTGATTGTCATTATAGTTTCGTTTGCAGAACATGCCAGCAAGAAGCGCACGCTCGCCTGGGTTTTAGCTAGTCATATCAGTTCATATTTAACAAAACTTTATGTAGACTTAGAACGTCATATTACTTCATGAGAGTTCAGAAACAAAATGAAGATCACTTGTCTACGTTAATAAGGGAGAGGAAATATTGCATGGTAAGGAGGGGCACATGTTTGTACAAGATGAACCTACACCACCTAGTGCCTTTAGATACACTCTACGAGGTTCTCTTTCGCCTTCTGGCCAAGACACTCTGCCGCCTGCATGGCAGTTCCTTCTATCTGACCAGCAGTTCATCTGTGATAAGAATAGAAATGAACTCACACGGAAACTTTTTACTTTTTTGGTGTACAAAAAGTCCAAAGTCACTGACTGCATCTGCCTCGAAACAATAACAAGCATGGACTTTTTTTTGAGGATTTTTTTAAGAAAAGACAAGCATGGACTTACAACTTGATAGTTAATAGAGCTGGAGGGGGCTGCAGTGGCACTGAGCCACTGACATGTGAACAGAGAAAGGGGAAAAAGCTTTAGGTTGAGCTGTGTTGAGCACTTGAGCGTGAGCTTCTCTGCACCATGTCATGAGCAGATGCAGTTGGGGCTCACGTCGCTAACACGGCAGTCGGCACTGGTCTGCTGCGGGCAGTGGAGCACCGCCCGGCGGCCGGGGCACAGCCAGCATCTGAACCTGCTGATGAGGAATTCCTGGACCTGAACGAACACACCTCCAGGTCGGAGCCCTGCAATCCAGGCGAGGAAGAAGATTCTCAACAAACTCCGACAAGAAGAAGCCAAAAACGGTTGAAGACCTGAAAGAGATCTTGCTGGCGCTCTCGACGGCGGCCATGCTAGTTATCGGCGGCCCTCCTCTCGCCCTGCTTCGCCGGAGCCGGCGGAGGCGGAGCACCGCGCCACGAACTCGGCGTCGACTCTGTTTCTGACGAAGCAGAGCGCATGCATCGTCCTTTAGAAATTATCGAGCCCCGGCGAGTTCAGGCCATCCCTCGCTTCCATTCCTCTCCTCCAAGCCGCCAAATCTTGCGCCACCCACGCGGCTTCAGCTCTGCCCGGTAGCTCTGGGTGATGCAGGCCGTGGCGGCGGCTCGCGGCCGTGTCTCCCGGCTCACGCCGTCGCGGTGCGTCCGCTCGCCTCCCGCAGCGCGTGAAATCGCTGCCGTGCGTTCCTCGTGTTCAGCCCCGCCGTGCCGTGGCACTTGAAGGGTGTTCGTGCAGTGGCTCCCCTCGACCAGGAAGCTGCCATGGCAGTTCGAACTACCTGCTGGTATCATGGTCATGGACGGCGTGTTCTTATGATGTTATCGAGGACTGGGCGGTGGTGGGAGAGGAGCACTACTAGCTGCCATAGCCGCTCCAGATCGTGCCACCATCAGGACTTGGGAGGCAATTCAACCAACATTGCGGCAATGATTTCATGATGTGTGGCGGTCAGCAGTCCCCGTTCAATTTGCTTCAGAAGCAAGCATTTCCACGAACACCTTGCGGTCGTCTGGCTCTCCAGCTCGCGTGCAAGCATCAGGACGCGATCCAATCAAAGAATGCGGCGATCAAATGAATCAAGACGAATGGTCGGTGCAACAAGCACCCGTGAATTTCAGATCATCGTTGCCAATTGAGCACGGTGGCCAGGCAGGCGGAGGCCGTCCGGTGGCCGCGGCGAACATCAGAACCAACCAAATCCCACCTCACCAGCCTGTTTGCATGCACCAATCTGAAATAATGCAGGCGAGGAAGAAGGGCCTCGAAGCTCCGACAACAAGCCGCCGGCAAAGCAAGCCAGGGTGGACGTACGCATGAACGAACTCCTCCTGCCAACCAGAACCAGGGCCCTCGCTCGGCACGGCGCGGCGTTTCTGCAAACTGAGAGGTCACGCCGGTGGTGGCGCTCTCGACATCGGCCAAGCTAGTGATCGTCCCTCCTCTCGCTCGGCGGAGCACCGCGGCACGGCCATGGACACTCCGGCGACGGACGACTCTGCTATCTGACGAAGCAGAGCGCATGCGGCTGAAGCCAAGCCCCGTTCATAAATTCAGTGCATCTGGGCCGCCCACGTCGCATCGGACCGCAGATAGGCCCTCAGGGGGTGGACGGTATTTCAAATACCGTCCACCCCAGGGACGGTATGTCGGACGCCGTCCGCCCCCAGGCGTCGCGCCGGCCGGAACGCCGTCTCCGCCGTACGCCGACGGCGAGCGCAGGCCGTCCCTCGCGCGCGGCTTCATCTGGCGGCGGCGGAGGCGGCACTGCCCGGCGTGCAGCCTCGCCGACGGCCGCAGGCTGCTGCTCCCGCTCCTCCTTCCCTCACTCGGCGCGCGGCTTCTTCCTCAACAACGTCGACCACGGCACACGGCACGCCGCACTTGTTCGGCCGCCCGCTGACCATTGCAACGAGCTCCACGGCGAGCTCTACGTGTGCAAGCAACCACGGCCACGACACGCCGGGCGTTCCCAGCGCACCCTTTGCTCCCGGAGGCCGAGACGTCGATGACGCTTACCCGGTCGCATCTTGGCAAAGGAATTGGTAGTAGAGGCACGTACAGGCACCGGCCTCCAACACGAGCGACGACGATGCGGGCTTGCCGCCGCCGGCCCGCACCACGTCACGCGTTCGTGCACAACTCCGATGGATCCCGGTGCGGAGGCAAAGGCCGGCAGGCCATTGTTGGTGTGCTGCAGCCCCAAATTTGAGCCTGCAGAATGTCGCGGGAAGTCTGCTCGTTGCTTGAGGTCGCATGCAGATGCAGAAGAGTAGAGCACTCCTGAAGAAACCTGAGAATTTAAGCCGTTGGCATGGTCGATGGAGAATAATCTGAATCGGTGCTGTTAATCATTGTTGCAGGCCGGCGACCGCGCGGCAGCCGATGAGGCCGTCAGATCCTGAGTTCGTCTGTCTTCTCTTCTTCCAGGACAGCAATCGTTTAGTTGGTGCGCATTCATTCAGGCTAACATGCCGAACACATTCGTTTCAATTTCAAATTCTCCATACGAGCTTTTGTTTTGGCCAGCTGAGCCAAAAGGAAGGACAAATCGATGGCGGCAAACACACCCGGGGGTTGGAGGAGCTGCCGGACTCGGCGATGCCGGCGCCGGCTAGGTCCACATACTGTACGCACATCAGCCACCGTCGTCGTCACACACAAGCGCGCATTGGTCTTGGCGTCTTGCTATCATGCAGCCACTTGCCGCCACGGTAGTACAGGCTTTTTGGACGCTCTTGGAGCGAGCTCCGTCACACGTGTATCACGTGCTCCGCCAAATATGCATATTCAAATAGGCCATCGTCAGTTTGGTGAATGCCCATGCTTTGCCGACCTGCTCGCTCATTCAATTCAGACACAAACAAATGCCACCTTGGTGATCCGGCCTGGAAACGATAACAGTAATTCAATTTGAGCTTCCAAATTTGACCTCATGTTTCCGTAATATTTTTGTACAAAGGGATTTCTATTTTTCTCCCAATCCAAGGATTTTTTTTCTTTCTTTTTTTTTTACAAAGGAAGCACAACAAACATGTTTTTTTTTTTCACTGCAGAAGCCAACAACACAAGGTTGATCGCATTAACTTGAATTCATCAAAAAGAAAAGCATCAACAACGCTACTATGACATCACGATCTTTATTCGTTTGCCATTAAATAGAGGTAGGTCGGAGGCTCATATCTACCAAGTCAATGGAAATAAATTGATGCCTTCTTTTAATTTCTTTATTTAGGAGCAGAGCAGCGACATTTATTTGTGCTTAGGTCAATGCAAACCGCTTGGCGATTAACTTTTCGATACTAAAGCATGGTGGTCGACAAAGACACCACTGTAATCCTACGAACAATGCACACTCTTATTACATTCAAATAATTTTTTTTGAAATAAAATGTAGGAGTAACCGAGTAAGTAAACTGTCCCGGCCGATCCGGTTGCCATAAAAGACCGTCATTTGCATCGAGCCGGTGGAAACCGGTTTTTCGTTAAAACCAAAGCACGTCAGGTCAGATTCGAATCCGGCTATTATTATTCAATCAGTAGATCACCCTTGCCACTGTCTCCACTGAACTGGGTGTTCTCCTCCTCCATTACGCCTCTCTTTCTCTCGCCTTTGCGGCGACGACTGGGCGAGCCAGCTCTTCCCCGGCGACGAGCACCCCTGCAGGTAAGAGCAACTCCAGCCCAATGACTAAATATGGGCCTCTATTTTGCATTTTTGGTGAGCCTGTAAAAGTTTAGGGGCTTAAATTTCTCCTCACACTCCAGCGAGCCTGACTAAATGAAGGCCCCTAAATTGCTTCAAGATTCGTGCGAGCGATTTGAACCGTTGGATTGGGCCTAACCCTAAGCTCCAGGTTTCATGCATTCACACACTCCATGCACACCCGGTCGACCCCTCCTTGCCTTGTCCGGTTCTCCAATACGCCGACGACACTATCATCTTGGTCCATGGGAATACCTCCTCGATCATCGCCCTGAAACAGATTCTAGACAGCTTCTCTAGCGCCACCGGCTTAGTCATCAACTTCCACAAGTCCACTTTCGTTCCAATGCACATCGATCTCCCTACCGCCAATGCAATGGCCGACCTCCTTTGGTGCCCTCTCTCCACCTTCCCGCAGACTTATCTTGGCCTCCCACTATCCCCCTCCCGCCTCTTGGTCTTGGATTATGCTCCCCTGATTGCCTCCTTTGATCGCTACCTCGCCGGCTGGCGAGCAAGGCTGCTCAGCGCCGGCGGCCGACTTGTGCTCACAAACGCTGTCCTGGGCAGCTTGCCGCTTTACTACATGAGCTCTCTCCTCCTACCCCCGACTGTGTTGGCAGCGCTGGACTCCAGGCGCCGCGCCTTCTTCAGGACAGGAACTGATCATTGTTCCGGTGCTCAGTGCCTCATTGCTTGGGAAAAGGTCTGCACACCAAAGCACGAAGGTGGTCTCGGAGTTAAAGATATCCAAACACAAAATCACTGTCTGCTAATGAAACTTGTTGATCGCTTCCTTGCCCCTGGGGATCTTCCCTGGAAGCGTTGGTCCATCACAACTTAACCGGGGAGCTAGGTTCGCGCATTCCAGATAGCTTCCTCGCACGCCTCATCTATAATGAGCTCCCGCATTGCAGATCGATTACCCGTTCCATACCAGGTGACGGTCGAAACACGTCCTTCTGGTTTGACCTTTGGTTTGGATCAATTTCCTTCTCTGAACGATTCGCAACTCTGTTTTCTCATACTACCGAACCACATCGATCCTTACATTCTGTTCTCGCTAATGGAATACCGAGGCAACCCCGGCTAACACAATGTGCCAGGCCCGAACTCTCAGAAGTTCAGGCAATCCTAGCCTCTTGTAGTCCCAGTATTACCCCCGACACCCGCATCCTCTCTCTTCCAAAACCAACGCCTTACTCCTCAAGCTGGGCTTACAAGCTCCTTCACCACACAGGCGCTCGCGATGCCGGTGCGTGTGTGATCTGGTCAACAAGACTGCCTACCCGGGTAAAATTTTTCTCTTGGTTACTCTACAACCAGCGCCTTCTTACGCGAGCAAACCTCTACCATAAAAACATCAAGTCTCGTGAGGAAGCTAACTGCCAGAGGTGCCACTCCACTCTAGAGACAGACATCCACCTTTTCTTGTCTTGCCCTGCAGCCACCTCCCTCTGGAGCAAATTACGACTCAGCATCCATGCTAATGAGTTGTGCACTCCTTGGATGACAAAACATCCGGACGGGCTCCCTCCGCACGTCTGGCCGGACATCATCCTCATTCTCCTCAGGCAGATTTGGCTATCACGAAACGCTTTAATCTTTGAGAACCAGGACATCAATGCAGTTGCCACGCTACATGGTGCGATCAGTAGCTTGATGATCTGGAAATACAGGTATAAAAAGAACAAGGCGGCTGTGGAAGCTTGGATAGAATTTCTCAAGTCAAAGTTGTAATTTTCTCCTCTTTCTAATGCTCTCCCCCCCCCCCCCCCCCCCCTCCTGTAACTCTTGTCTCGGCTGCTCGAGACCTTGTACTGCGCTTCTTGCGCCCTTTCGAATGGAAGTAAGTGGGGTTTTACCCCCTGAATGTTTCGAAAAAAAAAAGTAGCCTGTGTTTCATCCTCAGAGAGTCAGAGACTGATGGTTTGTTGCCTTAGACATTATTCAGATTCAGCAGATACAGGGCTGCCACCAGGTACATGCCCATCCTTTTCGACGGATCGACGGATCGTCTCCAGGAGCTGCGAGGTTAGGCTATCTGAAAATTCGGCGCAGTCATTCCTAAGCGCTGATCGACGAATGAAGAACTTGACCGTTGTTGTTGTGTTACAGATGGACATACATGGCTCTCAGTCTAGTTGTGGCATTCATCGAGTACATTTTTTTTTCTTGGTCTTCTGGTGCACATTATTTTTGGTTTGAAGATGAGTGTAATCGTCCATTGGATTCGTGTGATGTGTTGCTCTGTCTGACATCTATGCATCTCACTTACTATGTGAGCGACTCAGCCTGATGTGATGAAGTTGCTGTGAGCTATGCCCGTCAGTCTGATCCGTTAACCCTTTTTGGCTGTGCTAGTCGTTGGTTAACTTGACCAAACAGCGCAGCATCGTCTTCCTCCCGGCGCCCGGCGGCGCCCCCCTGCTGCTCCTCCCACTCCCAGCTAGTGCGGTGCCTATGCGCAGCACTTGCCTGATGTGCACCCTCCCGGCCAAGGCGTGTGCCGCCGCCGTTCACTGTGCGGCCCACGGAGTCCGGGCATTGGTAGCCGTGCCCCGCCATTGTTACGAACCAAATCGGCGGAAACCGGGCACCATGAAGGGCGGCGCAGCCCGTTGCCGCGGCGGGTGAATAGCTTGGGGGGCTGAGCTCAAGCCTCAAGGGGTTCCGCTCGGAACAGGGCCGTCTATTGGTCGGTCGAAACTCGGAAGCCGCCATCGACGCCGGTCGCCGGCGACGGAAGGGGTACACCCGATCGCGATCCAGTTTAGGGAGTATTCTGCAAAACCAGCCCTCGGTATTTTTCATATAAGCCCCTGGTTTGGATCGCGATTAATAATCGCGCGATTATTAATCGCGATCTGAATTAGGGGGTTTTATGTTAAAGTTGTTGTGTTATGTTTTCACTTAACACCCTGGTTTCGATCGCGATTATTATCGTGATCCGATATTTTGCATAATACCACTCATCTGGGTCCGGCACTTTCCAAACCAGTCCGTCGTTCTCGTCTGCCCGTGTTCCTCCCCTCCCCTTCCTGTCGACGGCGCCGTTGGTAGGTTCGCCGCCGCACCTGGATAGCCTTCCCCGCCGTGTTCGTCCTGCTTCACCCTTCTCCGTCTCCGGTGAGGGCGAGTCGGCGAGAGGACTCCTCTCCTCCTCCTCTGCGGTGCGCAGAGGTAGAAGACGAGCACCGCTGAGAGAGAGAGAAGGACCCGCCCAAAGGGCCAAGGGGATGGATGCATCATTGCAAGCTCCGTCCAGCATTTCTTCTGCAAGAATTATCGCACGCGATCCTTTGTACTACGATCTTGATGGGGCTTTAGCTCATGATGATTGACGAGTGCTATGGGTTTTCAGTATGTAGGAGTTCTTCCTGAAAAAGCAAAGTGTTGTCCTTGTGCCTCCCGTTGCGTTCCTATCTTCTCTACCGGCAAGAAATTCTGGATCAAGAGTTGAGTTTGAGTCGTAGCCGGTCGGTGTTTGTTTCCGTGCCGACTCTGATACGCCTGGTTGCAGATTCTTGTAATCTGATCTCACGGCATGGAAATCCTGAATCACAAGATCAACCTCATACCAAAAAATTTCAGCAATTCCAATCACCATGCCAAGAAGCAGATCAGCCATGGGGGCGCCGCCGCCGCCGCCGCCGCCACCGGCGCCGCACCTGCCGGAGGACATCCTGCTGCAGATCTTCGCGGGCCTTGAGGTGCCCGACCTCATCCGCTCGGGCTCCGTCTGCACGTCGTGGCGCGCCGCCTACGGCACCCTCCTCCGCCTCGGCCGCTACAAGCAGCAGCAGACGCCGTGCCTCCTCTACACCTCCAAATCCTCCGGCGAGCGCGCCGCCGGCCTCTACAGCCTCGCTGACAAGCACGCGTACGAGCTGCCGCCCCTCCCCGACGACCCGCCTATCCGGAGCCGGCACCTGATCGGCGCCGCCCACGGCTGGCTCGTGACCGCCGACGAGCGGTCACAGCTCCGCCTCCTCAACCCCGTCACCGGCGACCAGATCGCTCTGCCGCCCGTCACCACCATGGAGCAGCTCACTCCCATCCGCGGCGACGACGGCGCCGTCCGCGAGTACCGGTACCGCTCGAGGAATCTCGACTGGGTCGACGACGACGACGGCGAAGACGACGACCGGACCTGGACCTGGATCATCGGCCCCCGCAAGATGAGGAACAGTTTCTTCCGCAAGGCGTTCCTATCGTCTGATCCGGCCACCGGAAACTTCATCGTCGTGCTCATCCAGGGCCCGGCGTCGCAGCTGTCGTACGCGAGAGGCGGGGACGATCGCTGGACACTGGTGCCGTCGTCGCATTATTGGAACTTTGAGGATTGCATCTTCAAGGACGAAGAACTCGTGTATGCAGTGACAAAATCCGGGCGAGTCCTCGCGTTCGATTTCAGTGGCGCTTCAGTGAAGTACAGTGTTGTCATGGAGAAGGTGGCCAGAGATTACATCACCCCCTGGAAGATGTACGTTGTCGAGGCTCCATGCGGCGATCTGCTGCTGGTTTTGAAGGACAAGCACTTCCACGATCTGGATTTCAGGAGCAGGAAGTTCAGAGTGGAGGCTGAAGATGTTTCTGAACCTGGCTTGTACGCACTAGAGGACGATGAGGATTTCTCTGACCCTGAGCTTGACCCTCTCCCTGCTAGATCCTTCTCCTATGTGTTCCAAGTGTACAGAGTGGACCTGGCAGCTCAAGAGTTTGTGGAAGTAAAGAGCTTGGGTAAGGACGTGCTGTTTCTTGGGCACAACCAGTCGCTGTGCCTGAGTTCTCAAGAGCACCCACAGCTGAAGGCGAACCATGTCTACTTCACTGATGACTGTGAGCACATGGCTTCCAGGCACAAGAGGAGAAGCCGTAAAATGGGAGTTTACAACTTGGGTGACGACAGCACCAAGGTGATTGTGTCTCCTAGGGTTTGGTCCAACTGGCCAGCCCCGCTCTGGATTACTCTGAATCAGAGGAGGATGGAGTCAGCATTGCACAATTAGGTGTCATATGAAAAAACCCATGTATTGCTCATCAACGCTTTTGCATGGGTTTAATTGGTACTACTACATACACAACAAGAGATTTCGTAACATGGCATCGATGAGAAGAAATCAATTGGAGCACAATTTTTGGCATTAGAAAACCAAGTCGATTGGCAATTTCTCTTTGAAGCACAGCAGATAACATATGCCAGAGACTGTGCTTCGAATTCTGGGTGTTCCCTTCACACTGCGAACCGCATGTTATACACAATGCTGTCTTTTTTACTAGTTGTGCACAATTTTTATTCCCGAATTATGTTGATCCTCCTGTAAAGCTGTTAAAAACTTAAATGGGTGCAATTTTCTGCACCGGCCGGCCTCATTTTCTTCTTTCTTCACCTCGCTACCACGGCGACCAACGGTGATAGGGAGGGAGCAGGTATACGACTTGTCGCATGGGCTTCACAAGAGCTTGGGCTACCCAGGTCTTCAATAGTTTGCACGGGAGGAAGGTGGGGTAGGAACCCACATGTGGGCTGGCGTTGCGCCAGAACCGAACTTCAGGGCAAGGTGTCTCACAAAATTGAAGTTACTTACTGCAATAGTAACAAAAGAACATTTACGCTGATGTAAAAAGGACAAGTGACATGTGACAAATAAAGAAACCCAACAAATTGTTCTGATCAAGTTTAAGTTTCATCCGTATCACTACTTTTCATCCATACCATCAAGCTAGTTAATGACATGTAACTTGTAAGGTCTGCTCCTACATGCTACATGTCATTGGCACATGCTGATAGTAGTGCACCTCGAGTAATGGTACAGTCTTACATATGGAAATACTATTTTATATAACACATAAATAGCAGATAATTCCTTTCTATCTGATCATTATGAGCTTTCATTTTATCATTAAGGGCATCAAAGTGTCGAAAGCTCCTAGGCTTTACCCTATCTTTCAAGGAGGCTTACTTGAACCTAGAACCTTCACAACACATATGGAGATACTCTAGTCACAAAATTCCTGGATAGATCAGGTCGAGGAATAGGGTCGAGGTTCGAGTGTCGACACTTTATAAAATTGTGGTATGAAGAGGTTTATCTCTTTGGAACGATAAATCAATATGTGAAACGCAGCCCTGATTCATCCGGGTGGATGCCTCCGAGTCCATGACTCCATATAGAGACCAAAATTGTGTACACATGCTACTAATAAAGAAGTTTTTCTGCACCACACTGCCTCTCCCACCTCCTCTGCAGCAGAGGAGCATTCCCATGGCCAAACACCACTGATCATCATCATATTTTGATCCTCTTCGCTGACATGCGACCCATCGAATTGGAACACTACCTACCTTGGATGGGACACTGACCCGTTCAACCCCAACCCATGAATCGGGACACATCCCCGGGTCATGGGATGAGAACCATATTATTTGTTTCGTTAACTAATTTACTGATTAAAAAAATGAAGATTACCTGCTTGAGAATCAGTGGATTCACACTTATGGATGCTAGGTATATGTTGAACAATGTGGCTGCCACTTCCTTGCAAGCTTTCTACAAGCTCATCTGACATACTTATCAGACACATCTGTTCGAGTGTCCTAATGTGCTTGATGCCCTTGGGAATGGCCTTTAGATTCCCCAAACCAACTAGCTCCAAATGCCGTAGACCCATCATAGTTCCATCCTCTATCTCAATCCAACTCAGATGTTCCATGTGAGCTAATTTCAGAAACGTGAGCTTGGGAAACCATCCTGAAGAAAAGGTTAGCTGTTCCCCACCGTATGCCCCATTGAGATAAAGTAAAGATAAATTTAACATGTGAGATAAGGAACCGATAGGATCTTTCTTCAGATTAGACCAATTCAATTTTAACCATGTCATTTTCTCAAATTTAGAAAATACATGTGGAAACACACCTTCTTCCAACTTTCCTGCCAGTGCTAATGCCTTCAGATTTGGTAAGGGCTTTAGAATTTTCAAGTCAATAATCTCATCCATATCATACGAAAAAATACCCAACTTGCTCAGTTTGGGCATCTTTATCAGGGAGCTCTGTAGATCTTCACTGTAGCTTTGCCGCACTTTGGTTACAAACAAAGTTCTCATCAGTGTCAAGTTCCCCAGCTGTGAAACCAAATCTTTATTGGCCAAAAGAAGACCTAAAGTTTGCAGGTTCTTTAGATTAGAAATATTACCAGGAATTTTTGTAGCACTAATGCAATTTAATGATCTTTCTTGACGATCATAAAGTACAGCTGCATATAAATGCCGTAAATTATACAAGGAAGTAATTTCCTGTGGCAACTCATCCACATGGCTGAATCTGAGATCCAAAACTTGTAGGTTAACAAGTTTTCGGAATGATGGTGGTATTTTCCTCACTTTTGTATATGAAAAATCTAGATAACGCAAGTTATATAATTCTGTGATGATGCTTGGCACTTCTTCAATATTGGCAAATCTTAGGCATAGGACCCTCAATAGTCTGCAATTCGACAGCATATCATGTATCCAAGAACATGGAACTTCAGTCTCAAACAAAATAAAAGATCGGAGCCGTGAAGCAGCTAGAGAATTAAAGGACTGGGCACCTCTTTTGATGCATAAGCGGCGGGCTTCATGGGGACCTGAGGACATACCAACATCTCCATACGCAATACCAAACTTCTCCATTTTAGCAATGTCCAAGGTTACCTCTCGCACAAGGTCATGCATAACAAATGTTTTAGCTCTTCCCCATGAATTCCTTTCTGTGATTTGAAGAAGAGAGCGGAGAGTAAGCTCTGCAAGGTAACACTCAGCAACTTCCTCCATTGTTGTTCCATCTCCTCTCTCTTCCACAAGACCTTCCGCGATCCATAGCTTGGAAATTCGTTTCCTTTTTAATCTGTAATCTTCAGGATGGAGGCTGCAGTACAGAAAACAGCTCCTCAGATAACTTGGCAGGTCATGCAAACTAGTGCTCAGAACATTAGAGATCCAATTTAGCTCTGGATTGTTAGCTAACTGCCAGCTGAGTTGGTTGTAGAAGAATGTCCATTCCTGTTCCTCTAATTCACGGTATGATAGGACACTTCCTATGGTTACGATAGCCAAAGGCAATCCTTGACACTTAGCTACAATTTTCTCAGCCCAAGATCTAAGATGTTCAGGACACATGTTATCTTTCAATGCACGAAACGCCTTTTTACAGAATAGTTTCCAAGATTCAGCAGAATTAAGAGTCTTAAGTTCAATAATATAGTTATCAACTGCCAAAGAAGATATGTCTCTCCTCCGAGTTGTTAGCAGCACTTTACTTCCGCGGTTGTTTCTGACGAATGCATAGTTCAAAAATGACCAAGCATCTTTATCCCATACATCATCCAAGATAATTATATACTTTTTGTCCTGCAAATAGCTTTGTATTACCTCAACTAATCTCATGCGACTCATGGTCATGAAATCACTTGCCATGCTTGATGTATGGTCTTTTAGCTGATATATGATTTCTTTTAGTAGTTCTTCAACTTGATAAGTTTGAGATACAGTAATCCATACGCGACAATCAAATGTTGTTCTTACCTGCTGGTTCTTATAGGCATTGCTTGCGATAGTAGTTTTTCCTACACCTCCCATACCAAAGATGGCAATTAGAGTCCGTTCCTGTTTCTCCTGAAGTAGCCATTGTGTCAACCTTACAATTTCACTGACATTTCCTACTATCTCACAGTCATCAGTTAGGTAGGCAGAATCTGACAGACAAAGCTGTTTAGGGTTCTGAAACTTGTTACTCCTGTCCAGGCCTACTGAGATGCCATATCGATCCCTCATTTCTGATAGTCTCTGAATTCGGGATTCTACTTGATTAATCTGGCTTGCAAGCTTCTGCCATGCTGCAATATTCTTAATCTGTTGGAACTTTCTCTTGAAGAAGCTGCTTGTATGCATGGCTTGTGTGGTGAGGTAAGCATACTCATCAACAATGTCTTCAACTTGATGGGCGGCATCTCTAACTTGGTTTAACCAGGCATTTAATGCTTTGTCGCTGACTTTCTGTACACTAACCTGGCCAATGAAGGCCAGCAGAATTGAAAGCTCGTCCTCAATTTTTTTCATGCCATGCTCAAAATCTGTTAAAATTGGTGCTGCTTCAGCCACCTCAGTGCCGATGTTCTCCAGTGCCGCTTCTCCCAGGGTAACAGCAATTTTTCTGAGAACAAGGAACAGGGCATCTGCCATGTCTGCCTTCTCTCTGTCACATAAGTATATTCCTGAACAAGATTCACACGCATGTCTTAATAATTTGAAATTTACAAATAGTAAATTAACTATGCATGCTATGGTTTTCTTAAAAATGAAAGCTAACATCAGATTCAGATATCATCAAACGGTTGAGAAAAAAAAACCAAGAAATTAGTTGCTTTTGTCTGGCTAGCAAGCAGAGATTTTTTTTTTTATGTGTGTGCTTTGAGACATAACAAGGTTTTTGTGTTGAGAGAAACAAGAAAACTCATGAAAAGAGCAAGATTTGATTCCCAACGACCTCTGTACTAATCTTTTCAATTACCTCCACGATGAAAGAGCAGCTTTTGTGAGAAGAACAAATATGGCAGATACAAACAATTTCTCAAATAATACAATTTAAAAAACTCGACCATGGGCGGAGATAACCCTTGACCTTTGTTCTATAAGGCTGAAACATAACTTCATTTAAGCACTAAACATAGCATGCCAATCTGCTTTTACAGAACAGATCAAAGCTGCCAAGCTGCTAGCTAATCACTGATTAAAGCTAGCATTAACCAAAGCTTCACTGATATTGTCCAACACTACTCACATGCATCTATAGGAAATGGAATAAGTACAAACACATGAAGTGATTTTTGATTAATTCTATTGTTTTTGCACAAATGAATAAATGAGATTCTGCTGTTACCGCAAGAATTGAGATCTAACAAACCTGCTGCTGCACTTGACTTGTGGAACACCAAAAGAAACAGGCAACCGACACTTTCTGCTTCTGTAATTCTGCTCGTCGAGCTGCAGAAGAATAAAACTCAAGCTCGAGCTACTCTGAAACAAGCCGAGCTACTGCAGTAAAACCAAATCAATAATTCAATCAGCAAGCACTTACAGCAAGAACCTGCAGCCGCTGAAATTAAGAGAAAAGAATGCATAAATTCTGTAGACAGAAAAGCCGTTGCAGGCAGGGTAAAGTCCAGTATACTGGAGTTGTCAACAATTTAGGTGAATACTAGTTTGATTGGCGTGCTACACTACGCTGGCCCGTACTTTATTTGTCACAAAGAAGGAAAATACTAAGGGATTATAATTTTTTTAATGAGATAAAGGAACCTAGGTTATTTTGACTTTGTGCTATTCTATAGCTTCTACATTGTTTATGAAAAAAAAAAATCTTTGGAGTTGGACCAGCAGAACATGGTGCTTGAAGTGGACTGCCATAATTTGAAAGCTTCTTTGGAGTCCACAGATGGCTCTCGTTCCTCCGTTGGCGGCCTTTATCATGATATCATGGAGCTTAGTAGGAGTTTTTCTTTATTTAAATGTGTTTGGGTTAGTAGAGAAGCTAACTTGGTGCCTTGGTGGCGCACTCCTGCACGAGCGTGGTGTCATTCAAAGTGTTCATGCTTCTGGTTAGACGCTATTCTGAACTGGCTTATAGGATTAGCGGCTACTGATTGTACTCCTACTACTTCTTAATGAAAGCTCGATGATGCTAAAAAAAACTGCGGTCCATGTTGCCTCGAGCCTATCCTGTCACACAATTTGGTGCTTACATGAGGACTTACAACCAAGCGACATACACACGTTAAAAAAAATACAGAGACGGAGCATTGGCTGAATCTAGGTGATTGTTTGTCAATATTTTGATTGACCGCCTTGGAGGCCTTGCCACCATCACTGAACCATTATGCATATACAGAAACGTGCAGCAAGTAGGCAATGAAAGCCCATGCTGCCTTGCCCTTCATGAACTCTGACAAACTTTACATATAATTTTCCTTTATTAGCCGGAGGGAGTGTTTGGTCCAGCGTTGAAATTTCAGGTGTGGTGCTTCACCTAATATTTTAGGAAAATAAAAGGATTCATCACAAGCACACAAGACGACCAGAATAAAGCATTGTGTTGGGATCAATATAAAAAAAATAGTGTGTTGTATATAAAAAAAAAAAGACTTTAGTTTTGCATGCCTCATAGCATGATTATATGTCAATGCAACCATACGAATCCACATTTGGGATATTATATCTGCAACTACCTGAGACAAAGAAGCACTGCTAAACATACTTAGATTGGTCTCAATCTGAGAAATATACATAGTGAGAAGAAACAGTATGACAACAAAAACGCCAATATTTAGAAAACTAAAATAGTCGTTGCAACCTGGGATAGGCAATACGAGTATATAGGAAGAGTAAGATTTATTATGAATAGCCTAATAATATGCAAATAAAACTACCATCCAGCAATGAATATGAACCTTGATTAATATTTTAAAATTGCCAACTCAAAATATCAAAAGCTGGAAAAATCTCACCCCCTTCAAATTTAAAACCTCAATTCCTGACATCTACAAAGCATTTACCATTATCTTCGCACTAAAATGATTAGCTGTGCAAGCATTACCTATTACTGGCAATAAATTATCTTACGCAAACTGGCAGGCCATCAAACATTACTAAAGGGGAAATACTGAAATATCAAACATTACCAAAGATGAGAGTGACTCTGCAATTCCAGTATGATTTCTCAACATCCTTAAGTAGCACTATCAGAAACGTGTCCATATTTGTGGCAACAAAAAGAAGTCAAAATATGAAGTGGCATTTCCAACTCAAACTACAGGGGTCACCTATTTGTGGCAACAAAAATCATCTTAAACAAGCTGGCTGGCTACATAAAATTAAGGGGCATTTGTATTTGTACCCCTACTTTCGAGGTTAATGGTGATTTTACCCCTTTTTTCAACTTGGTGATTTTACCCCTGCTTTTTAAAACTGAACATTGAGTTTGCCCTATTCCGTTAGAAGGATTTAACGGTGTGAATTTGGTTATGAAAGGACAACTTTGCCCATGTGAATTTGCCCTTTATTTTCTATGAATTTTGTGACTTTGCCCTTGCTTTACGTTAATCAGCAAAGACACTCATCTAGTAGTACAAGTACACGAGTGTGTCGAACATAAAGTATCATTCCCTTTTCCTGCTCGGAGATATTCCACACGCTCTGCAAACAATCGAAAATATCCAGGCGACAAGGGAAGGAACACAAACCTTGAAGGAAATTCCTCGAGCACCTGCTGGGCATGTCGTGCGAAGCTGTTCAGCCGCTTGCCGGTCAGGGTCGTTCATCTAGCCGCGGTCGCACACGTAAAGGCACCACACTGGCCTCCTCGGCGCATGCTGCCATCGGCGACTGATGGACGGCGGGCTGCCTTGTTGATTCCTGCTCTAGCACCCGCGGAATGGATAGCGGTTCCCTGCTCTTTGCCTTTGCTCGCGGGCGCATTGCACCCTTGCGGGCTGCCCTCAATTTGGCACGCCGCTCTCTCAGCCGCTCAGGTTTCCTCGCGCCTCGTGGGACAGGTCGGAACGGGGGATTCCATCGCCGCAAGACGTCGGGCACAGTGGCACTGAGGGAAGCGATGCAGGTTCCTGTGCAGTTGGGCCTCTACCATCGAGTCACTGTCATGTGGGCCCACAGAGCCTGGGCCCACATGTCAGCGACCCAACAGCAGAGGGATCAACTGCAGAGGATCTCGTTCGCGCACTGAGGGAGTTCCTGCACGGACGAGGATTCAGTGCCGTTGCTTGAGGAAGACACGTCGTAACTTCTCCTATCAAATCTACCGTCAATCACGGATCCAAAGGCTAAAATGAACTCCAGCCAAGGCCGCGACCTCGGGCCGCTCGACGGCTCCTCGCGGGCACGCGGCGGTGGGGTGCGGTGGCCCGACGTCGGCGTGCGGTGCGGTGTCTGGATCCGACGAGCAGAGGACGAAGGCGGGTGCACGCCGACGTCGGGCCACCGGCTGAGGTCCCGGGCGTAGCTGCACCGCATCGGGAAGAGGAGGTGGAGAGAGAAAAGAGGGTAAATGAGAGAGAATGGTGGTGGGGCCCACGCTGACATGTGGGATCCACTGCCACGTCAGCGAAAACCACCGTCCAAACTACTGAGGGAGGTAAAACGTACCGTTTTGCCGTTCAAGGAGGAAACGCGAACTCAGCGTATACTCGAGGGAGGTACCCCCTCCGGCCCATCCACCTCACATTGCGGCCCAAGCTGCGCGAACAAGTGCTGCCTCTGTCTGACTGTAAGGCTCTGAGCCCATGCCCCGTCCCTCGCCCATGTCCGTACGCGTGGGCCTCCCTCTCTAGCCCTCGTCCTCCACCCGCTCGCCTGCTTCCTCCTATCCACGAGAGCAGCGCAACGCAGAGGGGGGAGAGCAGAAGCGAGGCGCACCGCAGCCGCCGCAGCAGCAGCAGGATGCCGACGCTGATCCTGAGCACCAACGTGCCGGTGGACGCCGTTGTCGCCGCCGACATCCTCAAGGACTGCTCCAAGGCGGTCGCCAGGATCATCGGCAAGCCCGAATCCGTAATGCACCCTACCCGTTCGACGCAATGCCTCTTAACTTTACTTTGCTCCGGCATCTGGCCAGGCTTCTCAATCAGCTGCTACAGATGAACTTAAAAGAGGTCGACTGCTCTTTCTTTCTTTGTTACTACCTGTCAGTACGTCATGGTGTCGATGAACGGGTCGGTGCCCATGTCGTTCGCGGCGAGCGAGGAGCCAGCAGCGTACGGTGAGCTCGTCTCCATCGGCGGGATCGGCCCTGGCGTCAACGGGAAGCTGAGCGCGGCCGTCGCTGAGATCCTAGAGACCAAGCTCTCGGTCACCAGGTCCAGATTCTACATCAAATTCGAGGATGTGAAGGTACGTACTTAACTGTGTTCGCTCACTTCCCTTGCCAGCCGTTTCAATTCGCCTATCATCCTCGATAGTTGTATCCCATGCTTACAACTTTGGCTTGAATTCCTAAACTCCCCCTGTTGCATGATCTGTATTCACGTGCCTTAAATCCCTATCTGCTGCAGGGAAACAACTTTGGCTTCAACGGATCGACATTCTAATAAAGAGAACTCCATCAGACGAAGGTGATTGCTGCGTCCAAACAACCACCTCAACTTGCCCACACATACCACCGTCAGACGTCAGTTCGTCAATAAACGTGGATGATCAAGTGTTTCATGTGTACCCCCTGCACCTCCAATGGATAACCCGCTCATGTGTGAGATAGCACTAATTCATATGCTTTATTTCAACTGAAAGCAGCACCAGCATATGCCATTATGTACCTCATTCCTCATTTTATGATACTTTGTTTTCAGTACTTCTCCGTTTCAAATTATAGGTCATTTTGGCTTTTCTAGATTCATTATCTTTGTTATGCATCTAGATAAACGCTATGTCTAAACCGCTATGTCTAGATTTATAGCAAAATCTATGAACTTATAAAAGCCAAAACGACCTATAATTTGGACCGGAGGAAGTACGGTCAATGATCTCTTTCTGGCATTTGAACTTCAAACTAACTTTGCACAAACAAAAGGGAACTAAATTTCACAGCGCACATCAGTGTAGAGCCAGACAAACAATACCGAAAATGCAATTCTACCACCCTAACAAAATGCAAACAAATATAGCAGGAAATTGTACCCGTGCACATCTCAGAAACCAAGTAGCTGGAACCAAAGCCGTCAGCTTCCCATACAGCAGATCAGAGTCTACAATTACAGATTCTTAAATACAGAGTTCCGCTTCACATACTCATACAACAACGTAGTCCATGTACTACAGAAACAAGAAAACTTCACACATGACGCATCTTATTGAGCGCATATTTACACACGAGGTCACCTGACAGCTGTTCTGATACATATAGTGATAACTTGATAGGTGCTGTAGCCGCAGTAAGCTCATACAAAAGGCGAACATGTGACGATCCTAATATAGCAGATATCTGCCACATGTTAATTGCTGCCTGTCACATACTTATCCCCGTGATGACCTCGGGGTGGTAGTGGATCATCTCCTGCCACATCATTTCCCGGATCATGTCTACGCCAAGGTTTTCATCTATGTCGAGATCGATGGGTACTTGAGCAGGAGGGTTTGCACTCAGGTCATACAGTGGAGACATGTAAGGGTGTTCTAGAGCCTCGGTGACACTGATTCTTTTGGAGGGATCAAAGACTAGCATCTTCTGCAACAGATCGATGGCAAGAGGATGTGCTTGCGGGTACATGCTGGTGAGGGGAATGCCTGGGGTGTATGGAAGGGACTTGATGTACTTGCGGGCTTTCGGGTTGTCAATGAACTCAAGGTCAGCCTCACTCATGGTGCCTAGAACATTGACTATGAGCTTAAGCTGATTGAGGCACTCAGTTCCAGGAAAAATTGGCTTGCGGCCAAGTAGCTCTGCAAATATGCAGCCAACAGACCAGACATCTATTGATGTTCCATAGTTGTCACAGCACAGCAGCAGCTCAGGGGCCCTGTACCAGCGGGTGACAACATATTCTGTCATAAACTGGCCCTTAGTGTTGTTTGTGCGGGCAAGTCCAAAATCACATATCTTCAGATCACAGTTTGCATTAACCAGGAGGTTCCCTGGCTTCAGGTCTCTATGGAGTATCCCAGCTGAATGAAGGTACTTTAGGCCTCGAAGTAGCTACGATGAAGAAGAAACGTGGCAATTTAGATATTAGTTGATTGACAAAAAATAGTCCAGAAACTAAAATGTAATTCAATACTTCAGAAACAAAAATGAAGACCTCACAGCAACAAACTTTTTATGGAACAACATAATGAAAAGTAAGCTTTCTGTCCACCTCTAAAATAATTTAACATTGAGGAGCTCAAACTATAGGCTCGTGAAGATTTATTTGTCATGTATTGAATCATTTCTAATAAAAACAGTTCCTGAGCAAGCACGGTATCTGGGAGCAGTAATCAAATTCCACTAGCCATGCTAAAGTTTACATTTTGAATAGCAAACATGCTACTTTAGAGGAAAAACAATAGCCTGCCAAACAATAGCCACCAACTAATATTATTTCCAAATCTCACGTTATATGTGTGGTCTACGTTGTCCCCGTCCCCAGATAACAACTTGTTTGGACTGTTAAGAAATCATTTCTTCCTTTAACCACTCCCCTAAGCTCTGTGTTTAGTTTAAAGCCTGGAAATTATCCTATATTTTCCCATGTGATCTATCATGTTTGAACAATATAGTCTATCATTTTCCAACAGCACAATGTCAGATGCTGCCCTATCCAACTTGAGCCAAACTTCCAAGAGATTTATGTTCATGAAATAGATGTTGACTTGATATTTTCAGAAAATGTATATGTATGCTAAGTTTTGAGTTCAAACTTCTAAATGATGTGCAGTTTTATGCATAAGGAAGACAAGCTACTAAGAATACCAGAAGTTTTGAAACCAATATGATTTACATCACATTAGAGCCTGGCTTATGTATTAACAAGCCAACAGGTTACCATATCTCAAAGTAAAAAAAATGTTCCAGAAGCTGGGCTTTCAAACAGATATGGGCCCACTAGTGCCTTTGTCTAAACCCAGGAAAGCTAACCAACCAAATGAGTAATAACAGAGTTGAAAGAGCCTTTTTACCATTACTTGGAGAGGTACTAAGAGATACCACCAATTATAAGTTTATAACTTGGGAAATATCTCTCGGTACCTTTCCAAGGACAATGAAAAAACTCGTGCTGAAAAGCCAGTGTGACTAATCTCATTTGACCAGAAAGAGAAATGGAGGATGCAACAGATTCCCATGGCCAGAATAAGTTTGCCCAGATGTGCCAACCGAACAAGTTGAACTCAAGAAGAATAACCATATCAGCCAAAGAAGATTTATGAAAAGATGCTTATTACATGAAGTGGTTGCAGACTTGAAACCAACAAAACCAATACTGATCATCACAGGTAGCTAAACTAGTCAAACAGAATAATTAAATTAAACAGGATCTTGCCAACCACAACAATAAGTGCACTGTGCATACCAATTATGAAGTGTTATCCTAAACGCTAAACGGTAAACAGTCGGTCACCCACCGTTTAGCTCATTATACGGACTAAACGGCCAATTAAACGGATTAAACGGCCATTAAACGGATGATTAAACGGACACAGTTAGGCACTGTGTAGCGTTTAAACGGTGTGTAAACGGGCTAAACGGCCGTTTAGGCGAACAGTTTATGACTAGCATGGCTAATGGTAAGACTGAAAAATTCTCAACCCTATTCTGATCCGCATAAGGAAGAACAAGCATTTCATATTATAATGATAGGCCAGCAATTCCTAACCATGGCATCTAGATAGAGCATAAGGTGCAAACGAACAAGCGCAAGCACTGGGCTATCGAGTGGCTTACTTTTCACGACAAATGTCCTAGGTCAAGGTGGCAAATTATTGTTGTGTTTATGCTGGAATAATCATTAAACGTCACGAGAGCAAGGATTGGCAAGAGATCCGAAAACTTACCTGAAAAAGGAAGTACTGGCAGTGGTCATTGGAAAGTGGTTGAGACGACTTAATTATCTGATGCAGATCAGTATCCATGAGCTCATAAACCAAGTAAACGTCCTTGAAGCTCCTTCTGTGCACTGGCATCATTATATCCTTGAGAGCAATAACATTCTCGTGCCTTAAGTGCCGAAGGAGTTTCAGCTCCCGTAACGTCCTTAGCGCATCCACTCGGTTGTCAAAGACATTGTTTATCTTTTTTATTGCAACCTTCTCGTTCGTCTCACGGTTTATAGACGAGCAAACTATTCCGTATGCTCCTCTTCCAATGGGCTTGATCGGCACGTACTTGGTGTCGATCTCAAATAGCGTTTGCCACATGGTGTAGTAGTGCTTCCCTTGGTTTCCCATGCCATTGGGGGGATCCACCATCATCGCCATTTTCTAGCAAGGAACACAAGTAAGTAATAACCTAGAGAAAAGATGGAATTATATGAGAAATCAAAAGATGGACAGAGTATCAGCAGCTTCCTTCATCATACTATACATAGGGCAAACCCCGGGTAGGACAAGAGATTGATCAACCAAGTGAAGCTCAGTAAGTTTCTTACATATTGATAGTGTGAATTATTATGACCAAAGTCAACATCAATACAGTGACGAAATTAACTGGGCTAACCACGGAGTTTTATTGATTTATGTCTAAGACTTTTTCAACTCGATAATCTGCCCATGTTAGGCGAAATTCCCAGCCCAAAGTAAAGCTTCCACTCTGATGCCCGTCGACCTCTCTCTAGAATAACTCAAAACAAAAACCAGAGCAGCAGCAGGACTGCAGGAGTCCGTAAGTCGTAACATATCTAGCACTTGGGTTTGTGCTTGGGACACACACATGTGGTAACATGCATTTGACCGTAATTGGGGGGCACCCGCAACCCATTCCCAACGTTGCTGGAGCGCGAATTCCGGCAGCAGGCAGAATAATCCCAAGCCAAGGAATTGTGGCTTTGGCTTGGGTTCAATTCAACAACCGGTTGGGCACGAAACAAGAGCAGCAGCAAGCGTAGCTAAGATGGTCCGGGTGGAGCAGCGAAGCAAAGGCCTTCCTGCAGCGATCAACTAGGCTCGCCGAGCAAAACTGATTGATTCCTCCAGCAAGAGAGCACGCAGCGCGGCGGCAGAGCAGATCGGCCTAATCCGGCAAGCTAAGCTAGGAATGGAACTGGCGGTCCTCCGTACCTCGGGAGCAGGGCGCGGGTGCGGTGGCGCGCCGGCCGCCTAAGCTCTCACTCTCATCAGCAACCAGCAACCGGGCAGGATCCGCCGCTCCGTCGCCCACTGCACGCGCAAAAAGGAGAAACAGCATGAGCTCCGGTCGAATGCCACGCACGGGTGAGGAGGAAGGGACAAGCAGCAGAGCCCACCGGCACGCGCGGCGTAGACCGGCGCCGCCGCAGATCTGGGACGCGCTGGGAGGGGAGGGAGGAAGCGGAGAGGTGAAGGCACCTCCGGGCGGATGGGTGGGGGGAGGGAGGCGAGAGCCGAGGAACAGCCCGAGAGCAGTGGCGTGGCGTGGCTTGCTATTTTTATTGCGCGGAGACGAGACGGGTGGGAGAGAAGAGAGAAAGAGGGAGGGGAAGGGCAAGGCAAAAGGCAACACGCGGCAGCGGGCGCGGGCGGTTATTTGTCAGTCAGCGAGAGCAACGGGCCGGACGGACGACGATGCAGTAGCAGAGCAGAGGGGCTCAGCTCCTGCATCGCACTCGCACCTGCGCTGCGCTCCGCGCCGCGCCGCACTGCTCTTGTCACTGACTGCTCGAGTGCGCGGGCGGGCGGCGTCGCTCTCCGCTCCCCGCGGGACGGCGGTTTCCTTTCCCTTTCTCCCGTCCCCACCACTCGGCCGGCCGCGATATCTATCTCATCCGGTTTTGACCGCGCCTTTGCTCTCCTCTGCCAGGACGGAGGTTCGGCCGCCGGCTTTCGACGTGATGGGAACGCGGCCGCGGGGGGGAGGTGACGGCTCGGCTCGGGTCGCGATGCGTGGCGTGCGCGGTGGGGTCGGTGGTTGGCGCCGCCCGGGGTTCCAGGCTTCCAGCTCCACCACCCAACGCAAACGCACGCACGGCCAACACGAGGGTTCCCCGCATCGGGCATGTGGGTCGGCCGCTTTCCGCAGCAGTTACACGCAGCACAGGGAAGAGGAGGAGGAGGTTCCTTCCGCTCCTTTGCGACTGCAAAGCCCATGACGCCGGACTCTGCTGCACTGTACAGCACCCCCGCCCGGCCCGCACACTTTCCTGATTGATGGCTCGATCGCCCATGATTCTGCCGCGTCGGCCTGCGAGATTGCAAGTGTCGTCGCGATCAGCTGGAAAAGGCCCGCGTGCCATCATTCCGGAACCATGCATGCCGGGGCTAGGGGTTAGGGGCATGACACTCTGAATCCTTTAGGGGCGTGTAGGCCACCGGCGACCCATCAGGGAGGTGGTCTCCGTCACCACTCAGCCATGCTGTGCCATGCATGCACCATGTCTCTCGTCGTCACCTCACGTTGGCATCCCGCACCCGACGAAGGTGTGGTCTGCCGTTCTGACAACTGAGATGCCTTTGCATTTCTGGTAAGCAACGGGCTCCCTTTCTCGTTGTGGAAAGCTTTTGTTAGTGCACCGAGAGGAGAGGGGGGGCCTGGTAATAATCGCGATGTCGTTTTGGTTGGCCTCCCACCACCATCACAGAGAGCACGACCTGCAGTAATCTTACTGTTACTGCTAAGTTCGTCCGATCAACGACGAGTCTCGTCATGTACACCACATGGGGTAAAAACGGTTTATGTTCATTGGCCCACATGGGGTAAAAACGGTTTATGTTCAGCGGAGATGGTAGCCAATCTAGTTGTCGGACGGAGTTCACGGCCGTATGCGCCTGCTTTGCGCCAGCGGTTCACGAAACGGTCACTCTGTTCTCTCTAGCTTTCTTATCGCTCCATGTCAGTAAAAGTTGATGTGGACCCCTCACTCGTCTGCTGATTCATCCTTATAATACTTGCTCTTACCGATACCTAAACTAGGAGAGAGAAGGTTCAGGCATCGTGGGGCAACCGCCGTGGGGTTGATGCTCCAAAAAAAACAAAGGGCGTCGAGGTATGTACATGCATTGAGACTTGGGAGTAAAAAAAATACAGGGTGATGGGAGTTGTTTCTAGAGCATGAAAGTAAATGAAGGAGCAGTACTTTGTGACAAAAATGGTCTCGAATGAGTTTGGGCAACCATGTTGTGCTGTGGACAGTCTAATGTTTTGGGTTTTGTATTGAACCTACTGGCCACCTACTCAAATCTATATTATTTGCCTTTTTTTCTCCCATGCACCAAGGTAAGACTTCCTCTAATGGTTGAGCTAGCACACTAGCTCTAAACACTTTAACAGACAACTCTTCCAATGATCTAGCTTTTAGGACATGGCTCATAATATGAATGACCCTACACGTCATACTCACGTAGTCGCAAAATGTGTGTATGAGACTATCTCTTGATTAAGAGATAGTTCTTCTCTCTTCTATTAAAATTAGAAAAAAATCATATGAGCTAGCGCTAACCATTGGAGGAGGCCTAAGGCCGTGCGCCCCGCCCGAGGAGCAGCACGGACCTTGCTTGACACTTGCTCAAAAGGCCCAATGCCAACTTCACGAAGAAGTTGTTCGAGCAG
Organism: Urochloa ruziziensis; assembly: GCA_015476505.1. NCBI lineage: Eukaryota > Viridiplantae > Streptophyta > Magnoliopsida > Poales > Poaceae > Urochloa > Urochloa ruziziensis. The sequence goes on from CM027126.1 coordinate 21,691,876, forward strand.
CCAAAGGAATGTCAAGGGGGGTGTGACTGTGTGAGTACGCGCATCAATATATCCAATCCAGTAGTGTTTATGCAGTATATCGATTTTTTCTTCGCCGCGAATCTCTTTGTTTGGCTGGTCCCAAAATCCGTGGCGGTACGGGCCACTTCATAAATTTCTGCCATCTAATCACCACCATAAAAAAGAGAGCAAACTCCACTCTTTTTTTTTTTTTTTTTTTTTGGAGCGGGAGCGAACTCTAAAAATCGAAGTGCCAAGTCCCCCCATGACATTTCCTTTTGGTGCTTGAACAACTTCTTCGTGAAGTTGGTATTGGGCCTTTTGAGCAATGCTCGATCAATGTCAAGCAAGGTCCGCGTGCTGCTCCTCGCGCATGGCCTTTACCTTGATCTTGATGGATGGAAGCAAAAAAAAAAGGGGGCAAATAAATAGATTTGAGCAGGTGGGTAGGTTCAATACAAAACCCAACATTAGGAGGAGCAGGATAAGAGGGAGAGCCGGGTAATATAGATTTGAGCACACGCCGGGTGACTAGGAAGGATCAAGTGTGTACCAGCACAATTGATTGCAAGTCAGCTAAACTCTTTACAGCCAACCAAGCAAAGCAACTAGTAGGTCGTCAGAGCACGGGCGGCGCCGGCGCCGCCACATCGTCGTTCTTGAAGGTGATGCTGTACCAGTGATCCATGTACAGCGTCTCCCTACACAGATGAACGGTGAACCCTTCCTCCGACTCGCCGCCGCCACCAGTGACTCCCGCGCTGAGCACGTCCTGCACGGTGAACTTTGGCGGGCTCCGGCAGTACCCGTACGACTGCAGCCGTCCCCGCACGGGGAGGAGCTCGAGCAGCACGCCGACGTGCATCGGCCGCCTCTCGCACCTCACGATGGCCGCGAGCACCTTCCGCCAGAACCTGGCATCGAAGTTGGCCCTGAGCAGCGTGCCCAGCACGCGCGCGTCCAGGAAAGTGCGCTCCAGGTGCCCGGAAATCTCCCTCGCCACCGCCGCGACCCGCGGGTGGTCCCGCGGGTCGGCTCCCCCGAACGCGAACGCCTTGAAGTAGTACCAGTACTCCTCCTGCCGCAGCGTCTCCAGCACCACGGGCTCCGCCGTGCCGATCCGCGCCACGTCCCCGTCCCGGCACGTGATGAGTATCTTGCTCCCGCCGCCGGCGAACGCCGCGCTCGCCGGGGACGCGGCCAGCGCCGCCCACTCGGACTCGTCGATGGGCCACGCGTCCTCGAACACCAGCAGCGACCGCCCCGCCCCCGCGACCGCGAACCGGGCTTCCCCGAGGATGCGCCGCACGCCGGCGAGGTACTCGGGCCCGCCGCTCTCCCAGATGGTTTGGTCCGGTGCCCCGCCGGCGCGCACCACGGCCGGCGTCTCGAACCACTCGATGGCCGCGAAGTGGCCCCGCACGCGCTCGTCGTCGCAGGCGTGCTTCACGAGCGTGGTCTTGCCGACCTTCTTCGCGCCCATCACGGCGAGCGCGCTCAGGAACGGCGCGCGGCTGGGTGGGGCGCGGTGGAGGAGGAAGTCCACGATCCGCTCCTTCTCCACGTGCCGCCCGAACACGCACCGGTCCATGTACAGAGTTGTCGTCACGGGTCGGTGGATTCTCCGTGGGTAACCCTGCACCAGCATGATGAACTCCCGCATGTAGTCGCGCGTCAGGCTCTCCAGCTCCTCCACCACGGCGGCCAGCCTCTCCGTGCCGTCTTCGCCGCCGCCGTCGGCGTTCCGGCCGACGGCGCCGCCGCCACCAAGGATCAACCTCGTGACGCGGGAACGCTTGGCCCTGTTGAACGATGAGCAGAGCGCGAACGATCGCTTGCCCGCGGCGGCGGCGTTCGTGGCGTCGTCGAGGTCGGTGACCTCGAGGGCGAAGCGGCCGCGGTACATGCCGGCGGTGAGGGCCTTGAGGTGGGAGAGAAGCTGGTGGTTGGTGATGTGGCGGCCCTCGGCCTCCTCGACCATGCTGCCGATGTTGCCCAGCAGCTGCTCCAGGCGGCGCCGGTGCGCGTCGCGGGCGCCGGGCGCCGGCCGGGTTGTCAAGTTGTCGAGCAGGAAGGAGAAGATGCGGCTCAGGATCTCCGACAGCGCCGCCGGAACCACGACATCCTTGGTGAAGTCCATAGCTAGCACTGAAACCGCCACTGCCTGCCTACTGCCGATCGATCACTTGATCAGAAATCCACTCTCAAAGAGCTGAGCTCCATCACTGCGTTAATGATGGAGAAAGGTTATAGACGACGGACGTGAAGACCGGTTCTTACTCCTTAATTAGAAGAGACGAGTGACGAGTCACGTCAGGACATTGCCCAATGCCCTCGCTCGCGTGAAGACATGGACCTTTGCCTTGTGCCGGCCGGTCTGTCGCACGTTGAAGAGACGTTGACAGGTATTAGGTACAAGAACGCAGCAGGGATCAGTGACGATTTTTTTTTTTTTTTTGAGGCAAGGGATCAGTGACGATGTGTTGGCTGTATTTGCTCATGCGAGCAGGCATGACTTTGCAGCACAAAGTCACCAATCTACGACCACAAGCATCATATATTAGCAAAAGTGAGCAGTACATGTCTAGGTCGATTGCAGGTTTCAGATGTCACCGTATCCAGCACGTTCTTATAATTAGTGGCTTTGGACAACCAACATATGGTGCAGGATCGAGCACCATTACTGATCAGGCATTTTCTTTTCTGACCACGCGAATGCCTCCCAGTAGTTGCCTCTACTACATGCAACAGCAACAAGCCAACAACTAAGAACATTGGGGGAAATTGTGGTGGTGAAGAAAAATACAAATTATTTCTACCTTGAAGGTATGAAAGATAAAAATGTTTTTTGTTGCTTGCATGGTGCATTCCTTGATAGTGCACGTTTTAAAATTACTCACTTATGCCATAAAAAACTAACGCAATGCGAAAAAACTAAATGCTTGCTTATAAATTATTCATGCATGTCTACCATCGCAACAGCATTAACCTAAAATTGACACTGTCTTGCAAGAGTTGTTGACCAAATCCGTAAAAAAATATTATGAAATGTTTATCTTTTCGTGAAAATCTTTTGCTTAAATATTCATTGTACCTAGGATATATGCACTATAGCTAAAGTTTCATCAGATTTGGATGTCGTTTGTTTGGATTTTGACCTTTGAATCTCAATTTGAATTTGAACTAAAGTTGTTTCTATTATGAACCAAAGGGTTTGGATGGTCCACCGATCACAGGAAAGGAGGTCCGCATTTTGGGGCAACATCTATCTAGAATCGAGTTTGGTTCTATTTTTTTAGTCTTTTACGGTGGATTATCCCACGTCATGTGTTAGACAATCCATTTTTATTTGTAATTATTGGTTTTACTCCGGACGATTTTGGATTTTGTGAACCAGAAAGTTTGCGAACGTAAACAATCCATATGTGGTTCACTTGTTTTCCTGATTTAGTTCTATATGTTTTTAACTTTGCATGTCACGCATTCCGCTCCACCCCCACCAAACGGTCATCATGTAAGTGTTCTAGGGGGCGGACCCAAGAAGTGCCTATCGAGCAGTGAGGGCACATGCCCCCGCCTAACTTTTGAGTTTTGGTGGGTTCTGACCTATTTGTTGAGGTTGTGAAGAAGTGAAGAGGAAGCGCTCGCTCGCTCAATTTATGAATTAGGCTGTGCCATCCTACTTGATTTTGTTAGTGTGTGTATTTGCGCTTGCGCGTTGTGAATTAGGCTGTCTTATGAAGGACTGTTCCAAGCCGGAAGCCTGAAACCTCAACCAGACAAGTCGAACGGCATGCAGTGCAGCTGCTGCATCTCAACGACTCGTTTCGTCCACGCTGGACTGCTGGAGGCTGCAGCAGTGGCACACGCGACAGTTGGTCAGGTAGTTAGCTGGTCGGTTGCTTCCACCAAATACAGGAGTAGTTTCATGCTTGCTACCTGATCCAGCTAGTTTCAGTTTAGTCGGTACCGGCATCGGCATGGAGATGGAGGCTTGTTTTGACTCTTTTAACAGAACGGGGGTCGGTCCTGCGCTGCGCACTGGCAGGCGTGTGGGATCGATGGCGGCGTCCCACCTGACAGCTCTCGTCGCCCTCCTGCCCCCGTGCCTGCTCGCGCTGCTCCTCCTCCGCCTCGCCACCGTGCTGGACTCGGACCCCGACGCCGCCGTGCCCCACGTCAAGGCGGCCGCGCCCCTCCCCCTCCGCTTCCGCCATGACGGCGCCTTCAAGATCCTCCAGGTGAGTCGCTCGATCGCTCGCTCTCGAGCTCAGCTCAGGCCCTTCTCTCCGCTCCCCTGTCTCGTCCGTTGCTGATCGATCTCGCTTGCTGATGCTGATAGGTGGCGGATATGCACTTCGGGAACGGCGCCGCCACGCGCTGCCGGGACGTGGCACCGGACGCCGGCGGCGCGCGATGCTCCGACCTCAACACCACGCGGTTCCTGCGCCGGGTCATCGAGGCGGAGCGCCCCGACCTCATCGCCTTCACAGGTGCGGCTCCTCTCTCCTCCTCCTTATAGCTCCAGCTGCTGTGTAGCCTTGCTCCGAAGATTTGCAACCTTGGCTGAGCTAGCCTCGCCGCGCGAGCTGCACGGTACGATTGTGGGCGGGGGAACTCGATTTGAGCAGCGCTGACCTCGTTAGCGGAGCGGATGAGCCCGGTTTGGCCGTCGGCGAGCTCGATTGTGCGCGGAGGAGCTCAACCTAGTGGTTATCGAGCTCAACTGTGCACGGGGGAGCTCGATTTTTGTTGTCCCCGGGCTCAATTGGTCAAATTGTGAGCTTGCTCCCGCGGGTGAGCCGCGAGATTGCAAGCAGGAACTGTTCCGCTTCCGCCCAAGCTCATGAAGGGATGGCCATTGGTTCTGCCCATATATAATAGTAGCGGTATACAGCAATCAGTTAATGTAGCTCGCCAATGTTCAGAATTTAGATGCTATGTAGCACTATCTCTTGCAGAATATTGATTTTCTGTGTGAGATGCAGTGGTGTTTATTTATAAATCAATGTGAAGTCATGCTTAAGGAATTTCAAAACCAAATGCTGTTGTTCTGTCCTATCGAGTAAGGGAATTTTAGACAATAATCACAGTCCATAAACTCCCCGTTACTGAGAGTTTTTGGGATAACTGTATAAACCAAGTATGACTACAACCTTGGTTCCTCTATGCAAAGTCTGACAACATCTTATCCTTGTAATTGACTGAACTGACTTACTTCTTTGAGTTCCTACACTGTGTATGTGCTTTCCATTTTTTCCCTTATGCGCAAAAGGGAGCCACTCTAGTTTACATCTAATACTTCTATTGTTTCATTTGGAACAGGGGACAACATATTTGGGGGCAGTGCAACTGATGCTGCAGAGTCACTACTCAGAGCAATCAGCCCTGCTATTGAATACAAGGTACCATGGGCTGCCATTTTAGGTAATCATGACCAAGAGTCAACAATGACCCGGGAGGAGTTGATGACGTTCATGTCTCTGATGGATTATTCAGTATCTCAAGTAAACCCACCTGGTTTTTTGGTACATGGCTTTGGCAATTATCATATTGGCATCCATGGGCCATTTGAATCCGAGTTGGTCAATACAAGCCTTCTTAATCTTTATTTCCTGGATAGCGGGGATCGTGAAGTGGTCAATGGAGTTAAAACATATGGATGGATCAAAGAATCTCAACTCGCCTGGCTTCGTGCTACTTCACAGGAGCTTCAGGTACTTCTGATTATGATTGATAACCAACTCAAAACATTTAAGCTTCATTGTTGTTTTGAGCACATTTAGTGTATGTGTTTAGCTCTTAACTATTCCACTAGTACTGTATTTAGAGATCATTGACTGCTTTGTTTATTAGCATTATCTTGAAGTAACCAGCGGCTGGAATACATTCTCTGTTCTAAAAAAAACACTGCATTTCAGATTTTGTGCTTCTAAGTAGCAACTTATATTTTCACCTTTATTGACAGAAAAATGTACTTGCCCCTGCATTAGCGTTCTTCCACATCCCAATTCCAGAGGTTCGAGGATTGTGGTATTCAGGCTTCAAGGGTCAGTATCAGGAGGGAGTGGCTTGCTCATCTGTAAATTCCGGTGTCCTTGGCACCCTCGTTTCTATGGGAGATGTAAAAGCCGTCTTGCTTGGTCATGATCATCTTAATGATTTTTGTGGTAACCTCAATGGGATTTGGTTCTGTTATGGCGGTGGCTTTGGGTATCATGCATACGGAAGACCCCATTGGCCAAGGAGAGCTCGGATAATTTACAGTGAACTCAAGAAAGGACAGAGATCATGGATGGAAGTTGAGTCAATCCAAACATGGAAGCTGCTGGATGATGAAAAGCTTTCCAAAATTGATGAGCAGGTTCTCTGGAGACGTAGTACAGATGATTCTGAATACAATATCTTGTCAAGACCAGGAGTATAAGATTTACTCTGTATGTGTCTTCTGTATTTATATGCCACCCTGTACAATATTTGTAACCAAGTACAGTACTCCAATTTTGTAGATTAGTTGATTGATTCTTGGAAGTCCAGTCTGCCATGGACCAGGTTAGCGTTCACCTTCAGTGTCAACACTGATATGCTAATACCCTGATCCAGGTTGTTGAAAATTGAAAATATTTTCGACGTTCTTGTGAAGCTTACAGTTTTTTGCCCTCATTCTAGCAATCATTTATATCATGTTCATTTTTATTTGCAAGCAGTTCAAACTTCTTTATATTATTTCTTGCCGAACAGAGAATTTTGTTAGCATGTTGTGGTTAACTAGTTGGTTAACAAGAACCACACCACAAATTTGCTCAGGAATTTTGTATTCTCTCCAATCACTTTCATGGTCTATAAAGTGGAACTTCGAGTAGAAAATTTTAAACTATATTATTTAAAATAAATAGGCGAGATGAAATTATGTTCATTGTAGATCTACTCACACTATTAATCATGGGTCCTTGCGTTTGCAGCTATCTATTCTTTTGGTAGTAGTCTAGTAGAAGACCTGACAACGATAGCGAGAATGTGAGATGCCTGTGGTAATTTTGTCATCCTCAGATCCGCTAAACATGTCTCGCGTAGACATTTGTGCGTGCGCGCGCATCCATGTTTTTTTCTTAAAAAAATCATGTGTGTGGGACCTATAAAATGACTTTATTATATACTAAATAAAAATCTTTTTATATTATAAAAATTCGGATAAATAAGTTTTTTATCGCAAGGAAAAAGTCATTTACTATACGGTGGAGTTAACGCCGTACAGCTAAAACCGTGGATCGGACGGCCGCAATCCGCCCACAAAACCCGGAGCGCACGGCCTCCGCCCCTCCCTACGTCGTCTCCCTCCCGAGCCCATTTCCACCCTCCAAACCAAAACCAGATCGAAATCCTAGGGGCTAGGGTTACCCTCCACCCCCATCCCCATCGTCCGTTCCGATCCGATCCGATCCCCCGCCGCCCAAGCCTTCGCCGCCCATCCATGTCCCACCACGACGGCAGCAAGCCCTACCAGCCGCGCCGGGGGCCCGAGCGGCCCCCGCAGCCGTCCGAAGAGGTCGCCGCGCCGCCTCCCGCCGTCGTCACCACGGCGGTGGACCACCTCGCCGCGGTGGCCGCCGAGGCGGAGGCTCTGAACCGCTACACCGAGCAGCAGCAGCAGCAGCAGCAGCAGCAGCAGCTGCAGGGGCACGAGCAGGTGGGGGAGGAAGAGGATGAGGAGGACGAGGAAGAAGAGGAGATGGAGGAGGATGAGGACGAGCAGGAGGGCCAGGAAGGCGGCGTAGGCGGAGAGCACGTTCCCATGGACGCGGATGCTGCCGCGGCGGCGGCTGCCGCCGCCGGCGCGCAGATGGACCCGCACGGCGGGATGGCGCCTGGGGCCGTGCCGCCCATGGCGAACAACCAGCTCACCCTCTCGTTCCAGGGCGAGGTCTACGTGTTTGATTCCGTCTCACCTGATAAGGTCCTTCTTCCCCAATGTCCATAGACGTGAACTTGCCTTCTCCTCTACCTGTTGGCAACACAATCCGCCAGACTGATAAGATTTTTGATTTCGTCCGCAGGTCCAAGCCGTTCTCTTACTGCTTGGAGGAAGGGAGCTGCACCACACAGGACTCGGAGCGTCGTCCTCTGGAGCGTATAGTAAGGTTAGGACTTAGGAGTTAGGACAAGTGACGACGAGAGTAATCAGTAATAGTAATGTCTGTGAATTATGTTTAGAAGACTGTTCTGGAATGGATGATTCACATTCGTGTATCTGCTTCGCTTCAGAGGCTGAATTTTCCTCATCGGGTGGCATCACTGATGAGGTTTAGGGAGAAGCGGAAGGAGCGGAATTTTGATAAGAAGATCCGGTACAGTGTCCGCAAGGAAGTTGCGCTTAGGTTGGTGCTGGCCTTTTAACTTTTGGCTGGGTACTCAATTTGTAATATGAAGTGCCATTAAGTTGTTTTGTTGGAACTCATCGATTGTGGTTTGAAACAAAGGATTTGTCTTTTAATAATATGTTGTATTCCCCTTGAAATTTATTACATCACTCATGCACATATGTTCTGATGTAAATAGGTGTTCATGAAAAGATATGCACATCCTATTTGGATAAGATTACGATTTTATGTTGGATGTTGCAATTGGAACCTGCTGTGTACTCTTCTCTTCATAGAAGCTTATGCATAAGCACTCATGAGACTTATATGGGTTGGTTGTACTTGTAGGATGCAGCGCAACCGAGGTCAGTTTACATCTTCAAAACCAAAATTTGATGAAGTAGTAGCAGCAGAAATGATAAGTGCAGATGGCTCCCCGAATTGGGGGGCAGTGGAAGGCAGGCCTCCATCTGCCGCTGAGTAAGTTACAAAGTGTTCCCAGTTTTCTTTTGGTTATGTTTGTTCAACATATTCAGCAATATTTTGAGACGAATAATAGATATGTTTGGCACAGATTTTCTTGGCACAGAGTGTTAGTTCTCTGTAACTATTACTAGAAATAAACAGGGATCTGAGATTTAATGTTGAACATCCATAAAACATACTTTGGTTACTGTTCAGTTTGCTGGTTAACACCATATTGTGGTAGTACCTCAATACTTCTCTGGTAGCTTGCCTCACCTGGGATGTTCATTTGTTACTCGCTTGATCTGCCCACCATCTTATCAACTGAATATTGTGGTGTTTGTAGATGTTGAAAGTCTTTTGATTCCCCTTCCTAGACTATCATGCACATTACTTATGATTCTCCTGCTGGTTTGGTAGGCTTGTAGCCTTGTACTTCACATAATAAGGAGTTTAAGATCCTCCTGCTGCTGATATAGGCATGATTTGGTTACTTAAACTTAGGCTGTTGTACAACAGTACAGGCAAGTTTGCTACAGAAGACATTTGTTTGTACTTAACATACATGTGCTTGCTAGTGGATATTATGTTTTAATACGGCATGCGATTGAAGTTATTTTTAAATACAGAAACATTATATCTGAATTGTTGCGATGGCTGTCTCCTGTCCAATTCTTTCAGATGCCATCACTGCGGTACTAGTTCTTCACTTACACCTATGATGCGTCGTGGACCTGATGGACCAAGAACGTTATGCAATGCTTGTGGCCTCATGTGGGCAAATAAGGTACTTGTGAACTCTACGTAGGACAATTGAGATTCCTGATTTCAGTGAGCACTGAAACTTCAAATTTGTTTGTTTTAATATTAGACTATGTAATGAACCATAATCCAGGCTATTATTCCACTTTTTATAGCCTGCCTCAACATGCTTGGGACTCGAATGCTCCTGCTGTTGTTGTAAACTGCATAATGGACCCAGCATAAGTTGTAACAATTGCCTTAATGTTAGAACCCTTGTTTTCAAAAAATTCTTGCTGTGTCCTTTGCCTCAATAGAGTTTACCACCATGATGCTACATTTTTGGAAGTTGTTATGGCCCTGTACTTGGTAAAGCACACATCTATCTCTGTTTATTTGTGTGCCACTGTAGTCTGTGCCCAAACACTCATCTGGTGGCAGTGCTTTTGTGTCTGCCTTATGCTGTTGTAATAAAACACAGATATTTTCCATTTGCTATAGAGTTTCTTACTTTTCTGTTTCTTCTTGGGATGGCATTAGCATATTTGTTTCTGACCCCATCAGTTTCTGAAATGAGAAATTTATCTGTTTTTTGTTCAGTGTTTTCATATAAAATTGAAGTATTATGTAAGCACAAGTAAATCTATTGATGGCCCATTCATATCTTTATAGGGTCTGCTGAGGGACTTGTCAAAATCTTCTGTGCCACTTCAAGCTGTGCAATCAGCTCCTGTTGTAGATGGTGGTGTAAGTTTTTCTTCTCTGAACATGTTTTCGACCTAAGCTTGGCGCAGAGTCTGTTTGGTTGAAACATATCCTATAAGCTGAAAGTGGAAATTCTTGGCTCAGATAGTTTATTCCTTACATTATTATATCTGACAAAGCAATGCACCTTGCAAGATCTGTCCTAGGGATGGTACCCAATACTAACAAGCAGCTAAAATTTAACCAAATTATGCCAGTCCAGCTTGGACCTTTTAATGTTGTCAAGTACATGATGACAAGCTACTAGAAAACTCATTGGAAGCCTGGTAGGTGGGTGCCTTTGCGCCTAGTTTTTCTCCCTGAGAGACATAAAATGTAGGCATTACATTTATTAATCTTAACTCAAAGAGAGGTATTGAAACCTTGTCTTTGACATTACTGCTGATTATTAATTGTTAAAGTGGCAGCATTCTTTATCATGTTTTAAGAACAATATGGAATAGATTATCTGATCGTCCTCTTCCAAAGTTTCTTTCACAGCTTCCATAGCCTTTTCTGGTTTGCCTCAGTTATTTTGGTAAACTATATGTCAACTATGTTCTGAATCTGAATAAATCACTGATCGAAACTTAAATTGCTCTCGATTCTTTTCCAGCAGAATGGAAGTGTCATAGCAGCGCCTGGCGGCGAGCTAGAGAACCCTGCAACAGCCATGGCCAACGGCCATGATTCATCGACGTGAGCAGCATTGTGGTGTTTAATTCAGCGATGGGTTAAGACCACAAGTATCATCCTGGAGCGATCTCTGCAGTAGGCGGTCAACTGTTGTACTATAACTTGAGTGGGAACCTGCTTAGATATGGAATACTTTTTTCTTTTATCTTGCATCTTGTAGGTTTAAAGAGCTGCGATAATGTTTTATCCCGCGCAATCATGTCTGCAGCCGTTGTGGCTATAGAAAATTTGTTTTTCTCATCTTAAGGCGCGACTGTTAAGAACTGATGAAGTAAATTGCTTCAGTGTGACACTTGCGTGCTTGTAGTTATATGTAGATCTAGCATATGTTTGACCAGTGCACCAACGTCTCGTACTTCTCAGTACTTTGCTGCCAGTTGAACATGGCTATGCCTGATAAAGCGTGATTTCTGCCCTGGGTGCGGGAGCTCTTTATCAGGATTTTTAATTTGACGCGTGGAAGGACAAATTCTTGCAAATTTTGAGGTTAATGACCCCTTTTCAAAAATCACGAATCGAACAAGTTGATTTTCAAAATTTCGTTCAATTGGATTGCATTTTTCCTATCAGCATTATATAGAGACACGAACAGCTCCATCATCATTGGACGAAAGGGGAGAGGGGTAGCAGCAATGCACGTACTCCGTACTGTAGGAGGCAAATTGAGGGGCAATGATGCTTAAGCCATCCGTAAACGGAAATTGATCTAAACCGTACACGTGTCCACGCGTTAACTTCCATCGTAGCTAGCACCCGATTTCTAGACGCTTCCGCCTGCTACGCCGGAGGCCTGCCTTCCCATCTCGTGGTCTCGGGCGGCTGGCTCCTCTCCGCTTCCGTCTCCAACTGCTCGACTCGACTCGACTGGGCCTCGGCTCCGTACGGCTCCAAACCCTAGCCCGCACCGCGCGAATGGCCGACGTGCTTGACCCCGCCTCCGACGCGCCGCGCGCGCGCCGCCCGCCGCCCCCTCCTCCGGACAGCCCAGACGACCGCTCGCCGCAGCTTCCCCCGCCTCCGCCGGGCGGTCCCCCGGCGGCCAGCCGGAAGCGGAGCCGCTCGCCGCCGCCGCCGCCGTCGTCCCTCCCGCCGCCACCGCCTCCTCCGCTCGGCTCGTCGCGGCCCCAGAGGTACCGGGACCACCGCAGCGGCGGGCGGGGAGGGACCAGCCCCAGCCCGCCGCCGCACCGGGGCAGCCGTCGGCACTCGCCGCCCAGGAGGTCCCCGTCGCCGCCGTTCAAGCGGTCGCGGCGGGACGACGGGTACGACCGCCGCGGGGGCCGTGGGAGCCCGCCGCGCTACGGGTACGATGATAGGAGGTGAGGGGTCCAGGTTCAGTCGTCCGTCACGCTTTTGCACGACAAGCGATCTGCAGGTGGTTATTCGTTCTCACGGATTGGGTTGTTCAGGCGAGGTTATGACCACGAGCGAGGTGGAGGCAGAGGTGGGTATGACGATGACAGGAACCATGGCAGATATCCTAATCGTGCTCCAGGTGAGGACTTCCCTCCCCTTCTCTTCTGGCAAATTTCAACTGTACCTGTCTTTACAATATACAACTTAGAATATTGTTCTTGTTAAGAAAACCTGATTAGAATTAAAAAATGGTGACAACTCACAGTAGACTGCTGATCACCTAAACATCTCGACTTATCTGTTCTCTGCCTGCATATAGATAGAATCAGGGCAAATTCTGTAATGGATGCTTTCTTATGTTCATGACTTGTGACAAATTACATGATGACCTCTTTGTTATTTGCTCAACGACATCTTTTGACATGTAACTTTGATACCCAGATTGGCATGATTCAGGGTATGGGGCAGCTAATGATGGTCCAGGGGTCACCCAGAGGTACTAATGATGTAACTACTAAGTCAGACATTTTGTTTGCTTGCTTTCTTAACTCTTTTATTGGCCAATTCAAATTTCGTGTTCATGGGCATTGGTTGCTATCGACATGTAGAAATCATCATAACTTACTGTGCTCTTGGGGGATTTGAATCAAGCCTTACCCTGCCAGATGCTCTATGCATTGTTAACGGATAGAGAATCTTCCCAGAAAATTCTCCATGTTTGATGTTTGAAAGAAAAGTGATCCTTTGAGCAAACATGAATATGGACTTCAGCAGAAGATGTGAATTAGTTTATTGGATGGAGTTTCTTTCCAGTGGATGTGCAGTTTGTACTTTATAACCTAATAACTCTTATTACCCACCACCAGCAAGCCCTGTGCTCTCACTACAGTTTGTACCACTACAACAAAGGTGCAGCTATATACTCAAAAGTAGAGGCAGTATATGTTTCGGATGCAGTCAAATGGAGAATCTGATGAGAACATTCTCTATCCGTTAACAACCAACATGGCAGATGCTTTACTTGGAGTTCTCAGAGTGTGTTTTTCCCGTACATTTTTTTTCTATGACTGTATGACATATGAAATTATGCATACTTTTGTAGTTAGAACTCCAGTACTCCACTGGTAACATTTAACAGCACTTCAGACGTACTTCTGAACAATTCTTGTTCCTGCATTCAGTTCTCTCTCTTGTATGTTGGCAATTCCTCATTACTACATTGAAGCTCCTTATAATTGCTGATACTTGACCAGGAGAAGTGCATGAATGATTCTGGACTCTTTTTGTCAATGGTAGCCTGAAACTTATAGAAAACTGTAAATGCCTTTGATTTTTTTGTTTCTGCATAATATAGTTCAACTCTACATGGACAAGTCTTATTTCTTTGGGCTTGCCTGGCAAGTTTGTACACTGTTGAGTGTTGAGTTGTACTTCCTCTGCTCTTTCTTATTTAATATGCTTGAGCTAACTCAAAAAGAAAAGCACAAGATCACCAGATGCCCTTGTTAAACCATTCTCTTGTACCTCTATAGTTTCATTTTTCTCCTGTGCCACCCAATGAACCACATACTAAATGAAGAAAAGAAATGCTTTTCCACTCTAAAAAGTCAAATATAAATGAAAAGACAAGCACCACTTTGTGCTTGTAATGCCTTCAACAAACTTTAGTGTGAACTGTTGGAATTGGGAACCAAAAGAACAGGATAGATTGTGATTATGCTCCTTATTGCTCTGAAAATTCTCCCAAAATCCGAAGTTTTTTGTGGAAACACATTCTAACGTGAAGGCCTCACATAAACTAAGTGTCAAAGTGGATGGATGCCAACTTTGCAAGTGAACAAAACTGAAAGAAATCAACTCTCTTCTTAATTTGAAACTTTTGAGTTTAGGCAGTCTTACAGCATACCTCCCAGGGAGCTAGGGATTTGTTTGATGAGATGGTTGAGTTATTCTTCCCCTTGCAGTGAAACAAATCAATTATTCCTACTGGAGATTAAACTTGCTAGTGCCCGCATACCAAATTCTCATCCATACTATTTTATCATTGTCTGCGAGCAGACATTTTTTCTAATTTTTCTTTTTGTTTCAGACTTTCAGTTTTGAGCTATCGGTTCTAACATCTCAAACAAATGTTTTCTCATAGTTTCAATTTATTGAGACAATTTTTTTATGATTATGAATCTTTCCAGGGAAGGTTTGATGACATACAAACAGTTCATGCAAGTTTTAGAGGATGATATATCACCAAGCGAAGCTGAACGCAGGTAATCAGCAATGAAAGTACACTTTGAGGAATACCCTTGTGCACTGTTTTGTTTCTTAACAACTTCTATGCCTGATTAATCAGGTACCAAGAATATAGAACTGAGTATATCACTACTCAGAAACGTGCTTATTTTGATCTCCACAAGAATGAAGACTGGTATGTTCCAACAGATTTAAGTTTAGATGCTAATTGCCCCTTCAGTAATGCTGAGTTATACATGCTGCAAACACTTAACTATCTTTTTGTTTGCTCACACTTGCAGGTTAAAAGACAAGTACCACCCAACCAACTTATTATCTGTTATTGAAAGGTGGAGTTGCATTCGGCGTGAATATTCTTGTGTGGACTTTGGACTTATCATATCTATAGAAAACATAATATTAGTAAAAATGTATCTGTTGAATAATATGTTTCCAGCTCATCTTATCAAGTTATTTTTTGTTTACACAGGAGGAATGAACGGTGCAGGGTTATGTCAAAGGATTTCTTTCTTGATTTACAAAATGGAACTCTGGACCTGTGAGTTTGTGTTTGCATGGTTTTTTTATGATGTGTTTTTGTTCAACATTTATAATCTGATATCCTGTGGAACAGAGGCCCTGGAATAACTGGAGGTGCAGCAAGTAAACAAGGAAGTGGTGGCGATGGAAATTCTGATGATGATATGGACAGCGACAAGAGAAGGAAGCATGGCAAAGATTCCTCTAAAGGAACGGATTCTCTTTCTGGTGCCCCCAAGGCTCATCCAGTTAGTTCTGAATCACGTCGAATTCAAGCTGACATAGAGCAAACTCTAGCTCTTGTGCGTAAGCTTGACGCTGAGAAGGGCATTGAGGGCAATGTACTATTGAGTGGTGATCATGACAAGTCAGATGTGGACAAATCACATATTGGATCCATGGGACCTATAATTATAATCAGAGGCTTAACAACTGTCAAAGGCCTGGAAGGTGTGGAGCTCCTAGACACTATTCTTACCTACTTATGGCGTATTCATGGTGTTGATTACTATGGCACCTCAGAGTCACATGAGGCCAAAGGCTTTCGTCATGTGAGAGTAGACAATAAGACTTCTAGCACAGCTGATGCCAATGCTGCTGATTGGGAGAAGAAGCTGGATACTTTCTGGCAGGAAAGACTGAATGGTCAGGACCCTCTGGTTATACTAACTGCCAAGGATAAAATAGATGCAGCAGCTGTAGAAGTTTTAGAACCGTATGTTAGGAAAATCAGAGATGAAAAGTATGGATGGAAATATGGCTGTGGAGCCAAGGGCTGTACCAAACTTTTTCATGCTCCTGAGTTTGTCCACAAGCATTTGAGGCTCAAACATCCAGAACTTGTGTTAGAGTCGACCTCAAAAGTTCGAGAGGATCTTTATTTCCAAAACTACATGAAGTATGTATACATGACACTCAGTCTATTGCTAAAGAACAGTATGATTAAGTTTTAGGAGGTGGTACTTATCTAGTCCTTTCATTGTGAACAGTGATCCTAATGCACCAGGTGGAACACCAGTTATGCAACAATCTGCACCAGTAAGAACAACACACTCCATTTTGTTGCTTTGACAAAATTTCATAATCTGCGAATTGAAGTGTGCTATTCTCACATATCGCATGTGTCTGATCTTAATTGTTAAGCAATCAAAGTAGGCTGTACTTATCTGGGTACATTCTGTAGTTTACTTATAATCACTATATGGATCATTATGCAATTTATTCTGCATTAGATGTTTTTCCCTTTGGGTGATGAACATTGTATTGTTTGTACCTTTTGTTACTGGTGCACTGCCCAATTCCATCGAACCAGAGCTGCAGTGCTACGACATTGCCAGCTTCTGAGTGCGAGCATTATGTCCCTTTTTTCTTTTATCTTGTGAAGTGTAAGCAGAGATGCCTGCATGTCAGGGATCTTGAATGGACGGTTAACTGCTTGACTGCTTGGGTGAGAGTAGAGGAGAATTGCCTAGTATTGAATAGCCTGAATGTAATTAGCATAACTTTCAGCTTAACACATTAGCCAGTTAGTGAGTTCTGTCTCTGGCTTTCTGGGCCCTCTGTTAAAATGGATAATTTTATAAATATAGCTACTGGTGCTGCTGCTAAAAAAATAAAAAATATACCAAGTATAGGAGACTGCAGCAAATTTGACTGTTATTGAAGTGTCAATTTGTATCGACATCCTTGATACATGATTCAACTTCTGATCTGCAGGACAGGGGAAGACGGAGACCTGGCATGGACAGTCGTCTGAGATTTGACCGCGGCAATAATAGAGACAATGACAAGGCAGAGAGAGATGGAGGCCGATATGGTCGAGGTGATCGCTCTCCGAGCCGTGATGGGCCTGATGATCAGATGTTTGATGCTTTCCGTGGACGGGGCTCCAATGCTCCTTTTGTTGCTGAATTCCCCCCTCCACCAATATTGATGCCTGTACCTGGTGCTGGGTAAGTGGAAAGGGATGTATTTCAGTATATTTTGATTGAAATTATGGACTGCTCATGTTAACTAGTGTGGTTGGTATTGTTTTCAGTCCCTTGGGACCATTTGTTCCTGCACCTCCAGAGATAGCAATGCATATGCTGAGAGAGCAAGGGCCACCTCCTCCGTTTGAACCAAATGGTGCACCTCATGGGAACACGGGAATGCTCGGGCCGATGATGGGTGGGCCGGCACCGATTATAACTATGCCTCCGAATTTCCGTCAAGATCCTCGCCGTTTAAGAAGGTTAACACTGAATTCCAAGTTCTCAGTTTCATCCTGTTTTATTGCTGTAATGCGCATCGTGCTTTTTTGTTGCCGTGAGGGGCAAAGTATTCTTTTGGGTTCTTGTACCTTTTGTTTCAGTAACATCATGCAACTCATACCTGACTCCGATTGCAGTTACAATGACCTTGATGCTCCTGACGAGGAAGTCACTGTCCTTGACTACCGAAGCTTGTAGGCTCCAGGCATTCCCAGATGCCTAAGGTTTTCCTGTGCTCCCATTGGAGAATTGGCTTGTGTTTTCTCTCTACAGAGGCAGAGGTGGAAGGTCACGAACTAGTAAATCAATTTTTGGGACACTTGTAGTCTGCTAGATTTTTGTTGCGACTTGAATAGTCAGAACTTCATATTTGCTCTTGCGTTTGTTGAACTGTGCTCGTTGCACGCACTGCAGTTGGTAGTTGGTCAAGTATTTGACATAATGCTGTAATGTCATTTAAAACATTTTTTTGTTACCTGAGGCTGAATAAATATAGGCTTCTTGTTGTTGTGAATGGTGGACACTTAACTACCTGGGTCTGCGCTGTTTTCCATTGGCTATTTGTTCCAAGAAAAGCCAGCTGATTCTAATTTTGATTGATTCAATAGTGTTTTGTGAGAAGGAATAAGCCAGATCAAGCTGAGCCGGCGGCAAAATGGTATAATGATTGAAAAATAAACGGAAGCCAACCCGATCGTTTTTTTGGCAGTGCTATAGTACGCTCTTTTCGTACGCATCTTAACTGGGATCTGAATATTGATATTCTTTAGAGTATTCTCTTTATTCATGGAGCAATAATTTTTCATCCGGTATAAGTTCAGAAGGAAAAAAATGTTTCAGAAAAAAGAAAAATAAATGTTTAAGCCTTTCTTTTGCATCCCTAACCTGGATCTACTTTCTCGACACAGCCTTGTTCGCTTGGCAGAATGCTATTGATTTAGCTCAACAGATTATTCTTATTCTTGTGACACTTTTCAGCCCAGGCAAGCGAAACGGGGGGCGGGACATTTATGGTCTTCTTCGGCCTCACTAGCATCATGCCCGTGCGCTGCTACGGGACATCAAAATATTTATACTAAAAATACACAGATCGCATCAGAGGTATATATAACATAAAAAATAGTAGAACTGTATAATGCACAAAAGGATTTACCACGATTATATACTTGTCACACAACAATTATAAAAGGCATAATGTCAACTAACCACCAGCGCGAGATGGCATTATATATTATACACATATCAGATTCACAATTTTTACATATACATGTTTTATAGGTTACTCATGATTTGATACAAGTGAGCTGCTCCCACATCGTACACTCCCACAGCGAGTGGGTGTTGCATATATAAGTACACATTCATCACCTTAAGTTGACTGGCGAAACAAACTGAAGTGCAGCTGGACTCCTAGTAGCAAAACACCTCAGCGCCTAATATTCTATTGCAGCAACCTGTGAGTTGAAAGTTGTCAGTTCATAATGATAAAGATTTGGCATACCACTGAGTTAGTAAAAGTAACAAATTTAACAGTTGTTCCTGTAGGCACCATTCAGCCAGATACATGTTTCTGTATAAATAAAATAAAAAACTTGATCCCTTTAACAGCCTTTTTATCAGAAAGACTTGGTAAAAACCATAGTTTGTCAATTCTATATAGTTTGTTTGATAAAACTATCGTGTTCTTCACAATGGATTCCATACATTTTGTCGATTTGAAAAGAGACTCTTTACACAACAGCACATTTGTACAATAATAGTATTTTTGTACAATAATAGTATTTTACTCGATACTTCACTACCTCTCACTATTCAAACTGAACAATGGTAGCTCCAGCTAACCGAGGATTGAATTTGTTTAAAAATAGCTCACACTGAGGTTATAAGATGCCATTGTGATCACACCTTTTTCTGATATAATCACCATTGTGATCACTCAACACATTTGCCAAGCATCTCATTTAGCAAATTCACTATCATGCTTATTAAGAACAAGTATATTATTTACAAAAAAGTAACTGCTATGTAAAATAAATTCGGGAGATTCTACACCACCAACTACTGTATACAACTTAATTAAAAAGCCAACATGGCAAACAAAGAATTTGCCCATGCAAACGGCAATCGAACTAATATAGTTGTTTGTTGTACTTGTTTATTTAATGCCAGAAACTAATCTAATGGACTACCACATTGTGGGAAGCTTTCAGTCTATGAGCAAAAAGAAATATATGAATATAGACCAATTCAAAGCAAAATTGCTAACCCAACAGGCAGCAAAGAGCTCACAAACGTATCATAGCACTCTTGTGGTGCCATTCGGCCATATGCATTTTAATACACTTCACAAAAAGAACAGATGATCACTTCCCAAAAAAGAGAGCAAGCACACACCAAAATTTATGTTCTATGTCCATATGCTTTTGTTTTACTACATAATAGAGAGACATATTGCTCTGACTCTGGAGGCAAAGATGGCAACCAAAATGAAAAGAGGTTACAAAAGGGTTCCTGAAATTACCTTCCGGAAGCTGGGTTTCAGTCAATTTTTTCACAGGAATATCTAGTGTAGCTCACAGACCAATGGAAAATTCTCATCAAAATTTGTACAAATCTGAAAAAAAAACAGCTACAGGAACATGTATTTAGCTTTCAAAGATGGTTACCTGATCGAAGTGAAGGTACATGTTATGTTAGCCAGTACAAGCAACCTGCAACATACATGAGCGAGCTGAGCAATAGCAAAAATGAATGGACAGGAATGATGCTACATACACAAGTTTTGGCAAAAAAGAAAGAAAAATGCCATGAAAAAAGGGGGAAAGTTCATAAGCGAAGCTGCTAGCAGTAGCTGGATATACCGGCCATCCAAGAAACAGAGCCAGCCCATTGTACAGGTAGACCTTAGAACCATTTCGCCAGAAGATCTAGATACCTGCAGGGTAAAACAAATGAATATGTTTTTAGTTACTATGTGGTGATAAACTTACTTACATATTCCTTTCCACCTAGGAATTTTTCAGAAAAAACAAATGTCACTCCCTACAAGGCAAGCCACTCGCCTGTATTGTACCCTAGCCCGCCTGCAACATGACCATGGTCTTTTCTCAGACAGTATCAGGCAAGGGTCGGCCATGAGAAAACAAATTATGATATTCCTGGAGACAATAGAAATATCTTAATCCAAATGCAAATACTACTTCCCCTCAAAATGCTGAACTGACTGTATTATATTAACAATTGTGACTATTATATTAACAACTACGACCGATATAGCATTTCATATATGGAAGGAGATCCGATCAGGTCTGAAACAGCAAATACAACGAGCATAATGCAAGGGTCGGCCATGAGAAAACAAATTATGTTATCCCTGGAGACAATAAAAATATCTTAACCAAACTTCAAATACTACTTCCCCTCAAAATGCTGAACTGACTGTATTATATTAACAATTGTGACTGTATTATATTAACAACTACGACCGATATAGCATTTCATAGATGGAAGGAGATCCAATCAGGTCTGAAACAGCAAATACAACAAGGATGATGGTAAAGATGCTTGGAGCCATTGTGATAAAACAAGAGCTGTTCTGGAATACAAAGTGCTTCACCTCAGACCATGTCATTCCTCTCACCGTAAAAAAAAAATGGGGCACCTTTCTTATAATATGTATAATACACACACGAACAGTTTCAGGGCTCTCTGATTTATATGTTTATAACCCATGCTCTGAATATCTATGTGTTTATCTGCAGTAAAATTTAGCCTTCAATTCCTAAGCCTTGTATTTCATCAGGTGTCTTGCCAAAACAATGGTACATCACTTCAATACAATTATTTACAAAAGAAGCATTATAAAATGATGGGAGACATGGAGTAGTAGGAGAAATGGCTTCATCTCAAGATTTCAACGATAAAATGATAACACATGCACGGGAGAGCCTCACCATTCTGCGGGTCCATTCCAATCCAGAACAAATGGAAATGCCTTGTGATGAGGAAAATACACCACTATCACAGGCAACCAACACGTGAGGGTAGGCACATGCTACTCAGAATTCAGGCATTTGTGCTCTTGTGCTTCTGAAAAGTCAAAAGCATGTGAAGCTGTCAAGCAGGCTTAGCCTCACAGCTCTAGTCAAAGTAGCTAGCTAGGACCTCTGCCATTTCTACTCTAAATATCTATATTTAGCTTGATACTAAAATAGCATGACACGGAGAAAGAAAAAATGCATAGCGATGGTCACCGCTTGAGCTCAGTGGTTGCATACCATGGTCACCCCTTAACCTCTGTCATTTGTGCTCTCCTGCTATTTATTCTCCATACCAATTCCCTACAGAAAAGAAATATAGGCAAATATAAAATGTCCCCAAAATACTATTTCTCAGCCCAGTTAGGGAGTAGCTCATGAACATATGCGATGTACTCCAATAAAATCTAATGTGTATTCAGCAATGAAGCAACTTATGTAAATTTTGCAAGAATACTGCCGAGAAGCAACTTATGTAGGCCATCAAAAGCATGTTCCAGTTCTGCCTCGTAGCACAATTTCACAATCATGTATTCATGTTCTACATATTGCCAAATTATTTTACCTCAGTTTCTATTATTCTTAATATCACAAGTGTACGATATGAAACTATGATACTATAATGCCCACCCTTGTTTCAGTCGAATCAGAGCAGCTAAATGTCACATACCAGCACCATAACAAGTGCAAATCCTAATGCCAAACAATCATATCGGATGGCTTCAGTTTTACGGATGAAGAAACTGAAAAATTGAAGAAAAAAGAACCATCAAGAAACTAAAAAATAGGAGGAAAAAAAGATTTGTCAAGAAACTCACTGTCCATCTGGATGCATCGGTTAAGGCCTCTCCTGAAGAATACGTGTTCCGTCACAGGGCAAGAAGAGCAGAGTACCACAAAACAAAAGCGAGAGAGCGGAGAGCAGGAAATGGAATCGCAATAAAGACGGCAGTGCTCTGCTCAACAGGTGGGCAGACGATCTGCAGTTTTCCTTCGTCTGTCCATCAACAGACCTGACACATGTATAGACGATTGTGCAAGGAATGAACAACGCTGCAATGTTCAGCAAATCCAGCATGAAAATGAAGGCAAGTGACACTGCAAGTAAGTAGTTGCAATTGATTATCACTTAGTATCATGGTGGAAAGCAAAACTAAAAAGTAAAATAAGCCTCTTCCCCACTGCTATTTCTCCTGAATAAGTTCTCATCTTCTCATAGGAAAAAAGCATTAAACAATACTGAGAAGATGAGTCTATTTGTCATAGGAAAAAAGAATTTATTCAGACATGCACTGCCACCGGGAGATCTTGAATCATCCATTAAAGGTTGCTGTCACATGTAAAAATGGGTACATTACTGTTCTTTTTAGACCACTGCTCTAACGACATGTGGAAAGATAGATAGACTCGATGTTTATACACTTGTAGGAGACAGAGTGAGACTTATCAAAGACTGCAATCTTGCATATCAAAGACTCGATGTTTATATGAAATACACAGGATCTAATGGCAAATGGACCTATGCAAGGAGGCTAGCAGATCACGGAGAACTTCACAAAGTCCCGGAGTCTAGTAGATCAAGAACACCAACGATAACTTCTCGTGGCATCTAATTTTAAATCCGTACCATCAAAACACCAATAGAAATACCTTGCTTAAAGGCTTGTGCAGTTGTTCCTGATCGAATGCGACGACATGGTTGGGCGAGGTCACCCACGCAGTCGCGGCCGCCGCGGCGCGGGAGCTGACCGACGGCTGGGCACCGCCGCCGAGCGGCTTGACGTGGTTGTCGAGCAGCGATGCGTCGACGGCCGCGCCGTAGGGCGGGGGGAAGAGGGGCTCCCGGCGGCGTCCCCCGGGGCGATCTTCGGGGAGGAGGCCTCAGAGTCGCCGGCGGTCAGGGAGAGCGCGAGGAAGTCGCGGTCGACGACGGCAGCCCCGGTAGGGAGAGCCCCCTGCTGTCGGGAGGATGAACTCGGCGTAGGTGCGGAACGCCTCGTCGAGGATGGCGGAGATCTGGTCCTCGCTGAACTTGACCCTTGGGTTGACGGTGAGGACGAGTGCGGCCGAGCCCACCGTCCCTGTTGGCGTCGAAGCGCTCGAAGATCCTCCTGACCTTCTCCGCCCGCGACCCCCGGCCGGCCGCCGCCGCCGCCGAGGCGGACAGCGCCATTACGGCGGCGCACGGGGGAAACCAGCCGGATTGCGGCGGGGATTTTGGACACGTGGGAGGAGGTGGCGCAGGTGGGGCTCGGGAGGTGGCGCCGCGCGAGGTGGAGGGGAGGAGGCGGTGCCGGAGGAGGGGCATTAGGGTTTCAGGGATAGTGGGCGGCGTCGGGTTTGGGGGTTGGGGCGGCGTCGCGCAGGGCGCACTGCATCGCACGGGGGAGATCGCTTCTCGAGGGAAATTGACGGTCAAAACCAATTCCACTTTGACGTACCACGCACGTGGTAGGTTGCGGGATGGAGGAGGCTGATCTGATGGTGGTGGGCGCGGGAGCAGATCATCGGACGGATTGATGGTCGCATTAGCGGCGGACTAACCACTTACGACGCACCAATCGCACGACGGACGATCCACTTTTTAATCTTTTTAGTTGTGAGATTTTCTCTAGGTTTCCCCGTCGTCTTGCATTCTTGCTCCTCTGCTTGCCAAGGTAAGCACGCATGCTTTCTTTTGCTCGTTCGGACTAGTTCCTACCCTTCATCTTCTTCCGGTGCTGCCAACTATGAATTCAGATGGGTTACTCCTTTCCTGCGCTTGCTGCTAGCCCTGTCAACCCGTAGGAGCAGGACCATGCCTTGCTGCACGGGCTCTGTGTCGTGTGCAATTCGTCGAACAACTTATGAGCATCCGGCAAGGCCAAATCCTGGGTTCTTGTTTCATGATTGTCCTCATAGATAGCTGAAGAATCCGGATTCCGGCTGCTGGCCTGTGACCTCGGCAACTTCAACCTCGCTCTTTGCCTTACACACTGAAACCTCTGCTTGCTAGTCGGTCAGCACGGCCTCTCTGTGAGAAGCACGGACCTTTCTCTTGTTAGTTATCTCACAACCTTTGATGTTTACTTCCACTTTGAGCAAAATTCACGTGATGCTTGGACTAATTCTCTGTTTATGAATTCAAATCTTTGCAGACTGCGTCTGAATTTCGTTCAGAAATATAATCAGCAAGGTGAAGGCAAATATGGCAGATGCGCTCTTTGTTGTTCTCAGAAAAGTCGCTGTTTCTCTGGGAGAAGGGGCACTAGCGAAGATTGGCACGGAGGTGGTTGAGGCAGCGCCGATTTTGACGGATTTTGAGCATAGCATGAAACAAATTGAGGGCGAGCTCTCGGTTCTGCAGGCCTTCATCGGGCAGGTTCGGGCGCAGAAAGCCGGTGACAGGGCATTTGATGCGTGGTTGGACCAAGTTAGAGATGTTGCCCATGAGGTGGAAGACATTATCGATGAGTATGCTTACCTTACTGTGCAAGCTGCCGATACAGGTAGCTTCTTCAAGAGAAAGTTCCATCAGGTCAGGAACCTTGTTGCATGGCAGAAACTACCAACCCAGATAAGTCAAGTAGAAGCTCGAATTCAGAGGCTGGCTGAGATGAGGAATCGCTATGGCATTTCGCTGGGTGAGATAGACAGGACTGACAATTTGCAGATTCCCAATCAGCTCTCTGTGGCAGATTCTGCTTACTTAACTGATAATTCTGAAATAGTGGGGCATGCCAATGAAATTGGGATATTGACACAATGGCTTCTTGAGGAGAAACAAGACCGGACTCTAATTGCCATATTAGGTATGGGAGGTTTGGGCAAAACAACTGTTGCAAGCAGTGTATACAAGAACCAAAAGATCAGGAGCAGTTTTGATTGCCATGCGTGGGTTACTGTGTCCCAGACGTATCAAGTTGAAGAGCTTCTGAGAGAAATCATTAGTCAGTTAATAGAGCAGAGAGCAAGTACGGCAAGTGGTCTCATGACCATGAGTCGCATGAGATTGGTTGAGAAAATACAGAGCTATTTGCGGGACAAAAAATATTTGATCGTCTTGGATGATATATGGGACAAGGATGCTTGGTTATATTTGAACCATGCATTTGTGAGAAACAGCTGCGGGGGTAAAGTGCTGATAACAACTCGGAGAAAAGATGTGTCTTATTTGGCAGTTCACAACCACATAATTGAACTTAAAACTCTCAACTATCCTGAATCTTGGGAACTATTCTGCAAAAAGGCATTTTGTGCATTGAAGGACAACTTATGTCCAATGAATCTTAGATCTTTGGTGGAGAAAATTGTTTACAAGTGTCAAGGATTGCCACTTGCTATTGTAGTCATTGGAAGTATTCTGTCGTACCGCGAATTAGATGCACAGGAGTGGGCATTTTTCTACAACCAGCTTAGCTGGCAGTTAGCTAATAATCCAGAGCTCAGTTGGATCTCCAGTGTCTTGAATTTGAGCTTGGATGATCTCCCATGTCATTTGAGGAGCTGTTTTCTATACTGCAGCTTGTTTCCTGAAGATCACAGGATTAAAAGAAAATTGATAACCAAGTTATGGATTGCGGAAGGCCTTGTGGAAGAGAGAGGGGATGGAGCTACAATGGAGGAAGTTGCTGAGCTTTACCTTGTAGAGCTAACCCAACGTTCTCTTCTTCGGGTAGTAGAAAGGAATGCAAGTGGAAGGGCGAGAACATTTCGTATGCATGATCTTGTGCGAGAGGTAACCTCAATGACTGCTCAAAAGGAGAAGTTTGCTGTCATACATGGTACTGACGGTGTAGCGCAAATTTCCCAGGAAGCCCGTCGCTTATGCATCCAAAAAGTTGCTTATTCCCAAAATTATTTAGCAAGTTCACATCTACGGTCATTCATTTTGTTTGACCCTGTAGTGCCATCTTCCTGGATATATGATGTCTCATCACATTTCAGACTGCTGAGGGTGTTATGTCTAAGATTTACCAATATTGAACAAGTGCCAGGTGTGGTCACAGAACTGTATAACTTGCGTTATCTGGATATTTCATACACAAAAGTCAAACAGATATCGCAATCATTCAGAAAACTTGTGCACCTACAAGTTTTAGATCTCCGGTTCAGCTACGTGAAGGAGTTGCCTTTGGAAATTACTATGCTAACAAATTTACGTCATTTATATGTTTGTGTAGTCCACGATCGTCAAGAAAGATCATTGAATTGCTTCAGTGCTACAAAAATTCCTGGCAATATTTGTGGTCTAAAGAATCTTCAAGCTTTACATACTGTTTCAGCCAATAAAGATTTGGTCTTACAACTGGGAAATTTGACAATGATGAGAAGCTTGACCATTATGAAAGTGCGGCAAAGCTACATTGCTGAGTTATGGAACTCCCTGACTAAGATGCCTAACCTGAGCAGACTGCTTCTTTTCGCGTCTGATATGGACGAGATTCTAAACTTGAAAATGCTAAGGCCATTGCCAAATCTGAAGTTTCTCTGGTTGGCAGGAAAGTTAGATGGAGGTATGGTCCCGTCGTTATTTTCTAAGTTTGAGAAACTAACACAGTTAAAAATGGACTGGACTGGTCTGAAGAAGGATCCTATTAGCTCCTTCTCTCACATGTCAACTCTAGTTTATCTGGGGCTCTTTGGGGCATATGGTGGGGAACATTTATCTTTTTGTGCAGGATGGTTCCCCAACCTTAAATCTCTGCAACTTGCTGATATGGAACATCTGAGTTGCATTGGGATAGAGGATGGAACAATGATAGTGCTATATAATTTGGAACTTGCGGGTTTAAGGAATATAAGGGCAGTACCCAAAGGTATCAAGTACATCAGGACGCTCCATCAGATGCTTCTGACTGACATGCCGATGGAATTGGTTGAAAGCCTGCGAGGAAGTGACAGACACCTTGTTCAGCATGTACCTAACATCCATATTTTCGACTCCTCTGATTCTGAAGCAGGTAATATCCATATTCTTAGTATGCCAATTATTTGATGAAGCAACTAATAGAGTTGTCGCAAAATATTTTCAAAAGAAGTACAGATTGGAAACGAAAAAATATTTAATAAATAATATGTATAAAGCAGGTGCTTGCAAAGATTATCAGTGAAATAGGATCCAAACATTTTATCCCACCTTTTTCTGTAATAAACACAGGTTTTCACCATGTTCATATTAACTTCCCATTCAATTCTTATTGTATTGAAGAGCAGCAGTGTTTGACAGATATCCATACATATACTACATCTTTTCGAATTCCATTTTATTGCTCCATTCTCTGTTTGTGCATGAATGAATAATTTTAAAAGAATCTATCTCGTTCTCATTCCATTTGTGAACTCCCATCTTTTATGAATCCGCTCTCACCTTTACACTTATTATTTATATGAAATTGTAAATGCTAGTTTGTTGATATCGCAGTGAATAACTTCATATTTTGGCCTCACCTTGCCAAGAAGTACGGCTCCGGTGCAGCTAAGTACGTCCCTACAGAATGAGGGTCATCTCATCTGGAACCGGTGCAGCTAAGCACGTCCCTACAGAATGAGGGTCATCTGGAATGGAACTCGGCAGTCTGATGCAGGAGATTTCAGCATGAATTTTGCAGTTCCTTTGTAGGCGAATCTCTTGAGCAGCAAACAAATCTTCAATATGTACTCTGGATTGATTCAAGCAAAACCCACCATTAACACGTTGGAAATGAAGCATGTGGAAGAAAAAAAAAACTATCCAATTTGCTGATAAATGGCCATCAAGAGTGAGAGGTCTAAATTTAATGGACAAGTAGAATCACGACTTGCATGTCTCACAGATTTACTGGGGAGGCAGGCAGTACTTGAGAGTGGCTACCTACTTTTATGTGCTGAATAATAAACAGGGCTCTGTCCCAGATTTGCATGTCGTGTTAGATTTGCTGTAGCTTTAATGGCGACAATTTTCATTACTTGCTTTTTTGTGTTTGTTGAACCTGAGGCAGTGTTTGGTTCAGTGAGTGGTAACATAAATAGTAATGTAATCAGATTACACTGGTATCAGATGTGGATGTGTGTTTGTGCTCTTTGTTTGGTTGGGGTTGGACAATGTAAAGGTAACAGTTAGAAGCAGCAGCAACAACACCAACAACATAGCCTTTTGTTCCAAACAAGTTAGAGTAGGTTACAGATGAAACCTAAAAGAAACAAGTCTAAAAAAAAAAAGGACATAAAACGGCAACAGTTAGAAGCAATAGCATCCAATTTGATCGCGTCCCCTGCTGTGGAGCCAATTTGACTCGTTCTGCGAGATCTGTATTTCTGTATTCTTCGACTCTCAATTTTATCCATGGCTTATTAGTTAATCACAGTTATCACTATCACAATGATCAGATAAAACTCCGTACTTTACAAACACCAAAGTCAGAGGTCAATGGACGCGCGGGGGTTTGGGGGGGGGGGGGGGGGGGGGGGGTGGTTCTATGCATCCCGTGACGACAAGTTTCTCCCCCTATCCCCTTGATTTTCTAGACGCAAGTTTGGCTGCCGCTGACTTTTCTAATCTGGATATCGTGTGCCGGATGAGACCTGATCAACCTTCGTTTACTGACGCGCCGTACAGTCCTGGGCTCGGCTAATTGCAACCAGGAGAGATGGCCATTCTGGTCCTTTTGCTCTGGAAAAGACTGGCGAGCGTGGTCGTGTAGGTAGGAGGGAGGCAGGGGGATATCCAGGAGGCTCAATACTTCGGTCGCGGCGGTCTCCAATCTTATCATGGTCAGCGCCTCAGCGGCTTCTACTGCTTCGTCTTGCTGCCCTGCTCGCGGCGGAGGTACTTCACTTCTTGCTCCTACTCCATACCTGCTTCCTTGTGCTTCGATTCAATTACGGAGGAGACGAATGATGGAGTCTTTCTTGTGCTTCCTGTTATCCTATCCCTACTGTTATCAATCCGTTGGAGCAGGACGATGCCCATGGTTGCCGGGGTTCTGGGAACCAAACCCCGTTTTACTATTACAGTAATTGGAAAAGTTACCGTTTAATCCCCCAATATCCAAGTCTATGCTATATACTTACATGATAAATTATGGAATTGTTGGTCCGTTTGATGCTCTCTGGATCTGATGTTCATTCGAACAAATCCATATGATGCTTTGACTAATCTTCCATTTATTAATTTCAAATTATGGTAGGTGTGCTTGAACCTTGTTGAGGCATATATTTATATGACAAGGTGAATTCAGACATGGCAGATGCCCTATTTGTAGTTCTCAGAAAAGTTGCTCATTCTCTGGGAGAACGGGCACTAGAGAGGATTGGCACAGAGGTGGTCGAAGCAGCACCAGTTTTGGCAGATTTCGAGCATAGCGTGAAACGTATCGAGGACAAGCTTTTGATTCTGCAAGCTTTCATTGGTCAGGTACTCAGGTTGGGGCGCAGAAAGTTGGTGACAAGGCATTCGATGCCTGGCTGGATAAAGTGAGAGATGTTGCCCATGAGGTAGAAGACATCATTGATGAGTATGCTTACCTTGCTGCTCAAACCATTGATACTGGCAGTGAAAGCTTTTTTAAGAGGAAGTTCCGTCAGATAAAGAGCTTTGTAGCATGGCAGAAGTTTACTAGCCAGATCAGTCAAGTAGAAGGTCGAATTCAGAGGCTAGGAGAAATGAGGAATCGATATGATATCTCAGCAGGTGAAATTCACAGGAGTACCAAGTTGAGGCACCCCAATGAGCTCTTTATGTCAGAATCTTCTTACTTAACTGATAACTCTGAAATAGTGGGGCATGCTGATGAAATCGAAAGATTGGCACAATGGCTACTCGAGGACAAACAAGAGCGAACTGTGATCGCCATCTTTGGTATGGGAGGTTTAGGAAAAACTACTATTGCAAGCAGTGCCTACAAGAACCAAATGATCTCAAGAACTTTTGACTGTCATGTATGGGTTACTGTATCTCAGACTTATCAAGTTGAAGAACTACTAAGAGAAATAATAAATCAGCTAATAGACCAGAGAGAAAGCGTGGCAGGTGGTTTCATGACCATGAGTCGCACGAGACTAGTTGAGGTAATACAAAGCTATTTGCGGGACAAAAAATATTTCATTGTCTTGGATGATGTATGGGACAGAGATGCTTGGTTATTTCTTAACTATGCATTTGTCAGAAACAACTGTGGAAGCAAAGTGTTGATAACAACTAGGAGAAAGGATGTGTCTTCTTTGGCAGTCGATAAATACGTTATTGAACTTAAAACTCTTCCATATGCTGAATCTTGGGAACTTTTCTGTAAAAGGGCGTTTTGTGCATCAAAAGATAGCATATGCCCTGAAAATCTGAGGTCATTGGCGGAGAAAATCGTTGCTAAGTGTCAAGGATTGCCACTTGCTATTGTAATAATTGGAAGTACTCTATCATACCGTGAATTCGAGGAGCAGGAGTGGGCATTTTTCTACAACCAGCTTAGCTGGCAGTTAGCTAACAATCCGGAGCTCAGTTGGATATCTAATGTTCTGAATATGAGCTTGAATGATCTCCCTAGTTATCTGAGGAGCTGCTTTCTTTACTGCAGCCTCTATCCTGAAGATTACATGATTAGAAGAAAACTGATTTCCATGCTGTGGATCGCAGAAGGTCTCGTGGAAGATAGAGAAGATGGAACAACAATGGAGGAGGTTGCAAAGTATTACCTTACAAAGCTCACTCAGCGTTGTCTCCTTCGAGTCACAGAATGTAATGCATGTGGAAGGCCTAGAACATTTGTTATGCATGATCTTGTGCGACAGGTAACCTCAGTCATTGCTAAAAAGGAGAATTTCGGTATTTCATATGGCGATGCCGGTGTAACCAAAATTTCCCATGAAGCTCGCCGCTTAAGCATCCAAAGAGGTGCCCGGTCCTTAAATTCTTTAACCAGTTCACGACTCCGCTCGTTCATTTTGTTTGACCCTGAAGTGCCATCTTCTTGGATATATGATGTTTTATCACAATTCAGACTACTGAGGGTCCTATGCCTAAGATTTGCCAACATTGAACAAGTACCAAACATGGTAACAGAATTATATAATTTGCGTTATCTAGATTTTTCTCACACAAAAGTGAGGCAGATACCAGCATTATTCAGATAACTCCGGAACCTACAAGTTTTAGATCTTAGATTCAGCTATGTGGAGGAGCTGCCATTGGAAATAACTACACCAATTAATTTACGCCATTTATATGTGGTTGTAATCCATGATCTGCAACAAAGATCATTGGATTGCTTTAGTGCTGTAAAAGTTCTTGGTAATATTTGCCATCTAAAGAATCTGCAGAATTTACATATTGTTTCAGCCAATAAAGATTTGGTTTCACAACTGGGGAACTTGACACTAATGAGAAGTTTGTCCATAATGAAAGTGCGTCAAAGCTGCATGGCAGAGTTATGGATCTCCCTGGCAAAGATGCCTAACTTGAGCAGGTTGCTTATTTCGGCATATGATATGGATGAGATTCTTGACCTGAGAATGCTCAGGCCATTACCAAATCTGAAGTTGCTCTGGCTTTCGGGAAAGCTGGCGGCAGGTGTTCTTCCATCGATATTTTCCAAGTTTCAGAAATTAGCATGGTTAAAGATAGACTGGTCTGGTCTGAAGAAGGACCCTGTTATCTCCTTATCTCACATGTTAAACCTAGTCGAATTGCGGCTGTATGGGACATATGGTGGGGACTGCAGGGTGGTTCCCTAAGCTCAGTTCTCTGCAATTAGTTGACATGGAACATCTGAATTGTATTGAGATAGAGGGCGGAACTATGATAGGCCTGTATCACTTGGAACTTATTGGTTTAAGGAATCTAAAGGCAGTTCCTGCGGGTATCAAGTACATTAGGAAACTTCACCAGATGTTTCTGACAGATATGCCAAATGGGTTCATACAAAGACTGCAAGGAAGTGACAATCACATTGTTCAACATATACCAAACATTCATATTTTCGACTCTTCTGATTCTAAAGCAGGTAATTTCTGTTTTCTCTGTGTGCCGGTTACTACTTGTAAAACAACCAGTATAGTTGTCTTAAGATTTTTTCCTGATAATTCAGGCTAGGAAAGATCAAATGAAAACAGGTATCAAAGAATTAATCTATACTATAAAGTACCAAATGTTTGGAAATATTATTGGCTCACTAGATCAAAACATCTTGTTCTGTCTCTTTCTTACTCTTCATAGATAGGTCTTTATCATTCATATAGCTGAGAAAATACTACTTTGTTGGTATTGCAGTCAATAGCTTCCATTTTGTGCCATACCTTGCCATGAAGTACGGCCCTGGAGCAACCAAGTATGCCCCTACATACTGGGGCTCATCTGGCATTTGACATTTCAGTAAGAAAATAAATATGTGACTCCTTTGTAGACCAGTCATTTGAAGAGTGATTAATATGTAGTTGGACGTGGTGCTAAACTCTGTACGAGCTTATAGTTTGTGAGATGAGAACTTATTTATGTAATAGACAATTTCATGTAATTCTGAACCTTTATCTCTCTTAAATGCAAGGCTCCTTCCAATATTCAAAAGAAAAAAAAAACTGTGTTGTGCCTTGTCGTCATATGTGAGTTTCTCATCTAGCTACCGATATGATTTGCTACTGTCATTAAATATGAACTCAAGAAAAATTCAGCACTTGTTGCATGGAGGGTGTAACTGGAGTTTTTTCGGCTGTGCTTCCTGAAAAATGGTTATCAGTAAAGTCGTGGACATGTGAAGGGATGCACTTGCATGCACGTGTGAGTAGTATCCCTCCCATGTAGATGTAACCATAAAAACTATTCTCTTTGTTCCTAAATATGTGATGCTTAAAACAAGCTAATTAATTTAAAATAAACTAGTTAGTTTTTTAAAAAACATTATATATTTGAGAAGGTTTCGGGAGTATTTCATGATTTTTGTATCAACTCGATGTAACAATCTTGAAATTAATAAAGCTTCCTTTATCGAAAATATATTTGAGGAGTATCGAAGGCAGTACTCGGATCCGCAGAGCCGGTACGGACGTATGGTGGCCACAACCGGGAGCAATTAGATGGACATTTTGGATCGGTCTGGATCCCAAACCTTTGCCAAAGTCAGAGCGCTACGAATCATGGTGGGCTTGACTTTAGACCAGTATAGACCATTTGATCAGAAATGGGAGAACGAGCTACTGAACAGTTTTGCTGAAGATGGGAATAGTTTTGGTATTGTGCCTCATCATACATGGGTTTGGAACCTACTGAAATGATCTGCTACCGAGATGATTGATGAAGGAAAAAAAATATTCTCTGTTTTCATGCGGACTGAAACATTTGAGATTTTCTGTTGGGATGGAATATTTGCTGAAAAGTGACTGTCAGGAAAGTCGTGGAGCGTTTTCATCTGGTCAAATCGCTTCTTAAATACGTGCCCAACTTCAAATTGATCAAAATAAAATTTCCCCAAGGTTCTAACATACTGATCAAAATTTGTCGCTAATTAGCTAGCATTGAACCCTAGCTACTGAGCTGATATACCACTGTCAGGAAATTTTAGCTAATGCAGAACTCGATATTTGATGAAGATGTGTGTTTTCAGCTCAAGATTTATGTATTTCCTCTGCATTTCAGTGATCACATATTGTCAAAACTATTTGTTGGAGGTACGACTATGGGCTCACAGGGGCGCATGGATAATCTCCGGAAGAAGTCGTACGGTAGAGAGTTGGGCAAACACCACACACCCAGGGGGGTGACCTTTATTATATAGGCCGTATAGGCTTGGAGTACAAGTTAGGACTATACAAGACCAAATACAACTCTATATGCTAGCACCCGCCCGCAGTCGCAGGGGGAGCGTCACGGACACCAAGACTGGACCTAAAATCAGTAAAAGACTGTACAGGAAGACCCTTAGTCATAATGTCAGCAAACTGTTGTGATGAAGGAACATGGAGAACACGAACTTCCCCCAAAGCAACCTTCTCACGGACGAAGTGAATATCAATCTCGATGTGCTTCGTGCGTCGATGGTGAACCGGGTTAGCAGCCATATAGACAGCACTAACATTGTCACAAAAGACAACCGTAGCCTTGTCGAGAGGAAGATGCAGCTCCTGGAGAAGCTGTCGTATCCAGCAACACTCAGCAACAACATGAGCTACTGCCCGGTATTCTGCCTCAGCACTGGAGCGAGAGACGGTGGTCTGTCGCTTGGACGCCCAAGAGATGAGATTATCACCGAGATAGGCACAGTAGCTGGAGGTAGAGCAACGAGAATCTGGACAACCTGCCTAGTCTGCATCAGAGTATGCAGTGAGGGACTGAATGGAACCAACGCCCAGATGAAGTCCAGAAGAAAGTGTGCCTTTCACATAGCGTAGAACCCGCTTGAGCAGCGCCAGATGTGACTCACGAGTATCATGCATGAAAAGGCAGACTTGTTGTACCGCATAGGCCAGATCAGGACGAGTGAGCGTGAGATACTGAAGAGCACCAGCAATGCATCGGTATTCTGTAGGATCAGCAATAGGAGCGCCATTTGTCGCAGAGAGCTTGGACCGAGTGTCCACTGGAGTCGCCGTAGAGTGACAATCAGACATTCCCGCCTTCTGAAGCAATTCAACAGCATACTGTCGCTGAGAAAGAAAGAACCCGTCAGAGGAGCGCGTGACAGAGATGTTGAGGAAGTGATGAAGATCCCCAAGGTCTGTCATGGCGAACTCTGAGTGAAGCTGGTCGATGATGCACTGAGGAACAGCAGTCGAAGAGGCAGTGAGAATTATGCCATCAACGTACAGCAGCAGATAAGCAGTGTCGTCGCCCTCATGATAAACAAAGAGAGAAACCAAGCTGGCGCATGTACGTTGCAAACCGCTGGAACCATGCTCGTGGAGCCTGCTTCAAGCCGTAGAGAGAACGCTGAAGAAGGCAAACATGATCAGGTGCAGCAGGGTCAACAAAACCTGGCGGTTGCTGACAGTAGACAGTCTCCTCAAGATGACCGTGAAGAAACGCATTCTTCACATCCAACTGCCGAACTGGCCATGATCGGGAAGCAGCGACGCTCGAGACGGTCCGAACAGAAGGTGGCTTAACCACCGGGCTGAATGTCTCATCATAATCAACTCCAAACTGCTGCGAAAAACCGTGAACCACCCAGCGTGCCTTGTGCCGAGCAAGTGTCCCATCCGCATGATACTTATGTTTGAAAATCCACTTTCCAGTAACAACGTTGACACCGGGCGGCCGTGGAACAAGCTGCCAAGTGCCGTTGTCAATAAGTGCCTGAAACTCCTCAGCCATTGCCGCTCGCCAATGTGGATAAGCCAATCCATTGCGGTAGTTTGCCGGAATAGGGGAAGCAACCACATGATCAGCTGAGAGATTCCGATAATTGACAGGTGGAATCGTACCGGACTGTAGACGAGTGAGGCGTCGGAGAACTGGCGGCGGCGAAGGACCACGCATGGGCCTGGAAGGAGGCGCTGGTGGCTGCAAATCAGCGGCGGAGGCTCCATATGACCGTACAGGCAATGGAGCATGAAGACGACGACCATAAATCCATCCCTTGTAGCGATCTGGAGGTGGATCAGCTACATGTGAAGGCACAGGAGGCTCGATCAGGGACTGTGCTGCGGCGTCCGCAGGAGGAGGAGGCTCCACGGCCGGTGCAGAACTCTGTGGGGGCATCCGAAGGTGCAGGCGGGGGTACACACCCGCCTGGAGTAGCAGCAACTGGCTGACCATGATCAAGAAGATCAGGAAAGCCGGGTGGAACCTGAGGAGCCGGAAGAACTGCCGGGGCCGCACGTGGTCGTGCAGAAGTGGTCATAGCCGCGTCGGAGCTGCTGACAGGAGTAGATCGCTAGACGACAGGAGATCCTGGCGGGGGTACAGGACCACACCCGCCCGGAGGGGAAGCATCCGAAGTGCCTGATGGGGGCACAAAGCCACGCCCACCAGATGAAGAAGCGTCGAGGACTGGCAGGGGCACGGGACCACGCCAGCCAGTAGAAGAGCCGTCGAGGCTTGGCGGGGGTACAGGACCACGCCCACCAAGCGAAGGCTGCGAGTGCTGATCAGGAGCAACCGCAGGGCCACCAGCTGCATGATTAGTAGTACAAGGTGCAAAATCCGAGTCTAGACCAAGAAGAAAATCAAGGGAGCTGGCTGGAGAATGAGAATCACGTGCAAACGGAAAAGTATACTCATCAAAGATCACATGACGAGAGATGATAATTCGACGCGTGGAGAGATTCAGGCAACGATATCCCTTGTGATCCGAAGGGTACCCCAAGAAGACGCAGGCAGCAGAGCGCGGTGCAAGCTTATGCGGTGCTGTGGCCTGCAGGCTAGGGTAACAGAGACATCCGAATATATGCAAGTGCTCATAGGAGGGAGGTGCTTTGTACAACCGAGTGTACGAGACATCGTTTTTAATGGCAGATGAGGGGCGGCAGTTCAGCAGGTATGTGGCGGCTGCAAGGGCCTCAGCCCAATACTTTGGTGGCATGGATGCGTGGAGAAGCATAGTGCGCACAGAGTTGTTGAGGGTACGAAGAACACGTTTAGCTTTGCCATTCTGTTGCGAAGTATAGAGACAAGAAAGATGAAAAACTATGCCATGTGCAGCAAGAAGGTCGTACATCGCATGGTTAACAAATTCTTTCCCATTATCAGCCTGAAAACACTTGATGGACAAGCCAAATTGTGTGTGAACGTAAGGGATAAAATCAGCAAAATGGTGACGAACCTCAGATTTGTGCTTAAGGGGAAAAGTCCAGCAAAAGTGAGTGAAATCATCGAGTAGAACCAAGTAATAAGAGCAGCCAGAAATACTAGGAACCGGGGACGTCCAGACATCACAATGAACTATCTCAAAAGGGGAAACAGTATGAGAACTAGATGGACTGAAAGGTAGACGAGCATGTTTGCCAAGCTGGCATGCATGACAGATGGTGCGGTCTACTTTATTACATGAAATCAAATTGTGTTTCTTGAGACTAGCTAAGATGGCTGGACCAGGATGGCCAAGACGACGATGCCACAAGGACGAGGAGGCTACAAGGAGGGCGCTGGCAGAGGACTGAGCAGCTGGTGTAATGGTGTAGAGATCCCTAGAGCTATTGCAGCGAAGAATCACGCGTCCCTTCTTGGGTTCCTTGACAGAGAAACCAAAGGCGTCAAATTCAATAGAACCACCGTTATCGCGAGTAAACTGACGAGCAGACAGTAAATTGCGAACTAACGAGGGAGCGACAAGAATATTGTTGAGAAGAAATTTGGCGAAATTGGTGTCAAGGATAGAAGAACCACGGGCCGTGACAGGGATATGTGCACCATTGCCTACTAGAATCGAGGAATCAGCAACTGGGAGGCGCGAGTGAAGTATACCTTCAGAAGAATTCATGTGCGTCGAAGCTCCGGTGTCCATCACCCAAGCATCACCACTTTGCGCCATCTGCTGAAGTGCTGCTAGAAGGCCGGCCATGTCGAAGGAGGTCTGGCCGCCGCCTTGCTGAGCACCAACAGCGGTGTGCGCCTGGGGAGGATTGGGGCCGAGAAGACCCAGCCCGCCGCGCTGCTGGCCACCGCCGCACTGGTTCCCGCTGAAAGGCCCTTGTTTGGTTTTGGTAATTGAGTGACAACCTAGGTGGACTAATATGTGTTTATGTTGAGATACACAGGTGATTAGTCCATAGAGATGCACTAGTACGAGCAACTTGAGTTATGTTGGTGAAGTGACTTGAATTCGTTGTAAAGCTCAACTAGTTGTTATAAAGGTGTGAATAAATATGAACATCATGAATTGATAAAGATCAAAAGGATAAGCATGATAAGTTATTGATCACCAAGGAAATGTTGTTGGATTGGAATTTCATATGGTGGTCATAATGAGGAAGTGAATATATTGAAGATGTGGTATGCAAGTGGTTTTGTATGACAAGATGGTGAAAGACAAGCAAGACTTGGATGTGATGGACCATGCAAGGGTGAAGGGCAAGCAAGAGGCTTGGTGCCGAGGGACCAAGGTAGTGGTGAAGGGCGAGTAAAGGCTTGGGCTGATGGACCATGAAATGTTATATGAAGCTATGAGTGACCACATCAATCATATGGAGAATGCAAGAAGATGAAAAGCATATGTTGATCGATATCATGTATATTGATGAGATAAAGTGGGCACGGTCTATATGTTGATGAACATAAAGATCCTTGAAGAAATTATGGTGATGAACAATATGCATATGGGCATCATGGAAGACCCAATGAATTTTCTCAAGGCAAAGGTATGAAATGTAGGGCATTTCATTTTGCCGGTCTCGGTGAGTAGTGGAGAAAAGAGCGGATTGATAAGATAGAACGTCGTACTATTAAGAGGGGTCTTGATGATGCTTGAGTCTTTACTAGGTGTTGAAAAGCTCAATCTTGCATATGCATACTAACCTTGACAAGGAACCGGTAGTTTGCTAAAAATCGTTTAGCAAATGGTTGATGGAAATGAGAGGTGGATCTTGGATTGCTTTTTTGCCTTGATCCAATGTGTTTTGGGTCAAGCATTCAGTTGGGATGTGTAGTCCTCTGAACAAGCTTTCAATAGAGTCCAAGATCACCTAATTTGGACATCTGAGCTAAGAGTTATGACCCTTTTACTGAGCCTCGGTCGTGCTGAAAAAATGGACTGCGGACCGTCCGCCACTTTTGAGGCAGACAGTCCGCGAATGGCAGACCGTCCGCCAATTCCTGGCGGACCGTCCGCAGTTGATTTTCTGACCCGCGGACCTAATGGCGGATCCTTTACGCAGAAACTGTTTCTGAGGGTTCCAGGGCACTTTTATAAGGCGGACAGTCCGCGATAGGCATAACGGTCGACTAAGAGAGGCATTTATTGAGAATATAGCCGTTGGAGTTCAAATGGCGGACCGTCCGGCCTTGTAGGGCGGACAGTCCGCGAAAACAGAGCGTTTCGGGCTGATTGAGTGTAACGGCTAGTTTGGATGGGTTGGCCTATATATACCCGGTCTCCTGCGCCTTAGAAGGTTGCTGAGCATTCCATTGAGTGTCCTTGAGCTTGAGCAAGCCCTTCCCACGAGTTTGTGCATGTGTTGCACATAAGAGAGGATGAGAGGCAAGATTTGAGTGCATTTGCATAAGAGATTGAGCTTTAGGCACTTGGTGAAGGGTCAAGTTAGTCTTGGCTTGTTACTCTTGGTGTTTGCCGACACCTAGACGGCGTGGTGGTGCTGTGATCCGGTGATCTTCTCAAGAGAAGCTTGTGAGAAGGCCCGGTGTGCTTGTGAGAGGTTTTGTGCTCGCCTCACCGGAGTGGTGAAGAGCAACTCTAGTGGAATCGAGGTGTGGAGCGGTTCTTTGGTTCAAGCCGGCTCAAGATCAAGCGGTGCCTTGATAGAGGAGCGGTTGGAACATTGAATCCACCTCAACGTGGATTAGGGGTGACCGGCAAGTCAACGAGACCATGAGAAAAATTCGATGTCTCTCCTTTGTGGTTTGTTCACTTGAGTTCCTTTATTTTGTGCAACTTATATTTAAGCAATTTATATTCTTAGAAACATTCTTGCTTGATTGTCACCCTAGGATTGTAAACCTTGATCTATACATAGGGTGTTGGTGCACATAGTTGAGAGACATATTTTTGGGGTGTAGTCGAGTTTTGACCGATCGTTTTAATTCCGCATTTTTATCGGTTAAGTCTTGTTAGATTTTTTAGAACCGACTATTCACCCCCTCTAGTCGGCCTCCTCGTTCCTACATCGCCAGGGTAGCCGCCGCCGCCTGCCTGACCCTGCTGGCCCCATGGATTGATGCAAATCCAGGGGCTGTGGGCACCTTCCTTCGAAAGTCCCGAGATTACCTGTAACAGGCTCTAGATCAGTAAACTGATCCGGATCTCATCAGAGATTAGCGTCAAAAGCAATATATAACGTATAAATAACTAGTTTTATTACCTTTTCTAGCGGAAGGCGGGGCTGGTGCTTATTCCGTAACGGGAATGAGCTAAAGCACCAAGAAGGCCCAACCCTGTGTATCAATGAAGGCAAGACTGAGTACAACGGTACTCAGCAAGTACTTAGCAATCAAAGGTATGAATATGCATTATTAGTTGACAGGTTATTAAGTACATCGATGTTGGGTCCTGGAGGGGCAAGAACCTCCCTACCAGTCCCCGGTGATTCTGGCCCGGATCCTTCTGTCGATCCTGCAATCACCATTATCTCATTATCATCACTCCTATGGTTTATTCTTGGCTAATCTGTGGGAGCTTTAACCAGACGGGCTTATAACCGAGAGCCACGACTATCGATAGATTGGGTAACTCTGCAGAGGTTTGTACTCTTGAAACTATACGGTCAGGTGACCCTCCCGTGGCCAACGGCAGGACCACCCTACGGGACTCGTATCCACCGGCGTCCATCACTGGACAGCTTCCATCTGGGTCTACCCACGGATGCTACTGGGGTCTAAACAGGGATCGCATATCTGTCCACAAAAGGACCTTCCCGGGGTATGGGTGCACCATAAATACAAAGGGCGTGCATCGCCCTTGGGCCCTACCAGCCCTGTCTCATGCGACCCGTGCCGACCAGTCCTAGCCCTCTGTCTGGGGCTGTCTCCAGCATTTCCGTTGCCCACCGTGGCCCCTGGGGTAGCTTTACCAGAGGTAGCTGGTGGAGTGTGAGTCGAGGCCTCACATTACAGGGCATTCCCGAAGGCTATGTCCTTTTTGGCCCGTATAGCCGTACATGGCGTTGGAAAGACTTTCTCAAGAACCGGTCCTTAAGCGACCAAGGTAGGCCTCTGGATAGGAGCTCCTCCGAGACTATCCACCCTACCTCGCATCTTCTTCCCCCTTGGTGCCTCTCGCAACCAGGGTTTCTGGCACTGGGTAGTGTCTTAGTAGTTGGGGTATCTGAGTGGCTAATTCTCAATGCAACTACAGACATCAAGCAAGGAGTAGAGCATATTAATGCAGCTGATTAACATGAGCAAGGAAATTGCTAAGACTTGCCTTTATTGAGGATCCTTAACGCGTACGTTTATCGATGCTGACCAGGCTGGGGCTTCTGGCACCTGTAAGTCTCGGCGTCTCGTCGGGGCCCGGTCATGCTATCGATCAATAAAACACATAAAATAATATTAATACATCAATCAATGCCTATAGATTAGAAAGAGAAAGGGAAGATAGATATTCCGGGGCTTACCTAGGGATCAGGATGGATGTCTGATAGATTATCCATTAATTATTTAATAATAATTAATGGATGGGATGATGGGGCTTAGGAGGGGTTTAGCTGGTGGGATGGCTTCTAAGTGTGGATGGATAGGCTAGGGTTAAACATTCTGGGAATTACGGGATATCCAAATAATTCCCGAATATTTATATTAATTATTTAGAAATGGATTTCTAAGTAATTAAGGGATATTAATTGAATTTCTATTAATATTTCGGAAAATTATTAATATAATTTTCCGGGAATATTATGGGCGGCATAACGGCTAGGGTTTGCTAACATCTGGGATTTTGGTTGGGCAGTACCAGGGCTAGGTTTTACCTAGGGTTTTATTTTGGGCGGCGCAACGGCTATATGGGGCTAAGGTTTAACGACCGGGGTTTTTGGTTGGGCGGCATAACTGCTATACCGAGAGATATCTGGGGTTGGGATTTGGGCAGCATAACTGCTAGGTGGGGCTAGTGGTTTTGGTTGGGCATTATAACAGCTAGGGTGGACTAAGACGGAAACTTGGATCGGGCAGCATCCCAGCTAGGGTTGCGAAGCGGCGAGCGGCGATGGGGTTTAGCGGCGGGGGTTGGGCATTGCGCGGCCAGGCGAACTGGCATCGTCCACAATGCCGGGTTTAAGTGGCTAAAGCTACGCCACTGGTTAGACTGTTCTGGGCATACCCGAGAACAGAACAGAGCAGCAGTTGGCGCACTTTTTTCTAGGTGTACGTGGGCGGTGTGATATGGCTAAAGCTACGCCGCTGGTTGGACTGCTCCAGGCGTACCCGGAAGCAGAGCAGAGCAGCAGTTGGCACACCTTTTTCCTACGTGTACGTGGACAGCGCTACAGCAGCGCATAGAGAGCTTGTAGCTCTCGTGCGTGCAAAGAGCTCTCCAGCTCTCGTGCAGCTGGAGCTCGTGCATGCGTGAGAGCATAAGCTCATGTGTGTGTGTTTGAGAGCTCAGCTCTCGTGCAGTGCAGGGAGGCGAAGTCCTGAGGGCCTTTTATAGGCGCTCGAGAGGGGGAGGGCTCAGGCCTGGCCGCTGCGTGCTTCCTATGCGAAGCTAGCGAGGCAGGGCGAGGTGGCGCGCGAGGAGTGGTGGGGCGAGGCGAGGTGGCGCGCGCCGGCGCGTCGGGGAAACGGGGCGAGCAGGGGCTGCAGTACCGGCTTGAAGGCGCGCGGGTAGCGTGGCAGGCGGGTGGCGGGCGAACGAGGCGAGGGAAGGGGATACGTGGCTTGCTGGCCACGTGAGCCGGTTCAGGGAGGCGCAGCGCGCATCGCATCGCCGGCGGCCGTGGTGTGCAGCGGCGGCCGTGGTATGCAGCGGCGGCCCTGGGCAGTGGCGGCGTCGAGCGGCAAGAGGAGTTCAACGAGGGCTTGCATCAGCGCGACGAGGCTCCTACGTGGCATGCGAGCCAGCCAGTGGCAGCAGCGCTGAGGAACCGAGGCAGGGTGAGGTGGGCGGCGGCCATGGCACGGCCGGGCCTTGCAACCATGGCGCCGGGGTCTGGGGCAAGGGAGAGGGTGAATGGAGGAGGAAAATGGGTAGAGGGAGGGGAGGGGGTCCTTGGCGACGAGGTCTGGAGGCGGACCACGGACTGGAGCG
Source organism: Urochloa ruziziensis (assembly GCA_015476505.1). Classification (NCBI taxonomy): domain Eukaryota; kingdom Viridiplantae; phylum Streptophyta; class Magnoliopsida; order Poales; family Poaceae; genus Urochloa; species Urochloa ruziziensis. The sequence goes on from CM027126.1 coordinate 21,735,087, forward strand.
GCGGCGACGGCGATCAACGGCGGCGGAGGCGCTTCTGAAGGTGGCGGCGCTCGCGCTAGGGTTGGAGGAGAACGGCACCGCGTCATGGGCCTGGTGGGTCGTGCCTGCTGCGAGCAGCGGGAGGCTGGGCCGCATGCGCCGGGCGGCCGTGCTGAGCCGCGCCCACGCGCGACGAAGGGGGTGGGGCGTGGGCCGTCCGGCCTGATGGCGCGATTGTGGACGTGGGCCAGTGCGAGGAAGGGGCGGCTGGGCCACGGGTTGGCCTGGGAAGGGTGAGGGGCGGGAATTGGAGGGGGAGAGTTGGACTTCGAGAGTGGGCCGGAAAAGAAGCGGGCCAGTAGTAGGGTTGCTGGCCTGTTTAGACAAGAAAAGGGTTTTCTATTATGTTTAGGTTAGAATTTGAAATGGAGATTCAAATCCAAATGGATTTCGGAGGTGTGGCTTGAGGGAGATGGCGATAGAATATTTTGGGAGGGTATAAAAACCAGGAATTAATATTCAAATTAGATTTAAATCGAGAGGTTTGGAGGAATTTCTATCTCTTAGAATTTAGAGATTAGAGAGGGCTCTAAAGCACTCAAATGCATCACACATGGCAAGTTAAATGCAAGGTTTAATTTACAGAATATATTTTGAATACTCGAGAGAAAAGGATTAAAAAATATATTTTTTAAAATGCTCTTAAAAAGACGGGGTGTTACAGGGGCCGTTAGGGTTTGGTGCGCGGGGCTGTTGCTGGTTGCCGCCGCCGCCGCCCTTCCGGTAGTAGGTCTTCTTCCTCTTCTGTTGGCCGCCGCCGCCGCCGGGTTGCTGCTGCGCCGAGAACTGCTGCTGCTGCGTAGAGGGGCGGCTGCTGCAGGGACCACATGCGGAGGTCATCGAGGATGACGATGATGCCACAGCCAGAGCGGTGGAGTTCACCATCTTGGCCTCCTCAGCAAACCGCAGTACGGCAAGAGCAAGGCGATCAAGGGCAGCGGGGGAGTCGACGGTGGCGTCGCCGGCGATGATGTCGCAGGTGGTCCGGAAGCGGGGATTGGCGCCACGAAGTAGGTTCAACACCATTGTTGGATCGTCGACGGGCTTGCCAACCTCACGCAGACGATCAGCCGCCCGCTTCATCTCCTGGCCATAGGCGTCGACCGAAAGATCGCCCTGAGTAAAAGTCATGAAGGCTTGAGTCAGGAAGATGGCACGGGGCGCCTTGTTGGCCTCAAAACGAGCGGTGATGGTAGACCAATGCTTGCGTGCCGTAGGACTGTCCACCATGATGAGGTCATGGATGGCGTCGGAGACGGTGCTGTAGATCCAGGCACGAACGCAGCAGTTCTCCTGAGTCCACGCCGGGGTGAGGGGGTCGGGAGGTGCTGTCCCGTCGATGTGGGACAGCAAGCCGAAGGTGCCGCACAGGGCCTCGAAGCAGGCCTTCCACTTGGAGAAGTTGTCGGCGCGGAGGTCGAGCTTCATGGGGATGTAGGACTGCACAGAGATCGTGGCATAAGGGAGCGCCATGGATGGATCGATCTGTGCAGGAGAGGTGCCGCCGGTCAGAGAAGAAGAGCAGGCGGAATCAAGATCGCCGGCTGCAGAGTCCTCGTGGGTGATGGAGGACATCAAGCGATGGAACGGTGTGGTGGAGGGGAGGGAGGATGGTGGCGCGCGGCAGCGGAAGAGGGGAGGGGAACGCCCAGCCAGGGAGGCCGACGCGCGCAGGGAGGAAATCCCTAGGGTTTGGCTCTATACCATGTAGAGAGTTGGGCAAACACCACACACCCTAAACAGGGGGTGACCTTTATTATATAGGCCGTATAGGCTTGGAGTACAAGTTAGAACTATACAAGACCAAATACAACTCTATATACTAACACGTACCAAGCGTGAAGACTATGAGTAGAGTACTGTAAGGACTTTTCTCGTTATGGAAACTAGTCGTATGACATGTAAACTACTCGGATTGACTTGTAAAGCACTCCTTAAGTTGTATTAGGTTAGGATTCTACTCGGAACCAACCTTGTAACCCTGCCCCCCGTGTATATAAGGCTGGGTAGGGACCCCTTCAAAGGATTACGATCTCATTCAATACAAACTACAAGCAGGACGTAGAGTATTACGCTATCTCGGCGGCCCGAACCTGTCTAAAATCCTGTCTCTTAGCCTTTGGGTTCCTGATCTCGGCGAAACCCCACCTGAACTCTATTGCCTCGGGGTATCCCTCGGTAGGATTGACGGTAGAACACCGATACTATCTGCCCTGGCCCGTTCACGCGCTGCGCCAATAATATTGTCAAAATTAAATATATTTTATTTTTGTTTTGAAAATAGTTTTGGCACGGGTTCATTTTCATAGGTCAGATTTGCGATCTTTGAATCTTCCTCTCACCTACTAACGTCTTATTATCCTCCACTAGTAGTCGGGTTGCCCGTCTTTTTGTTTTTCTTTTGCCCTTTAGGCAAAAACAATTTCATAAATGGACTCCCGGTGAAAACATTAGCAAAAATGGATCCTAGCTCGGCGCCAGCCGAGACGTGTAACCTCAGCGCCAATGATCATGGCGTCGAGGTTACACGTCTCGACGCTAAGTGCCATGACTTTGACGCCGAGGTCAGGGTCCATTTTTGTAAATGTTTTCACCGAAAGTCCATTTGTGACCTTGTTTCGCCAAAAGGGCTAAAAGACAAAAAAAAAAAAGACGGTCGGGTTGCTCAGACTGGCGGCGAAGTCTTGCTTGCAATCAGCAACGCGAAGTTCCACGCGGAGCCGGGGGCGTGGTCGCGGAGGCGCGATCCTTCGAGGCTTCGACCGCTGCCGCCTCCTATCTTCGGCGGCGTCTCCTTCTTCCTCTCATCATCCGCTCCACGAGGTAGGCACTAGGACGATATCCTTTTTTCCCCCCTTAGCTTCCACGCTGCTGTTGCAATCGATTCGTCGAAGTCAAACACGTTATGGGCATCGGCCGAAGCCAAATCCTGGGTAGTGGATTGATGACTGCCATGGATACCACATGCCCGGATTTATAGAAATTGTACCTCGTTCTCTCTTGATAATTCGATCTGGACAGCGCTACCTCGTTCCTGGCTCTGTACTCTATTATTCTGCTTGCTAATCGGACAACGCGGAATCCTCTGCTAGTATAAGAGTTAGTTCTCCTGCACTTTCATTTAAAAAAAAACCCATTTCATAAAGAGAGAGGCGGCAGATTTTGTTCTTAAATAAACACCGCATTCGTCTGATTCTGTCTGACGTTTATTCCATTTTGCACAACAAGATTGTGCTTTAACTAATATGGCGTTTATTTATTTATGTTCCGTACTATTGCAGAGCTGTGTCTGAGCACTGGCCAGAAACATATGTATCTGATTGTGACAAACTGATGATTTGAGCCACTAGAGGAAATATGGCAGATGCTCTGTTTATAGTTCTCCGAAAAGTTGCTCTTTCCTTGGGGGAAGAGGCACTAGAGAAGATTGGCACGGAGGTGGTGGAAGCAGCGCCGATCATGACAGATTTTGAGCATAGCATGAAACAAATCGAGGGTGAACTTTCGATTCTACAGGCCTTTATTGGTCAGGTTAGTGGACAGAGAGTCGGTGACAAAACATTTGATGCATGGTTGGATCAGGTTAGAGATGTTGCTCATGAGGTGGAAGACATCGTTGATGAGTATGGTTACCTTACTGCACAAGCTGTGGATACGAGCAGCTTCTTCAAAAGAAAGTTCAATCAGATTAAGAACTTTGTAGCGTGGCAGAAGTTCAATGGCCGGATCAGTCAGGTAGAAGCACGGATTCAGAGGCTAGCAGAAATGAGGAATCGGTATGGCCTCTCGGTAGGTAAAGTAGACAAGAATAAAGAGTTGCAGCTCACCAATCAGCTTTACCTATCAGATTCTGCTTATCTAACTGATAACTCTGAGATAGTCGGAAATGTTGATGAAATTGGAAGATTGACAGAATGGCTACTTGAAGAGAGACACGACAGGAATCTAATGGCCATCTTTGGCATGGGAGGTTTAGGCAAAACTACTATCGCAAGCAGTGTCTACAAGAATCAGAAGATCATAACATCTTATGATTGCCACGCATGGGTTACTGTATCTCAGACTTATCAAGTTGAGGACCTACTGAGAGAAATTATAAATCAGCTAATAGATGAAAGAGCACGCATGGCAAGTGGTTTCATGGCCATGAAACGCATGAGATTAGTCGAGCTAATTCAAAGCTATTTGCGGGACAAAAAATATTTCATTGTCCTGGATGATGTATGGGACAAGGATGCTTGGTTATTTTTGAACTTTGTATTTGTTAGAAACAATTGTGGAAGTAAAGTGTTGATAACAACCCGGAGAAAAGATGTGTCTTCTTTGGCTGCTGACAACTATGTCATTGAACTTAAAACCCTTGAATATGCCAAATCTTGGGAACTATTTTGTAAAAAGGCGTTTCGTTCTTCAAAAGATAGCATATGTCCTGAAAATATAAGATCTTGGGCAAATAAAATTGTCGCCAAGTGTCAAGGCTTGCCACTGGCCATTGTAACCATTGGAAGTATTCTTGCATACCGCGACAAGGAACATGAGTGGGCATTTTTCTACAAGCAGCTTAGCTGGCAATTGGCTAATAATCCAGAGCTTAGTTGGATTTCTAATGTTTTGAATATGAGCTTAAATGATCTCCCATGCTATCTGAGGAGCTGCTTTCTATACTGTAGCCTCTATCCTGAAGATTACAAGATTAAAAGAAAACTGATTTCCAAGCTATGGATTGCAGAAGGTCTTGTGGAGGAGAGAGATGGAACAACAATGGAGGAAGTTGCTGAGTGTTACCTTACGGAACTGACTCAACGCTCTCTTCTTCAGGTTACAGAAAGGAACGCATGTGGACGGGCTAGAACATTTCTGATGCATGATCTTGTACGAGAGGTAACCTCAATTGTTGCTAAAAATGAGAAGTTTGGCATTGCATGTGGTGATGGTGGTATATCTCAAGGCTGCCATGAAGCCCGCCGCTTATGCATACAAAGAGGTGCCAAGACCTTCAGTACTTTAGCTAGTTCACGGCTCCGTTCATTCATTTTGTTTGACACTGAAGTACCATCTTCTTGGATATATGATATTTTGTCACGTTTCAGACTATTGAGAGTCTTATGCCTAAGATTTGCCAATGTTGAAGAAGTACCAGGAGTGGTCACTGAATTGTATAACTTGCGCTATCTGGATTTGTCACATACAAGAGTGAAGAAGATACCGGCATCAATCAGAAAACTTGTTAACCTACAAGTTTTGGATCTCAGGTTTAACTACGTGGAGGAGTTGCCACTGGAAATTACTATGTTAGCTAGTTTACGGCATTTACATGTATTTGTAATCCATGATCTTCAACAAAGATCACTGGATTGCTTCAGTGCTACAAAAATTCCTGGTAACATTTGTAATCTAAAGAATCTGCAAGCTTTACAGATTGTTTCAGCCAATAAAGATTTGGTTTCACAGCTGGGGAACTTAAAATTATTGAGGAGTTTGGCTATAGCGAAAGTGAAACAAAGCTATATTGCAGAGTTATGGGATTCCTTGTCAAAGATGCCTAACCTGAGTAGGTTGGTTATTTCTGCGTGTGATGTGGATGAGGTTCTTGATTTTAAAATGCTAAAGCCCTTACCACATCTGAAGTTCTTCCGGTTGGCAGGAAAGTTGGAGGGAGGTGTACTTCCATCAATATTTTACAATTTTGAGAAGTTAACATGGTTAAAAATAGACTGGTCTGGTCTGAAGAAGGATCCTATTAGCTCCTTCTCCCACATGTTAAATCTAGTTGATTTGCGGCTCTATGGGACATATGGTGGAGAACAGTTAACTTTTTGCTCTGGATGGTTCCCCAAACTCAATTATCTGCAATTAGCTAACATGCAGAATCTGAATTGGATTGAGATAGAGGACGGAACAATGATGCGTCTGACTCAATTGGAGTTATTTGGTTTAGGGAATCTAAAGGCAGTACCCAAGGGCATCAAGTACATTAGGACACTCCACCAGATGTATCTGACAGATATGCCAAAGCGGTTTCTAGAAAACCTGCAAGGAAGTGGGTCTCACATTGTCCAACATATACATAGCATCCATACTTTTGAATCCTCTGATTCTGAAGGTATTTTTTTTCTTGTTATGCTATGTACTTGATGGAAAAAAAAATCCTAATGTGTATGTCATAGGATATTCTCAAAATAACATTAGGTTAGGAAAGAACAAAGTAATCCAAGATTAAAAAAACTAATTGGAAATTATCAATTAACTAGATAAGCATTTTGTCCCATCTCTTCTCTTTCACAATAAATATTGTATTGCAAGAGTAAAATTATTTTGCTGGTATTGCAGTAGATAACTTCTGTTTTGCGGAATACCTTGCCAACAAGTTCGGCCCTGGTGCTACTAAGTACTCCCCTACCTACTGGAGCTCATCTGGCACTTGATAAGTTGATAGTTCAGTTGGAGCGTTTAGCAAGAAATATGTAATTCCGTTGTGGACCAATCACTTCAACAGTGAAGAATTTACGGTTCATCTTGGTGCTGAAATTCAAGATGAGCCCATTGCCTGTGTGGTGCCTCGTATATGGCTTCGAGCCTAAGCTGCTGAAACAATTTGGTACCACAAAAAAATATTATTTTAGGAAACATTCAGCATCTGTTTACATGGAGATTGAAGCATGAGCTTCGTTTGAAGACATTGCATATTTGTTGAAAATGCCCACCAGAAAAATGGTAAAACTTGTGCTTAGGCTGCCAGTGCTTGTGATTGAGAGAAGTGACTTGCTGAGTTTTCCTTTGTCAGAGCTTGCTGTTCTGCCTGTAACATGACTGCAATGCCTGCAGGAGAATTTGCATTGCATCACCACTAGACTTGAACAGTTTGTACAAGTTCTAAGTTTATTGGTTAGAAGAAATGGCCAGACCCGCAGATGGTTGGATGGGAGACGACTAGAAGATCACTAGATAGTTAATATGTCTTTGACTGTAATGGATAAAGCTCTGTTTGCAATATATAGAACCATTCCACAAATTATTTGTAATATTACTATGCATTAGCACTCTCCTTTTTTTTCCTTTATTCGAAGTGCGTGTGTATATCAAGATTCATCCCTCTATTTTTTTACGAACGCTTAAACATTTGTAAATTATATAAGATTGATACAGTTGGTTTTATATTTGAAAATAGTTTATATAATGTCAGTTTTTTGGTAAGGAATGTCAGTTTTACTTTCATGAGCAATCTAGAGTGAGAGGCTATTACAATCAAAATATAGTTTCAGAGACCGCATTAAACCACTTCTACATTCATTGTGAAAAGAGGAATAATCTATCGGTCAAACACTACGGCATCACCAAATTTGAGTCTACTCTGTACTGTGCTTGCCTGTGCGCCTTCCGCTTCCAGAAAGAAAGAGAACGAAAATTTCCACGGCGAACGCATAGCCAGGCGACTAGTCCCAACATTTTTGTCTCTTCGTCGACGAAGACGGCAGCGAAATTCTGCAGCTTGCGAAGAGATCCTTCCACGCAGAACCGAGGCGTGGTCGCGTGGAGCTCTGACTGGAGACTCCATACTTGCTGCAGCCGCCGCCTCTACCCAGGGCCTCTCCTCCGTCTTGCTCCTCTGGTCGCCGAGGTATGCCGTATGAACGCCTTCTTGTTCCTGCTTCCTTTCCCGTCTGCTATTCTTGGTCGGATGCTATGCTACCAACCGTGGAGATCGATTGCACTTCCTTTCGCTCTCTGTTCAACGGTAGAGCCAATATTTCTTGCAGGCTGTTGTTAGGAGCAATCCGTCAAACACCTTAAGGGCACCGGACAAAGCCAAGTCATGTCCGTGAATTCGCTAGTTAGTCTCCATACGATACATAAACCTTACTGGCCTCATTTATTGGAACATCTGCTTTGCTATCAACTCGCACAACTTTCTTTCCATTGCATAACCGTTTCATGCTTTGATATTACTTCCATTCGAACAAATTCCATTTGATCTACTGACTAAACTCCTATTTGTTTAAAACTGATATGCTGTTTTTGTATTTCAGATGTTAAAGAGCTCTGTGTAGATCTTGTTCGTAAATGTAATGATATGACAAGGTGACATATTTTTGTAAAAGCTGAGCAAATATGGCAGATGCGCTTTTTGTTGTCCTCAGAAAAGTAGCTCTTACCCTGGGAGAAGGAGCGCTAGAGAAGATTGGCACAGAGGTGGTTGAAGCAGCACCGATCATGACAGATTTTGAGCATAGCATGAAACAAATCGGGGGCGAACTTTTGATTCTGCAAGCCTTTGTTCACCAAGTTAGTGCACAAAGAACCAGTGACAAGGCGTTTGATGCATGGTTGGACCAAGTTAGAGATGTTGCCCATGAGGTAGAAGACATCATTGATGAGTATGCTTACCTTACTGCACAAACCGTGGATACAAGCAGCTTCTTCAAGAGAAAGTTTCGTCAGATCAAGAATATTGCAGCATGGCAGAAGTTCCCTAACCAGATCAGTCAAGTGGAAGCTCGAATACAGAGGCTAGCGGAAATGAGGAATCGATATGGTTTCTCGGTCGGTGAACTAGAAAGGAATAAATCTCTGCAGCTCTCCAGTCACATCTGTCTGTCAGATTCTGCTTACCTAATGGATAATTCTGAGATAGTAGGAAATGTTGATGAAATTGGAAAGTTGACGAAATGGCTACTTGAGGATAAACAAGACCGGTCTCTAATTGCCATCCTGGGCATGGGAGGTTTAGGAAAAACTACTATTGCAAGCAGTGCCTACAAGAGTCAGCAGATCAGATCACATTTCGACTGTCATGTCTGGGTTACCGTATCTCAGACTTATCAAATTGAAGAACTACTAAGAGAAACCATAACTCAGCTGATAGACCAGAGAGCAAGCATGGAAAGTGGTTTCATGACTATGAGTCGTGTGAGATTAATTGAAGTAATACAAAACTATTTGCGGGATAAAAAGTATTTCATTGTGCTGGATGATGTATGGGATCAAGATGCTTGGCTATTTCTGAACTATGCTTTTGTCAGAAACAAATGTGGAAGTAGAGTGCTAATAACTACCCGGAGAAGGGATGTGTCTTCTTTGGCAGTTGATAACTATGTCATTGAACTTAAAACTCTTCCATGTGCTGAATCTTGGGAATTATTCTGTAAAAAGGCATTTCGCGCATCAAAAGATAACATATGCCCTGAAAATCTCAGGTCTTTGGCAGAGAAAATCGTGACTAAGTGCCAAGGATTGCCACTTGCTATCGTAACTATTGGAAGTACTCTATCATACCGTGAATTAGAGGTAGAGGAGTGGGCATTTTTCTACAACCAACTTAGCTGGCAGTTAGCTTACAATCCAGAGCTACATTGGATTTCCAGTGTTCTGAATACGAGCTTGCATGATCTCCCAAGTTATCTGAGGAGCTGCTTTCTGTACTGCAGCCTCTATCCTGAAGATTACAAGATTAGAAGAAAACTGATTGCCAAGCTATGGATCGCAGAAGGTTTTGTCGAAGACAGAGGAGATGGAAAAATGGAGGAGGTTGCCGAGTATTACCTTTCAGAGCTCACTCAGCGTTCACTTCTTCAAGTCACAGAAAGGAATAAATATGGAAGGGCTAGAACATTTGTTATGCATGATCTTGTGAGAGAGGCAACTTTGATCATTGCTAAAAAGGAGAAGTTTGGTATTGCATATGGCAATGCTGGTATAACCCAAGTTACCCATGAAACTCGCCGCTTAAGCATCAAAAGATGTGCCCAGTCCTTACATTCTTTAGCAAGTTCCCGACTCCGCTCTTTCATCTTGTTCGACTCTAAAGTACCATCGCCTTGGATATACGATGTTTTATCATGTTTCAGACTACTGAGGGTCCTGTGCCTAACATTTACTGATATTGAACAAGTGCCAGGCATAGTTACAGAATTGTATAACTTGCACTATCTGGATCTTTCTCATACAAAAGTGAAGCAGATACCATCGTCATTCAGAAAACTTATAAACCTACAAGTTTTAGATCTCAGATTCACCTACGTGCAAGAGTTGCCTTTAGAAATAACTATGCTAACTAATTTACGTCATTTACATGTGTGTCTAATCCATGATCTTTATGCAAGGACATTTAATTGCTTCAGTGCTACAAAAATTCCAGGCAATATTTGCCGCCTGAAGAACCTGCGAGCTTTGCTGACCATTTCGGCTAACAAAGATTTGGTTTCACAACTGGGCAACATGACTCTAATGAGAAGTTTGGCTATATTGAATGTCCGACAAAGCTACATTAAAGAGCTATGGAGCTCCCTGGCAAAGATGCCTAACCTGAGCAGGTTGCTCATTTCAGCATGTGATATGGATGAGATTCTTCGTTTGGAAATGCTAGAGGCCTTACCAAATGTTAAAGTCTTCTGGCTGGCAGGAAAATTGGAGGGGGGCATGCTCCCGCCTTTATTTGCCAAGTTTGAGAAATTAACATGGTTAAAAATGGACTGGTCTGGTCTGAAGAAGGATCCTATTAGCTCCTTCTCTCACATGTTAAATCTTGTTGATCTTTGGCTCTTCGGTGCATATAGTGGGGAACATTTATGTTTTTGTGCAGGATGGTTCCCCAAGCTCAAAACTCTGCAATTAGCTGACATGGAACATCTGAATCAAATTGAGATGGAGGAAGGAACAATGACGAATCTACATGAATTGGAACTTAGTAGTTTGAGGAATCTAAAAATTGTTCCTGAGGGCATCAGGCACATTAGGACACTCCATCATATGTTTCTGAAAGATATGTCAATTGAATTCATAGGAAGACTGCAAGGAAGCGATAATCACATTGTTCAACACGTACGTGACATCAATATATTTGGCCCTTCTGATTCTCAAGCAGGTAATATCCATTTTCTTAGTATGTGAGTTACTTCATGAAACAACTAATATGGTTGTCATATAAGACATTAAAGTAGACATCGATCACAAATGTTCAAATGTTACATAATTAAAAAACACAGTTATATAAAGTCTAAATTACTCCTCTCAAGTATATAAAAAGTCTAAATAACCCTGTAAACTATAACTTGGTTTAATTTACCTCATAAACTATGTCATTTGGTTCAATCTACTCCCTAATATAATTTGTTTTTTTTCTTTCTCCATACACAAGTTGAATTTTAATTTCAAATTTTGCAGGGTAGTAGTGGACATCACAATGCATGTATAAAAAGTAAAAAAATGTTATAATTTCTCATCATTATTTTTCATATAATTTTGCACTACAATGATTAATTTATTATTAAATATCCTAACCTATCAAAATTATGATTAAAATTATGATACATTTTTTTTTCTAAAATGTGTTATAGTATGTACTATCACCTTGCAAAATCTCAACTTAAAATTCTACCTATGCATGGAGAAATAAAAAATACAAATTCTATTAGGGGGTACATTGAACAAAATGACATAGTTTTGGGGATAAACTAAACCAAACAACAGTTTAGGGAGTTATTCAAACTTTGGTTATACTTGAGAGGAGTAATTTGAAACTTTCCATTATATAAAAATCAACTGCTTGCAAAGCTTAGTAGTAAAATGGCCCTAAAAATTTAGTTGCCTTCCTTTCTTTTCACCAAGCTGCTTCTGCTATTTAAGTGGTGTAACAAATTGGTTTGTTGATATTGCAGTAAATAACTTCATTTATTCGATATACTTTGCCCACAAGTATGGCCCTGGTGCAATTAAGTACATCCCTACGAAATGAACTTCACTGCCACTTAACAGTTTGGTGGGAGCCGCTAAGGTGCGAGGTGAAACACAAGCAGGAGATCGAGAAAAGTCATGCGGATTGCAACCTACAGATGAAGAATTTGCTTCATTGTTCCCACCATCTATATTAGATGTGTAATAAGAATAGGAATCGAATAAGCTGATGATTGACTGAGGAGCTCTTGGAAAGGTTAGCAAGAAATAGGCAGTTCTTGTACGTGTTGTCCAATATTTCGAGGAGTGAACTATGTGTAGTTCATCTAGGTACCAGAGCACTGGATGGGCTAATTGTTTTTCATTGAAGGTTGTGTATTTGCTGAAAAATGTCCATAGTCATCGACGAGCAGAGCATTTCAGTGGTGACATATTATAGCATGCATACATGAGCAGGCGTCAGAACCTGACATGTTATAGTTCAAATATTGATGTTATTAACACTTAACACGTCAATTCGTACAAGTTGTATATAGTTGATAACTTGAAAATTTATACATGCTAGCAATTACCGTGGCCTGGCCCTCCCTAAGGAATGCGTGTCTTGCAGTTAGAACACTTTCCAACGGAAGCAGCATAGACTGAAAAGATGGTGAGGTCTCAACTCTCGTAAGAGACAGCAAACTCTTTCGCGTGTGATTTAGGAAATGTTGGTTCTCCTCTCAAGATTACAATCACAAGTAGTGTAAAATGCTTATTCTAGATAAACCGTATAAGACCCACATTTTACAAACGCCAAGGTCAAAGATGAAATCAGCTCTCGATCAAGGTGTTCTAGAGACTAGATAGGGGGGCATTTTGGTCTTGCTAACTTGAAGAAGCGAAGAGTCTCGCTTGACAATTATTTGCGAAATGACACACGGGAGCGAGGACGTGGTCGCGGCTTCCTCCCCTGATTCTTTTGCTGATCCCTTCGCCGGCTTCCCCTTCGTCTCGCACCTCGCCACCACTCATCATCCTCCGCTCGCCGACACCGAGGTAGGCAGTAGGCACACGCCTCCTTGTCCCCCCTGGACCTCCTCCTCCCTCTATGTGACCTTGATGCTACGGCCATGGAGATAGAGGTGCTTCTTTATCGCGCCACCGGTTCGCTCTGCCGTTATTAATCCGTAGGATTAGGACTACGCTGTACGCTCTTTTTCTTTCGTAAGCATTGGGTATGGTTCCTGCCGTTATTAATCATGACAGTCATGGATACTAGGGTTACATGAACCATACCTCGTTCTTGGATTTATACTCTGTTCTGCTTTCTAATCAGATAGAGCAGAACTTTTCTTCTTGAATACCGCACATCCATTTGATTCTATCAGATGTCACTTCCATTTTGCTCAGCAATATATTGTTTTGAGTAATCTGTCATTTATTTATGTGCCTAATAATCGTAAAGCTGTGTGTGAGTACTGCTCAGAAATATTTGCATCTGATTCTGACAAAAGTGATAATTTTTTTAGCAGGGGAGAGAATATGGCAGATGCTCTGTTTGTTGTTCTCAGAAAAGTTGCACTTTCCCTGGGAGAAGGGGCACTAGAGAGGATTGGTACAGAGGTGGCCCAAGTAGCACCAATTTTGACAGACTTTGAGCATAGCATGAAGCAAATCGAGGGCGAGCTTTCGATTTTGCATGCCTTCATTGGCCAGGTTAGTACACGGAAAGATGGTGACAAGGCATTTGATGCCTGGTTGGACCAAGTTAGAGATGTGGCTCATGAGGTGGAAGACATCATTGATGAGTATGCTTACCTTACAGCTCAAGCTGCGGATACAAGCAGCTTCTTCAAGAGAAAGTTCCATCAGATCAAGAACTTTGCGTCATGGCAGAAGTTACCAGTCCATATCAGCCAGGTAGAGGCTCGAATTCAGAGGCTAGCGGAGATGAGGAATCGGTATGGCATCTCAGTAGTTGAACTAGACAAAGGTAACAAGCTGCAGCAATCCAATCAGTCCTGTATGTCAGATTCTGCCTACCTAACTGATACATCTGAGATAGTGGGGAATGGCGATGAGATTGCAAGATTGACACACTGGCTTCTTGAGGACAGACAAGACCGGACTCTAATTGCTATTGTAGGTATGGGAGGTTTAGGTAAAACTACTATCGCAAGCAGCGTCTACAAGAATCAAAAGATCAGAACAACTTTTGATTGCCATGCATGGGTTACTCTGTCTCAGACTTACCAAGCTGAAGAAGTACTTAGAGAAATCGTAAATCAGCTAATAGGCCAGAGATCAAGCATCGCAAGTGGCCTCATGACCATGACTCGCGTGAAATTAGTTGAGGTAATACAAAGCTACCTGCAGGATAAAAAATATATGATTGTCTTGGATGATGTATGGGATAAGGATGCTTGGTTATTTTTGAACTATGCATTTGCCAGAAATAACTGTGGAAGTAAAGTTCTGATAACAACCCGGCAAAAAGACTTGTCTTCTTTGGCAGCCGACAGCCATGCCATTGAACTCAGAACACTGAGATATGGTGAATCCTGGGAACTATTCTGTAAAAAGGCATTCCGCGTATCGGCAGATAATGCATGTCCTGAGAATCTTACATATTGGGCAAAGAAAATTGTTGCCAAATGTCAAGGATTGCCACTGGCCATTGTAACCATTGGAAGTATTCTATCGTACCATGAATTAGAGGAGCAGGCGTGGAAATCTTTCTACAACCAACTTAGCTGGCAATTAACTAACAATCCAGAACTCAACTGGATCTCCAATGTCCTGAATTTGAGCTTGAACAATCTCCCAAGCTATCTCAGGAGCTGCTTTCTATATTGCAGCCTCTATCCTGAAGATTACAAAATTAGAAGAAAACTGATCTGCAAGCTATGGATCGCGGAAGGTTTTGTGGAAGAGAGAGGAGATGGAATGACGATGGAGGAAATTGCTGAGTGTTACCTTATGGAGCTCACTCAGCGCTCTCTTCTGCAAATCACAGAAAGGAACGCATGTGGAAGAGCAAGAACATTTCTGATGCATGATCTTGTGCGAGAGGTAACTTCAATCATTGCTAAAAGGGAGAAGTTTGGTATTGGATATGGTGACGTTGGTACAACCCACGTTGCACATGATGCTCGCCGCTTAAGCATTCAAAGAGGTGCCAAGTCCTTTAATTCTTTAGGAAGTACACGGCTTCGCTCCTTCATTTTGTATGACGTTGGAGTACCATCTTCCTGGATATATGATATTTTATCACGTTTCAGACTGCTGAAGGTCCTATGCCTAAGATTTGCAAATATTGAAGAAGTGCCAATTATGGTCACGGAATTGTATAATTTGCGCTATCTTGATTTTTCGCACACAAAATTGAAGAAGATACCACCATCGTTTAGAAAACTTGTGAACCTACAAGTTTTGGATCTCAGATCCAGCAACGTAGAGGAATTGCCAGTGGAAATAACTACACTAACCAATTTACGACATTTGCATGTGTTTCATATCCAAGATCTTCAAGAAAGATCATTGAATTGCATCAGCGCTACAAAACTTCCTGGTAATATTTGTTATCTGAGGAATCTGCAAGCTTTGTATGCTATTTCAGCAAATAAAAATTTGGTTTCACAGCTGGGGAACTTGACACTGATGAGAGGTTTGGCCATAATGGAAGTGCACCAGAGCTACATGGCAGAGTTATGGAAGTCATTGACAGAGATGCCTAACCTGAGTAGACTATTTATTTCCACGTGTGATGTCAATGAGATACTCAACTTGAAAACTCTAAAGCCATTACCAAATCTGAAGTTCTTCTGGTTGGCAGGAAAGTTGGAGGGGGGCGTACTCCCATCTATATTTTCTGAGAAATTAGTGCAGTTAAAATTAGACTGGTCTGGTCTGAAGGAGGATCCTATTAGCCCCTTATCTCACATGTTAAATTTAGTTAGCCTGTGTCTCACCAGAGCATATGCTGGGGAACAGTTAAATTTTTGTACCAGATGGTTCCCCAAGCTCAGATATCTGCAATTAGCTGACATGGAACATCTGAATTGGATTGAGATAGAGGATGGAACAATGATGAATCTACATCTTTTGGAACTTACTGGTTTAAGAAATCTAAAGGCCGTACCTGTGGGCATCAAGTACCTTAGGACACTCCACCAGATGTTGCTGACAGATATGTCAAATGAGTTCATGGAAAGACTGCAAGGAAGTGGGAATCACATTGTTCAACACATACCTGACATTCATAAGTTTGACTCTTCTGATTCTCAAGCAGGTAATGACCATATTCTTCGCATGCAAATTACTTGATGAAATAACTAATATAGTTGCCATGAGGCACTAAAATATTATATAGGTCATACAAGGTGATATCCCTTGGTGTATGCTCTTTGCAGATGATGTGGTGCTAGTTGATGAGAGTAGGGTGGGGGTTAATAGGAAGTTAGAGCTATGGAGGCACACGTTGGAGTCGAAAGGTTTCAGACTTAGTAGGACGAAGACAGAGTACATGATGTGCGACTTCAGCGCGATTGGACATGAGGATGGAGACGTTAGCCTTGATGGGCAAGTGGTGGCCAAGAAGGATACTTTTCGATATTTAGGATCGATACTCCAGAAGGATGGAGATATTGATGAAGATGTTAGGCATAGAATTTCAGCCGGTTGGCTAAAATGGCGTCAAGCTTCTGGCGTCCTCTGTGACAAGAGGGTGCCACAAAAGCTAAAAGGTAAGTTCTATAGGACGGCAATTCGCCCGGCGATGCTATACGGTGCGGAATGTTGGCCTACAAAAAGGCGACATGTCCAACAATTGAGTGTAGCAGAGATGCGTATGTTACGCTGGTCTTGTGGGCACACAAGAAGGGATAGAGTACGGAACGAAGATATTCGGGATAGGGTCGGCGTAGCACCAATCGAGGAGAAACTGACGCAACATCGGTTGAGATGGTTTGGACATGTCCAACGGAGGCCTCCTGAGGCGCCAGTGCGTAGTGGGGTTCTAGAAAGGGTAGATAATGTAAAGAGAGGTAGAGGTCGACCTAAACTGACTTGGGACGAGTCGGTCAAGAGGGATCTTAGAGAATGGAATATCTCCAAGGAATCAGCTATAGATAGATGCGCTTGGAGACTAGCAATTAACGTGCCTGAACCGTGATCTTTTGTTTCTTCTCTTGTTTACCCCTAACCTTATCTTTGGTCTTGTGCCGTTTTATGTCTTTCTTATCCTTGTTTCTTTTGGGTTTCATCTCTAGCCTACCCCAACTTGCTTGGGACAAAAGGCTATGTTGTTGTTGTTGTTGTTGTAGTAGAAAGATTAATTTGAAAAGAATATATAAAAGTTAGCATATAAAAGGAAACTATCTTGCAAAGGTTATCAGTAAAGTATCTCTAAACATTTTGTTCACTTCCATATCCTTTCCTATTCCTCGTAGTACTTTATTATTTATTTACACAGTGTAGTAAATGATGATTTGTTGATGTTGCAGTGAATAAGTTCATTTTTCTGCCACACATTGCCAAGAAGTTTGGCCCTGGTGCAATTGAGTATGCCTCTACAAAACATGGCTAATCTGGCTTTGGACAGTTTATTGGGAGTTGTCTGCAAAAGATGTATAGTTCCTTTTTTGGTTCAATGCCAGTCATTTGAAGAGCAAACAATATGTAATTCATCCAAGTCACTGGATGGGCTAATCGTGTACCTTACACAAGGATGTTAAGCCAGTGTCAACAGGATTTACAGAGGCAGAATGTCTGTCTGCGTGGAGCCATTGAGAATGAAGTATGTCTGTTCTAGTTGAAGACTCTGCAATTGTGAAAAATGTGCGTCAGATGAGTAATCGAACAAGTGTGGCATTTCAGTGGCCACGTTGTATAGCGTGCATACATGATCAGGCCAAGCCTGACAGTGTTGACTCATAACTTTTACCCTTTTATTGTCCCTAAATACGTCTATTTGTAAATGTACACCAGTTACCATGCCATGGACTCAGATTCAGAGTCTCCCTTGCCTCCTCTGCTGTTGAGGAGATGCTGAAAAACGTTGTGAAGGAAGACCATGTTCGGTGGGTAAAGGGTTGCATGGGGATTTAATTTGACCTCGGCCACCAAGGTCAAAAATCAAACCAAGTCCCAATTTGATCTTGTAATTTTTATGGGAACCTAGCTGACCCCGGCCGAGTTAGCTGATGCCCATGTGCTGACTGCTGATTCAACACCATTTGACCTGACGGCGCC
Source organism: Urochloa ruziziensis (assembly GCA_015476505.1). Classification (NCBI taxonomy): domain Eukaryota; kingdom Viridiplantae; phylum Streptophyta; class Magnoliopsida; order Poales; family Poaceae; genus Urochloa; species Urochloa ruziziensis. The sequence goes on from CM027126.1 coordinate 21,753,030, forward strand.
GCTCATGCATTTTCTAGTAGCGGGGCACCCGGGCTTGCATCAGAGATATGGGCATTTTGGCCTCGCTGACTCCAAGACGGGAGCTTTGCAAGTGCCGCGCAGAGTTGGAAAGGCGTGGTGTTGCCCGTGGAGGCTGTGGCGCAATCCTTCATTCGCGGCCGCCTCCGCCGCTGCTTCTTGTCGGCTTCTGCTTCTTCTCGCTCCTCAGGCCATCTGCTCCCCGAGGTAGGCACACGCCGTCTTGCTCCACCTCCTCACTCGCATTCTCCGTTCGCGCTGCTGCTATCAATCCGTTAGGAGTAGGAGGACGATGCATTTTTCTTGCACGCCACTATAGCATCGATTCGTCGAACACCTTATGTGCACATGGATGTCATAGATACCTGAGTTATAGGCTCTTTCTCTCGTCATGGAATTTGATCTCAACAACTATGCCTAGTTCATGCCTGTATGATTTAAAACTTCTGCTTGCTAATTAGTCGCACACAACTCTTTTCGTCTTGATTAGCTGCATCTGCTATACCTTACCATCATTTTACGCAGCAGTACAGTGCTTTGACTAACTTGCCATTTATTCATCTTTTCTTTCCAATTATCACAGAGTGTCAGCTGTTTGTAAGTACTGCTCAGTAGTATATGCATCTGGCCCTGACAAAGTGACGAATTTTTAGCGAACTGAGCAAAATGGCAGATGCCCTGTTTGTGGCTCTCAGAAAAGTTGCTCTTTCCCTGGGAGAAGGCGTACTGGAGAGGATCGGCACGGAGCTGGCTGAAGTAGCACCAATTTTGACAGATTTTGAGCACAGCATGAAACAGGTAGAGGGCGAGCTCTCTATTCTGAAGGCTTTTATTGACCAGGTTAGCACACACAAAGATGGCGACAAGGCATTTGATGCCTGGTTGGATCAAGTTAGAGATGTCGCCCATGAGGTGGAAGACATCGTTGATGAGTATGCTTACCTTACTGCACAAGCCCCTGATACAAGCAGCTTCTTCAAGAGAAAGTTCCATCAGGTCAAGAACTTTGCAGCATGGCAGAAGTTCCCTGGCCAGATCAGTCAAGTGGAAGCTCGACTTCAAAGGCTGCTGGAAATGAGGAATCGGTATGCCATCTCTGTAGGTGAACTAGACAAGAGTAACAAGTTGCAGCAACACAGTCAGTTCTCCATGTCAGACTTAGCTTACCTGACTGATAACTCTGAGATAGTGGGGAATATTGATGAGATCGCAAGATTGACACAATGGCTTCTTGAGGAGAAACAAGACCGAACGATAATTGCTATCTTTGGCATGGGAGGTTTAGGAAAAACTACAATCACAAGCAGCATCTACAAGAATCAAAAGATCAGAAGAACTTTTGATTGTCACGCTTGGGTTACTCTATCTCAGACTTACCAAGCTGAAGAAGTACTTAGAGAAATCATAAATCAGCTAATAGACCAGAGATCAAGCATTGCAAGTGGTTCAATGACCATGAATCGAATGAGATTAGTAGAGCTAATACAGAGCTATCTACAGGACAAAAAGTATATGATTGTATTGGATGATGTTTGGGATAAGAATGCTTGGTTATTTTTGAATTACGCATTTGTCAGAAACAACTGTGGAAGTAAAGTGCTAATAACAACCCGGCAAAAAGACGTGTCTTCTTTGGCTACTGACAGCTATGTTATTGAAATGAGGACACTGAAATATGATGAATCTTGGGAACTATTCTGCAAAAAGGCATTTCGTGCGTCAAAAGATAGCATATGTCCTGAAAATCTTATATCTTGGGCAAACAAAATTGTTACCAAGTGTCAAGGACTGCCCCTGGCCATTGTAACCATTGGAAGTATTCTATCATACCGTGAATTAGAGGACCAGGTGTGGAAACTTTTCTACAATCAACTTAGCTGGCACATAGCAAACAATCCAGAGCTCAATTGGATCTCCAGTGTCCTGAATTTGAGCTTGAATAACCTCCCAAGTTATCTGAGGAGCTGCTTTTTATACTGCAGCCTCTATCCTGAAGATTACAAGATTAAAAGGAAACTGATTTCCAAGCTATGGATTGCTGAAGGTCTTGTGGAAGAGAGAGGAGATGGAACAACAATGGAGGAAGTTGCCGGGTGTTACCTTATGGAGCTCACTCAACGCTCTCTTCTTCAGGTCACAGAAAGGAATGCATGTGGAAGGGCTAGAACATTTCTGATGCACGATCTTGTGCGAGAGGTAACTCTCATAATTGCTAAAAGGGAGAAGTTTGGTGTTGCTTATGACAACACTGGTACAACTCAAGTTGCACATGAAGCTCGCCGCTTAAGCATCCAAAGAGGTGCCAAGTCCTTAAATTCTTTGGAAAGTCCACGGCTCCGCTCCTTTATTTTGCTTGACACAGAAGTACTATCTTCTTGGATATATGATATTTCATCAAGTTTCAGGCTGCTAAGGGTCCTGTGCCTTAGATTTGCAAATATTGAGCAAGTGCCATGTGTGGTTACAGAATTGTATAACTTGCGTTATCTAGATCTTTCGCACACAAAAGTGAAGAAGATACCAGCATCATTCAGCAAACTTGTTAACCTTCAGGTTTTGGATCTCAGATTCAGCCACGTGGAGGAGTTGCCATTGGAAATTACTATGCTAACTAATTTGCGGCATTTACATGTGTTCGTAGTCCATGATGTTCAACAAAGATCATTGAATTGCTTCGGTTCCACTAAATTTCTTGGTAACATCTGTCATCTAAAGAATCTGCAAGCTTTATACACTGTTTCAGCCAATGAATATTTGGTTTCACAGCTGGGGAACCTGACACTGATAAGAGGTTTGGGTATAATGAATGTGCGGCAAAGCTACGTTGCTGAGTTATGGAACTCCCTGACTAAGATGCCTAACCTGAGCAGACTGCTTCTTTTCGCGACTGATATGGATGAGACTCTGATCTTGAAAATGCAAATGCCGTTGCCAAATCTGAAGCTCCTCTGGTTGGCAGGAAAGTTGGATGGAGGTATGGTCCCAGCATTATTTTCTAAGTTTGAGAAATTAACACAGTTAAAAATGGACTGGACTGGTCTGAAGGAGGATCCTATTAGCTCCTTATCTCACATGTTAAATTTAGTTAACCTGTGTCTCACCGGAGCATATGATGGGGAACAGTTAACCTTTTGTGCAGGATGGTTCCCCAAGCTCAGAACTTTGCAGTTAGTTGACATGGAACATCTGAATCTGATTCAGTTAGAGGATGGAACATTGATGAGTCTACATATTTTGGAACTTACTGGTTTAAGGAACCTTAAAGCTGTACCAGAGGGCATCAGGTACGTAAGGACACTCGACCAGATGGTTATGACAGATATGTCAAATGAGTTCATAGAAAGGCTGCTAGGAAGTGACAATCACATTGTTCAACACATACCTGACATCCGAAATTTTGGCTCTTCTGATTCTCAAGCAGGTAATATCCATTTTCCTAGTATGTGAATTACATGATGAAACAACTAATATAGTCATCATAAGACAGATATTGATATCAAAAGTTCAAGATAAGACTAAAAAGTATAGAAAAGGGAAACTATTTGCAAAGCTCCAAATATCTCTAGGTACTTGGTTTTATCTCCCCTTCTTATTCACCACAATGCTTCTAGTGTTTGTAAAGCATAATAAAGCTGGTTTCTTGATATTGCAGCAAATAACTTCATTTCTTTGGAATACCTTGCCAAGAAGTACGGCACTGGTGCAATTAAGGACTCCCCTGCAAAGTGAGGTTCATCTGGAACTTATTCTGCAGGAGCTGTCAGCAAGAAACATGTTGCTCCTTTTGTAGGATAGGTATACGGAGACTGAATAATAATACAGTTCATCTACGTACCAGGACACTAGATGAGCGAATTGTTTATATTAATCAGTACCTGATGGTGTAAAGCATAATTTGTACGAAACCAAGCTAATCTGTATTAGTTGTATACTATGAACTGCTGCACTTGCTACCATTTACCACGGCTTGATGATAATGTTGTAAAGTTACCAAGGTCATTGCAAAATCCTTTAAAAGAAAAGAATGAATCACAGAAGAGAGTAGTTTCAGAAAGCATCTTATGCAGTTGACAATTGTTTCCAGCGGAAGCATAATAGACTGAAAAATATTGAGAACCCAAAATTAATAGCCAGCAAACATGGTTTTGTGTGATTGAGGAGGTTTGATTGGTTTCACATCACAAGATCACAATCTAAGAGCAGTGTAAACTCAGTGTCCTGAAGAGTGAAGACAAGAGCGTTTTGTTCTGTACAAGTGTGGCGAGGTGCGCACATGAGAATTGCTAGATGCTAAGATTAGCATGCAGGAGGCAGTGGAAATGGTGCATGGCCATCTCCACGGAAGGAGCGTATCTTCCAATGCTGTAAGCTGGCGACTCCAGGCCCCGCTGAACCCCCTCGCAGAGTGTAATGTCCTCAATCTGCAGGTAAGAGATGTGACTATCAAGCAACAGCATTGAAATGCCTACGCGGCCATGCCTGGTGGATATAAATGTAAAAGTTCTGTTATACACATGGACTAGATTGCTTGCTTGTGATGCTACAAGCCTGAGAGAAACTGAGTTTAGTGTCGTGTTTGTTCATCTAAATGCAGCAATATAGCAATTTATAATATGCATCATGGAATCAGGGAGTTCCATCCCATGCCAGCAATGTGCAGCATTCAGGGAAATTGAATGTACACACAATAGTAGCACAGAAAGAATTGAGACAGAATATTGTCCTGCCACTACTTCAACCAGCATGGTTTGCATATGAAAAGCAGGGAAATTTATCTGGTATCTATTCAGTCAAGGTAAATGTGGTGCCCGTTTTTATCGAGACCATATACTTGGATGTAAAACTCTGTCATACTGCATCACATCGCAACCAAGAGTTAGCGCTATATTTATGTACCTGTACTTGCTCACTGTCTTTTAGGCTTCTCTCGATAAAGTTCTTGTCATCCTGTGCATTCAATGTGGAAGGTCAACTGAAGAAGCTCACAGCATGCATGAATACACCCTTGCTAAAACCTCAGCACTTCAAAGATACAGCTAAAAAATGTTTCAATTTTAAACTGTAGTAAATGCAAATGATCATTAGGTATTCAGATGGAACCTATAGTCAAGAAATGTTGTGCTGCAGAAATAATGAGCAAGAGGAAACTATTGTATGCAATAAAAGAAAAATGCCCAAGTTGGCAGTTCAAATTACCATCTCACTGGCATGTCACATGATATGCATAAAAGAGCATAAATTGGCACATGAGCTCAAGAAAATGGACTCTACCAGCAAAGACGTGTCGAGAAAATAATCAAATACCACCTTGCACTTGGTTGAACCCAGTGGGACTGCTAGATTAGTGTCCATCCATGGACCGTACCTGAAAATAGAAGTTATTCACATCTCGCATGAATAATGCAAAGTGAAAAGGGTAGAATGGCAGGATCTCACGGATGATCACCTGTTGATCATAAAGTTTGGATAAACAAAGGCATAAAGAGCTTTCGTCCCTAAGCGTTCAAAGTCATCTGATTCTGATGGTGCACTTTCACATCTTTGAACACTAACTCTTTCGTATGTCTGCAGGATAATAAAGTTTGGATGAATAGCTGATAATTAATTATTTATCTTAAAAGAGAACAACAAATGAAGCTGTAAGGGGAAAAATGATACTTTACTACACTAACATTAGTATGAACTGAGTTGTGAAGATAGATAAAGGCAGAAACAAATTGAAATTGGTACCTTCAACAAAACACAGCCCAATAAATTAGCAGTATTCAAACAGATTGCACAAATATTTTGGCCTAGTGAAGATTCGCACCAAAGTCACTACTACCTAAACAGGATCTTATCAATGAAATGTCTGCAGAAGGAAAGGAGGTTTACGGACAATACAAGTGTTTCATAGGACTGAAGTTGCAGACCGGATGCAAGAGCTCCATGTGCATATGGAACGTGATATCCACCATCTAGATAATTGTCACAAAAGACCTGCATAAAAATACTCATTAGTCATAATGTGTTCAAGAGAAATTCACTGCATTTCTGTGATATGTGAATCAAAGTGGCAGCCATGACAGTTCATAAACAATGGACCTTCCAGTTACAGTTGATAATATATTCTCGCCTGCAAATATGAGGCAGTGAAGTGTCAATGCCATTTGTACTCAACAGCTCTGAAGCACTACCCAGCCATTCATCTCCAACCACGTCACCTTCAGTGGACTCATCGTCAAATCTAGCCAATACAAAAGGTCCCCATGTAGCCACCTTAATTGGCACAAGACCAAATTCCTGTTTTCAAACAGAAGCATAAGCTGCAGTCATTAGGTGGAGAAGCATATATGTTGAAGAATGGTTTGGAATATATTTACATTCTTATTGAAATTCTTGATTCCAGATATTCTTGTAGCCTTCAGGAGGGTACCATCCAATCCATATGTCCATCCCTACAAAACAGCATCCCTACCATCTCATACAAAAATGATCGAAAGAACTAGGCAAATAATAATAAATTTTCTGTCATCAATTAGCATTTTAAAGGAGCTTCAGTTAATATCACACTTATTCATCCTAATATGTCTAGATCTCTTGTCACAAAGAAAGAATTATGATATAAGATCAGCACTATTGTACCATCTCTAAAAGGTTTCCGTTAAGGAACTCACATGATAAGGGCACTGAAAGCAAGTCTTCTGACCACTTCCACATGCAAGGAGTGAGGCATGATGCCGGCATACATTGTGAAAAGCATGAAGGTTCCCATTTGCATCCCGGCATATGACGAATTCTACATTTCCGAGTCTGTTGCTTCATCTTGTTAGATGATTGACGGTTTGCAGTCTCCAACATAATATATCATATATAAGAAATTTGAGGTAATGCTGTAGAAAGACTGTAAAACTTTCGTGTGTGTTCTACAGTTTTACTTCTATCTAGACTAGAAAGAAACCCATGAGTGAATCCTTCTTATTAAGTTTTGAAACCATTGATGACTAAATCAAAAAAAATGTATCTTCAAACAAAAGCAAAAAAAAAGGTGGTGTGGCAAGTCCTTCTGATTCAGAATGCAGAAGCATGCGAACAGGCCCCTAGCTGAGTTGGTTAGGTGGCTCTAGTAGCACTCCTCAGGTCCTGGGTTCGACTCCCCGTGGGAGCGAATTTCAGGCTGAGGTTAAAAAAAGTCACTCGCTGGTTCCCTTGGTCGGCATGGGTAAACCGACCTATGGTGGGCGGGTCCTCGTGTAAGGGGCTGGTCGTATGGGTTGGGCCTCAAAGCACGGGTAAAGGCCCGAACCATAGGGGGCGGCATCCCCATGTATGAGGGGGGTCAGCTTTCGTGACTTTTCTCGGCCGGGGCTCCGGTTGAGCTCTTCTTAATGTAATACAGTGGGGGCGGTCTTTCCCCCACCGGCCTAGTTTTTAGAATGCAGAAGCATGCAAACAATTTGTAAGCACCTTCCTGTGAAGAAATCATTTGGGTTCTTCACTTGCCATATGTGACCTGCAGTAAAATTTAAAAGGTGGCACATTACAGGCATTCAGAGAAGAATTGTGGATGCTAACAGAAACGGAAATATGTGAACATACAGATTTAACAACAATCTTCAGTGGAAAACAGTAACGCAATGATAAATTATGACTCGACTCGCGAAACCAAATAATACTCTGATGTTGCTATCCTAAACAAGGAAGGCGAAGTAATGGAAGCACAAGGTTCTAGTGCAAGACTAATCAGATAGTCCCTCCGCATCAAGGCGCTATTAAACAATAGACAGTTGGATCGGACATGGCCTAGTCTGAAACAGAACTGAGGACCCTGCCCAGTACTGTGCCAAACTGCCAATGATTGAATAGTAACTCCCCCCTCTGGCCCTCTCCCTCGCATCCACTGATGGAAGCTGATCGCTAACACGCCTACCGAGAATCACTAGCATAGTATGCATCGTTGTTGGAAATCGATCGTGTACCGCATCTAAAATCGTGAATGGAAACTGGGAAATTAATCGAGCTTACCAACAGCCTGCCACCCGTGGAGGAAGACGCGGTCGAGCTCGAGCTGGAGGAAGCCCGGGTCGGTGTACCACCCGCTCGGCGGCGTCACCGCGGCCTCCAGCGGGATCGCCGGGTCGAACTCCGCCACGAGCCTCCGCACGTGCTCGGCGGCGGGGTCGGCCGCGCCTCGTGCGGTGGCAGAGACGGCGCGTGACGGCCACGCGCTGCCGGAGCGGCGAGGCCCGGGGCGTGTGGCTCTAGCGGAGGAGAGCGCGGCGAGCGATCGCGCTGTCGCCATCTCCGTCGCCGGCCGGCAGAGGAGCGCGACAGGTCGAGAGGGGAGGGGGTGGTGGGGTCTCGCCGTCTCGGCCTCTTCGGGGAGTGTGACCTCTGCGCTGGCGGTTAGCCGGATGACGTGGAAGAAACGGTTAGACCCGTTCATTCCACTTTCCTGGTTGGGCCGTCAGACCCAGACAGGGCCCAGTTAGAAGTATCCGCACTTCATTGACTGCTGCTCTTTTTTTTCGCTCGTTTGTTGACCCAATTTTGTACGTACTACGCTTTACATCCAAGCTTTGCTTAGACCATAAAATTTGCTGCAAAAGATTTTTGTGTTGTAGCTGAGATTTCATCGTATAGATTTTAACGCGTGGATTTGTAATTGTATTTTATCCGCAAGTTGCTAAGAATGCTGGCTTTTATTTCTCTAATCAATTATTATTTCATTCGTTTCAAAATATATGTCGTTTTGACTTTTTAAGGTTTATAGCTTTGCTACTTACCTATACATACTCTGTTAAAAAAGTGTTGACGGCACAAATGCACACCAAGATCCACCGCAAGCATACGGATCAGTTGTAACTCTTCACTCAAAAGAGTACTCCCCAAGGTTATCAATCCACGGAACAAGTGGGTTATTACGCTTAACTAAACACTAATTGAGTTGGTAAAGACTTAAGTATGAATTGGATCTAATCTAATTCAGTTAGTAAGAACAGTTGATGATGAGCACAAGATATGAGGAACGGCTGGTCATAGGGTCTAGGATCACTTGTAGATGCATTGCATAACATGAAGAAACCAATCTAATCTATTACAAAGATGAACATGAACCAAACTCAGCAGTTTTCCCTCCCGCAAGCTATCACCAAACGGGGGTAATTGCTACTGAGCTACAAGGATCATACTCATTGATAAAGATCTAAGAAGAGCGGAGCGATTGACGCAAACCAAATCAAAGCCTAGCTAGGGCATGAGATAGATGAAGAACATAGCCATAAGAACATGATAGATCAATGATCGAAACAAGGATTCAACGATTACATCTCAAGGTCACCTTACAACCCCATGAACACACGAAGGATTTACCCCATGTAAATTGATGTTGAAGCGTTAATCGTGGTGGTAAACTCCCTGTGAAGACGATCTCCTTGCTGTCCTCTAGGGTTCAGCGCCGCCGGTGCCTCCGCTAAATTTTCCGGCTCCGCTTCCTCCACTTGGATGGCTTTTAGATTGGATCTTGATCAATCCCTGGTGGTTGCTTGATGTCTTCGTCTCCTCTGGTGCGGCTCTCCTCGTCTCTGGCGAATGGCGGCTTGTATATAGGCTAGGTTTGACGAATGCTTCGCCTCGAAGAAATGGGAGCACGATTGGGCCAAGGAACAGGCCTTGGGCCGTGCGGCCAGGACCCTTTTTGGCCCTGATCAGCCTCATCTTTTGTGTGTTAATCTTTCTCCACGTCATTAGCCCATGTATGCTTTAAGCCCATCAACAAATCACCAGAACTAGCCCAAATGCGTCGAGTTTCCTACAAAATCACAATATGCTTCAAAATATAAGATACATGTGGAAACGGGGTTATTTCAGTGCCAAATGGCGGGGTTAGTATAAGAATAAGCATGAAATCATTATGTAAACAACACCAAAAGCGTGTCATTTAACAGCGCCAACAACAAGCTATCTATAAACTTAATCTATGAACTTTTAAAAACTAAAATAACCTATATTTTAAAACGGATGGAGTAAATAGCTTTTTGTCATAAGTTGGATGGAGTATGTAGCTTTTGTCGTAAGTTATAAAAAAATCCAACCAAAAGAAACTAGGCTTTTTTTATTAAGAAGAAGGCACTTAAATTCAAATTAGAGGAGACTAAAATCTGGGTGACCAGGATGCACCACTACCTCTTTCACCCTAACCACCTCTTTCACACTAACCAGTGCCTCATTTCGTAGTTTTTATCATAAGTCAATTTCTTTTAGCTTTGATAAATGGAAAAATATGGTATTAGAATTACAAAATCTGTTTGCATCCAAGCTTTACATCCTAACCACACCTTCTTTTTTGCTCGTTTGTTGACCCAAATTTGTACGTACTAGTACAGTAGTACTGCGCTTTTTTTACATCCAAGCTTTGGTTAGAGCAAAAATTTTGTTGCAAAAGGTTTCTGTGTTGTCGGTGGTATTTTGGGTTTGTGATTGTATTTTATCCACAAGTTGCTAGCTTTTGTTTCTCTATAATCAACTATATAGTTTTCGTTGTAAGTTATACAAAATATAACCTAGGAGTAATTAGACGGTTTCTATTTAAAATAAAAAAATAGACACTCGTATTCGAATTAGATGATCAGGGTGCACGACTGCACCTTTCATCCTAACCCAGTTGAACTAGTCTTTTTCTAGCTTTTGTCATAATTAAGCGCCAATTTCTTTTAACTTTGATAAATGGAAAAAAAACACGATATTAGAACTAAAAAAAAATCTGTTTGCAACACAGCATATTCGCTGCATGCGGCCGAGAAGGGATCACACAAGACCATGCAATGCACGGGAAATAGTGCCATGGATCGGATCGCACGGCGAAGCTCCATATGCATCGGATAGGGGAACGAGAGGCGAGAAAGCGATCGAGAGCGCCGAGTTGAAATTGACCTGCGCCGCGTGACCACCCAAAACCCATCGATCGCGTCGCGCTTGTACTACCACCAACCAACTGATGATGAACGCGAGACCATTGAAAATCGATCATCAGCTGACTAGACCAAGCTATTCTGAATTAAATTACTCCAGGTGGCAACGGGTGGGCCCACTTGGGAGCGAGAGGATAAGATCAGGCAGGCCAGCCAGCACGACACTGCACAGGACATAGCCCCCGGACACGTACACGGTGGTCCATTTCCACGTACCTCTCACTCCTCCGGCCGGGCCCCTTATTACTTTTCTCTCATTATCATTATCTCCACGAACCGGCCGGCCGGCTATCCCAAAGCTTATCCCTCTGCGTATGCCGCCGCTTTTTTGACAACCTCGCCCTGTCTCCCCGTCAAGTCTCTCTCTCGCCACGTCACCGCTGGCCCGGGACAGAGAGCCTTATCCTGACCTGGGGCATCCATGACCATGAGTGTACAAAAAGCGTCCAGGAGCATGCATGCACGCACGCATTTAACTAAGGCAGCAGGCTGGATTAGATTATGTTAAACACGGCGGTGCTAGTTTACACACGTCTCCGGCCGGATTACGCGAAGAAACCGTTTTGTCATGTGATGTTCCCCAGCATTCTGTTTCGATCAGTGCTGAACCTGATTCCCATCCCACCCATAATAAAGAGCTAGCTACTAGCATGTTGCCCTCAAGAAAAGAAGACGGTAAAAAGTAAGGATTACAATTACACCAACCAGGCAATAGCATGGCCTCATCATGCCCTCATCTTGCTCTCTTCCAGCAAAAGAGGACTGTGCTATTCTAATGTTGCTGCTTGCTTTGCTAGAAGTAGGAATCATAGAATTAGATCATGCAACCCACTAACATCAAATGAGAAACAGATTAGGATGAAAAAGGAGCTACACATACACTTGATTATTAATTAGTTCATCTGCTTCGGAAAAGGTTAGCTTCTTGGAGGAGCAAACGACCGGCTCTCTCCAATCAGATCACAGCAGGCAGCACGGCACTAAGACTCTCTTGTAATAATACTCCAATTCTGGCGTGCTCACTCTCTCTTGGAGCTGGACGTCAATGCAAATTAAGCTAAGAACGAGCGCTTGATTGCTGGTGGGCTAAAAGAACAAATTTTGAACGCCTAGCACTATCTAGTATGTATATCATGCATGGTTACTTCGATGAGACGATTGGATTTGGATCCCAAACTATTACAAAGGAATCCATCCGTCCATGCACCTTATCCATCGTCGTCCTTGATCTGTATAAATCCTTCCGATCCATTCCATTCCGTTCTTCAGCCACTGCTGGCGCCGCCGCCGTCGTCGGCGCCGTCGCCGGTGACGGCCGGCGAGAGGAAGGGCGGCAGCGCGGTGAGGGAGGTTGACGCGACCCGGCGGATGGAGCAGCACCGGAGCACTCGCCGCCGCTTGTTGAACGGGTTCTCCGGCTTGGCCAGGTCACGGGCGCTGCTCACCGCCGACGCCGCGTCCTGCAGGTTCGCGAACGACCGCGACTTGCCGGAGAAGAAGTTGGACAGGCCCCTCCTGCACCCGTCCATTCACATCAGAGAATTGATCGTACGGACGATCCATGTCGACGCATGGGGTTGGGAAGCTGGCTGGCTTACTTGATGGGGAGCGCGTCGTCGAGGGCGTCCATGCACGAGAGCGCGCCGGCGGCGCCCTTCCTCCTCGCCGCCGTGCCGCCGCTGTTCACCTCCTCCCCGTCCTCCTCCTCGTCATCTGACGCGGCCCCAATGGAGGACCGCTCCTCGTCCGCGGCCTCCTCCACCGTCTCCAGCACGAACAGCCCGGCCTGCGGCGGCCGTCGCGCCGCGCCGCCGGCGTCACCCCGCGGCGCCTCCACCACCACCTCCGCCTCCGGGTCCAGGACCGCCACGTCCTTCCTCTTCCTCGCCCCGCCGCCGCCGCCGCACATCTGCCCGTACGGCGCCGCCGCACCGGCGCCGGGCCCCAGGGCCGCCGCAGCCGCCGCTACAACGGACATCGCGTCCGCCCGCCGTCGCCGTCTCCGCCGCAGCAAACAACGGTGCTCTCATCAATTAATGGCGCCCGCGGCCCCCCCGGCCGGCAGGTTGGCTCAGGCTCAGACACCCATGGGCGCGGATCAAGATTTGTATATTTATATATCTTGTTTCCTGAGATAGATAGAGCGATCGGAGAGGGAGAAGGAGAGGAGGCGCGAGGTGCGGGGGTGTTTATAGATAGCTAGCTAGGCTGGGCAGGCAGCAAAGAGAGAGACCGGGCAGGAAGAAGAAGAAGAGGGTAGGGTCGTACGCGTGGAGGGGGAGACGTGGCCGACGCAGCGACGGCGACGGGCGCACCGGACACAGCAGCGCGCATGCACACCGCGCACCGGCAGCCAACACGTTTTCTTCCTCTTGCCGAGAATTTTTGGTCTCCAAGGACGGGGTATACCTCGCTCGCGCCCATGCCTCGAATGGATAGATGCGAGCTCTCGTGATTCCTACATCTTATCTCACTGTTACTCATGTTACTCATTAGAGGCTTTAGCCTCCACCTAAAGCCATCTAATATCTTAGATGAGCATTCTTAAAAAGGAGAAAAAAATTCAAAAACCCAACATAAAGCCACCTTAAATCTTAGATGAATAATTTGAAAAAAAAAATTCTAGAAATTAGCAAAAAAAATCAAAACATCTAGCCATCAGTTTTGCACACCCAAATCAACATGGAAAAATATTTAGGTGAAAAATTGAGTACTCGATGCAAATGTAGAAACTCGATCGCCCATCACAGCGCAGTCTCCCAGCTTCTTCTCTATCTCCCTCGCTCTTGCCCTTTTCATCCACGTTGGATCCAGCGAAATTGAGCAGCGGAGAGGAGCGGGGACGGCATGCGACGCCGAAATCGAGAGGTGGGGAGAGCGTCGCCTGCCAGCGTGGTAACACGGAGGAGCGGGAAAGACACGATTGGCCCACGTCGCGGCGCACATGGACCACCTGCAGGCCGCCTCGGTCGCTTGCCTACATGTTGCCATGGGTGTTGTCCCACACGCTTCCCTGCGCCCTACGGTGGCCTTGAGCCTGGTAGTGTCACGCAAAGGCACAACAACCTATAGATGCAATTCAAGCAATGCCAGCGGGATCAACGGGAATAAAGTGGGAAAAGAAGAGGGAGGAAGGAAGAGAGAGGGACGGGGAGAAAGGGATGTTGTGACTGACATGTGGGCCATCGCCACGTCAACGTCCATGTCACCAACCATTGTGACAAAACCACCTCTAAAAACCGTCGCAGGGAGTTATTTGAATGGTTTTCAAAAGTTTAGAGTGTAGGATATCCGGTTTTGTAGTTTGTGGGTGAAGTAGTTCATTCTCCATAGTTGAGGGAGGGGGGTATGTAGACTTATTCCCCTAAAAGAACTCCACCTTTTCCAGTTAGTCCGTAAAGATCGGACACCCATACCCTAGGGCCATATAAACTCGTTACATGAAATGCACCAAAGGCAAAACAAGCCACCCCTGCAAAAAATAAAAGAATTCCAAATCTCTTGGGCAAATTCAAAGAAGGTTTTCCCGTCCGCTCCTCGCATAATATTTCTAGGTCCCAATATACTACTATAAAAAAATAATGTAAAATTAATAGCTAAATTATCATCTAAATTATCTTCAATTGTTGTTATTAAAAATTAACCAAGAGCTGCCACAAAGTCTAAATCTAAATTACCTACATTTATTATTGCAAACACAAAATATCCCCGAAGTACTTTTAACTTTCTTCTGAAATATCCAATTCAACAATTGTTTATATAAAGAACCAACTAAAAGGTGTACATGCACTGTATACAAATGTATGCAGGAAACAATGACCATATATATTCTTATGTCAAACACAATGATCAAGCTATGATTTTATACACGTCAAATAAACATGAGTTGTGATGCAAGGGGAAAAACTATGAAATTGAATGAAAAAGTATATAGAATTATTGGAAAGTAAAGTATGTCACGGCCACATAAAGTGTCCACGAGTACTATGTTATAATTTGGAAAAAAAATAGATAGAGCAATGATAAACAATTTTATGGGACCAGAAATCTATACTATAAAGGACGATGAAATTTTCGTACCAAATCTTACGGGTTACTCTTGTCAACACCGTCGGATTTACGATGACGATTGGATGCTTTAGATTAATCTAAAGAGATCAAGTTGACTATATTACTCCTACACTGTCAGATTTTATGAAAATCGAACGCTCTAGATTAATCCACGCGTACGTTATTACGACGATAGGTGTCCTCATGCCAAAAACGTCATTTCAGAGTCCTAACGCCAAACGTATCTGCCAGCTTTAGAAAAGGCAACAGAGAATCCAAAATTAAATTAAAGAAAAAACATACGTGAATGCATCGGACAAGGACCAACATTGCCAAAAAAATACTATATGTCAACAAACCAAGTTGAATACTATCATGACTCCCGACTGCTGCTAGTTTCTCAAAGTTCAAAACTCTTCATGTATAGCTGCGTATATATAACAATCCACCAATAGGGTCAAAACACAAATCTTCTCTTCCGACTGTAATCTCGCTCTCAAATCCCCTGTCTCCAACGCCGCAAAACATTGTGACATGGAGCATTTGCACATGGAGCACGTCACAATAGAGGTTCGTATGTTCCTTTATTTTGTAATCTACTGCTCATTATTCATAGATCTTGTTACATACAAAACAAGATTGGTTGGTTTAATAATCAATCTAGAGCACAACGTGATGTCTCAGTGCAAACATAATGTAGGGAGATATGTTTTCCCCAGCTCTCAACATGGATTTGACCGGACAGGAAACAAAAGTAGATGATGACATGATTATTGGAGAGGACAAGCAAGGAAAAAAAATCTTGATTTGGAGAAGAGTGATGGATCCACTATCAACCAAAAACTGGTAAACATAAATTTCTTTTACAAACACAATTGTGATTATTCAGTAGGATGTATAAAGCATTAATACCTAATATATTAGCATGACAGATGTAGAATGAATAATTGTTTATCATTATTCAGTTCAAACTACAATACTTTCTGGAAGTACATTATTTTTGGGGCATGTAGCAGGCAAATACATTGTCATCGGATGATCAGGCTGTTCCTCCTGTACAAGATACAGGCTCAGCTGAAAACATGGCTATAGATGGTGAGAAGGTGCTCGTCGACGATAAGAAACTTACAGAATTGCACACCGGCACAACGCTGAAGCCTGTGAAGATAGCTGACTCACAGCGGGTAGACATCTGTGCTAAAGCACGAAGCCTCGACGAAACCGACAACATCGACCCTTATCAGGCGCAAAATAAAACCACATGTGCTACACAAACATATCAAAAGAGGTTTACTGGTAAAAATACACGTCATGGCTTTGCAGTTACCGCCTAAAGTTAATTAAAAAATTTAAACTTTATATGTGTCTTAATTTGTTAACTGTATGAGGTATATATAATATGGTTGGTTCAAGTTATGCATAACATGCGAGTTATAATATTTTACCGTTTCTTTTGATGCGTGACAGAGGAAGAATCGGAACAGGAAGAGGATGACGATAGCTCCAAAGAAGAAGATGGTGACAGTGAATGGCAGCCGGATGACGAGGAAGAAGAGGACGAAGAATACGTTGATGAATACTTAGAGGAGGAAGAGCCAAATACATTATTCAGTACACTACACTCAGAGTCCAAAATGAAGTCTTCATGTTCTTCCTTAAAGTACGTGTTTGATTACATATATCAAGGGTCACATCTTTCACGAACAAGATGAAATCTTTACAACGCGTCCTTATATGAATCAGTTAGTTAATTGTGATGGATTGTTAAAGTTTGAATAAATTGGGTCCTTATAGAGGTATTTGTGAACTCTATTAAAGTTGAAATCCAATAATGATCATACATTTTTTAAATCAATTACTTTTATTTTATATATTTACAAAAACACGGGCCTGTGGCACGTGCGTCTCTACTAGTTATTAATAAAGTATAACACTTTTGGCCTCTTAATACTACTCTCCCATGCTGGAGCACATGTTGATGAACTAGTTAATCATAACAATCATATAATTTTCTTTTCCGAAAGCACAATGAAAATTTCTCGTAATTTTTAATTTTTATTAAGAAAAAAAATCAAATCGGCGGCTTAGTCATTGGAGTAGAAACATTATATTTCGGGTTGTTTGTAGGACGGGTAGGGATTCCTCCTTTATTCCAAGGCTATAGCACAGCTACAGAAGACGACAGCAGGAATTCATTCATCCGGGTTCTGCATGCGCCATCCTCCTCCTTTATTCCTCCGGCTATGCTGTGCTGATTTGTGCTGATTGGCCCTGTTTAGATGTTTCGCGAAAAAAATTTCGAGTGCATCTGGGGTGCAGGTCTAGCTGTAGGAAGCAGTTGACGCACACACCCCTGCCAGCACTAGTAGGCTTTTAGCTAGCTTTGAATGGACGGGCTCGCTCGTCGTCGTCGGGTTTGGAAGATTTGTTCTAGCCGTGGGCCCCACCTCATCCCACAGCGGCCGATACTACAAATGTCATTCCCCAAAAAAAATTCAGATGTGTTTCTAGGGGTTTGGAAGATTTGTTCCAGTAGAAGATAGCAGTGGCGCGGGGTGAGAAGGGATTCTAGATGAGACGGCATATCTGACTGGCGAAGTTTGACGAAGAGCCATTGACATTCATTTTGTAGAAACATGTGACTGATGTGGAAATCGTGGTCATTATTGTTCGGTCTTCATATGTTCAATCTAGCCAACATGCTGAGCAAATCCTCAAAATGACGGGATATGGTTTGGGTGCGCTCAGAGACACAGTGTGAAGTGCAGAGATTCGTGGAGCTTCTGAAGAGAAATGAGCTGCGGCCTACTTGGTGCGAATGAAAGAATAATTTTGCTCCATGTTTTTCGCTCCAGATAATAACCGTTCTTTAATAAACTTGAGCGGTGTTCACATGAACGCTCGGAAACCCAAAAAAAAAAGTTGCACCGCACTTTTGTTTTCAGTCATACACGGTGTGCGTGTCTCTACGTGCATGCATGATTTCTAGTGACGGAAGATCACTGTCGCTAATAGAGACTACAGAAATGGTTCAGTAATTGCTAGGATTATTCCGCTTCAGTTCACGACATTTGGGAACTAATTTCGGTGATTTTTTTTCTTTACATTGGAAAATTTCAGGAAAGTTTAGTTACTCTTGATTAGGATGATGACCTGGACATGCTTGATAGAAATTAAATGTGGGTTCCTCAGATAAATTTGTTGACTTTGTTATACTAGCTTTGGCCTTTGAGTAGTCATGAAGAAAGACAAGAAGCACATGCCAATTGATTTGCTAAATATGTTAGATTATGAGTTTATCTCCCCTTATCGAAATAACTATTTATAGTATTTATAGTGACTCTCACTTGTTTGCTTTTCTTATCCTTATTAGCCGAGTACCACAGTGGACTCTAGGACCGGCAATCCACTAGGGGGTACCCAAGTGGTAGATTTATTGGCAAGGGTGATCGCAAGGCTAGGGAGCTCGAGATAACACAGGAGACGCAAGGTTTATACAGGTTCAGGCGGCCGCAAGGTACTTAAATAGTGTTTAGCGGTCTCGTAGCGGATTAGTGTCGGTGTAGCGGATTGCGGATAGCGGGTGCTATAACGGGCGCTAAGTCCAAATAGCGGAATTCAAAAATACAGAAAAATTTAGCTTAAATTTACTTAAAATATTATTAAAGTTTTTAATTAGCCATTATATCTCACGTAAAATCAGAAAAAACATAAATAATTATATATAAAAAATGTATGAATACATATTAACATTAAATTCTCATATCAATAAAGAAAAACATTATCTTTTATTCAATCATTTATCATTATCGTCTAAATAATCATTTTAAACACTCTTATCGGCATTTGATCTATTTTGATATGTTATTTTAACTATAAATTTAATGAAATAGCGGTATAACATTAGCAATAGCGGTGAAATATGAGAAATAGCAGCCAAAATAGCAGCGCTAAGTCCGAGCTTGCTATCTTGGGTCCGCTACCTTGTAGCGGTAGCGGTAGAGCACCGCTACCGCTTTAGCGGCCGCTATTGCGGGTGCTACGAACGCTATTTAGTACCTTGGGCGGCCGAGAGGCATAAACCCTACGTCCTGTGTTCGGTGGTGTCTTGTATCGATGAACTCGTCAAAACTCTTAAGCAATGGCGAGTCGGTGGGTGGTTACAATGAGCGAGGAACAGACTACAATGGGGGAGAAGAGAGATCTGATGGAATGCCCTTAGGGGGTTGCCCTAGGTCGCCTTATATAGGGGGACGACCTAGGGTTAGAAGTCGGTTTGTCTTGCGGGCCAAGTCTTTGTAATCTTGTGCGCCAAGTTCGAGGCTTCTTGTGGGTCGGGTCATGGGTCGGCCCACATCGCTGTCAGATGTGGGTCCAGACCGACTGGCATCCTGGTCGGTGAGGGGGCCCTGGTTACCGATATCCCACGATGATACGTGGCTTCCACTATTATTGGTTAACTTATGCTTACGTGCGGTACTGTCTGCTGTCACATAACCATGCATAAACGAGACAGGAATGCATAGGAAGTTCACTTGTATATGCTTGGAGCTTAACTTAGTTGCCCTGTATAGAGAATGGTAAAATATAATGTCAATGCAAAGGGATCTTCCTGCCAACTTCTTCTTCCATTTTGTTGGCTGATCTTGTCGACACATGAATCTTTGATGAAATATAAACAAGCTCACCTTGCTTGTTGGCAATTATTCCTGTCATTGTCGTAATCTACCCGGATAGCTGACATGCTCGTATCCGGATTTTCCTGGCACGGCCAGCCTACGTGTTGCCGGATAGGATGACTTTCCATTGTCAAAAAATTAATGTGTGAACCTTTTTTTTATAGATCAATTAATGTGTGAACCTGTGAAGCTCAAATCCTGTGTGGTTTGCTCAAAAAAAAAAAAAATCCTGTGTGGTTGAGACTGAGTGCGTGTCCTCGTTCTCGATTGCTGGCAAAGTCACCAACAGTAGCTTAGTCAGCTAGCAAACAATAAGCATAAACATGACATATAGATCAGTATATTCAAGTTTTGACCAATCTCTGCTCCAAATTAAACTGCAGTACAAGTCGCTATATGTGTTCATCAGTCGGCAGACACTTTACACCAAAGATAACCAAAGCAGCTGCTCTAACTCTAAAAAATTATAAAAATGTACGTGGCGTCTTGAAACGTTATCGCTAACGTCTCTGACCTCTTGGTGTGCGTCCAAGAAGTGTGAGTTGGAGCTTGGAACTTTGCGAGGAAAGATTCATCCCCACCCCAGAAACACCTCTACTACTACTTGGTCTCTTTTCTTCCGCCGCGTATCTTTCGTGAGATCCTATCAGTTGGGCCTTATCCTGACGGTTCAGAAATTAGTTTAGTCCTCTAAAAGAATGACTGGGTGAGACTTTTTTGCTCGATCAAGTCATCAGTGACCAAGTCTAATGACTAAGAATAGGCTCCATGCCGTGCCGGGGGAGCTACGGAGTAGTAGAATCCAGAGTGCGGAGCAGAGTTGCCCTGTAGTCTTTGCAGTTTCCAGGACTCTGAAGTCTGAACTGAAGTACTCGTTCAAACCTGCGTCGATCTAACCGTTTTGTTTAACCCAACCCTGTCTCACCAGTTCCTTGCATACAGGCACATACTACTTTGTATGTATGTATCATCCGAGAAAGCGACCTTCTAATCTACATTTTCCGTGTCCCAGGATCCTCTGACATGTTCCAAGATCCTTATCTGACCGTATTACACGGTTAAAAAGAAAAGGACAATATCAGATCACCACATCATCGTCTCTCCAGCTACTATATCCTGTTCAGAACTTGATACAAGGTCATTCCGCGGTCGTCGTATACCCCTGCGGTTGCAGTCAGCTCGTCGCCATCTTCCTCACACCTTACCTTGTACAGTGACGCCACCTACTGATAAATCGAGATCAACGGCAAGCCACACCAACAGTAGCTGGCTTCTTATCCAAATTCCAAAGCAACCCACCGATTTATTTCAAAAAAAAAAAAGCAACCCACCGGGAGGACAGAGATGAAGATAGACTGATCACGCTATCCTCTTTCTTATCCGATGGCTCTTTCTGAGCTCTGAAAGACTGAAACCCCGCAGCCTGCTATAGATACGGCATATTCTTCGACTCCTTTATTCCCTGCCCCTTTTTTTTTCTGGTATAGGCAGGTGTACACATGCACGACATGCAGCTTTCGACCTGTGCGTAGGCAAGTAGCATCACAATTATGGACGGATGGGTAGATGGATAGATATGATGCATTGGCTACTAGCTAGATATAGCGCGCGCGTGTGTGCAATGCACCATCCAGCTGGAGTGCATGGCTTGTTCAATTCGCGTGTTCGGTGCGGCGGAAAGCTACGAGGCAGGGCCAGGTGGAGCCTCGCTCGTCGTGGCTCTGCTTGCATATGCTCGATCTCCTGCCGGTCCTCATCGTTGGCGTCGGCGCCACTCGCGCCACCGCTTGGAGGTTGCATGTAAATATGTAATGGATCCGCGCGGCTGGCTGGAAGCGGCGGGGTTGGGGATCAAGCTAGGTGGAATGGATGCGCATGCATGAGACGGACAGCGAACAAAGGTGTGCCGATCGAGAGGAGAGCCCACTGCACGCTGCATAGCACCCACCGCCGTCACGTCGTTTTGTCGTCGCGATATTGATTTATGTCTCCAGCTGTCCAGCATGCAAAAGGAATGGAGTGAGAGTTGAGCTAGTTGAGAAGCGTGCGTCAAAGTGCAAACCGAAATGTGTTTATATATGGCAACCTATTGTGCCATACAAAGAAAGAAAAGCAAAGAAAACCTCTAAAAAGATATTAGGGAGAAACTTACAAATATTTCCTCACTATAGCCTATGTAGCCCACCCCGATAAAAGAAACTTACGTCCGAGAAAGATATGGCCAGTTGGTCACGATCGATGCCTCAACTCAATCCTAACCGTCCATACACACGGAGAATGATAGGACCCGTCCATTCAGACCCATGTGGACTACTTATATGTGCCCACCCTTGCTTTCCTATCTTGTTCGGCGAGCTTTCTCCAAAACAGCTAGGGTTCCGCCGCCTTCGGCTCAAAGGTCAGATCTCATCGGACCGGTGATTTCTTTTACTTGATTCGTCTAATAATTTCCCATGTGAGTTTTTAAATTATAGACTGTGTGGCGGACCCTTCTCGGATACAGAATTCCGTAATCTTTGGTTTCAAGCAAGGTTTGAGATCTCACTAGTTTTCATATCCATCCAGATTTATAGTTCCGCCGCCTCCAGCTCTAGGGTTCGAGATTTTACACCTTATAATTTCTAACGTGAGTTTATTTTAAACCATAGGTTATTCGGTGAGATCTTCCTAGACACAAAAGCCGCATCCATCCGGATGTAGAGTTTCGCGGCCTCTAGCTTCAAGAGTAGAGATCCCATCAAATGTTTATTTTCTTTTACTCTATTCTCCTATTGATAATTCTCATCTGAGTTTACCTTAAAATTATAGGTTGTTTGGCGAACCTTCCATGAAAAGAAAGCCGCTGCATCGCGCCTCATACTGAAAGGTTTGAGATCTCATCGCTGGACCTTCAATTTTTTTTGCTTGATCCTTTTAATAGTTAGTTCATCTAAAATATGTTTTTGCAAGACCTCCTGACACAAAAGCCACATCCAGATCTAGAGTTCCGCCGCTTTCAACTCCAAGGTTCAAGATCCCCATCAAACCTTTGTATTTTTTCCTACTTGATTCAGGTTTTTTTTTGAACGAACAAGCATGAGATTGTGCTTATAATCTCTCATGTGGTTTCATCTTAAATCCTAATTTGCTTGGCAAAACCTCAAACTTCTACGAAACAAAGGCCACCAAGATGACTTTCAAGATCTCATCGGGCCTCTTTTTTTGCTTAATCTATTACAAATAATATCTCGATCCCCTTACACAGGTTTATATTTTTTCAGAATTTTTGTGAAATTTGTGATGTTGCACGGTCACATGTTAAAAAAAACTTTTTTTAGATAATTTCCTTTTTCCTTTCGGTATATTTCAAGATTTGAGTGATGAGCGGAAGCTCTATTTTTTGCCTTCTGTTTTAAAAGGTTTCTTTTAAGGGAATTGTGCTATATTTGGTGCTTATGATTTAATAACTTTAGGTCTCTTTTGGGTTTTTAGGTTTCAGGCCTAGATAACAACAAGCCCAATTTCCAATGTTTGCAGGCCCACGAGCAGCTTTCGGCCTTTACGCATTTTGCTTTGCATCAACGAGCAGGCCCATTGTTTTTCCTTATGCTGATTCCATTTCAACATTGTTTGCAAGCCCAGGAGCAGCATTCGTCCCCTCAAACCTGCATTGCTTGCGCCCAATCTTGGCATCGACTCGGCTGCCGTTTCATCCCTTGACGTCGTCAGATGTACCGCAACAGCAGCAACAGTGGAGTTTCTCTAGCCAACCAAAGGGACTCAAGTGATACTGAATTCAACTTGAAGCCCAATGACTGTTTTTATCACTGAATGCAAGGCGCTCAGTGCTCAGCCGCTTATTTCTCAGACGAATAACATTAGCTGAAGAACATTACAATGGAAATATCACCGACACAAAAGGTACGATCGCATCTCCCTCTTGTCAGCAGGCATGGTAGCACACTAGCACTATCGTGGCAAAGTGCTATGCTTATTAGCTTATTATCCAGTAATACACAAGCTGTAGCACAGGGGATCGGTACAATACAACACATACATGGACAGCACCCGCACCCCAACTGACAGGATTAATAACCAAGAAGTGCACTACAAAAAATTCATCTTCAGGTAGTAAGCCCAATGGGGCTGCATGCTTCAGCACATCAGAACATCGAACGTAGTATAAGAGACCAAAATGGAAACCATTGCAGAAAGGAGGAAAACAGTGCGGCAACAAGAATTTGGAAGGCAAAAATAGTTCACTGTCTCATATAGTCAGCGATCAGTTAACCATTGCCATCTTTTTCCCACCACATATAATGTACTCCATTTAATTCACTGCATGTTCATGAAATCTAAAACATAGTATACCATAACCATATGAAACAACTTAACACCCTCCCTATAATACAACGAACCAATCTAACATGTACCAGATAACTGATTACACCAACCTCTGCTCCCCACACAAGTTCCTAAAATGAATTTGAGTATACTTGCTACAGATAAGAATGCAATAGAAGGTGAAAAGATAGTCGACAGGAAGGGGGCCTCATAGATATGCTGTGAGGAAACACTCCAGTCACCTTCTCCCCCACTTTGTCAGTTCTGGAGGAGTTTATGTTCTTCTTATGCTCCAGCTGTTCCTAATCATCGGGCCATTATTGCGTCCTTCCACAAGTGGGGATCTTGACTGACTGGCCCGAAGCGAATCATCCTTGCCTAGCAAGTTATTAGTTTTATTGCAGAGACTGTGCATCCAATCTTTTCAAACTCCCACCGATGCTACTTCAGAGTGGAAGCACTCCGATATAATCCTGTCATTGCACTGGTAATCTTGTCACTTGAATGTCTGATCTGGAAACTTCCAGCTCTCCTTGGCCTGCCTGGCTTGGGCAGGAAGAGTGTGTTTAGCATCTTTTCCAAATCTTCAGTGCTGTACTTCACATACTTGCTCGCGCTGACGTCCTGCTCAACAAGCGGCCCATAGTTCTGCATGAAGCTCCGGTAAATAGGCACTATAGCCTGCACCACAAGGTGGCATGTCTTCTGCTGCAGATCCCTATCTGATATCACCCATGTAGACTGCTTCTGAAACATCTCATCAAACTTAGCATTGAACGATTTGAGCCTCTGCTTCACTAAATCTCTTGCGGTAGCCTGGCCCTTGGAGAACATGATCAGCCCCTCCCTGCTCAACAGGGGTGCGAGTGTTCCCCAGCTCTCCCGAAGAAAAAACGCTGAGAAGTAATCCTTGTACTGCTCATGCTCCCGGAGCCATGCGTCGCCCAAGAGCTCACCCAGCTTAGTACCCTTGAGGTGCTTGAAGAAGTGCCAGTGTATGTTCATCATGAAGAGACACGACAGCGTCGTATCTCCATAAGCCTTCGACCATGTCTCAAAATTGACCTCAAGCGTCTTAACGATATTGAGCACCGCGTCGACAAGCATCTTATCATTGAACACCTCTTTGCGCCAGCTGCGGTGGATGGTGATCACCTGCGTCAGCACAGACCGATACGGCTCCCCAAGGAGCTGGTTGCAGTATTTGGCAACAAAGCTCACCAGGCGAGGCACCCCACCATCAACCGGCGGCGGCATATTGCGCTGCAGCTCAACCTGCACAAGCAGTTCCTCAAAGATCTCAACAGCGCCATCCACCAACAGCTTAACAAGCTCCCTAGTCCTGGTCTGGATCTCCGCACAAGCCTTCCCACCAAACAAACGGTTGAAATCCACCCTCAGCTTATTCAAAGCATCAAACACATCAAGCAACCGCAACAGCTTGATGGGGTCTTTCCTGGTATCAGCCAGAGCCCGTCCAAACCTGAGGAAATCAAGGATGCCAGCACGAGCCGCAATCTCAGCGAAGCATGACGCCATGGCCTCCGGCCGCCGCTCGAACACCGCCACGCAGAGCCTCCTCTCTGCTTCCAGGAGGTGGTGCACCGCGAACTCCAGATGCCGTCCCCATCGCTCGACGCTGGGGCTGAGCACCTGCGCGTCCTCCGACGTCTCCTTGAGGTAATCCAGCCCCAGCGCGCGGAGGCTGGCGCCCACCGTATCCCCGCGCGCGTCGGCATACGCGGCGGCGCAGCGGTCGAGCCGCCCGTTCGCGGCGAGCCTGTCGAGGATGAGGCTGAGCTTGTACACGACGGACGCGGGGATCCGGGACGGCACGACGGACGCCGCCGAGGCCGCGCTCTCCTTCATGGCGAGGGGCGCGGAGTGGTCCGCGAGGAGCCGTCGGAACTCTGCCTCGAGCATGGCGAGCGCGGCGGCCAGGAGCCCCGCGTCGAGGTCAGCGTCCGCACGGGCCTTGAGGCGTTCGAGCTGGGCGGCGAGGCCCGAGAGGAACCCGGGGTCGGCGAGGGTCGCGGTCCCCGAGGTACGCGACGATGTCGGCAAGCCACTGCGCGGCGAGGCCGCAGTTGTCAGCGAGCAGCCTGAGCGCGGCCTCAAGCTGCGCGAGCACGGCGAGGTACCCCGGGAGGTCGGACGCGACCGACTCCCGCGCCAGGAGCGCGGGTTCCAGCCCGTGCACGGCGTCGAACACCTTGAGGACGGCGGCGGCGGGGCCGAGCGCGCGGTCAATGTCCCCGCCAGCCGACTCCAGCGCCTCCGCCGGCGCCCGGATCGGGCGCACCGAGGCTTCCATGGCGGGGAGGCGCGCCTGGATCTCCTCCAGCCGCGCGGAGTCCCGCGCCAGCGCGCGGCCCAGCGCGCGGGAGCGGTCGACGCCGGTGCGCAGCGCCTTGCGCGCCGCCAGCAGCGTCGCCATCCGGCGCTGCTCCTCCTCGGCGTCCTCCTGATGCTGCTTCTGGTCCGCCCCCATCCCCGCGCCTCCTCACCCCCCGCGTGCGCGCGTGCTTGCAATGCCGGGGCGACTTGGGGGAGTCGGAACCTCGGTCGCTGGTTTAACGCCTCAGCGCCAATCCGAAGGGGGGGGAATCGCAGCAGAAAGGGACGGGGCCGCGGCGGTGGGTGTCGTTGGTGAGACCTGAGACGCCCGCGGGCGCGGCGAAGAGAGTACTACTACTTATCCGATGGGAGGAGGAGGCGCGGGAGGGAGATGGAGACGGTCGCGGCGGTAGGTGATTGGCGCTGGGAAGGGGCGGCCATGCCCCCGGCGCGGAGGAGAGGGAGGGGGGGTTTAGGTTGGAAAAGGGGAGAAGAAAGGGAGGACAAGGGGGAAAAGAGGCGGAGTTTTTTCGGCGGGGGAGGGAGGAAAAGAGGGGAAGGAAGCGAACGCGCTCGGCGCGGAACGGGACGGGGTGGAGCGCCGCGACCGCGGCGGACGCGTGCGCCCGTTTCCTTCTTTTGGTGTTCGTCGGGTTGTGTGGGCGGAAAGGCGGGCGCAGCCAAATGTGGGGCTCGGGCTCGGCAGGGGCCGCGCGATCGAGGCGGCGGCGGCGGCCAGCCAGGCGGATCCTGAGCAACGGCCGCGTCAGCTACTGGGGGGTTTCGGGGTTGGGGCTGGTGCGTTTTTTCGGCGTGGGTTCATTCTGGGCAGTGGTTGACACGGACGCCCGCGCGGCGGAGCGGTCAGGTCGGTGATTTGGCCGGCCCCCCTGGGTTTGGCATCTGCTATTCTGCTCGACCGGGCGGCGCGGCCGGCAGGGCAGGGGGCACTTGTGCTTGTGCCGGCCGGCAAGAACCCGTCCTTTCTGCCAGGCGCCTCGGCGGGCTCCAGGTCAACGTTGATCCCCGGACCCAGCGCCGTGCCGTCAGGGGATCCGAGGTTGCCCGTTCGATTGTTTGTTCCCACTGTGCCACGTACGAGTACTACTTCCACAGTCCCACTCGTGAGTTTCTGTTTCACTTCAATTATATGGGCATGTTTCGCGAAAAAAATTTCGAGTACGTTCCCTCACATGAATGACATATTAAATGTAGTTAAAAAAATAACCTATTATATGGATGGAGTGTACTTCACGAGACGAATCTAATGAGCCTAGTTAGGTCGTGATTAGACAATAAATTGCTACAGTAAACATGTGCTAATGACAGATTAATTAGACTCATTAGGTTCGTCTTGCAATTTACTGACAGAATCTGTAATTAGTTTTGTAATTAGTCTATATTTAATACTTCAAATGTGTGCCCGACATACTCGAAAAAAATTTCGCGTTTCATCTGAACAGTGCCATAGGGAAACGAGATCGTCGTGGCAGTCCAGAAGACTGTCACGTGGAGAACTGACGGACGGGTGCACTCGTACTCGTACTACTGGAGACTGTCACGTGGAGAACTGACGGACGGGTGCACTCGTACTCGTACTACTAGTACTCATCGGCCTCATCTCCTTCTCTTGTGCGCGTCTGCCAGTTGGAACGCGCTACTAGTGTACTGTCCCGTATGGCATGCGCCTGCAGGCCAGACACGGCATCCGTGTGCTCCTACGGAGTACATACTCCACCGGGTAAACAAACCAAGGCACTTCCGGTGCTCAACTGGTGTGGCGGCAGGGATGGGGATGATGGCGTGCGTACAAGGCTACTACCGGGCCGGATGATGGAGTACAAGTTACAACCAACCCAAGTACCGGCAACAACCATCTGCCACCTCCCCTGCTCACTTGCCTAGCTGTTGTGTTTGTTGCCTCTCTGCGCGGTTTGCTAACTCATCTACAGTGCTGCTGCCTGCTGGTGTCTTGTGTTGGCATTTAAAAGGTGCTCTCGTTGCCATGCTGGCCCGGTCAAGCGCAGGTGCAGTGCAGCAAATGGGGGAGTTGGTTGGGTTGCATGGATCGTACTCGATCATCATGGATGCTCCCTCCCGGTATTGATGATGGCCCAGTTGGTGATTGACCGCCAGCAGTTCACTTCTTAATTTGCGTTTTGGTACACAGCTGGCTAGTGTTTGATGAAACGCGTTTATCAGTTTGCTGCAGTAAAAAAAAACTTTTTGTTCATATCTTTTTGCTAGCCGTGTTTGACTACATGGGTTAAATTGCATGTTACCGCTTTCTCCGTACGTTCTGAATACTGCCTGTTGTTGGCTAAACAATGTTGAGTGGTTGGTTTTACGTGCAAGCAAAGACCCAGATACAGCGTGACACGAAGCGTCGATCGACACGTTAACCTCATACAGCGAAGAGATGAGGTGAGTGTGACCGTGTGAGTGTCACGACGAATAATTTCGTTTAAAAGAAAAGGTGTCACGACGAAAAGTTCGTGTCAAAATAGTTCTTCTTCTTCTGATGAATTTCCACACGAGCTAGTAAATCTTTTTCACTCTTTATTCAAAGAAAATCTTTTTTCACCTTTTGTTGAAATAATATCTTTTATTTCACTTTTGATGTGGCAGCTATCTAGATAACCACACACGTCTATCTGCTGTCTTTTCTTGTCATCTTCTCCAAGGGGGCTCTCTCGAGCTGTCGCTCACCAGAATTGGCACGGCTAGCTAGTTGCTAGGCCCGGGCTGTACTTGTCATTCGGTGGACAAGAACAAAGATGTGAGTGACCGGTGCCCCCAGCCACGTTGGTTGGTTCCATATCTTCCATAAACCTGCCTAGTTTTCCACTGTTAACTAGGTGGAGTATGTGGCAGCAGTGTGACCATAATAAGCTAAGCCCTACATTTGATAGCATCTAGTACAAAATTAAACTCGGGTTTTGCAATATTCAATTCAGAGATTTGTATAGCTACAAAACGAACATTCGAGCACCACACAGGTTTATAACAATATGAACATGACTTCCCCTGTTGGACTGACGTGTAGTGTTTCCATGCAACAAAGATAAATTAAGCACAGTGTAGATTGACTAGATGTTATGCACTTATGCTAATTTTACATGTATTTCTAACAAAGATAATAAGCACGATATGGACTAATATTTTCGAACAGATCGATGATACGAAGGGAGTTCCAAGTTAAACAATTGCAATGGAAACTTGGGGACGGTCATTCGCAAGGCAATGCAGAGAAAATGTCTAGACTGCTACAACCCAAAAGGCGAAGCAATCAAATGGGTGGTAGCCGCTAGCCGGCAGACGAGAATGATCAAACCTAAAAGGCTGTTCATCATACCAAATCAAAAGGCAAAGAG
Source organism: Urochloa ruziziensis (assembly GCA_015476505.1). Lineage (NCBI taxonomy): Eukaryota > Viridiplantae > Streptophyta > Magnoliopsida > Poales > Poaceae > Urochloa > Urochloa ruziziensis. The sequence goes on from CM027126.1 coordinate 21,782,760, forward strand.
GCAGGTTGCTAAAGGTTCGCTGAGCAAACAAGAACGCAGCAGTAACATGCTGATAACATCTTTGAGATAAAGAGCTATCATGCTGAACTTTTTTTCCCTACCCGTCGTGTTTGTGGAGTCAAATCGTGCAACTATCCAACATAAAACAAAAGAGTCATTCCTGAAGAAAATTAAGAAAGAAAGGTATTTTTTTAATGTGCATTCAAGTTATTTAATGAACAGGCAAAAAACTGCATTCAAGCATGTAGTGAAGGAGCGGCTGTCTCTGCATCATCAAATCATTCAAACTTGCCACCAAAATCTAACATCCATGATCTATGCCTGATAGAAGTAATGTGATTCTTGCATAGTCTAATGCATGTTGCCACTTCAGTTGACCACACAGTGGTTTTTTAAGAATGAAGAAAGCAAGAGACAAGAAAGAAGCCAAAGCTGTATGATTGAGCTTGCGGACCACACATGGGCTACCTCAATATGGGAGGCAAAAGATTGGATGACCCATCCACATGCCTTGTCACCTGCACCGTGGTAGTAGAAAGCAAAAACAATTTGGTGGGGGACACGTTGCAAAGCCAGAGACCATACTGATGGCTCATCACTAAGCACTAGCAGTGATGAGTAAAAACATTTTTATTGCTGCCACTGGCTTTTCCTCACCATATCTATTGGAGATATGGGTGTTGAGACTTTTTTAATCCCTCACCAACGGAGAAAACATATGATTAGAAATGTTGGAAGCTTGCAAGCAAACCAGAGTTTTTTTTTTTAATTATTCCACAAGGAAATCCTAGTGTGTTGACAGGTCAGCAGGAAATGTTGGTGTGATGCATAGTACGTGCATTGATAAACCATGCATGTTTTTAGTATTATAAGAGCTGACCCGAACCCTTGGATCGAGATTGGACCGTTGAAAACATGTTTTATAATTTCTTTGGAGTGATTTATTTATTTTCTTTATACCCACTGTGCTATAAGGTGGACCCTAGTGTTCTCTGTCTTTTGAGGGCATAGACGATGCGACGTGGGCCTCGGACCCACGGAAGAATGAAAGAAATGTTCTCTTTTTTGAAACGGAATGAAACAGATGTTAACGTACGGCAGGAGAGGTGCAGTGCAGGATAGATTCAATCATTAGGAGACTAGAGGCGGATCATCAACTTTGTGTTCAACAGTGTCCTCTCACGTGAGGTGAGAAAAAGTTTGAATTTGAATCGGTTGTCAGCTTATTTTTAAAATGGCGCGCTGAATATTCCGTTTCAGCTTCAATTTAAACCTGTTTTTGCACGGCGAGAAAGATTCACGGCCATGTGGGCGCTAGCAGCGGACATGCTGGCGATGGAGCGGGACTAGAACCCTGTCGCATCAGTCGCTGCGATTTGGACGTCCGGAGTTTTTCCATCCAAACCACCGGTCTTGACAAACCCCTTTTCAACTGGAGACGAACAGCAGCCTCACATGGCCGCATCAATTCTCAGTTCTGAGTTCTCAGTGATCGCAGCGAGACGTTTCTTCTTTTGATGGCAATATGTTCAGGGAAAGGGACTCGCAGAAAGCTCTGACGAATTCAAGTATCTTTCTCCCCTGAATCTCATGACATTTATGGCACACTGCGAAGAAACAATCACAGCTGTAAAAACAGTTTTTTATTTTCCTTCAAATTTCTGCATGAACACCAGGCAATAGCAAGATGTGTTCGTGTCTGCATTTTTTTTGATGCGGATGGATGGTCGTAAATCACTATAAGGCATAGCACACGCCACGAACGGATATACGTCTTGGTAGTACGTCACTGATATCAGTCAGTCAGAGAAAGGAACATAGCAACTCCCCACACCACTCACGCAATACCTCCGTAGTTGAGTCCTTCAGACCTTCACACAGGATTGGATACATTTGGAATCAACAAAACAGATCAAATTTGCTTGGCAATAGAGGTCAATCTGTGCGCCACGGTACGTCTGAAATCTGAACTTTCAGCTCAACAGATGTTAAAGAACAGAGTACGTACGGAGCACCGTAAAGCTGTTGTTTAGCCCGTGTTTAGTTCTCACCCAAAATTTTTTCACCTATCACATCAAAGGAGAATCTTAGATGCATAAAGTATTAAATGTAGACGAAAAAAGTGAAAAGCTATATGGATAGGCTGTAAATCGCGAGACGAATCTAATGAGCCTACTTAATCCATGATTTGCAACAGTAATGCTACAGTACCATCCGCTAATTATGGATTGATTACCCTCTAATTACCATCGTTAGATTCGTCTCGAGATTTCCACCCTATCCGTATAACTTTTCACCTTTTTTGTTTACATTTACTACTTCTAAATCGGTAAAATCAAAACTCGAAATCTTTTCATTTCATCAACTAAACACGGCCTTAATGTTGAACTGAATTGGACACATATTCGCACGTCCTTTTCTCTGACGCTCACAAACAATGACAGCCTGTGTTCTTCCCGAAATGTTTTCACCCATCACATCAAATGAGAATCTTAGATGTATGAAGTATTAAATGTAGACGAAAAAGGTGAAAAGTTAAATGGATAGCCTGTAAATCACAAGACGAATCTAATGAGCCTACTTAATCCATGATTTGCAACAATATTGCTACATTAACCATCCGCTAATTATTGATTAATTACCCTCTAATTACTATCATTAGATTCGTCTCGAGATTTCCTAAGCTATCCATGTAACTTTTCACCTTTTTCGTCTACATTTACTACTCCTAAATCGAAAAAATCAAAACCCGAAATATTTTCGCGAACTTAAATATAGCCTCATTCAATGGCATACAGCCGCTGTACGGCACCGTTTTTTCCCAACTGCATTTGCGGCCTCCTTTGAATTCCTGCGCCTAACAGACCCGTCAGCAGCCATCAAGAGAAGATATGCTTGGAAAAATGTGATCACAAACAATGTCTGAAGTTATGAGTTCTGAACTTGTGATGCAACGTTTGGATGTCACGAGTTGGTCACTTCGTCGTCCTTCTGGTCGCTCCTAACAGTTGGGAAAAAAAGAGGGTCATCACATTGACTCCTCAGAGACAGTGCTGTGGTCGGTTGGTAAACTGCTTGAACGGATCGATCGGCGGGATCGTCGGAGGCCTTTCAAGTACACGGCTGCACTTGCTTTGATCTGACTGGAACTGGATCTTTTCGTACGCTTCTTGCAATCTCGAAAAGGTCCAGTTGAATGGTGGTGTCCTGAGTGCTGACTCATGAAGTCATGAGGGTCGGTATGACCGTATGACAATGGAACCGGGCCAGTACAGTACTTGAGCTCCGGCTCTGGGCCGCGTTTAGATTGTTTCGCGAAAAAATTTACAGTATGTCGGGCACACATTTGAAGTATTAAATATAGACTAATTACAAAACTAATTACAGAGTATGTCAGTTCATCGCAAGACGAACCTAATGAGTCTAATTAATCCGTCATTAGCACATGTTTACTGTAGCAATTTATTGTCTAATCACGATCTAATTAGGCTCATTAGATTCGTCTCGCGAAGTACACTCCATCCATATAATGGGTTATTTTTTTTGACTACATTTAATATACCATGCATGTGAGGGAACATACTCGAAATTTTTTTCGCAAAACATCTAAACAGGGCCCTGAACGGCAGAATGCAGTGGAGGTCGTACTTCTTTGTCTGAATCTGACCACAACCTAGAAGTCGGCTAATGTGAAAAGCAGACAATGCTAGTCTGCCTACAAACTACTGGAATGTAAAACTGGATGATTGCACAAAAAAAAACGAATAATATTGATTCTTCGCAAAAAAAGAATATAAATTGATTCTTGATTATTGCCAGGATTCCCAGCCTTCCTGAGTCCAGACTGGAAGTGTATGGATTGATGGGCTTCAATGGGTCGTCTATTCGGCATACGTTTAAGGAACATGAATGGGCCTTTTTGGTGTTTGCCACTTGGTTCCTTTTTGGGCTTGGGCTTCATGGATCCTTTCCTGTAAGATGTTTTTTTCCAAAAAAAAAAACCCTGAATGACAAGAAGATTGCAAAAGAAATCTTACGAGTAGCTGTTAAGCATTTCTTCATTTTACCTTAGCTTTGGCTTTCTCGTAGCGGATGAAGTGAGGCACGGGTGGCGTACAACCTGAGCTTATGGTGAACTTGACTTGCGAGACACGTGTAACAGCTGCTCCTCTCTTCACTCCTCATCTGGCACCACGTACGCATCAACCTGCAGGTTTATCTCACACTCCTCGCCTTCTCCGCAGAACAACAAGCTTTACCTCCAAACACAGCATCGACACGCGATATCCCCTTCCAAGTTTCCTTCATGTTGCTGACTTAGCTCTGAAATAGCTACTTCCTCTGTTCCAAATCATACTGTATGTCGTTTTGTCTTTTTAGGTTGATAGATTTTGGCATAAATCTAGACATAGCGTTTATCTTGAACCAACAAAACAAAACGACGTATAATTTAAAACGGAGATAGTACTAAAGAAAATTAGTAGTCCGGGCGGGCGCCTGGCGACAAGGGCACCCCAGCACAGATGCAGGAGATGAGATGAACAGCCCGGCGGTTGTGCATTGTTCTCCATCATCGTCCACTCGCCCCTGTCCACCGTTGCCAATGATTGGCCTCATCAAACGAACCAAACCAATATGCAGACGGCTTTGTAGCATTTCGGAAATAAATCACTATCCAAAAAAACAAATGCATTTCAGTTTTCTCTCGCTCAGGCCCACATCGCAGAGACACAGGGGAGGGGGTGCGCACGGTGGCCGCGGTGCGCACCGTGCGCACCCAATTTATTTCCCATCAAGCTCCCTATCGCTGCCTCTTCTGTCTCTGCTGGTTGTGCGCTGTTCCGCGAGTTTATTCAATTGGAGCCGCATGTGCCAGATCACCAGTGATTCACCGCATATTCCGCGCCTTACTCGGTGGATTAGCTGACACTGACAATCATTCTCTCTCAGATGGGTTAGCTACTAGCTGGACGACAGGCATTTCAGAGCTTTCTCTGAACTTTAGCCGCCAATTATTCGGTCAGTCAGCAGGACAGATATACTCCGTATGCTAATAATATGCAGTGCCAAAGACGCTGCCCATACTCGCTACAGGGGGGTGATGGGTGGAAAGAGAATGAAAATGTGAAAACTTTTTACATCAAGCTGCGTGCATATAAAAAAGAAATGAACTGAGACGGTCCTCTAAATGAAATTTTTTGAGGTTTTCCGTGAATCCATGCCCGTGTTTAGTTCTGAAACTAAATCTTTTCACCCATCACATCAAAGAATAATCTTAGATGCATGGAGTATTAAATGTAGACGAAAACGGTGAAAAGTTACATGGAGAAGCAGTAAATCGCGAGACGAATCTAATGAGCCTAATTAATCCATGATTTGCAACAGTAATGCTACAGTACCTATCCGCTAATTATGGATTAATTACCCTCTATTACTATCGTTTCGAGATTTCCAGCCTATTCATGTAACTTTTCATTTTTTTTGTCTACATTTAGTACTTCTAAATCGGTAAAATCAAAACCCGAAATCTTTTTACCGAAAACATTTCGGGAATAAACACAGCCCATAGTAGTACTACGTGGTCAATAAAGAAGCGAACCTTCTTTACAAAGAAAGATAAAGAAGTGAACTGCCATGAGGCGAAGACTGTTCTTGCGCATGGACTAGCATCTGATCAGATCAGAGTATCAGACAGACACTTGGAGATTACTTTAAGCGGCCGTGCACATGTTCATGTACTGATCCTCCTCCGTTCTCAGAGATTGTCGAATGCAGAAATGACCTTTTTTTTTCGGGCCAGAAATGGCCATGCTGGGAGGTCTCAGGTCACAGAGGTCGGGAACGAAGCAAGCAACAGAGCAGGCGACATGGCTGTCTAGACGCCGGGATGAGATGAGCCGATGCCGTGGCGTGCGGTGGCCAGTGCGGTCGAGGAGTACGGTGCCACGCCGAGGAGCCATACTCCTAGTCCTACGTGTATGTAGCGACCCGTATCCGTATGGACCATGGGCGTACGCGGCGTCTCTGAATCCTCTCCTTTCAAAAAAAAAAAAAAGCAGTTTGGACGCGGGGAGGGGATCTGAATCCAAATCTTGTCGCTTGTCGGTGGCGCATCGCATTCGCATCAGATCCCGTTTTCCCCAGCGTCCTTGTGTGGCTAGGCTGGCTGCTCCGCACGTGTGTTCCCCCGGTGCGCGCGTGGGCCGCCGCGACGACAACCGGCGCCGTCCGTCCTCTCCCTCCGCGCGGCAAGCGAAGGCGCCCAGGCCGATGCAAAGGAGAGGGAGGTGGCAGGGCCGCCGGGATCGCTCGGGCGGCGCGTGTGTTTTGACGAGCACCAATCTCCGGCAGGGGCCGTGGTATTCTTGGCATGGCGATTCGTGCCATGTGTTTCTTCACCGTGGTATTTCTTGGCATGGCCGGTTTCTTCCTCGTGATCGCTGCGAGTCAGCAGGAATACGTAGCCGTAGTGTATTCATCTGTATATGGCGCACAAGACGACACCCCCACCGGGTCCACGCTGCAATGTCAGACTTCCACGTACACGTACGGTTCCACCCTCTAGAATGTCAACAAGGCTCTTTTTGGAAGATGGAAAAACAGAAAAGAACGAAGCCTCTTTCTTTGTTTTTCTCCTTTGATTGATGATGATGATTACAAAAGCAGGGAAAGATCAAAGAACTAACCCAACGAGTCAACCGTCCGTTAACGCCTTGTTCGGTTCCATTGGATTCATTCCCGATCGGGAAGGGTATTTGTAGTAGTAAATTCATGATAGGTACAATAAGAGACCGATATTTATTCCAGGCTGACAACAAGTTTACTCATGATAGATGCAATAAGAGACCGGAAATCAATCCACTAGTCAAGAGGTGTGGAACCAATTCAGGTCTTCTGGTGTACCTATCATGACTAAATTGGTTACCGGCCCAGAACAAATCCCGGTCTCTTGTCGTATCTATCATAAATTTCTTACTACAAATACCCTTCCCAACCGGAAATGAATCCAGTGGAACCGAACAAGCCCTAAATTGGACGGCGGCTGCGACTTGGAAGAACCATTTAGACTATAGCCTCCACCGTTTCCAGGTCCGGTGACTTGGATTTTATTTGTTATAATCACATCTCGTCGCCATGCGATCCAGATCCAACTAATCAGTTCAACTGTTCCGTTTATTTTACCCATTTATGTCCTTCTCACATGTCACATATCCCTCCCTTGATCAACTATAGGTCGTTCCAGCCACACACAGCCATCCCTCGTCTTCTTCCATTTTCATTTGCTAGCCCGTCACTCTTGGTAGCTGGCGCTCTCCACATACTCAACGCCACCTTGATCCACCCGGGCAGAGTGATGTCCCTATTTCACCATCATGGCAACTGAAAACTAATCGTTCTGCTCTCCCGCTCAGCGCTCACCATCTAACCCCTTGACCATCCCTCTAAATTCGCCTAAGCAGAAAATACTTAGAACTTATCACTAATGATCTAATATTAGTATTTTTCGGAACGCTTAACGTATAAATTTTTTATCAAATACAGCTCCATTGTTTAGTGGCTCGTCGGCTTACAAGCATACATTTGGCAAATCCGTGTTACACGAAGGGTTCGCCATCACAGTTTTACAAACAGAATATCTGCCTAGAATGTTGCTGGATCCTGAAACGGGTGATTCTTCAAGAAGAAACGACGTAGTATTTCGCAACCTTTACTCTTACTTTTATCTTTGTGCAATGTTTTATTATTATTATTTTGCGTGAACATTTTTCAAGTGGTGAACCGAAATCTAAACCGTGTTCCGTATCAGCGTAGGAGCTTGGCAACATCGAATTAGAGGAGGAGCCGAGGTGCTTAAAAGCAAAGTCACCGCGTGCCAATATTTTCCCTTCTTGTTTTTTGGCCTTCCAGAAGACCGCATCCCATTCCCAGCCCATCCGCATCCGCCCCCACACTGTGTTTTATAGGCAGGCAGCAGCTCCTCCGAAAGCGAGGTCCAACGCTCCCCCGCTCCTCCATTCGCGCAAAGCCCACCCCCACAAAATCTCTCCCTTTCTCCCCAAACTACCCCTCGCCGGCCGGCGATGTGCCCCACGAAGCCCGATAGCGCCAATAAGGCCGGCGGCTCCGGCGACAGTACCTGGCGGGAGGAGGCCGCCGCCGCCGGCTCGCTGCGCCAGGTCGACCTGGACCGGGGCACCAACGGCTGGGCCTCGCCGCCGGGGGACCTCTTCCATCTCCGCGCGCGGGGCTACTTCTCCGGCGGCGGCGGCAAGCGCGGCAAGGCGCCGTCCGCCGCCGAGTGGCTCCTCCGCCCCGCCGGCGTCGACTGGCTCCGCTCCCACGCCCGCCTCGACCACGTCCTCGCCCGCGACGACAACCGCGTCGCCGCCGCCTTCCGCCGCGCCCGCCTCCGGAAGGACCCCACCGCGCACTTCCTCCTCGCCGTCAATCTCCAGGTCGATCCCCCACACCCGGACCCCGATCGATCGCATCTAGGCGCGTGAAACCCGAAAGGGGAGAGAGAAAAAAAGATTCGACTTTTATTTTTTGTCTCGTGACGCGTCCTTCGATTCTCGACTGCCAGGTGCCGGGCCGGCCGGACGCGTACAGCGCGGTGTTCTACTTCGCGGCGGAGGCGCCGATCCCGGCGGACTCGCTGCTGGGCCGCTTCGTCAACGGCGACGACGCCTACAGGAACGCGCGCTTCAAGATCGCCAACCGCATCGTCAGGGGCCCCTGGATCGTACGCGCCACCGTCGGCAACTACGCCGCCTGCCTCCTCGGCCGCGCGCTCACCTGCCGCTACCACAAGGGCGACGACTACCTCGAGATCGACGTCGACATCGGCAGCTCCGCCATCGCCAGCGCCATCCTCCACCTCGCGCTCGGCGCCGTCACCTCCGTCACCATCGACATGGGGTTCCTAGTCGAGTCCCAGTCCGAGGAGGAGCTGCCCGAGAGGCTCTTCGGCGCCGTGCGCATCGCGCAGATGGAGATGGGCGCAGCAAAGTACGTGGAGCTGCCGCCCGATGAGGAGATGCCTGAGACAGCCGGGAGGGCTGGGGCGGGGTTCAGGGTCAGCTCGGCCAAGGTGGTCAACCATAGCCGCCAGCAAGAACACGCCGGCGCCAAGGTCGGCAGGTCGATGAGTTGCCCGGAGCGAGACAACGGAGGTGAGAGCTGGATTCCTTACGCCATTATTATCCCCACATTTTTTTTCTTGTTAAATACAGCAATGACATTATTTGGTGACCGCGAATCTGATGTTGAATTATTAGAATAAAGAAATGCAATTATTTGCGCTAGCATGTGCCAGCTCGTGATGACAAGTTATTGTTTATGTAGCACGTGGTCACATGCTCATCTTTAGTTATGCATGTCACTAACTGGTATCTGAGGGTATACTGTGGATTGTTAAGTGGAGGCAGTTGAGTCTTACAAGGCATGAGAATTGATGGCAATGGCTCATGGCCGTTTCTAGTCTTCAACGCATCCTTGCTTCCTTTCCTTGAGAGTTGTTTACTGAGGCCTTGTTTAGTTCCAAAATCCAAAATCCAAAATGAATGTTTAGACACATGTATGGCGTACTAAATGTAGGTAAAAAACAAATCGTATTATATAGATGGACTGGAATTTGCGAGACGAATCCAATGAGTCTAATTAGGACGTGATTAGACACTAAATTGATACAGTAATGCTACAGTAAACATGTGCTAATGACAGATTAATTAGGTTTATTAGGTTCGTCTCGCGAATTCCAAACGTAATCTGCAATTAGTTTTTTAATTAGTCTATGTTTAATACTTCAAATGTGAAAAGATTCCCTTTCAAAATCTTTTCACCGCGGAACTAAACACGGCCTGAATAATACTAGGCTTGGTATGAGAGCATTTTTTTTTCCCTAGGGTAGGGTTGATTATTTCGTTTGGTACTGTGTGTGATGACAAGGACCATTGCTGTTGTCATTGCTTATGTGAAGTGTGCTCTAGGGATCTGATGCTGTGGGCTAATTATTAGTACGGCCATTGGCAAAAACAAAGGGCAGTGTTTGTCTTGATGTGACTTTTTTTAATGAGGTCTAAGATCGTGATTTCGGATGACAATACCAATCTCTGTCAAGAAAATCTCATGTTTCTTCTTGGTAGTATATGGCATTGTACCCACTTCGTCCCTGCAGTTTCAGAACATTCAAAGGGAAAATTCGGTTACTATTCTTGTGTATGTAACAACAGTTCCTGTGCAAAAGTTCCTAACTTGTTTAGCCTAAGGTGCCTGCGCAGCATACACTGTAGTAGGTGAAAATGTGGAATGTAGGTTGGAGCCTTACTAGGCTAGAAAGGGAAGATAGAAATGGTAAGCACTGGAGTTTAGGCAATTTTCTCTGAAATGGGCACTGCTGCCAGGGTACACATCAGTAATTGGGAAGATGTGCATTTGCTGTTTGCTGCCCCTATTATGCTCCCTGTAATGCCTGTGGTCACAGAATGATGTGGTCCATGTTGGCCATGATCTGTCTCTTGGGAAAGCATGTTTGCTTCCCTTGTTGAGGAGGGGAGGGTTGGTGCTGCGTTTAAATCTTTTCTTGAACAAGACTGCCTTCATTGTTCCTTTGCTTGCATGTGTGGTTGTTCAGTTGATTGCAAGGAGACATGTACATGTGCCTGATACATGATTGATAACGACATACATTTAGGACCAGCTTGCCATTTAGGTGGGCCGTTAATCAAACCTTTGGCCCTGTCTTGGTAGTTTGATGCATTTTGCAAGTGGGTTAGCTAACGTTCTATTTTTTTTTCTTGGTTCAACTACATATTGCTTTCTGGTGGTCTGAAAGTTCATTCTTTTGGACAAGAGAGCGTTATTTCTCACAGTGTCTTCATTTGTGTAGGGCATCTAAACGTGATCATTGCATTGGAAAATCAATTCAATATTGTTTAGCATATTATTTGACAGTATAAGAAATTTCAGCAGTTTGAAACGCACAACCACTGGGCATTTCCAATCTAGATAGCATTTCCAGCCTAGATAAAGTTAAGCATTTGTTCTCACTTGAAAAGATCTGGGCTTTTCAGTTTTGGTGGGCACTTATTCTGATGACTTAGTCGAGAATTGCTGAATGCTGATACACCTGACTACTCAAGTTTCTCTCTTCAGCCTGCATTTTTTAGACGATGACTTGAGCTAGCATCCCTTCATGATAACATGTTCAGGCATACTGTATTTACACAGAATTTCAGCAGTATTGCGTACTACTATATATCACCAACATACACAAGTGGCAAACCAAGTGACATTTCCGCTTCCGTCCTTTTCAGGAAAATAGGCGCGACGAAGGATGCGAGTGCGGTGCTGAAACCATCCATCAGCCGGAGAAAGAAGGCAAGAGCCGGAGGACAGACAAATGCCATTGCCGGGCGGGGTAACACAAGGCATAAAAGGGGGAAAAGCTGGTGCCACGACCACGACGAATGGGGGGGTCCCTATCATAAAATTCCACAGTTCATTTGGTTGTGATGAGAACCTAGTAATCCTGATGGATGCGTGCGAAAATTAATTGGTATATTAATCCTGGGTGCGTCTCGCAACATAATCTTGATGCCCTCGCACGGCTTGTCTTGAGCTGCAGCCAGCCACAGAGCCACAGATCCCCTCTCTGTTTGGTGGAAAATATCTGACCCTGATCCTGCCTGCCCGGCGCGATGGGCCGTATTCACTTGCTCATCCCGCTAAACCCTTTCCGTAACCAGCTAGCTACTGTCGCGGCGATCTGCATATCTGAGCTGGTGCTGCTGCTCCGTGTTTCTTCTCTGGAATTTCAGAGCCGTAGGACAGCAGTGACAGCACTACTAGTTCATTCATGTCAATTGTCATGTCGACACAAAAAGGGCAAAGGATCTGACGCACGCCGACCAGACGAGTCTGGAGGACGGACGACGCGGCGGCGTTGGTTGCCAAGCAACGCGGCCGCCGCAAAGTCCGACCACGGGACGGACGGAGACGGAAGCCTCTTGCGGCAAGGAAGGCATATCCTGACTTTGCAAAGGGCTCACGGCGAAGTGCGTGATGTGACGCCTCCTCCGTGCCCTTTTCGCAGGCACACTGCCTCGTCAGGATCTGCGAAAGCCGAGGCTGCCCCGCAGTGTTTGTGCTGCGTGGGCGCCTGCACGCTCCTGTCAATTCATTCGTCCGTCCGGCGTCCGCTAGCGCTTTACACGCACGAGGACGACGACGACCACGATTAAAGATGGTGAGAGAGAGAGAGCGAGCGACCAAGATCCCGCTTCCAGATCGCAATCACGCTCGTGTCACCGTGCATTACTCGGTGCAACGCTCCTCTGGTCCCTGCACGGCGCAAGGCGCATGTCCATGTCCGGTTGTCCGGCGCCGCGCAACGCGAAACATCTACTGCAACAGCTGACGAGCCACCCGCCTCGGATAAAATTTTATCGTTTTGTATTCGTATTCGATAAAATTCGTATTCGTATCCGAATTCGAATTAAAATGTGGTAAATAGTGGTATCCGAATTCGAATCCATTCGTATTCGATCTGAATCCATACTTAGCCACGGAGGTGTAGTATTACTGTTGTGGTTAGGTTGGAGATGGTGCATGCATGCAGACATGCAGTGTAGCATCAAGACCTGGCACTGGCAGGCTGCATGGCGACATCCGACAGGTATCTCAGTAGTACTCGTAGATCTTTTTTTTTTGAGATAAGTAGTACTCCCTCCGTCCCGTAATATCTGTCGTGGAAGCTACAGCGCCGCGTCCCGTAATAATTGTCGCTGGGTACAGCGCGTGAACGCACTGCAAGGGAGTAGCTGCCTGCTGAGCTACCGAGCTTTTCAATTAATAAATACAGACTCATCCTGAACCACGAATCCACAAACAGAGACCTCCGGTAAGCTCGCTTCTCCTTCGCCATGAGTCTAGAAAAAGCTTCGCCATTCAGGAGGCGGTCGATGCAGCAGCAGCCGCCCTCCTCCCTCTCCACCACTCCTCCATCTCAGGCTCTCATCTCTCGCATCCCCGCTGTGAGGCCGCGACGGCTCCGGCCTCCGGTCCTCCTCCAGCTGCTCCCTCTGCCTTCGTCGACAGTCCTCGGCAGGTGGCGCCAGCCGGCGAGTTCCTGTTGCAGGCGACGGCGGCGGCGGCGCGCAAGGAGCAGGCCGACGGCGGTGCGTGCCTGCTGCAGGCTCCTCTCCCGCGGGGCCCTGCCTTCGCCGGTCTTCCTCCCTCCCGCGGATCTGCTCCACTCTGACGTGCACCTGCCTCCCACCGGCGGAGTTGCTCCCCTCGGATCTGCTCACTGGCAACGCCTCTCTCCGACCTCGAGCTCGAGTACTCGTAGTAGATCTGGATCGTGCCCGTGATCGTGCTGTCCTGGCTTGCGCAGGCTCTGCCCCTGCCCGGCGCCGTGCTCCAGCAGGTTGGGGTGCTCTGGTGGGCGCTGCCGCACTGGCAGTGATTAGTGAGAAATGACACGGAGGGCGCGAGCGAGTCTCGCCAGTTGTCAGCAGTGGCGGCGAGCGTGGGAGGCCGTGGGGTATATTTTTTTTTACAATTTAGTCCTTTTTCAGCAAGAATTATGAATATAGACTTCTAGTGGAAAAAATTTCAAAAATGGACCTTAGCAAGGCGCCAAAGATCATAACTCCATTGTATAATAGCACGGCGTCAAAGGTCATGACTCTGTGTTGTTGACATACGGCACCATAACTTTTTGACGACGTTCTTTGACACGTCAGCTCCACCATCATCTAATTAACCTATACGACGCTAAAAATCATGACGCCGTGCCATGTACATACGGCACCATGACGTTTGACGTCGTGTTAGGGGTCCATTTTTAGAATTCTTTTCTTCGAAGGTCCATATTTAAAATTCTTATTAAAAATGGGCTAAACTGTAAAAATTATACGGCCGTGGGCGCCCGTGGATGGGCCTTTTGCTTGCGTCGGCAGGCGTGGAAGGCGTGGCATAGGGCCCAGCTAGTCAGGGAGATTTTTGGTATATTGACCACGAAACCGACGGGCTTCGTTAAAATGACCACGAAACATTGAGCTTCGCTAAAATGATCACGAATCCGTTGTTCCATACAGTAGAATGACCACAACAGCTGTTTAACAGTTTTTGCTGTTATTTAGAGCTATTTAGCTACGGGAAAAGACTAAAGTACCCTTAGTTCTATTTGGCAGCCCTCCAGGCGCTCAGGAATGTAACAGACACCAAAAAAATTTGTCAGGCGTCAAAAAAACGCCCAGACCACTGTCAGGCGCCAAAAAAATTGCCCAGGCCACTGTTAGGCGCCAAAAAAATCGCCCAGGCCAAAAAAAAAATCGTCCAAGAAGGTGCAGCAAGGAAAAAAAACACTCAACAAGTAGTTCAACATTTCAACATTCAAAAATTCATGAAACAACAATTCTCACATTCAACAAGTAGTTCAACATTAACAACAAGTTCATACATTGAACAACCTATATTCATACATTTGGTTCAAAATAAAACAGTTCAAACAACATTCAACACTCGACACTTATGGAACTGAGGCATTCTTGTTCTTCTTTGGAGCCAATTTTTGAGCAGGCCTCTTGTTTGGGAGCTGAGATGAGCTTCCTTCTCCTATCTCCACACCGAGTGAACTACATATACATGACATGGTTACAGCAGTTTTTTATGACTTAGTTTGAAGTTAAAAAAAAAGCAACGTTAAGGTTGTTACCTAGCTGATGAAGGTTGAGGAGGGAACCAATTTTTAGTAGAGTTCTTCCTCGGTTGTCTCTTCCTGCAGCCATCAAGTGAACAATTTTTAGCTCCAAGTAAATAGTTATTAGGTCCAATGTACAAATAAAAAAATAGGTACAAATATTAAAAATCACTTGCCTTTTCTTGGTTCCATTTAGCTCACATTTGTAGCTACTAGCTCTATGTCCCAACATGCCACAATTTCTGCAAGTGGTGGGGCCTTTAATCCCTTTTTTTGCTTTCTCGGTCTTCATTCCTTCATAATTAAATTTTTCTTTCTCGGTCTTGTTCTTACCACCACTACCACCTTCAAGAGCACCTTTGATTCTATTCTTCCTCTGCCGGCCAACACTTCTTTTACCAAGTGGTGCACCAATTTCAAGTTCTAGATCAACTTTCACCCATTGTGATCTGTCAGGAAGTGGTTCTATTAATCTCTTGTATGCATTCTTGAACCTTTCCACTGAGTAGTATTCATTCACAAAGTTCTCCATCTGCACATCCCTAGTGGGTTGTTGTGTTATAAGAGCCAAATCATGTTGACATGGCTTACCAGTGTGTTGCCATTCCTCACATGAACACTCATGTAAGTAAGCTTTCACAACATGTCTCACATTAGTACCTGTCATGTCAACTACTTGTGCAGCATAATGATCACCTTGTATAACATTCAAGTGAGCAGGACCCCTAGTTTGTGCCCTCAAGATATGTAGGACAACTAGTAGTATCTTACCTTGTATCCTTTGTCCAATCTTTCTCCTCTTGTACCATAGGACCATTATCGTCTCCTTCAACTGGTCAGCAAGCTCAGCTATAGGCAAATCTTTGATACCTTTGATCCACTTGTTAAAAACCTCAGCTATGTTTGAGGTGACATAATCACACTTGATGGCCGGATTGAATGCACTTCTCATCCATTTGAGGGTGTGATGTGTCTCCAAAAATACCTTTGCATCAGCATGAGCTTTAACTATAGAAATGTGATGGTCATGCACTTTTTGCCTATATGACCGGGCGGCTGGATACATATGCTCTTTGTTTGGATAAGGCCTTTTCTTGTAATTGTCCATAAGATGTTTGAAGCACTCTCTATGTTCAGCCATAGGGAAAACATACTTAATAGCATTTGCTAAACCTTTGCAAGCATCACTAGAGATAGCAAGTAGTGGAAGATCTCCTATAGCCTTGTGCATATGTGTCATGAACCATGTCCAATTATTTTCAGATTCTCCATCAATGAACCCATATGCAACAGGATACATCCAATTATGGCCATCCACACTACATGCTGAAGCTAAGTGTCCATTCCATCTCCCTGATAGTGCAGTAGAGTCTATGGCAAGATAAGGCCTACATCCCTCTAGAAAACCCTCAATGAAAGGAGCAAGTGCACAAAAGAATCTACGAAAGTAAGGTAGACCATCTTTTACCTCCACATCAATTTCAATGACACTGCTGCCATCCTTTTCATTACCTCAGCTCTCCAATTATAGAGTAGCCCAAAACTCTCTTCCCAGCTGCCATATAAGTCCTTAAAAGCCTTCTGCAAACCAAGCCAAACTGTGTCATATCCAATAACACAGTTATGATCGTCCTCCAGCTTGATTTGCATGTCCCGTGGTCCCATGTCAGGAGTCTGCTTAAGGATAGTAATTGCCTTTGAAGCAACCCACTTCGCACTAGGAGTAGTTGTCTTCCTCCTCATAATAGATGTACAAGTGTGACCCTCATGCCATGCCGACACCTACATTAAAACAATCACCATCAGAAACTACAAGGAACATCATATTTGACAAAGTAATATAACAAAGGAAAAATTATTACAATGATAGTTTGTCCACCCATTGTTTCTGGTCGTCCATGCACATGCCAAGTACAATCATCGGCGCCAATACAGTATCCATCATATCTGACTTTGGTGGTTTTTGCTACATGCAACTCAAATTCCTGGTTCATGGCGTATTGCCTTACTGCAAGCCTAAACTTTTCCATTGAGGGAAACAAGGCACCTAGTTTGAACTCAGGATTATCCGAGTCATAGTTAATCACCCTCTCATCTGGTATGTTATCATCCACAGGAATGGCTGCACCATCATCATCAATATCTATATGTGGAATTGTAGGCGCAGCCATCCTACCCTTCCCTGTCATTTCATCCTGAGCTTTGAAGCCCAAAGCATTATACAATTGCTAATCACTAGCAACTTGCAATCTCCCTTCCTCATCAAGGGTTTCGATAATTTCTAAAGCATCCCAATCAATTACCTCAAAGGCATTCTCAATAGTTGCTTCTACATTTGATCCACTTGACAATGCAAGTCTGCACAAAGATATAATGGTTGCATAAGGTAAATTGTTGCCTCTGCCCAACAATATAATGATTGCACTACAATTATCCCTTCCTCTTGCCAAACACAACAACTAGACAATTTTACCTTTCATTCAGAAGGGCAGGCACGCAGACGGGAGGCTGCTCGGCCTCCTCAGAAGCACCTGGCAGTAAAAGGAGGGGCGGCGGCGGCCCAAGCAGCAGGGACAACACGTCGGTAGTGGGCTCCGCGCCCGGAGCGGCCTAGAACGCGGCAGGAGGGGGCTCCGTCACGCTGGGGGACGCGGGAGGGCCTGCGGTGGAGGCCGCCGTCGCGCTGGGGGCGGCCGTCGTCGTGGGCGGGGCGGCGCTGGCAGCCGTCACAAGAGGGCCGGCCGTCATAGTGGGCGGGGCGGCTCCAGCGGCCGTCGAGGGAGGGCCGGCCAACATCCCGGCCGGGGCAGCGGCGGGAGGGGCGCCTGTCGTCGCGGGAGGGCCGGCCGTCCTCGCGGGCGGGGCGGCGGTGGGAGGGGCGCCCATCGTCGTCAGCAGGGTGGTCGTCGCGGGAGGGTCGGCCGCCACGGTGGGAGCTGGCGGCGGCGGCGCCGGCGCCAGCGACGGCGCCATCGATCCGGAGCGGCGGCGTCGGGAGAGAGACCGAGCGCGTCGGGCGGATCTCGCGTCGGGCGGAAGGAGCAGATAAGTTTGGTCAGTTCAAGTCGAGGGTAGTTTGGTCAGTTCAAGTGGAAAAAGTTAAAAAAATATTACAAAAATTGTAAAACTCAGGTTTGGTCGTTCTACCGTATGGAACAACGGATTCGTGATCATTTTAGCGAAGCCCAATGTTTTATGGTCATTTTAACGAAGCCCGTCGGTTTCGTGGTCAATACCAAAAATCTCGCTAGTCAGCCAATTGCCAGATTTGTCAGCGCCGGTGCTCTACACGGCAACGACGGATGATGTTTTCAGAAGCCAAAAAAAAAAAAATCGATCAATAGAGCATCAGCTGCGGGCGACGCCAGGAACGGGCTTGCCGTCCTCCAGCCACCTCAGCTTCTACGGCTGCCGGTGGTCCCCAGGCTCCGGCCTGATTGCCCGCGCCGCGTTTCCTCCTGCCCTTTTGCCGGCGCAGTGCCAGTGGCACACGCGCTGAGGCCGCCATGTTGTTGGTGTCGTTGTTGTTGTCCGTGGCTACGCGCAGCGAGACGACGGGGCCGATCTCCTCGCACGCCGCGCGGAGCTCCTCCTCGGTCGCTTGGTAGTACGGGACGTTGCTAACGAACACCACACTGTCAGTTTAAAAAAAAAAACTAGTGATGGGCGCGCGCCCATGCGCGCGTAGTGTCAGCACGAATTTGTGCTGTGTTTTGAGTAGCGGTAGAAATTGATAGTTGAATAAGAGCTTATTAGTACATACAAGCATAAATAATTGGCAGTATAAGAATGCATAATTTACAACATAGCTGTCTTTTGAAACCAACTGAAAGTCTAATAGCATGGATGAAAACAATGTCATGATAGTGCTTGTGGTTGTGATTCTGCTTGGTGCACTGCATAAAGGTGAAGATGCTTGTAAGATGGTTCGTTATGTAAGGCATATTCATTTGTCGAGTCAAATAGCTTCAGGGAAAATAGCACCAATATCTGGTACAAGAGCAAAACCATTAAATTCAATTAAAGAGGCACAACATGACTGCCAGTAAACAGATGGAAGTATGAAAGTTAATAGTTGTGCACCTCGAGTAACAAACCTATAGCAAGAGAAAACAACCACTCATTCTACTATCAAGCTATTCAGATACCAGCCACTTAGGTTCACACAGCCAGCATTCAGTAAAGAAATAGGCTTTCAATTGGAATAATGGTGTAGTGAGCATGCAAAAAGATAGTGTGGTAATGTGATGCAGTAGATAAATTGCTATATAAAGAACCACCATGTGAAAACCTAATTTGAGGTTATCATCCAAAAATCCAAACTATATAGATATAGTACATTCTCCATTCAGGCCATTAATTTACTGGACGGAGAAATGAAATAATGACCTAATAATTTTGTCCCTAGAAAATTGTTGAAATCATCAAACTGAGAGTGAAATTATCCATGTGCTAGGATCATGTCAATTCCTAATTTGGTAAGCTTATCTTTTTAAACACACGTGTTATGTATTACAAATTCAGTTCATTGAAATGTGAGATGATAGAACTGTGTGTTAGAAACAGAGCTATTGTTCTCATCACTTCAGTATGCAGATCCAATCCAACCATTAGGAGATTGGAGTGTAATGGTTTCATATCTCAATTTTGAACCTAAATATAAATTGTTTTGAAATCTTGTCAGTGCATACAACACAAACAAACCTGGCATGCACAAAAGTGATGAAAACATAAGAATGAAATATGTTTCAGAAGAAATCTTGTTTTCTCTACAAATAACATATTGTATGGAGTGGAAATATGAGTGAATTTTGTAACCTGATTTGTGTGAGAGTGAAGTTTTCGCCATTGCCTGGTTGATCCGGAGCTCCAAACAGAAGGCTTCATCATAATATTGACAGATTTCTTTGAAATCTGAAAATGGTCAGTCCTTTTATGTGTACATTGGTACATATTATTAGTACCTCTAGAAACAACTATCACTACGAATTCCCATTTACCCAAATTTTCTTTTAGTGCTCTCTTCTGAGATCCATTGCACTCTGAATAAGTGTACTTTTTTTTTTCTGAACTGGAGACTAAATAAATTGCATCTGAGAAAACAGCATTGTAATTTAGCAAGCACCAAACCTTGGTGCTAACAACGTATAAGAGCATTCAAACATTCAAGTCTCATGACCCCGTGTTCTTCTATTCCCATAAATTACCACATACATGATTTCAATTATATTTTCTAAATAGAGGCAGCTTTATTGCGATATGACAGCACATAGGAGAACAAAGTTATGAAACACTAAAGGAAACACCATTGCATCTAGGGTAGGAACACGAAAATTATGCAATTATTAATATTCTCAGACCTTTCTTGTAAATAGGTGAGCGTTAAATGCATACCAGAAAAAAAAAGAGTTCCAACAATTCTTAAATTCCAGACAGAATTAGATATGAGGAATCCAGAAAAAAGAAGAAGTAGTAGCTATCAACATTGGATGATGGGGAAAAAATAGGTTGTGAACCAGGAGAGGATGAAGATTATACTGACATAAGTATATTTGTAAAATGCAATCTGAATCCTATAAAGCATGCTACTATAGGAAGAAACCTAGTTGAGGATCTAAGTGAAATGGAAACAGAAGGCTTACCTACAGCTACAGGTTATCTTCGTGTATTAGACTCCATGGTAGTTTACATTTACTAAATTTGAATTTGGAATAAGAAACAATTTTATTTCACCTTCAACCAAGTCATTTGTGAAACATGTAAATGGTATTATGGTAGATAACAACACTAAAAAAATACAGTGGCTGAATGTTTTCTAGAGAAGTAGGCAGCTAGTTTTGTCTATGAAATGTATAGGCATATATCATCCACATTGGTTGTATGATGCCTTAACTGAGAGATGGCCTCATGCACATGGAGCTGAATGCTTTCTAGCTCTCATTGGTAAACAGTCAAGCTTCAAGGTAAAAGGACAAAAGGTAGAAGAAAATCATGAAAACTTCATGAATCTTTTTCCCCCACTATGCAACCATTTCACAAACCCGAAACCTGCAAGGTCTAAGTGTAACTTGCGACAACTTTTATAATTGCCTTAAAACAATGAAACCAGAAATTGTACGTGCACTTTGAATAACTGTAAAAGAAAGGTACTCTAGACAAGAAATGTTTCCCCCTGTAGCTTACTGAAACAATCTTAGATATGGACTCATCTTTGGTTCTTCGATAGTCTCATTCCACATTTTTTGGTTTTGCTAAAAAAAACTGAATATTTTGATTTCCTTTTTACCATTTTCAAAAACTAATCTGTGACGGAAGCTCGTGGACACAAATGCAAAATTTTGAGTCAGTTATAATGCCACTAAAGCCTAGAGGAGCCTATAACAGTTCTTATATGTAGAATCAGACGTGCCCTAAGAATGGTCTGAGAGGAAATGGAGCTTCAGGGAGTCGACCTCGCTTCCTCGTTGCACAGGGAGAATTCAGATGGACACACCAGCACCATTGGAGAAGGGGCAAATAACTGGCACTGAGTGTGGGTTCAGGTCGGGAAAAAAAAAGCATGTAATGGCGGTGGTTAGCTGCTGTGACTGTGAGGAGAAAGGAATCGAACCTCGACCCACCAAAGCATGGATCACCTAAATAAGAACACACTAACTTAATCAAGAATAAGCGAATCATAAATGAGCATCAGCTAATCCGAGAGAAAAAAAAAGGTGGGCCAAAAGAAAAACTCAATCTCGGCAAAGCCTAGAGGAAGCTGTACATACTGGACCCACCATAATGATAATTAGAAGGGAACGATGAACCACCACCACATGAGGAGACAAATCACATTTCTACTCAGATTTGAAGATGAAGTACTAATGCAAATGATTATCATCCTCGCTCAGCATGTACGTATACCATGGTGGCTCAATATTAGAACAACAGTTAGACATTCTATCGAACATATCATATGCACTGGATTTGAACTGAACAACCAATAAAATAAGAACAAGCAGGTTTTTACCAGGAAGCTTTGCGCTGCTTGCACATGCTGCCTCTGCTCGGGCTGCGTTGTTTCTGTGCATCGGAATCGCCTGCTGTCTCCGCCCATGGCAAGCAAGAGCTGCAGCCCTGGCGAAGGCCGCGCTACGCAACAATTGCCACGCCCGACATTGCAGCAGATTCGCGCCGCCGGCATCGACCCGGCCCCGACGCCAGCCGCCTTGCCCCGCCGAGCCGGCAGTTCGACCGTCGCCAAGCGGAGGCGGGGCCGCGCGCTGGGCGGCCGCCTACCGCCCACCGGTGGACCCGGCCACCGATTTTGACGAGCCATGATGAGGGGGAGAGAGACAAGAAGAGAGAGGGAGGAGGAGGCCGCGAAAAAATGCCAGCAGCGGGCGAGGCGGCGAGGCCCGGCGCGAACAGCGGGGCGGCGGGGCAAGGCGGCCAGCGCCGGGGCGGGCGCCTCGCTGTCTCAGTCGCTGCCGCCGCCTCAGCCGTACGCCTGCGCAACATCCGCCGCCGTCGCTGTGTGCTGGGAAGAAGGGGCGCGCGTGATATTTTTTAGAGGACCACGGTTGGATTTTAAGGAAACGCAGGGGCCTAAATGCAAAATGTCGGTAGCAACTGTCCATCCGTAGCCGTTGGATCGCTGATCTGACGGTGGAAAAAATCTGATGACGTGGACCAATCATCCTGCCATGAATTCCGGCAGCTTTAATGATTATATATATATATATATATATATATATATATATATATATATATATATATATATATATATATATATATATATATATATATATATATGGAATATCCTTTCTACACGCGCGTGTAGCTACTCCTGCGTCAAACCTCGTGTAGAAGTGTGCGTTCCCCCCACTAACGGGCAGCAAACTTTTCTGGACCCGATGGCCGCGTACGTGATCCTCCTCTCTCTCCGCGCGTATACTTATCGGCGCTCCCATCTGTATACACCGATAATAATCAAATAATATTTTATACAGTAATAATTCAGCCGCTAATCATTATCCATCCACGTGATCTTTTGGCAGATGCTAGTTCAAATCAATATTGTTGAGCCTTATCCGGCTGCCACCAACAGAGCACGCGTGGTTCTCCCGGCGGCGGTGGCATCCTCGTACGGTCGTACCTTCCACGGGAGCATACGAGATACAACCGTGCTTCTCGCGCCGGCGGCGACGTCCGGTGAGGCGACATTAATCAGGTATGAGCCCATACGCCGCTGTATCTTGGGGTTCTTAAGAAAAACACGTCCTATATATATATATATATATATATATATATATATATATATATATATATATACACCACGCTGCTGCACCGGCACGAGGCGGCGGCGGCGGCCATGGCGACCCGACCTGGATTCATAGAGCGCACAGCGAGACGGACGTGGATCCTGTGTCGGTTGAGCTACGTACGCGTCAACGCGTGGCGACTGGGAAAGCCGGCCTGATTTTGAGGGCTGCCTCCGCCGCGGCCGACGTACGTACGGTTGGTTCGATTCGATTTTTTTTTTGAGAAACCGGGTTTTCATTTTATTCATAATAAACGGTGACGGTGAATACATCCCAAATTACAAAGACACCCTTAAAAGAAATAGAAATTACATTCAAGTCCTTATAAACTCCCGGTCGTCCTTGCCGCCGGCGGCCGGAGCTCCCAGCTTGAAGCCGACCTCCTCCCTGGCGAAGAACATGGATTTTTGGCGCTGTCTTGAGCAGCACATCGAAATCGACGTGCATCTTGAACGTTGAACGAACCCGCTGAAGCTGATGGTCAGTGACCATCTCATCGTCAGGCGGTGTCCGGTGATGGGCGCGCGCAGCGGCCAAGACGGGGTCATAGTACCAGATGGAAAATCAGTCAGCCCAAATAAAGCCCATCACGGCGAAGCAACAGCCCACCTTCACATGAGAGAGATAGAAAGGTCGGTCCATGCTTTCGACTTTAAGAGCCCGTTCCCGTTGGGACCTTTTGTAGCTAGGCCGAGTATATGGCATCAGTACGGAACGAACACTTTTCGGCGTACTTTTGTCTCGGTAGCTTTAAGCTTTACAGTTTTCTGAAGTATACTAGAAACTTAAGGGCGCGGCGTTGCCGCGCCATCTTTGAGCCAGCCAGTTATATTCTACGCCGCGCCATCTTTGAGCCAGCCAGTGATATTCTAGGTGGTAGCAGCTAACTTTAGAATTTGATGGAGAAATCAGCATATACATCAACAAAGAAAGGGCACTCATTGCGGCTTTCTAGTATATGCATATGCATTGCAATTATAGAAGATCTTACTCTGAGTGCTACTGTTTGGCTACTTCATTTTTGAGAAAAAACTATATTTTAGTATTGACATCTGAGAGTCAGTACGTGATTTCTTTTCCCAGGAATGCAAAAGAATTCGCATAACACAACTTCTCATAATCTATATCACTATGTATGTTTTAATAATTCCATCATTTGCAAATAATAAACATGGAAGGATTCCAAATCAGTTCATGACAGCAAGGAATATAAATCATCTGTTTTGGATGAGCGTTCAGGATACAACACCATGTAGTTTGATAGGTATCATTTGTAAGTGGGTTGCCATATCATTCTGCCCTTTCTAACATCAAACTTAATAGATTGTGACAACTCACAAACAATTAGGAATGTGCATTCAAGCTAACCATTGTTGTCAGCCTCCTAAAAGATCTCCCTGCGAGCGGCTACTCTGGGATGTACGCAAAATAGACAACTCTATGCTATTTTGGCAGTGATCATCATCAGGCATCTGTATTAGAAAACCCAAATACAAACAGCCAGGTAGTGCATTCAGTATTAGGAACATTGAACTGCTTCAGTAATCTCCATGTATAGTTATGGGAAGCAGAATATAACGACAACATGGATCCAATGAATTATCAGAATTGGGTGTACATGCCAATAAATACATCATTCAGTCTGAAAAGTTACAAAAAAAAGCTAAATATATGGCAACTGAAACAAAAAATGGCAACAATAGTTTAGATGATACACCGTCCCTGTAAGAGTTGTCTGCATATTACTAAATTGCATCCTTGCATTTCTAGCTCAAGATATTCAGATTTAGAGAAGCATGGATGATCCCTATGACCTCTCCAGGACTCCAACACAGGGAAGAAGCAACCAATTAACTTGTTCAGAAAATATTCTATCAGTTTTTCCAAAAAGAGAAAATCACAGATTAGCAGGTCCAGATCGATGATTGCTTTTATCTGTTGAGTCACAAGAGGCCTCATCGACAGCAGAGAGAGAGAGAGGAGGAGAAGAGCTGTGGAGGGGGCATCTAAACGAGGGAGAAGAGATACCTGGGGAAGGGGCGACGCTAAACAGGGACCAGGAAGCTGCGATGCTCGGCTCCTAGCATCCTGGGCGAGGCGCAGGCTGCGCAGCACTGATTGAAGAGGCGGAGCACGTGTTGTTCCTGAATGGACAGCAGGAAGACCGAGAGCGCCTCAAGGTCGACTGCCGTCTAGTACCCGCCGCCGCCGCCACCCATGTCCGAGAGGACGTCCCGATGGAGACTGCTGGCCTGGCGGGCGGCGTCCTTGAGTTGCTCCAAGAACGCCTCCATATCAGCGCTGGCTACACATAGCATCGAACACCCTATGGGCATCACTCAAGGAGCTGGATATGGGCTGAGCGTTGCCCACCCAGTGCCCTGCCCGTCGTCGGCTCGTCGCTGGCGCATTTCGCGCCGGGATTTCAACACCGTCGCGTCGCACTGCTGTTGCCGCACAGCATCCCACGCCCGTAGGTTGCCTGGCCTTTATTAGTGCTCCTCCCCGTGGAGGCGGAGTCCTTGTGCACGGCGGCATCGAGCATGGACCGGCGGCCGAAGCAGAGAGACGAACCGGCGGCGAGACGACACCACGACAACCCAAGCTCTCGTCGAGTCCCGTCGGCCGGAGCAGGCGGAGGCAGGTCACATGAGGAGGAGCAGAGGAGCAGGCGGTGGCGGCGCTGGGAGTAGGGCGCAGGCGGGGAACTGGAGCGGCGGTGGCGCAAGGGTGGTGCGGTCGTCCTGTGCGGCGAGCGGAGCGGGGACAACGCGGCCGGTCCAAGTGGCGGAGGGCACCGACCAACGGGAGGAGGAAGGCGAGCGGCACGGGAGGCGGAAGGAGGCGCGGGCCGCTGGTTCTCGAGGATTCGCGAGGGCCCGAGTCAGCTTAACGGGGGACAGACCCGCGCGGCTTACCCCGATCTGGACCGTCTATTTCGACGATCCGACGGCCGAGAAACGCTGATGACGTGGCCGAATGAGGATCCGAGAACGCCCCGAGCTGGTGTCCAGGATTCGTCTAGTAAAGATGGCCTCTCTTCTTGTCAGAGAATGCACTTGATATTGTTAAGAAATTAATTAGTGATCAATTGTTGTAATTAATTAGTTAATTATTAGAGAAAGGGGGAACCACCTCACGGGAGATGCCTAGGGGCCAACCTTCTCGAAAGGGTGCCTCCAAAAGGCAACCATGCCTGTTCACCATGTATATAAGGAAACGGTCACTATCAAATGGTCACCATTCCTATTTCATTTATCCCTTCTACTTTTACTCTAACTAGTGTAGTGGACGCGCGCCCATGCGCGCGGCGTGCGACTGAACTCAAAGTTGTACTGAAAGGGGAGATCAACAAGAAAACTATAGAGTTCTGAATGTTGTAGAATGAGCAGGCTACATGAGAAGGAAGTGTTCCTGTTTTTCTGAGTGGGACACACTGTAAACAAGGAGAAGCAGCAAGATCTACAGTTACCACATACTGATTGTAATTGCAAGGAATCATATAAATTAGCACAATAGAAGTATGCGAAGTCCAAGCATCCTTAGCAGAGCCAATTTTCACTGAGACAATCCAACAGCTATGATCTTGGGAGTTACCAACTGAATGAAGCTGCAGAAACGACATAAGAACAGAAGAGCCAGGATATAAACCATTGTATCTGCAAAAATAGAAACCAGGGGATCAGCAATCAAATAACCAGAACACTGACCAAACAAATGCACGCAACAGAACCTGACTTCCTCTCACCCAGAGTGCTTGCACAGGGGAAAAATAGAAAAAGAACAGTAAGAACAAGAAGCGTAATATAAACATAGCACCTTTACAATCAGGAAAGGAAAAACCTAGAGGTTAAGAGACTGCAAGTCTGCACTGAAATTAAGAAAGAGGAAGAAACAATGGACATGCAGTGCTGACGGTCTGAAGAATAAAATTTAGAAATACCAGACCATGGAGATCCACAAACGGATCCTAAATTTGTCAAACCATAGAGATCCACAATCAAATCCTAAAAAATGCAAGCACCCAAGAACGGCAAGGGCGCCCAATCGATGTGCAAACAGACCTCAATCCCTAACGAAACAACCTGAACCACAGCAACACGGGAACGTAAAAGCACCACCCAGATGTTCGGTCAGAATGTAGATCGAGCAGAGGGTCATCGTGTATGGTGGTAGTTATTTTTTTGTTGTGGCAGTGATTCATCAGACAAAAATTATCATGTAAACTTTAAGCCTATAGGAAATAAAATTTTCAGGTTATAGTAAGACAAGCAAGATGGTCTCTCTGCATTTAAAAAAGGATGTCAAAAGAAGGAAGACTGGTAAAAAAGAGACTGCCTCTTTGGCTCTTTTCATGTAACTACAGCATAATTCCAAGATTCAGAACTAACAATTAAATGGTAATGACCACAATTTCACTAATGAAACTGTGGGCACAATATTAACCAATAGGAATAGACATTAAAGAGAAGGCACCTAAAAGGGAACACACATGAATTTGTTAACGGACCTGTCTTCCGTCTTCAGTTTGGAGTTTGGACTCCTTTGCATTCTGCAGGCCTGCAGTAGAATCACAATATTTTGTTAGAGAAAAGAAATAATTCAAGCATAGAATATATTGGTTTTACTTCCACAAGGTAAGTTTCTACAGTCAGGACCTTGCATAGATGCTAGTTACTGCTACATCAGGAAAAGGAGAAGGCAATTCAATTTCTCTGCCAATTATTGCGCATGTAAAATGAGATCCCTATGCTGTCGTTTTTCTCATAAGTACAAATCCAATATTGGCAGCAGATTGAGCTCTGACTCATGTGTAGACATTCAAACCTATAATCAAGTCGCCTTATGTTATATATGTATTTTACACATAAAGGGGAAAAGAAATATTTTACAGAAAGATGTTGACTAATCTATGAATCTAATAGCGTATATTAGTGGACATGGACAACATCTTAGCATAAAAAACTTAAATTGTGCCCAAAAACTTAAATGAAGACTGAACCTAATTTGATGTTTTGGTTACCAGCAGCAGAGTATACATTATTAAATATCAGAAATAAATCTTTTGGATAGAATAAACAAATAGATCATAGGCGACTTGTACTCTGATGGGGTAAATATATTGGACAGAATAGACAATTTATTGGGCTAGAAGCCATTTTATTCAGGTGATCTTGTAGTACCATTACGATTTTGGAAGCGCATGAGTCATGGTTAATTTTCCTGAAGACAGTCTAATCTCTTATTGCAGTCGCTAATTCCAGAGGGGTGTCCAAATCCAATCCAATCCTAGCAGTAGCTGCTATTATAAAAGGGGAATCAAGGTAGCAAAGTAAAAAATTGTTGCTCTAATATGGTACGTGTAACCTGTAAGTCTTCTTGGAAGCGCATATAGGTCTAATGGAAAGGTTAAGATCTAAGTTTAAAGCTATACATATGGACCAGAAACAACATTGTGGTGATAGAAAATGGAAAAATTTAATTAAAAGTTAGCACAGTAAAAAATTGTTGCTACTGTATTTGCAAAAGAAATGCCTATAGTATTTCAGAAGCGAGCAATATGTAGGTCATAAAGTGTAGGTTGATGAAATTTCTCTAAAATGGTACAGGTTTTTTTTTACCATAGAAGAAAAATACCAGGAAACCTTATAGTGATTAGATGATGAACTTGATGGTACAATATCAACTGCAGAATTGCTTTGATGTTCAATAGTTTTAAGGATTTGGATGAAATGGCAGAAACTCAAGACGTGCTGAATACACTACCACATGCAATGAAACTCTAGAGAGAAGGGAACTCTAACAATACCTTTAGAGCTGAATAGCTGATGGCCGCTGCTAAAATCGTAAAGACAGAGATCACGAATTCATAGATCTTGTCGTCCTCTGCTTTTTCGTGACTTGGTTGTTTTATGCATTATGCACTGATAAATTGGTTCCCTGTCAGATTGACAAAACAACGTACTGTTCTTAATGTCCTCATAAAAACAACTAATTTATGAATAAATAAAATGAGTGTCAATATAGATGACTGAAGTAGGATTAAGCATGGCAACATAGTTTCTAACAAATTAGCCATGTTGTTTACCTGCTAACATCCATCAGGGGATTCCAAGCTTCATATAGAGTCGAGTAAGCTTCATTTTGCTCACCATTGCAAGGTGCCTGCAGATAATAGAACTACAACATTCAACACTTTGTTTTTTTATGCATTAAGCAGTATCCTTCATCTGCTAGCAGATGATGTCTAAGATGTATGGCTAATGCAATAGTGATTTTGACTTGTTAAATACGTCCATTTGACCTCAAATTCGCTGGAAAATAATATGTACTTGTAATTTAATTGTTACAATTCTTGAGTTGGTTCAGTTCTGCGGCGACTTAATAGATGTTGTATAAGCTCCGTAGTGCTCTGCTTTGATGTATCATTGGTAATGACAACTTAACAAAAATGGAGGCACCAAAGGCCATTTGACTGTAGTAATACTGCTTATTCTAAGTCATATAATCCAAGCACAACGAAAGAGAACTGCATCAACTAATTTGCAAACCTTATTTCCCCTGATTGCTCTGGTTGATGCTTGCCAACGTCTTATCAATCCTGCTATCATCAGCCCCTGATGGATGGTGTCATGAATGTCCAGCCTGCTTAGTGCCAGCGATTAGCCATCATGGCCTCACCCTTCACATGCTGCACGTATCGAAGCCACAGCCTCGCTGTTTCGCACTTCGCAGCACAGGTTGATGTCGCGCCATGAAGAAAAGAAGGTTTCCAGTTAAGGCCTGCAAAATGAAATCAGTTTTAATCTCTATATCTTGGATGGAATCGGGATGAAAAAAGACCAACAAGAAGCAACCAAACTGAGAGGATGTGAGAGGAATTAAGTAATTGAAAAGAGTAGATTGGGGAGATGGGAGAAGGCCGGGAAACAGCCGCAAGCCTGCCAGTAGAGTCCTCACCTAGCAAACGGGAGTCCGGCTGCGAAGCTGCGGCGAAAAAAAAAACAAGGCCACCGACGGTCAACCGCAGGCGCACCGAGGCAGCCAACTGAGCACTCAGGTCGGGAGCAGCAGCCATCTCAGCCGCAGCACCAGGGGCATGAGGACGGCCAGTCCGCATAGCTGCTGCTACCGGAGCAGCAGCCGCTGCACTGCAGCTGGCGATGGCCGCCGCAGCCCGGCTTGCAGCTTGAGATGGGAAGGTTGTGGGCCCAGCAGCCGGGCCTGCAATTCCACTGGCAGTCCGCTCGCGCCCGAGCGCTGCCATCCAGTTGCGTGCACCGCGCGCTGTGCCACGACCTGAAGCCGGCCATGCAGCGGAACTGCGCCGCCTGCGACGGGGGCACGCGGACGACGGCGCTAGACGCAGCTGCGTCCCAGTACCGGCGGTCCCAGTACCGGCGGGTCGACAGCGGCCAGCTCGCCCGATGGCGTGGAGCCTCGCCCTCGCGGCCAGCTGCGAGCAGGACGGCGGACCCGCGCTCCGGTGAACTGCACGGCCCGCAGATCCGCGGCACACCCGCCGGCTGCTGCATCACCCCTGGGCGTCACCCGCCGCCGCCGGCGTGGGGCGTGGAGGATAGGAGAGGGGAAGATACTTTCCTGGTGAGGACCTTGAGTTGAATTTTAAGAAAACGTGGGGAACTAAATGTAAAAGTTGCAGGCCACGGTCTGTTCCCGTTGGATCGACGATCGGACGGTCGTAAAAATTTTCGACGACGTGGACCAATGGGCCGGCTGGGGACTCCGGTGGCTTTAATAACGACAGATACGTTATCATGCACTTTTTGCTCTGCTGGGCACCCAACAAGAAGAGGGCCGGCCTGAAGGCGTTAAGACCACAGGCACCATGGACGCTGCTTCTGCAGCATGGAAGGCCGGCGTCCTGCAGGACGATACTGCCGACATGGTCGCTTCCGCGGTGGTCGCACTGACAGGCATCGCTGGACTCCTCTCATCTGTGGCCATCAGAGACATTGAAAACTCAAGAGCACAGGCGGCCTCCCTCTGCATCGATGGAGAAGAGCGAGAGATCTCCAAGATATGAAGCAACAAACATACAGTAAGAATGTATTGTATTCTTACCTTTCTGCACTCTGCAATCAACGGCAACACCGCGGGCATCGTCTTCAATGATCGCATCAACGATGGCCAATGGATCATTGATGGATACCTTGCCATCAGAGCCCTCGCCGTCGACGAGGATTTCACGTTCCACAAATGAAACAAGGCCAGCAGCCTGATCAATCGATGCCGGCTGCATCCACGAGCAAAACATGGATGGCAAAGTTGCTTCGGCCCTCGATGGTAACAATTCCGGCAACCGCATCAGCGGATTCCTCGACGGCCGCACCTCCGGCCTCGGCGGCGCTCGCTTCCCCGACCTCGACGGCTGTCTCCACCACCGCAACTCCAGCACAAGCGGCGGCGCAGTTGGCGACCGACCCACCACGGGCGGCCATCCTCGCTCGCCTACTCAGCCGCGTCGCGGCCGTGGACCGTAGTCCCGTATCAGGCGCGAGACATGGGACCAAGGCTGGGTCCCTCCTCCGGCCGGTGAAGAGCCGGCCATGGCCGGCGGCCGGCAACAGCCGGTGCAAAGGGGGCGGGCGAAAATGGAGGAGCGGAGGAGAGGGCGGCGCGACTTAGATTCGGCGGCTGCTTCACTCGACGGCGGCTCCAGCTACCGGCAGCGACGCCATCAGGCGGCTGCGGCGCCACCAGGCGCCAGAGACGACAGCTCAAGGGCGAGCGGCGGATTAGGGTTAACCCTGACCGCCCCCTCCTCCATCCTTTTAAACGGGCCACACCCGACTTGGGCCACATGGGCCGCACGGCCTGCAGGCCCAGTGCCGGCCCTAGGATTTCGAGGGCCCTCTGGCGAACTCGTTGTGTCAGTCATTAGTCATTGACAGGTGGGCCTTGATCTAATGACTAAGTTTAGAAGTCTTCGCAAAGTCGGAGTCGGTAGCTTTTGCGGCGGTGGGCTACCCATCTAAATTGAAGTCTACAATGACTTGGAATCGAAGTGAAAATAAATCTTTACCAATTATATCTCTGCAATCGTATGTACTAATCCGATTTAAATTCCAGTGTCAAACCTCCGCCTCCTATATAATTTGTATTGTCAATCCTTTTGGTCTGCCTGTTGATACACATACACATAGGCATGTACGTAAGGTATACATGCATGGGCTTGGGCCCCTCCCCGGCTTGGGCCCTCGGCCGTCGCACCCAATGCCCTACCCCTAGGGCCGGCACTGTGCAGGCCAAGCCGAGCCAGGCTGGGCTGCAAGGCCAACAGGCCAGCAAACCGAGCCAGGCCGCCTACAAGTCAGCCCAGGAGCACCTCCTCCCTTACCAAATTGCGATAAAGCCCCTAGACTTCTGTCTATTTACATGTTTAGAACTTTCAGTTCTGCATGTTCATAAATAAGTCCCTGAATTGTTCTGTTTAAGTCCTCAGACTTTCTAATATTTGCATATTTGTTGTAAATAGTTATCTAGACTATCAAGTTTAGCAAATTAGCACCAATGTACTACAATTACCACAGTAACTGTACATTATGTGATCTGTAGATTAACATGGTTATGCAAATATTATTTTAGAACAATCTTTTCATGTGTCATTTATTTAATATATTTACTACATGACACTTAAATATTACACTACATCAAGTAGTATCAAGCAAAATAAAAATAAAATTAAGGTATATAAATCTGAATTTTTGGAATAACACAAGGTGATGGAGAACTAGGCACTGGCTGCAATAAGTTCTATATAATTGTATCAAGTTCTATAAGAATTTATTTGCCCTGAGACCAGGCTTTTAGGCAGCAAGTCACTTGCCCACCACTAAGAGGTCTACATCTTATGATGATTATCTCCAAAGTATATACCCAAAATATTATATACAATAACAATTGTATAAAATTTGACTATCAAATCATAAATTCCAAAAGGAATATAAATATAACAGTAGCACTGTTCATTAAATTACACCTTAATTTTATTGCAAGAATCATCTTGCCTTCAATATTTTGCATATTCATAGCACCAATATTATTAATTTACCACAGTAAATTAAAAGCTATTCATGATTCCCTCATGTAAGAAAATTGCCATATCATACCAAATATTACAGTTTGGAATGGTCAAAGGTCTCCACCTTTACTTGGATTATTATCCTGATTCATATTCCATATTGGCCATACATACGGTAGTATCATCATACTACTATGGTATATACACTATCACATAGTGATTTTTCATACCAAATTTTGAATATGAATTAAACAAGGCCTACACCAACATGGTGATTACCTATTAGTGTAACACATGAAAGTGGAGTCTAAGGCATCTAGTGCAATCATGCCAAACTATGCCTACAACAAGAAGTCCTCGCCCACTATTTTAAGGTCTACACCATTCTGGTGACTACCTTTCGATGTGTTCACTCACTAGTACATGATGATAGAGATTATATCATAACAATTCACACTTGATAATAGCAGTGATTTCATCACCTATCAAATATGATGCCCACACTACTTGCAATGTATATTAATTCAAGACTCATCTTGAATTCACAAATCAAGGACATCTACTTTGCTTAAATAAATAGCAGAAAATAGTGCAACATTTTTATAGTGACTATCTTCTATCATATAGATAATGACTATATTTTGGCAATGTGCGGCAATTTGGTGCATATTAAATTTAGAATAGTCCACTTATAATCAAGTATCAGCTTGAATTAATAATTTACACATCAATATTTTCATGCTCTATAATTTACTCCTGGAGTAAGTTCATTAAAATACATGGTCTACTCATGTAGGACATGACTAATGTTTCCGAAATGGAATTTTTCTGAATTCGCATTGGATGCGATTTATTATATAATATGGGCACTTGATATCAACAATATCATCGGAAGACTCATGGCATCATTGCCACTATAGTTCTACCGTAATTAAAAGTACCCAATCCATCCTTAAATTACCACACATACACCTTTGGGTGTTACTAAAAGTTCTCCATTCAGATTTTGCAAATCTGAGTATCAAATGGAGCAAGATCCATTTATTATTTGAACTCTCACTGGAGTTATCAAGAAAGAATAGAACTTTCCTTTCAGGGAATTTACACAACATGGATCTCCTAAATACAATGTCATTTCCCTTAAACATAATGACAAATCTCATGTTTGTCTACAGTGTGGTTGTACATTTCATATACACAATATTTCCAAATCATCTATTTGGTTCAACATACCTCCAACTCTTTGGAGGCAAGCGAATTCATAGGGATCAAATTGAAACTCACTTCAAAAATGAGACCGACAAAGTCTCCATATTATCCCTAGAATTATCATCATTAGTTCATTATTATACTACCACATGTAGTATATTGTCCATCATTATTATCATGTACTTCATACATGATATTTATTCAGGATCCAATCAGAAAGAAAGGAATTTCATTAAGTGGGCTCCACTATCATAATATGGGGAATATATACTCTCTTTATGAGTATTCAATTATTAGATGTAGATACACTCATGTATTCTACAATATCCCAAAATATTTTCATGCCATCTATTTCTATAGTTTCATTTTGAAACATATTACCACGAGTAATCAGCACTCAACTTGGTATAATGGGCATGGAAATTACATACTCATAACATTCCTTTCATATAGTTTGAGATATGTTATATACATACATCAATCTCGTATAACATGTTGCGTACAAAACAATTTTTCAGTCTTGATTCAATCAAGCATTTACATATGATTGACTTCGTCATTTCTATCGTATGAATAATATGAGAAATTATTGTCAATTCTATTGGTCATAGTTAAAATTCTCAAAATCTTCAGATTTAATGTGCACCGCATGTGTCACAAGAGAATTAATTTTAAGGCCCTCTTACCTTAAAATTTCAAATAATGAGCCAAGTTCTTGAACACATTCAAGAAAAGAATATGGCTGTATTTATCCAACCAAATGAACCATTTAAGTGCTCTCAAATGCTAATTAATGCATTTAACAAATAGTCCCACGTGTGTTCCTTACTCATAAGGCACCACATTTTACCAAATTTATTGCTCAGATTTTCAATTTAGAGCAACTTATCCTGGTCGCAGGATCAAATCCAATCATTTGGAGTTATTTGGTTTTGGAAACTATAGCACTAAGTATCATATATCCACATCAATTATGGTTTAACTAAAATCTCTTATTGAGACGATTCATTTTGCATGACGATCAACATAGAATTACAATTTACCAATATCTAGTTGGTACTATGCGGATTTACACACCGCACAATTAATCCAAATTCATTCAGCTGCAATCATACAATTCCCTCCGTTGCAGTATGTACGTGAAAATTTGGCTTCAGCCAATTATTTCCCATTGCATGTTGGCTATGCTTTGCATATACCAATATCACCACCTCAACATACATCCATGGTGTCGGTGTTCGGTTTCACCGGCAAGTTATTTTTCGGGATTGCGCGCTAGCCTCGGATGGTTAGCGAATCAGACACGGGGATTATACTGGTTCAGGCTACCCGTGGGGGGTATAAGACCCTACGTCCAGTTCGAGACTCATGTTGCCTCGCTATGGGTTTGTAGTATGGGGTTACAAACAGTCGAGAGAAGGAGTGGGTCTCCCAGGTCTCTGTGTGAAGGATGAACTGAGTGTATGTGTGTGTGAGTGTGAATCAAGCCCATGATCTAGGGAGGCTCAAGTCACCAGGGGTGCGAGATCGCGAGAGAGTCGTGGTGCCTCCCTTTTTATACTTCAAGGGGTGGCACCGACGTGTACATTTCTTAGGGGGAAAGAAAAGGAACGTGTCGAGTGTGTGAAAAGTCGGCCGCCGGGTGGTGCTCGGACCTCGGGGCCCCTTGATGAGGGCGTGTCGTTAAGCTCGAGGGCGCTGCGCCTGCGATCCCGTGCCGGCGTGGTCCGCAGCATGCATCGTAATCCCACAGTGAGCGTTGTTATCCCACAGTGGCGACGTTAGCTAGTTTCCACCGCCCACCTATCTCTTGGTGATAGAGGCGGCTACTCTGTCGATAGGGGCCAAGCGACGTGCGCCGCCTGAGCGGTTGCGCCGTTGTCTCCTGGTACACGTGACCGTGCCGGCGGGCGCGGCTTTTGACCGCGTATCGCACGGTCGCCCATCGTGCACGGGGGTTGAGCGAGCCGGATCCTTTATGAGTGATGTCACCCAACCTTACGAGGGTCGGAAAGGGCAAAGCACACCGCGAGAGGGGGGTCGGGCAAGGCAGAGATTGCGTGGAGGTACAGTTCCGACCCTGCGGGTGGTCGGTCGAGACGGAAGGCGTGTGACAGCGCGGTCCTGACCTTACGGGGGGTCGGGCGAGGCGGAGGATATCCCAATGAAGCGGCCCAATTTCGTATGGGGTCGGCCGAGACGTATCTTGATGACGTGGTGTAGCCTGGCCTATCGTTGGTGATTGCTACTTGGTGATCCTTTGCGAATCTCACTTAGGACGTTATTAAAACGGTTCTATGGGTACCCTGATATTGGTCCCCGACACATGGGCATTAGGGACCACCACAAAGGTATTATTATCCGTCATTTAGATAATATCAAAGGTCTCTTATGTGGATTTTAGATAAGCCCATATGTTGATTATATTTTGAGGACAATTCCAGACATTAGGGGAAGATTAATACCACACAAAAGAATGTCAGGAATCAGAATGTTTAATCACATTCAGTCCTCACATCCACGTACCAAAGAATATCTGAACTAACAAGTTTAGAACATCTTATATTTGTAATATATTACATATAGCCTGCCAAATGCATTTGCTAATTAAAGTGTCATCATATCCAATCCCTACGATTAATGTACCAGAAAGAGTGATGGTACCAAATAAAATCACTCAACTCCCAAAATTAAAATAAGAGGGGGAGAAGTATGGTCACTATGGATATAGCTTATTACAAGCATCCGCGAAATCGGGGGAGACATCCTCCAAAACAGTAAATGCAAATCAACATCATGCATGTTGTTTGACACTTTATGGATATTCAAATCCAGAAGCCTATGAATGTTCAACATTCAAAAGTCTAGTATACGTGCACATAAATTTAGACACTGGATCATTGGAACTACCTAATTCCATTGTTGTGGGAAATAACATGGAATTCTAAAAGGTTATTATTTCACAAGCTATA
Organism: Urochloa ruziziensis; assembly: GCA_015476505.1. Taxonomy (NCBI): domain Eukaryota; kingdom Viridiplantae; phylum Streptophyta; class Magnoliopsida; order Poales; family Poaceae; genus Urochloa; species Urochloa ruziziensis. The sequence goes on from CM027126.1 coordinate 21,819,996, forward strand.
TTGATTCCATTGGATCAATGATATTAAGACTACAAATTGTCGACATATACTCCTACTCAAAATTGTTATACACCTTCAACTAGATCCAGACCAAAAGTCCTAGGCAGAGTGTCTCAACACTCAAATTGGGTCAAATTAAAGGTGGACAATTTTGGAGAGAAGCTCTTATTCAACAAAGAAAACTACTTTACCACAGTAATGTATTCTTCTCATAATGCTTTCTTGCAAAAGCAAGGTGGTGATATATGAAGAGCTTGTAGCACATGGTTTCATGCAGAAACCAAGCAATACCTCTCATGGTATATGTGAAAAAATTATGTTCCTTCATTCGATCATTGACAGAACAAATAAATTGGATAAATTCAGTCATATAAAGTCATCATTAGACTTTATGTTTTGAATTGAAGTACTAACCGCAACATACATTATGTATAATTCAAGTCACTCCATGACTTGAAACGGTCAAGTTGATTGTGGTACAATTGACTAAGTGAGTATCTTCCAAAGAAGAATTACTCCATTCACTATGATTGCATATGTATGTTCACAAATAATCCAAATTGGATTCTCCATCATCTCGACACATATACAAGCAAGCAATCATTTTAAGACAGAATTTGAGATGACATATTTGGTTAAAACCAAACTATACTTAAGTTTACAACTTAAGCACATATATCAGTTTTCAGATATTGTCCACCAATATCAAAAGAATATTGGATAATCATATACATCATCTCTTATGGTCGTTCAATCCATCCCTAAAGATGAATCAATATCTATCTAGACCCTGGGATGACAACTAAAGTGTCATAAAAGCGCCCATATCTTGCAAAACGCAAATGGCCATATATTGCATTTGCAAGATAACTTGCTATATCTTAAATTGCGCAACTCCATCAAGCCATTCGATAGAAGTCAAATTGTATATCTACAGATATATTATGACACCAAAGATCTTGATTTATTAAATCAAGATATAACCATAGTGACTCTAAGTTACTAGCTAAATAATCCCCATATTGCTAGAACATAAACTGATATCATGATGGTATAGTTCTAATGTGAGTCATCAAAATAGACTCTAACAGCTACATCCATCCATCATTCTATATCACCACCTATGTGTGTGACTATGTTGAATGGTTAAATTTGATTCTTCTGAATCATGAACAATTATCTACATAGATAATGTTGCTTGTATTGCATAAATGTAACAAATTTGATAGAGCAATATCAACAAGTATATTGCCTAACATGTTTAATCTCACTATCATATATTGGAGAAATTGAACATCTTGCAAATCAAATGTGTGAGAACCTCACATATTTGTTCATAAAGTCCTTATCACCAATAGCGATAAGTGACAATTTTGCAAGGATCAGGGGAGACTCTCCTAATACTTGATCTGTTCAAACATCATATTAACACCATATTGTACTCTTTTTCCCTATATAAGTTTTTCCTCACAATGTTTCTCATAAAGGTTTTAATGAGGCAATAGCAATACAAGAATATTTGTCACATCTACAAATCATTTAGAAATAATTGAATTATTTGAAGCATCACGTGAATGTGTATGGCTTCGTAGGATGATTAATCATATACAACAATCATGTGATATTGGTTCAATCATGAATCCAATCATTATTTATGAAGATAATTCTGCTTGCATTATACAGATGAATGCAGGTTATATAAATAGCAATATCACAAATCACATTTCTCCTAAATAATTTTATCCTCATGAATTACACAAAAATGGGGAAATCGATATATTGCAAACTAAGTCATGTGATAATCTTGCAGATTTATTCACTAAATCTTTACCAACTTCATTATTCCAGAAATATGTTTTTGGAATTGGTATGACAAGACTTAGGGATTTTCATGTGTCAGGGGGAGTAATAAATTCCCAAATATAATCTTCTAATTATATATTGCACTCTTTTCCTAATGAGTTTTTCCTATCAAGGTTTTTCTCATACATAGGTTTTTAATGAGGCAATATGCTTCTCAAAGCAATCATATATGTCACATCACCTATTTTTCCCATCAGGGTTTTAAAGGATGATATCCAAGACATATTATATGTCATATCTTCTATTTTTCCTACAAAGGTTTTTAAGGAGATACCAAAGACATATCATTTCTTCTTATATTTTTCCCATTGGTTTTTGGGGGGATTATTCAATATGATCCACAGATCATACTATTGATCTCAAACTTTCTTATGAGTTTTCCTTTCAAGGTTTTTCTCATATAAGTTTACAATGAGACAATAAACATATATGCCATATTATTTTCTCCTTATATTTTCCCACCGGGTTTTCAAGGAGTTTTTGATGGCATATACACATAAAATTAGGTTCTCCTCAAGTTTTCCCCACAAGGTTTTTGGAGGAGTTTTCCTATACAATTCCTGAAGAATGAAGGAATCACTCATGGACTGTTTACAAGATCTGAAGAAGCAATTGATCAAGGGGGAGTGTTAAGAAATTAATTAGTGATCAATTGTTATAATTAATTAGTTAATCATTAGAGAAGGGGGTAACCGCCTCACGGGGGGATGCCTCCAAGGGGCCAACCTTCTCGAAGGGGTGCTTCCAAAAGGCAACCATGCCTGTTCACCATGTATAAAAGGAAACAATCCCTATCAATGAGATGATCCATTCCCATTCCATTTGTCCCTTCTACTTTTACTCTAACAGATATCTCTATATAGCATTAGCAGGTACTTTTAGGTAATACCATGACAAGAAAAAAAAACAAATTTTTGCATCATCATCAACAGATAAACCTTGGGGAAAATTCCAAGGGGCATATCTTGTGTCAAGTTGTGGAGTGACCTAACCTACCTCAACGGAACACCAAACAAAATTAGGTAGGGTATACCACTACTGGTCTGATTTCGGCTGCACTAGCTATTGCAGACTTTCGATTATTGATGCCAGCATAACCTGACACCTAAAGCCGACCATATAGATCATCGTATTGCCTCTTTTGGCTCATCCATTGCCCATTTTTCATCTAATAATGGTTGTTACTTGGTCTGCTCAAAGTTTATCCAACGCATACTAGGAAAATTTTTCTAGAGGGCATGATAAAACGAAGCCATCTTGGAGAAATGGACTGCAATATTTGATCTTTAAAAACACACCATCTTCATAATTATTTGCCGCTGGACTTTTTTCTAGAAAAAAGGACAAGTCTAATTCAAATGCTCCATCTATCATGATGGTCTGATTTAAAATCCTGAACTACAAAACCAGACACCAATAATAATCTAAAAAATGTAAATATCTACTGGTGATCTGTCTAGAGTTATTTGGAACTTACTTATTTTTCCCCTATTGTCTTATTGCTCATTGTAGTGCCTAGTATTTATTTAAATTGTCATTTTTCGCTCTACTAGGCCAGGAGATCGATCAAGAGGATCTAAAGGTCTCTAAGTGCATAGAAGATCTAGACAACAACACGAACATCACAAATGTCATGCTCTACCACATAGAGATCCTATTTAGACATTGCATTGCAATCGCTCTACTTTATATTTATTGCATCTAAACCGGCAATTATGTTTTTTCATAGAAAATAACTATTTTGTTTTTGCTCGAAGTCTTGAACCTGCTCTTTAATGAGAGAATTACTTATTTGACACTAGAAGATAGACCAATGCCTTATTTGACACTCAAAATTTTAAAGTTCCTTATTCGACATTAAGTTCAATTTTTGGTTCCCTATGTGACACTACCGTGAAAACCGTAGCCCCAAATCGTTTTTTCACTGTGCTAGACAAAATGTTGGACAAAATTACCCTTGTCTGGATCTTATCTTCCAGCCTTCCACAGTCTCTGTCCCTCCCATCGACTCGGTCTTCCCATTTCAGTCATGGCCGACGCTACCCTTCTCCCCACGAAATCCTAGACAGGTGGACCCGTGGCGGGCCGTCGCCAAGGGGGCGGCCACCGGCGCTCGAGCTCGCGCAGGCTGCAGGCGGCGGTGGCAACCACGGTTGGCTCGCGCAGGACCATTTGGCCGGTCCTCCCCATCCGACTCGAGTCTGGAGCCACAAAACACTAGACAGCAGGCGGCGAGGCAGACGTGCGGCGGCCTGCGGCGAGTGGCCGCCGATGACTGACGAGCGCGCGCTGGCCTTGGGGCAGCCGGGCAGGGGCCACGGGCGCTCGGTCTCGCGTGGGAGTGCAGGTGGTGCGCGGGGGCGTGCGTGAGCAGGCAGGCGTTGAGCACGCTGGCACAGTGGCATGCACGGGAAGATTGCCGCGGGATTCCTCCGGAGGATTGGCTTGCACACGATTGGCTGTTGTATGTTGACTTGTCGACCGTGAATTTGTATCTACCATTTCATTAAATGTATTTTGATCATATAACTACTAAATGTCATCTTAAAAACTATCAATGTTGGCTGTGTAAAAAATGCAACGGAAGGCATGTTAATGGACACAGGGGTATTTTGGTCTTTTTTCATCACACTTAATGGTGTTAACTGTTAGATCTCACGGTAGTGTCATAAAGGGCACCAAAAATTCGATTTGATGTCAAATAGGGAACATCAAAATTTAAAATGTCAAATAAGGAATTGGTCTATCTTCTAGTGTCAAATAGGGAATTCTCTCCTCTTTAATCTAAACCCTTTGCAACAATGGCCACAGTTATGAGACATCCTAACAAGTTATATCAGAAAAAGGGGTAATCCCAAAAGGCAAAAATAAAAACAGCTGACTAGTTATTTGTAGGCTCAGCCAATTGACAATAACAACATTCAAAGTAATTTACTTCAAGTTACACATCTCGATAAAGGAAAAATGTAACATCCCAAAATTTTAAGAAATATCTAACTATAGTTAATTGAGCAGCTAATGATAATTAGCTAAATTAAACTTAAAATAGATACACCCTTAAATCTGTCGGTGGATCACGAGCACGACACAACCCAAGTCCGTCGGCCGCAGCATTCATAGGACGCACCTCGTATCCTTGGCCTTGCTGTTTGCAAGGAAGCCCTCCTGGTCTGGTTGCAGGGGCATGGTGCGATGCGATGTGGAGGAGGGGTCGCGAGGGGAGGTGACGCACATGGCCGGATCCAGTGTGAGCACCCATCCGTGCAGCGTGATCCATTCGACGTCAATGATGAGGGGCCCGCCCCCCGGCCAGCAGCAACCGCCTCGTGGATATGTTGTATACGACCCTGGTTTCGTTCTCTTCCTCCTCCTATGGGACAACGCTGTTGCGACCGCAGATGAAAATGATGCAGAAGAAATAATAGATATGTAAACACAAGTTATTATTTTCTTTTTGCGTTAGATAATATGTTATTGGCTATTTTGTGATGAAATGCAATACATAATGTAAAGTCCTAACTATTGTTCTGTTGCATCACTCTTATTAGTGTGATTATTCGAGAAAGCGATCCTTTATTGGGTAATTATCCTTAAGCTAGCATTTTTAACTTGAGGTAAAAATGCGGGCCGTTATAAAACATAACATTTGATAATCATAAAATATGCATCTAAATTATTTCTCCATAAATGTCATAATGGAAAAGTTAACCCAAGCCTTTGTGGAGAATAATAAGTAGCAGCTAATACAATCATGCCTCGGAATTTTAATTCTTCATGTTTACAAAAAAAAAGATATTCTAACATATTTACATTGATGGCCACTACTACTTCAGATTAATTGTATTACATTTTGTCAAAAACGTTCTAATATTTCTACATTGATAATTTAATTGTAAGCACTCTAGTCTCTTTTAGATGAAATGCAAAATTTCTCTTAGAATTAATTAAGATTATTGATGGTAAATCCAACTAGGCAGAGATTGAAAAAAAGGAACAACAAATGATTTGTTTCATTTGAACCTGCAAATGTAAAATACTTGCTAATAATAGGCAGTAAGCTGGAAGATAGAAATTAATGAACTAAAATTTGGATTCACAAAGTCACAAGGTGGGTTGCAAGTGTGCCACAAGAACTAGCAGAGCCGTCGTGCCTGGTTGATTAACGTTCATCGCCTACATGCTACTCCCTCCGTTCCAAATTATAGGTAATTCCAATTTATGACAACTATTTTTATGTTTGACCAAGAGAGAATTACAAAGATTTATGACACCGAACTTTGTACTATGAAAATATATTCGGTAAAGAATTTTATAGAACTTATTTGGTATCATAAATGATAGTATTTTATTGTATAAACTTGATTAAACTTGATATGCTTCAACTTTTTAAGAAAACTAGCAGATGTGCACGTGCCACAGGCACGTGTTTTTTTTAAAATATATAATAACAAATGTGTGTGTAAAAGAAAGAATTATATACCAAAATAACATAGATATAGTACAGTGTGTAAATAGTGCTCGCAAATATGCAGAGTATAACTTATCCCACATAACAATTTGTAAAAAAAAAACATGCCATCTCACATAAATGAAATAGATATACCAAAATAAACATTCAGATGTTATAAGTTACTTTACACGAGTACTCAAACAATCTGCACCAAACCTCGATTTAAGTGGTAATTTCAAATCTTTGAGTACTTATTTGAAAGTACTACAGAGTCTACTCGACAAGAAGAGTAGTGATTTCAAATCTTTGAGTACTTATTTGAAAGTACTACAGAGTCTACTCCATAATAAGAGTAGTGTTTTCAAAATCTCTGAGTACTTATTTGAAAGTACTACAGAGTCTACTCCATAATAAGAGTAGTGATTTCAAAATCTCTGAGTACTTATTTGAATGTACTATAGAGTCTACTCCACAAGGCGAGTAGTAACTTCAAACCTCTGAGTACTCATTTGAAAGTACTACAGAGTCTACTCCACAAGGCGAGTAGTAACTTCAAATCTCTGAGTACTCATTTGAAAGTACTACAGAGTCTACTCCACAAGGCGAGTAGTAACTTCAAATCTCTGAGTACTTATTTGAAAGTACTACAGAGTCTACTCCACAAGGCGAGTAGTGATTTCAAATCTCTGAGTACTTATTTGAAAGTACTCTAGAGTCTACTCCACAGTATGAGTAGTGATCTTCAAGTACCAGTTATCAAGTGCTTTGAAGTATAACTCGCCAAATGAGTACAACTTGCCGGGGGCTTCCTGAATACACTGCAAGAGTGGTTTGGATGACTTTTCGGGCGCCTGCTCGGGGGCTGGGTACAAGAAAACCACTCGGATGAAGATCTCCAAGATGATTCGATGTGACTACTAATTCTGGGTGCAAATTACCACTCGGATGATGATCTCTAAGATGATTTGAAGAACCCTAAAGCTTGCTGGACTGTCAACGGGGCTTAAGCACCTCATGGCCTCGTGACAACCAAGACCTGTCCAAGACTGATCAAGAACTCGAAAAAGCACTCGATTGGCTTGGCAAGCACTCGGTTGATGATACTCGACGATGAAGCGCTTGGGGGCTTGTTGGAGGTACGACCATGGGCCCACAGGGACACATGGATTCTCTCGAGACAGAGTCGTACCAGGCGTGAAGAACAAGAGTAGAGTACTGCAAGGACTCTTCTCGATATGGAAATTAGTCGTATGACTTGTAAAGTACTCGGATTGCCTTGAAAAGCACTCTCCGAGTAGTAATTGGTTAGGATTCTACTCGAAACCAACCTTGTAACCCTGCCACGACCTCCTCTGTTTCGCTACTCTATTGATGGTGGCTATTTTGACTACATACTACTCGATGCATCCCCGCTGGCTCCTATGCTCGGGGGCTGGGTACAAGAAAACCACTCGGATGAAGATCTCCAAGATGATTCGATGTGACTACTAATTCTGGGTGCAAATTACCACTCGGATGATGATCTCCAAGCATGATTTGAAGAACCCTAAAGCTCGCTGGACTGTCAACGGGGCTTAAGCACCTCATGGCCTCGTGACAACCAAGACCTGTCCAAGACTGATCAAGAACTCGAAAAAGCACTCGATTGGCTTGGCAAGCACTCGGTTGATGATACTCGACGATGAAGCGCTTGGGGGCTTGTTGGAGGTACGACCATGGGCCCACAGGGACACATGGATTCTCTCGAGACAGAGTCGTACCAGGCGTGAAGAACAAGAGTAGAGTACTGCAAGGACTCTTCTCGATATGAAATTAGTCGTATGACTTGTAAAGTACTCGGATTGCCTTGAAAAGCACTCTCCGAGTAGTAATTGGTTAGGATTCTACTCGAAACCAACCTTGTAACCCTGCCACGACCTCCTCTGTTTCGCTACTCTATTGATGGTGGCTATTTTGACTACATACTACTCGATGCATCCCCGCTGGCTCCTATGCTCGGGGGCTGGGTACAAGAAAACCACTCGGATGAAGATCTCCAAGATGATTCGATGTGACTACTAATTCTGGGTGCAAATTACAACTCGGATGATGATCTCCAAGATGATTTGAAGAACCCTAAAGCTCGCTGGACTGTCAACGGGGCTTAAGCACCTCATGGCCTCGTGACAACCAAGACCTGTCCAAGACTGATCAAGAACTCGAAAAAGCACTCGATTGGCTTGGCAAGCACTCGGTTGATGATACTCGACGATGAAGCGCTTGGGGGCTTGTTGGAGGTACGACCATGGGCCCACAGGGACACATGGATTCTCTCGAGACAGAGTCGTACCAGGCGTGAAGAACAAGAGTAGAGTACTGCAAGGACTCTTCTCGATATGAAAATTAGTCGTATGACTTGTAAAGTACTCGGATTGCCTTGAAAAGCACTCTCCGAGTAGTAATTGGTTAGGATTCTACTCGAAACCAACCTTGTAACCCTGCCACGACCTCCTCTGTTTCGCTACTCTATTGATGGTGGCTATTTTGACTACATACTACTCGATGCATCCCCGCTGGCTCCTATGCTCGGGGGCTGGGTACAAGAAAACCACTCGGATGAAGATCTCCAAGATGATTCGATGTGACTACTAATTCTGGGTGCAAATTACAACTCGGATGATGATCTCCAAGATGATTTGAAGAACCCTAAAGCTCGCTGGACTGTCAACGGGGCTTAAGCACCTCATGGCCTCGTGACAACCAAGACCTGTCCAAGACTGATCAAGAACTCGAAAAAGCACTCGATTGGCTTGGCAAGCACTCGGTTGATGATACTCGACGATGAAGCGCTTGGGGGCTTGTTGGAGGTACGACCATAGGCCCACAGGGACACATGGATTCTCTCGAGACAGAGTCGTACCAGGCGTGAAGAACAAGAGTAGAGTACTGCAAGGACTCTTCTCGATATGGAAATTAGTCGTATGACTTGTAAAGTACTCGGATTGCCTTGAAAAGCACTCTCCGAGTAGTAATTGGTTAGGATTCTACTCGAAACCAACCTTGTAACCCTGCCACGACCTCCTCTGTTTCGCTACTCTATTGATGGTGGCTATTTTGACTACATACTACTCGATGCATCCCCGCTGGCTCCTATGCTAGGGGGCTGGGTACAAGAAAACCACTCGGATGAAGATCTCCAAGATGATTCGATGTGACTACTAATTCTGGGTGCAAATTACCACTCGGATGATGATCTCCAACATGATTTGAAGAACCCTAAAGCTTGCTGGACTGTCAACGGGGCTTAAGAACCTCATGGCCTCGTGAAAACCAAGACCTGTCCAAGACTGATCAAGAACTCGAAAAAGCACTCGATTGGCTTGGCAAGCACTCGGTTGATGATACTCGACGATGAAGCGCTTGGGGGCTTGTTGGAGGTACGACCATGGGCCCACAGGGACACATGGATTCTCTCGAGACAGAGTCGTACCAGGCGTGAAGAACGAGAGTAGAGTACTGCAAGGACTCTTCTCGATATGAAAATTAGTCGTATGACTTGTAAAGTACTCGGATTGTCTTGAAAAGCACTCTCCGAGTAGTAATTGGTTAGGATTCTACTCGAAACCAACCTTGTAACCCTGCCACGACCTCCTCTGTTTCGCTACTCTATTGATGGTGGCTATTTTGACTACATACTACTCGATGCATCCCCGCTGGCTCCTATGCTCGGGGGCTGGGTACAAGAAAACCACTCGGATGAAGATCTCCAAGATGATTCGATGTGACTACTAATTCTGGGTGCAAATTACAACTCGGATGATGATCTCCAAGATGATTTGAAGAACCCTAAAGCTCGCTGGACTGTCAACGGGGCTTAAGCACCTCATGGCCTCGTGACAACCAAGACCTGTCCAAGACTGATCAAGAACTCGAAAAAGCACTCGATTGGCTTGGCAAGCACTCAGAGTCGTACCAGGCGTGAAGAACAAGAGTAGACTACTGCAAGGACTCTTCTCGATATGGAAATTAGTCGTATGACTTGTAAACTACTCGGATTGCCTTGAAAAGCACTCTCCGAGTAATAATTGGTTAGGATTCTACTCGAAACCAACCTTGTAACCCTGCCACGACCTCCTCTGTTTCGCTACTCTATTGATGGTGGCTATTTTGACTACATACTACTCGATGCATCCCCGCTGGCTCCTATGCTCGGGGGCTGGGTACAAGAAAACCACTCGGATGAAGATCTCCAAGATGATTCGATGTGACTACTAATTCTGGGTGCACGTTACAACTCGGATGATGATCTCCAAGATGATTTGAAGAACCCTAAAGCTCGCTGGACTGTCAACGGGGCTTAAGCACCTCATGGCCTCGTGACAACCAAGACCTGTCCAAGACTGATCAAGAACTCGAAAAAGCACTCGATTGGCTTGGCAAGCACTCAGAGTCGTACCAGGCGTGAAGAACAAGAGTAGACTACTGCAAGGACTCTTCTCGATATGGAAATTAGTCGTATGACTTGTAAACTACTCGGATTGCCTTGAAAACTCCGAGTAGTAATTGGTTAGGATTCTACTCGAAACCAACCTTGTAACCCTGCCACGACCTCCTCTGTTTCGCTACTCTATTGATGGTGGCTATTTTGACTACATACTACTCGATGCATCCCCGCTGGCTCCTATGCTCGGGGGCTGGGTACAAGAAAACCACTCGGATGAAGATCTCCAAGATGATTCGATGTGACTACTAATTCTGGGTGCAAATTACAACTCGGATGATGATCTCCAAGATGATTTGAAGAACCCTAAAGCTCGCTGGACTGTCAACGGGGCTTAAGCACCTCATGGCCTCGTGACAACCAAGACCTGTCCAAGAGTGATCAAGAACTCGAAAAAGCACTCGATTGGCTTAGCAAGCACTCAGAGTCGTACCAGGCGTGAAGAACAAGAGTAGACTACTGCAAGGACTCTTCTCGATATGGAAATTAGTCGTATGACTTGTAAACTACTCGGATTGCCTTGAAAAGCACTCTCCGAGTAGTAATTGGTTAGGATTCTACTCGAAACCAACCTTGTAAACCTGCCCGCCGTGAATATAAGGGACACATGGATTCTCTCCAGACAGAGTCGTACCAGGCGTGAAGAACAAGAGTAGAGTAATGCAAGGACTCTTCTCGATATGGAAATTAGTCGTATGACTTGTAAACTACTCGGATTGCCTTGAAAAGCACTCGGATTGCCTTTAGATCGCATATTAAAATTATTCAATAGCATCTCATATTAAAAATTATATATTCATACATCGAAAGCTTGGGCCTCCGGCGGAAACAGAAGGAAATTCACGATACATGTATCCATGAGCAACTCGGCCTCCTCGTCGCCGGTGTCGTGGAGCAACGACGCCACGCACTCGACGGCACCGGACACCGTCACAACGCGGAGCACGTTCCGCTTCTACCTGGCGAGTTTGGACACGACGAGCGTCGTGGCCACCCTTGCGCCGCGCTCGACGCCGACGCCCTTGCAAAGAAATATGAACTCTGAATAGATGATGAGAATGAAGGGAGAGATTGTGTGCTTTGAGAATAAGGAGGGGCGCCTTATATAGGGGGCAGGAGGGCTAAGGAGATGAACCTGGACGCCCACGACTATGGTAAGTAATCGATATGATGTATTGTGGCTGTTATGGAAATAAAGTTTATGGAAAGAACGATTTCGGTTCGAAATCACCTAACAATTGCATCTATGGCGCGGTAAATCACGTAACAATTCCATCTATGGCGCGGTGGGTGCAGGGGGCGGGTAGATTGGGCGGGGGTGAGCGAAAATTTTCGGTTTTCCTGAAATAATGCCGCCTAAACTATCCCTCATGCGTTGGATCGGCCACGGACGCCCAGATGGCCTTCATTTGAATTGGTTGATGCCCAAACATTTTAGGTGGGTTTAGGACGGGTTCCTTACAAGTGGGGACGCTGTGAGGGGTACGGGAGGTTTTATAAAAACACTTTTTTACCAATTGTTTTGGATCCTTATAGTATAGATTGAAATGATCTGTAATTTGGAATGGAGAGAGTACGATGTAAACCAGCACACAACGCATCACAAAACGAAAGGCAAACTCACAACACCAACACGTTCAGACATCAGACGCATTCACGCAGTGCACCATCATACTCATCCTCCATATCTAAACCGGCCACCTCCACCATCGTTGCGCTGCCAGATACGACGATCCCGGGCTTCAGCCCGTCGTGCGCGTGTCCTATTGCTGAAGCAAAGCAATTACTGTGTTCGGTCTGCTACTCAAATTAAAGATGGTGCACAACTTTCTTGTGCCTTCAGTGATGATCCAGCCGGCCGGGCCTGCCTTCCTTTCGGTGCTTTACACCTAAGCCGAAAGCGAAATGTAGCAAGATGAACCATGGTGCATGCAGTGAACGAGCTCTGAGATTATGTGCCGTCGTGCCTGGTTCATCAGCGTCCATCGCCCATCTACCCAGTCTGCTGCAATGTATAGCGTTCAACCGCAAAATGTGAAGGAAGAGAGAGAGAGAGAGAGAGTTGTGAAAGCTGTCACCACAAAATTCGATAGGAAAACAGTTTGCTCAAAAAGAAAAGAAAAGGAGAAGCCGTTTCATATCTGATTAGAGTCCGCACACATTAACTTTGTGCGAGAGTAACTCTTTTTGCCGACTTTATTAAAAAGAATAGCATAGTAACATGTCTATATACTCAAATTGGATTGTTATGGTTTAATCAAAGAGTCTTAACTCATTAGTTTCACGGTCCAAGACTCCAAGTTGCTCGTGGTTCTGATGTGCTTGATTCGCTATTGGGCATCGCGCTAGCAAATGGCTAATCAAATCCATGCACCAGTTGCCAGCACCACCAAGAAAATGCTGCACTCCTGGTCAGGGAAAAAAAATGCTCATTAGTTCCTTGACCCTTAACCTTCCATTAACGACAAGCAGCCCAGCAAAACTCACTAGGGTTTTCAGATTCCTTGGTGGTCCTTACAAATTAACATATCATATATAAAAACACCCCACTAAGGGTCTTCTCTCAACATGCAAGTTGTCCACGTCACTATCCACCACAACTTCTCTTAACATGCAAGTTGTCCACGTCAACATCCACTAGAACCATCAATTTATGTCTTCTACCGATAATCTGGGGCTAATAACATCCATGCATGCAATGTATTAGTTTTTGCGAGTACCATGCTACAAATTCTCAAGCTGTTCTCTTTCAATAAAATGAACGTGCTTTCATTTATAATGTTGTTTGCAAAAAAAATGTTGCGATGCAATCACCTTAGTGTTTCTACTTTCAAACTACATCTTCAACCGTCCACTAGAACCATCAATTTATATCTTCTACCAATTTTCAATGTATTAGTTTATGCGAGTATCATGCTACAAAATTCTCAAGCCATTCTCGTTTAATAAAATGAACGTGTGTTCATGTATAATGTTGTTTGCAAAAGAATGTTGCGATGCAATCACCTTAGTGTTTCTACTTTCAAATTTCATCTTCAAATTTGTTTAAGAAATTTTCGCAGCAACACGTGAAGTATCTTCTTAATTAGAAAAGTGCAACCCACTAGAAGTCACCACGTGTGAGAGAAATTTCTTGATAAGACTCCAAGTAATTGAAACGTTTATTTTCTCAATAATTTTAAATTCCATTTCTATATAACCATAATATTTTGATGTCACGTCAAAAACAAAATTGTTAAATTTTTATTATTTTTAATATTATCGTTAAAAGTACAACAAACGATTCCACAGCATGACATGACACTGACCGCATCATGTCGCTGCCGTAGTGCTCACTGCCCACGTGGGCCTGCCGCTTATAGTAACCGGAATCACCCTCGAATCAACATGGAAAAGGCTATCGTCAAGTCATGTAGTCGAACCAAACAGTGTCATCAGTTGAATGCGTTAGATTATTCGCGCCACCGCTACACGCCAAATTGTTGCGAGCACAGAGGCCGTGTTCCGAGGAGCTCCTGCTGGCGTCCATGATCCAAATTCCAAAGCATGTGCGCAGGTCGCATTCGCAATCGCAAAGATTCATCCTAATCCATCTACGGAGTACACGCTACACTACAGTCACGTCGTCAGATAGAGGCCTGACCTTTGCGAGCCTTTGATCGACATGAGTCTTTTTTTTTCTTTCTTTTCCTTTTTTTTTTTTTTGCCTATAATCTCCCAGGGTTGTAGTCTTATTTTTTTCTACTATATCAATAGAAACTCGCACTATCTTGAGCGGTTCGTTCATAAAAAAAAGACATGAAGCCGCTGGCGGGCCTGAGCCGGAGCTCCCTGGGCTCGCTGGTCGCCACCGCCGTGGTGGTCGACGCGGCGCTTCAGGAGGTCCTCCCGCGTGACGGGACCGTCAAAATTAAATCGGTTTAAGTGCGCTAACCATCATTTTAATAATTAATCCGGTCAACACGCACTTAAAACGGTATAATTCGGCAGTATGTCGGTTAACTCCTGCCACGATTCTAGAATCTCAATCGAAACAAACACCGGTAGTCTCACGCGAAGGTGAGCGCAGATAGTATCAACATGACAGGGTTACAAACTAATTAATTACAATGATGGTTAGCGCACTTAAGCCGGTTTAATTTGGCGGTTCTGCCACACCGTCGGAGGCGCACGGCGCGCTGCGGGCGCTTCTGTCCCGCGCCGCGGCCGTGTTCGCCCACCCCATCGACACCGTCGTCGTCCACGAGGCCGACGCCAACGACGTGCCCAACGAGCTCTACGAGGCGGCGCAGCTCTACCTCGGCGCGCTGCGTCGCCACTGCGCCCGCGCTGCACCTCCACAAGCCCTACGGCGTGCCGGAGCCCGTCGCGTCGCTCCCCGACGACCACGTCACGCACGACACGTTCCGCGGCGTCTGCGTCGCGTGGCGGTCACAGCGCGTGGATTAGGCGTCCGCCGCGTCCTCACCGTTCGGCGGCTCTCGTGGGTTCGGGGCACCCGGCGGCTTCGGTCTTGGCGGGCGGCAGCAGTGGTGCCTGCGGCTGGAGTTCCCGCGGCGGCACCGCGACGTGGTGCGCGGAGCGTACGTGGCCCACGTCGTCGCCGAGGCGGCGGCGCTGCGTCTCAAGATGCGGGAGCGGAAGCTCTACACCAACAACCCTGGCATGTACTGCGGCGGCGTCGGCGTGATGGACGACCACATGATGTTGTGGTCGTCGCACGCCTTCTCGCACCCGTCCACGTTCGACACGCTCGCCATCGACCCAGCGCTCCGCGATGGCATCCGCGACGACCTGCTCCGGTTCGTGCGCCGCCGGGATCACTACGCGCGTGCCGGCAGAGCATGAAAGCGAGGGTACCTGCTTCACGGCCCGCCGGGCACCGGCAAGACCAGCCTCATTTTGTCCATAGTCAACTTCCTCGAGTTCGACATCTACGACCTCGAGCTCACCGCCGTCGGCTCCAACTCTGACCTCCGCGGGCTGCTCGCATCCACGCGCCCCAAGTCGCTCATTGTCGTCGAGGACATCGACTGCTCGCTCGGCCACTTCGACCGGAAGGAAAAACTGTCGTCGTCGCCGCCGAGCCAGGACGCCGATCAGTCCGAGGAGGACCAAGGATTCCCGCCGCACGGCCGCTGGGAGAGGATCAGCCTGTCCGGTGTGCTCAACTTCGTGGATGGGCTGTGGTCGTCGTGCGTCGGGGAGCAGCAGGTACGAGGAGCTGATGGGAGAGGCGGAGAGGCTGCTAGATGAGGTGCATTTGACGCCGGCCGATGTCGCGGAGGTGTTCATGGGGTGCGACGGTGACGGAGCCCACGCCGCGCTGCAGAAGCTCGTTGACGATCTCAACACCAAGAGACTTGCTCACAAATGCGCGATGAGCAAAGCCGGCGACGTCTACTGGAATCCAGGTCTTTGTCGTGTGCCTAAGGCACACGGCAAAGCCTAAAGCACACGACAAGCCATAAAAGCACACGGCAAAGCCCTTTGCCGTGTGCTTTAGGTTTTGCCGTGTGCAAAATGGCACACGGCAAACCCTACGACGGCAAAGCCATCTTTGCCGTGTGCCAGATTACAGGCACACGGCAAATCCCCGATCAGGCACACGGCAAAGAGCGACACACGACAAAGTTTTGATCCCAAAAAAACACAAAATAAAATAGCAAAACATTTTATTTTAATGGGGAAGGACCCCATCGGCCATTTCCTGAAAAAATCGCGCGCTACGCGGCTGATGGGGTTCGAACCCGCGCCTTCCCCTTCGTGTGTAGCCTCCTCTACCACTGGACCGCTCGAGTCTTTGTGTCCATATCCCATTTTGATTCCCCTCATATTAAACTTTTTCGAGTGTAAATTGTTTATTTGAGGCCCTAAATGACTTCAAATAAAAAGGTTGTGAACTACAAAGTTTCATAACTTTTCAAGATCTACGACTTTCGTTTTGGTCAAAAGTTCATCCGAGGTCGTTTATAGAATTTGAATTTTCAAATTTGACAACTTTGCCGACATTTTCAAAATTGTTTGCCGTGTGCCTGGATCTGGGCACACGGCAAAGAGTTGTTTGCCGTGTGCCGCCCCTGGGGCGCACGGCAAACATTTTCTGCCTAAACAAAAAAAATTTAAAAATATCAAACGGATTCAAAAAATAACCAAATTTGGGCATGAACCTGTCTAGGGTGTACGTAGACTATACAAAATGAGTTTTGTTGTAAAACAAAATTTCAATTGTCACGTTGCTTCAAATCACAACATCTCTTTCACAACTCTTAGGATCTTCTCTCCAGAAGCTTCGGTTTGTAAAGAGGCAATGCGTCAACTTGCTCGAAACCTTCTACATTTACCATAGCCTCTACGTATGAAAACATGACATCACGCCAAAATTTATAAATTTTTGACCTTTTTTGTATTTTATAAAAATTTTAAACGAACCGAGCCCAAATTCGGGCACACGGTAAGCGAGCAATATATTCAAAATTTGATTCCATCTAATGGACATGGCATCATATTAGTCTTAAGAATCCGAATAACATTTTTCCAAACATTACATTACATTATTCGAAACACTTACAGTTCAAATTTGCCGTATCGGCAAAATTAAAAATAATGATAGTGATTAAATATAGCAAACAGACCAGAAAATATGCACAAAACTAACATGGAATAATACATGGACAAAGAAGTTAGCAAAAAAAATTTTAAAGACAAAATTCAAATTTTTTGCAGCCTGTTTGCCGTGTGCCATAGGCTGGCACACGGCAAACAGGACAAGTCTAATTTACACCATTCATAATTACTTGCCGTCTGATTTTAAACTCGGAATTACAAAACCAGACACCAATAATAATCTAAAAATGGAACGATCTTTGGTGATCTTTCTAGAGATATTTGGAACTTACTTATTTTTGCCCATGTTGTCTTATTGCTCATACTAGTGCCTATTATTTATTTAAATTGTCATTTCCACTCTACAGGAGATCAATCAAGAGGATCTAGCGACCTTCGAGTGCGTAGAAGATCTAGAGAGCAACACAGATCTCAGAAATGTCATGTTCCACCACATATAGATCATATTTAGGATTTGTATGGCTATCGATTTACTTTATGTTGATTGCATGATTACGTAATAGGTTTCAAATAAGGTAGGGACTTAAACATCATCCAATCAACTAATCATGCGGCCATGACAAAGTAGAGCGCAAAACCACAATTTCAATAAATCACACGCGTGACTACAAAACAATATAGCTCTAGGAGCAAGAACAAATAAGATCTAAATAACTTCAAATAGAACACCAACAAATAGGCTACATTATTTGAAAACATTTGGGATTGGTTTAATATATTTTATTATTTAAAATGTAATAGTTATGATGCTTTTGCATTAAGGAAGAATCCTATTATTTTAAAATGATGTAAATCACCTTTGAAACCAGCTAAAGGACCAAATTTATTATGTTCCAGTAGTTGCATGGAACTCGGTGTCCATTTCCATTGTTCAATAACGATGATAGCAGGAACATGTAGTGTGAACTTTTTCCTTATACTAAATGATGTCTAAGTCATATGGACAATTTGCAAATGAACTTGATCATTTTTTATTCATATTCTCTAATTTTTTCAATGATTAAATTTGGATTTATTTTGAAAAGAAATTATCGAATGGCTAGGATCTTTTTTTGTACAGAAATGTAACCATTTTGCTTCTACTCGAAGTTTTACCTGCACTTGAATCTAAACCCCTTGCAAAAAAGCAGTCGTTGAGATGTCCTCACAAAGTGTATCAGAAAAGGGGAGAATCCTAGAAATATCAACAAAAAAAAACAACCGACATATTTGTAGACTCAGCTAGTTGCAGGTAATCTACTCCAAATTACCCATCTCCATCACAAAGGAAAAACAACGTTAGGTATTTCTAAAATCTGCATCCAAATTCTCCACCAACGCCATCATGGAAAGGGTAACCCAAGCGTTTGTGGAAAATTATAAGTAGCAACTGACAAATTCATGCCTCTAAATTTAATTCTTCATGTTTTTTTTAAAAAAATCATGACTCCAAGATAAGAATTATATGAATTACTACTCAGATAAATTCTATTATATTTTTTTCAAAATGTCCTAACATATCTACATTAATAATTTAATTACAAGCACTCTATTCTCTTTTAGATAAATCCAACAAGAGAGAGATTTGCATAGAAGGAACAACAAATGGTTTGTTTCAACTGAACCTACAAATGTAGAATACTTCCTTACAAAATGCAGAAAGTAAGATAAAAAATAATTACCACAAGTCACAAAAGTGGTTGGCAAGTGTGTTTAAAGAACTATCATACATGTAGTTAAAGTCTCAATAAGGCACATGTAGGGAAAATACCAAAACTATGAACGGATATGGAAAATCAATGGATAAATGTATAGTCGATGTCTACCACAATATTACGTTGCTGTGCTAGAAAGTAGACAACGAAACAAATGGAGATGCAAAGATAAATGATTTTGAATAGCAACGTGCCTCGAGTTTATTCGCCAACTTCTATTGACTATATATGTCTCTTAAAATTGATTGGTTTTGCACGAACCACAGACTAGTTCATGACTTGTAACCAAGATTGAACCACGTATCAGTGTCCACCTAGGAATTGAAAGAACCAATTGCTATCTTGGTACACAACTTTCTTATGCTTTCAGTCGTGAACTCATGATCCAGCCGGACTTTGAGTACTTTACACCTAAGCTGAAAGCAAAATGTAGCAACATAGCATTGGTGCATGCAGTGAACAAGCTCTGACATTTTGTGCCGTCGTGCCTGGTTCATCAGGCTCCATTGCCAAACATGCTACGACATAAACCAGTATACAACGTACCCAACACAAAACGAGAGGCAAACCAACACCGCCCTTTCTACAGGACACCGACACGTTCAGACTCAGTGCACCGTCATTCTCCGATGCTCACAAGTCAACTAAACCAACTCCACCATCGTTGCGCGCCACGTATGGTCCCTGGTTAGCATCAATCCGTCGTGTCCTCCGTCGATTCGCCCGGTGCCACGGCTGCGGCCGCCGCCGCATCGTCCCGTCTCCGGCACAGCTCGTCCACAAGCTTCCTCAGCGCGGCCGTGGCGTCCGCCCCGTCGCAACCCATGAACACCTCGGCGATGTCTGCGGGCGTGATGCGCACCCCGGCGGCGGCGAGCAGGGGCGCGAGGCTCTCCGCCTCGGCCATGAGCCCTCTCACCTCTCAAGCACATTGCAACAAGAGTGTACCAAGTCAACCAAGTTTTTTTAGAAACGGAAATATATTTCAATATTCCAGCCGCTGTATAAACTCATGCATATAGCCGTTCATTATTACAAAAATCTGGAACGAGTCCACCGAACCGACCGCATCAACACAGGGTAAAAAAACCTCAAACAAAACCAATTCTATTTGAAAAAGCCCATTCATTTGCGGCGAAAATCTCCATGGCTGTGGTTTCAAGTGCACAACACCCCAAAGTCACTTGGGGTCGCTCTTCCTCCTTTAGCAGTAAGGACTAGAAACGGATCCAGTGTGTCCCTCTGTAGATAACCTGCATAGGAGTAACAGCTCTCGTGTTGTTAAAAATCATGTCATTTCTACTGAGCCAAATTGCCCAACATAAAGCGGATGCTCCAACCAAAATCTTGTACATAAGTTTCTTATTCACCCCGGTTAGCCAACCCTTGAACATATGGTGAACATCTGTAGGTGGTGAAATATTAAATGAAACTTGTACTGTTCTCCATAAAAATTTAGCCATATGACAATCAAAGAAAAGATGTTGAATAGACTCATTAATATTGCAAGAGCAACACTTTAAACTTCCCTTCCATTGCCTTTTTGCTAAATTATCTTTGGTTAGCACCACTCCCTTAAGTAAATACCACATAAAGATTTTAATTTTCAGTGGCATTTTCAACTTCCAGATTATATTATTATACGGCAAACTTATTGGCGCTACCAATGATTTATACATCGATCTCAAAGTGAATTGGCCATTTTGTTGTAAACACCAAACAAACTTGTCTCTCTGGTTCGTTAGTTGGATGTTTGCAACTTTGGCTACTAAAAGATGCCACGCGCGTAAGTTATTACCAACTAACGACCTTCTAAAGGCAACATTCAAAGGAGTCGACCTTAAAACCGTTGCTACGGTTGCGCTCTTCTTCCGTACAATATTATATAAGTCTGGAAACTGGTCTTTAAAGGATGTTGTACCCAGCCACTGGTCCTCCAGAATCTCACTTGAGCCCCATCCCCTATGTGAAATTTGCCCATTCGCAATAAGTCGCTTTTGGCTTTCATCAAACCGGACCAAAAATGTGAATCTCCAGGCATATATTCCACTTGTGTGATGGTTTTGTGTCTCAAGTATTTATTCCTAAGGAGTCTTTGCCAGGTTCCGTCCTCATTGACCAGTCTAAAGATCCATTTACTGAGCAAACATTTGTTCTGCAAATTTAGGTCTAAGATCCCTAATCCTCCCTGATCTTTCTGAGTACAAAGTATACTCCACTTTGTCAGTCTATACTTTTTCTTATGTCCATCGTTCTGCCAAAAAAATCTAGACCTGTAATAGTCTAGTCTCTTAAGGATGCCCCGAGGAACCTCAAAGAAAGAAAGCATAAACATTGACAAATTACTAAGAACAGAGTTTATAAGAACCAAATGACCACCAACCGAGAGCATTTTCCCTTTCCATCCGCTCAGTTTCTTTTGGAATCTTTCTTCTACCTCTTTCCAATCTGAGTTTCTAAGCTTTCTATGGTGCATTGGGATACCAAGGTACCTAAAAGGAAGGTCCCCCATGTCACATCCGAAGATCTGTGAGTATTCCCTCCCCAGATCCCTAGCTTCCCCATAGCAAAACAATTCACTTTTATGAAAGTTTATCTTGAGGCCAGACAGCTGCTCAAAAGCGCATAGCAAAGCTTCATGTTCTTAGCCTCCTCGAGATCATTTTCCATAAAAAGAATTGTATCATCTGCATACTGTAAAATAGATAGGCCGTCATCCACCAAATTTGGAACTAAACCCCTAATAGTTCCATTTAGTTTTGCCCGTTCAATTAAGATAGCTAAGACATCAACTACCAAATTAAACAAAACAGGTGAGAGGGGATCTCCTTGCCGAACACCTTTTTTTGTTTGGAAATAATGGCCTATGTTATCATTAACTTTAACACCTACTGTCCCTTGGTGAAAAGCTTGAAACTAACATTAAGCAAGCAAATAGGTCTGTACTGCTGGATCTTAATTGCTTCAGCTCGTTTTGGTAACAAAGTAATCACCCCAAAATTGAGACTATGTAGAGGTAATCTCCCTTGATGGAATTCATTAAATAGCATCAAAAGATCCAGTTTTATGGTCTCCCAAAAACTTTGGTAAAATTCTGCTGGAAACCCGTCCGGACCAGGAGCTTTATTATGTTCCATCTGGAATAAAGCCTCTCTAATCTCAGTGTCACTAAAAACATCTGTCAGTATCTCATTTTCTAGACTAGAAACCTGAGGAATATCTCCCGTGTAAGCCTCGTCTAATTCAAAATGATTACCTTCAGGTGGTCCAAACAAGCCTTTGTAAAAATTTGTAATATAAGTTTTTAGGTTCTCTTCTCCTACTATAACACCTTCATCTTGCTCTAACTGGTAAATCCTAGTTTTACGATACCTCCCATTTGCAAGAAGTTGAAAATACTTTGTATTGTCATCCCCCTGTGTCAGTCTAGTTGCCTTCGAGCGTTGGAGCCAGTAAAGTTCCTCCTCCCTAAGCAACTTAGACAACTCGGCTGTGAGACAATTTTTGTACTCCAACTCTTGAGGTGATAAAAGTACAACCTCGGATTTCCTATCTAGAACATCAAGGTGTTGTAACAAAAAGGATTTCTTCCTTCTATTTTCTCCTACTAAGTTCTTAGCCCAACCTCTCAAATGTCTTCTGATGGCCCTTATTTTATTTTGCCATCTCTGCATTGGCGTGTTTCCTCGAGTCTCCCTCTGCCACACTTCGCTTATCATATCATGGAAGCCATCCTTAGTCAACCAACCCAATTCAAATCTAAATTGGTAATTGTTGCCTCTATGGACAGCTTCTCCAGTATCAAGCAAAAGAGGGGTGTGATCTGAGAGTTCTCTTGTTAGTGCCTCAACTGTAGAGATAGGAAATTTTTGTTCCCAATCTGTGCTAACTAAAATCATATCCAACTTTTCAAAAGTGGGTATCTCTGCTGAGCTTGCCCAAGTGAATTTCCGACCTGAAAGCGCTAGCTCACGTAGGTTCAGAGATTCAATACAAGCATTAACCAACAAAGGCCACCGACTATCATATCTATCATTATTTTTTTCAGCCGGGTTTCTGATAATGTTAAAATCACCGCCAACCATTAAGGGAAGATTTTCTGCACTACAAGAATTAACAAACTCAGCAAGAAAGCCATCTTTATGTTCAGGTTGAGCTGCACCATATACAGCCATTAAAACCCAACGAAAGCCATCACTTTTGTTTCTCATAGTGAATTTAACAGAAAAATCTCCCACATTGACGTGTTCTACCTGAAAGACCGCTAGATTAACCCCAAGTAAAATACCACCTGATCTACCTCTAGGCGGGATCCAATGCCAAAAGAACTCTCGTCCACCACAATAGGCATTTAACATCATCGTTAAAATCCCTTTTGTGTGTTTCGAGTAAGGCAATAAAATCTAGATCCTTTTCAATAGCAATATCACGAAGAAAAGTTGTTTTAGCCAAGTCTCGAAGACCTCTGCTATTCCAAAAAACTCCTCTCATTTAAGACTAGTTTGCCTTTTGAGTCCTTTAGAAGGCTGCCTCAACTTAATGCCCTTCGCAGCCCTATCCAAAACCCCTTTCTTAGGTAATCTTGTCTTCTTAGGAGGGTTAACAACAACGTTCATATCCAGGATGTTATCGTCCATAAGCTCCTCTGTTAAGTCCCCACACAGAGAACCAAGAGCCAAATGGTCAATCTCAGCATCTGAATCATCTACATCTAAATGGCTATCCTGACAGGTCTGTGAAACTGAAGGAAGCTTAAATCTATCCTTTTCTACCAATTTTAAAAGCTCAACAGAAGAATGAACAATCTTAGCATCTTTTCCTATGGAGATACCTATGTTTTTAACATTCTCTGTAATGTGCTTATTTGAAAAGGAAAGAATAGTATTACTGTAATGCTTACCTTCATCCACCTCCAGATTCTTCCTTGCAACGAGCCTAGCTGCCCTGTCAATAGAATCCTCATCCACCGACGCCTCACGCCTTTTGCTCCTCCTAAGAGGTGTGCATACCGCCGAACACGGTGTGGTCTGAGGTGTCAACAAACCATCATCTCCCTCAACCGAAGTTTGATCCATCCGGCGTGCATCCTTAAGCCCTGCTAGTGCCCTCTCCAAGAGAGGTCCTAGGGCTGGAGTAGGCTGCATTACCGCTCCTTCTGCCCTCTCTGGTTGCTTAGACTGTACGTCCACCGCTCCTAGTGAGTCAGCTTCCATTACCCCAACTGCCTTCTGAAAAACCTCCTCCTCTCCCTCCGCCGAGATGCGGATCTCAACATTTTCTGCAACCTCATGCCCCCCAACAGATTCTCCTACCGAAGGAACATGCACGTTCTTGACATCATCCAAAAGATCATCCTCATCGAAATCCTCCAAAGCGCCATCCTCTTCCCCCTCTCCTGCCAAGCTGGTGTGTTTATTATTGTCCACAGATTTTGACGATGATGAATCCATCCGTTTAGGCTTCTTGTTAACATCCTCCATATCTGTGTCACCATTCGGGTTTCCTTTATCATCTCCATCATGTCCCTCCTTTTTCTTAGGCTCAACCGCTGCTGAGTCTGTGACAAAAGGTTCAATAACAAAACGAAGTTCCATAAACCTTGTTCCAATAACACAATCCATCTCACTGGGAACGAGCGTGGGGTTAAGCACTGCAACCTTGAATCTGCCAAACTTATTCTTCCTTGTTGTTATCATATCCACCTTCACTGTAGCCCCAAACATCGTTCCTATTGCCCATAGAACCTCATAAGTTCTAAGCACTTTTGGTAGATTAACCGTCCTCATCCAGATCGTCGGAAGTTCATGCCCAAAATACTCCTCCTCCTCCTCAAAATTTTCAAAACTCAAACGCATACCATTTTTGAGATCCGCTGATCCAAAGTTAATGGCACGCATAAAGGCAGCTTTTGAAGGGAAAGGTACTACCCACATGTTTGGAGCATGTAGCTTAATATCCCACTCGAATTTTGCAGATATTAGCCTCTTCAGATGAATTAATAACTCCTCTTCCGTCAAAGAACCACCCACTACTTTTATCAGGACTGTGTTGCTGTCCGTCTTTGTCATATGAATAGGACCATGCGGGATATGGTAAAAACCCAGATTATCAACAGCATACCCAACAGCAACCGCAACTGGCTTTGGTTTTTTCTTTAAAGGACATTTTGCAGCTACATGTTCCTCACTTTCACAAATATCACAAAGCAAATCCGTAGAACACTCAGCTGTTATATGTCCTTTTGAGCAGCACCTGAAACACCATGCATCTTCTGGTTTCCCTTTTCCTTTCTTCTTCTTCCTTTTCTCTCCAACTACCTTGCTGTCCTTGCTACCATCATCCGTCACCACTTCCTTTCCTTCTCTCCTTGGTACCTCTAGCTGTTGTAGACCTGCTTGGCTGTCATTAACAACTATCGATGAGGCACCAGTTTGGAGCCGTATAGGAGGTTGTGGCGGCTCCACTCCTGGCTGGACAGCAGACTGAAGGATTGGAGCCGAACCATGTTGTTGCATTTGTGCCATTGGTGCTTGCTTTTGTTGAAAGTCGTCCCCAACATGAGCCCCTGCATGATTACCTCGACCTCCATAACCTCGCCCAGGTTGGTTCCTTCCCCTTCCTCGGTCTCGCCCCCTTCCACGTTGGCGGTTTCCACCACCATATCCGGGATTGAAATCACGTGGGGGACGCTGAACATGGCCCATCTGACTGCTTCCCTTAGAGAAAAACGCCTGCTGTTGGAAGCCAATGTTCTGATTATGACCTTGTGGCATTGGATTGAAACCTTGTTGCTGATGCATCCCCGGACCTTGCGCCATCCACTGCGGGCCTCCCTGAAAGCCGCTCCCCCCTGCGCCTTGCGGTCCATTACCCCAGCCCTGACCTTGAGCGAACTGTCCCCAGCCATCTCCGTTGAAGCTTCCCTGAAAACCAAAGCTGCCAGTCGCCTGAACGCTTCCAGTGCCCAGAAAACCACTTTGCTGCACCATCCCGCCACCAGGGAATCCATTCTGCTGCTGAGTGTTGAACCCCCCGGCGCCGTGCATCCCATTGCCCCCCATCACGATCTCGGCGTAGGTGGAACGAGCGGCTAGGGTTTGGGTGTTCCTGCTGCCGTCGCTGGTGGAGCGGTACTCAGGCGGTAGCGTTCCCTTCCGAGCGAGTAGCGTGCCGACTGCTGAGCCCAGGACGACGTGGGTCCATGTTGGGCCTTCTTTGAGCCACACACCTTTCCTAGTTCGGCCAGCAAAGAAACCGGATCGGGCACCAAGGGGATTTTCGAATTTTGAAACTCGTCCCTGACCTCCAGATGCCGACACCTCTCGCCTGGACTCCGCCGCCGATCGACCCTGATTGGGAAATCCCCAAGTGTCAACGGTGGCTAAATCCTTCTCTGCGGCAATGGACCCTGCCAGGCGCCCCCATGCTTGCTGCTCTTCTTTAGGACGGCGAACACCTTCCTCGTCAAAGGCAGGGGGCGATCCATGGATGCCAGAGTAGAAACGGCCATTGCTTTTTCCAAAGCCTGTGGATCGTCGAGTACCTCTGAAGTTGCTGCCATCTCCTCTTTGCTGAACCCTTCTGCTACAGCAAAACGAACTAGGGATGCTGTCGATATCGAGTTAGGAGTTGACGTTGCAGTGGGTGTGACATACCCGGCGCTCCAGAACCCAGATTGGGATCCCGATGGCCGTAGCCCATATGCAGGATCACCATTGCTTGGCAAGAGCCGTTCCGGAGTTGTTGCCCACACCACTTCATCGTCTTCCAATGAATCCTCATCGACATCCTGCTTACCTTGAGATTCCTCCTTGGCCGCCATGAATCCCGCCCATTGACGACGGACTTCGCCGGCGGGAGCCACTCGTAGCCTCCGTCGCCCTCTCATCGCCCTCTCATCGCATTGCAAGCAGCATGGCCGGTAGCCGCGCGCCCGTGCTGTGCCTCTCCATGCTCTTGGGACAGTTATACTATGAAGAAACAAATAATCGATCAACAGAATTAAAGACCTGCTGTGGCATTCGTTCCATCTGCAGCGGCGGCAGCAGCAGACGCCGAGAGCAACCTCGGGCGTTGGTAGGAGAGTTGGAAGTTTTGGATGGGTGGGAAGAATACTCCGGAGTGGAGAGGGGCTCCCAAGTCAACCAAGTTATTCACCGATATACTTGTACGACTACATATTCAATGGATCAATTCTTGCATCACCAAAAATTACAAAAGAAATTTTAGATCAAGTCTACATGTACTTCATATGAGTTTGTCCTTCATATTACCAAATTGTAGCTTTACAGAGTTTTTTAAGCTACCAAAATTTGGATTGTTGAAGTTTCAACGGCTTACGGCACATGCATATCATGATATTTTTTTTTATTTCATATTACGTGCCTCTGGCACATGCCACCACAAAATTCGATAGGAAAACAGTTTGCTCAAAAAGAAAAGAAAAGGAGAAGCCGTTTCATATCTTATTAGAGTTTTTATAGTGTACATATAAGCCCGCACACATTAACTTTGTGCGAGAGTAACTCTTTTTGCCGACTTTATTAAAAAAGTATAGCATAGTAACATGTCTATATACTCAAATTGGATTGTTATGGTTTAATCAAAGAGTCTTAACTCATTAGTTTCACGGTCCAAGACTCCAAGTTGCTCGTGGTTCTGATGTGCTTGATTCGCTATTGGGCATCGCGCTAGCAAATGGCTAATCAAATCCATGCACCGGTTGCCAGCGCCACCAAGAAAATGCTGCACTCCTGGTTAGGGAAAAAAAATGCTCATTAGTTCCTTGACCGTCAACCTTCCATTAACGACGAGCAGCCCAGCAAAACTCACTAGGGTTTTAAGATTCCTTGGTGGTCCTTACAAATTAACATATCATATATAGAAGTACCCCACTAAAGGTCTTCTCTCAACATGCAAGTTGTCCACGGCACTATCCATCATAACTTCTCTCAACATGCAAGTTGTTCACGTCACCATCCACTAGAACCATCAATTTATGTCTTCTACCGATAATCTGAGGCTAATAACATCCATGCATGCAATGTATTAGTTTTTGCGAGTACCACACTACAAAATTCTCAAGCTGTTCTCTCTCAATAAAATGAACGTGCTTTCATGTATAATGTTGTTTGCAAAAATAATGTTGCGATGCAATCACCTTAGTGTTTCTACTTTCAAACTTCATCTTCAACCGTCCACTAGAACCATCAATTTATATCTTCTACCAATTTTCAATGTATTAGTTTATGTGAGTACGATGCTACAAAATTCTCAAGCCATTCTCGCTCAATAAAGTGAACGTGTGTTAATGTATAATGTTGTTTGCAAAAGAATGTTGCGATGCAATTATCTTAGTGTTTCTACTTTCAAATTTCATCTTTGAATTTGTTTAAGAAATTTTCGCAGCAACGCGTGAAGTATCGCCTTAATTAGAAAAGTGCAACCCACTAGAAGTCACCACGTGTGAGAAAAATTTCTCGATAAGACCCCAAGTAATTGAAAGGTTTATTTTCTCAATAATTTTAAATTTCATTTCATATATAACCATAATAATTTGATGTCACGTCAAAAACAAAATTGTTAAGTTTTTACTATTTTTAATATCATCGTTAAAAAGTGCAACAAACATTCCGCAGCGTGACACGACCGCATCACGTCGCTGCCGCAGTGCTCACTGCCCACGTGGGATTGCCGCTTACTATAGTAACCGGAACCACCCTTGAATCAACATGGAAAAGCCTATCGTCAAGTCAAGTAGTCGAATCAAACAGTGTCATCAGTTGAATGCGCTAGATTATTCGCGCAACCGCTACACGCCAAATTGTTGTGAGCACAGAGGCCGGAGCCGAGGAGCTCCTGCTAGCGTACGTTCATGATCCAAATTCCAAAGCATATTCGCAGGTCGCATTCGCAATCGCAAAGATTCGTCCTAATCCATCTACACGCTACACTACAGTCACGTGGTCAGATAGAGGCCTGACCTTTGCGAGCCTTTGATCGACGAAATGAAGCCGCCGGCGGGCCTGAGCTGGAGCTCCCTGGGCTCGCTGGTCGCCACCGCCGTGGTGGTCCGCGCGGCGCTTCAGGAGGTCCTTCCGCCGGAGGCGCACGGCGCGCTGCGGGCGCTTCTGTCCCGCGCCGCGGCCGTGTTCGCCCACCCCACCGATACCGTCGTCGTCCACGAGGCCGACGCCAACGGCGTGCCCAACGAGCTCTACGAGGCGGCGCAGCTCTACCTCGGCGCGCACTGCCTCGCCACGGCGCCCGCGCTGCACCTCCACAAGCCCCACGGCGTGCCGGAGCCCGTCGCGTCGCTCCCCGACGACCACGTCGCACATGACACGTTCCGTGGCGTCTGCGTCACGTGGCGGTCGCAGCGTGTGGATCAGGCGTCCACCGCGTTCTCGCCGTTCGGCGGCTCTCGTGGGTTCGGGGCACCCGGCGGCTTCGGTCTTGGCGGGCGGCAGCAGTGGTGCCTGCGGCTGGAGTTCCCGCGGCGGCACCGCGACGTGGTGCGCGGCGCGTACGTGGCCCACGTGCTCGCCGAGGCGGCGGCGCTGCGTCTCAAGATGCGGGTGCGGAAGCTCTACACCAACAACCCTGGCATGTACTGCGGTGGCGTCGGCGTGATGGACGACCACAGGATGTTGTGGTCGTCGCACGCCTTCTCGCACCCGTCCACGTTCGACACGCTCGCCATCGACCCAGCGCTCCGCGACGGCATCCGCGACGACCTGCTCCGGTTCGTGCGCCGTCGGGATCACTACGCACGCGCCGGCAGAGCATGGAAGCGAGGGTACCTGCTTCACGGCCCGCCGGGCACAGGCAAGACCAGCCTCATTGCGGCCATTGCCAACCTCCTCGAGTTCGACATCTACGACCTCGAGCTCACCGCCGTCAACTCCAACTCCGACCTCCGCGGGCTGCTCGTATCCACGCGCCCCAAGTCGCTCATTGTCGTCGAGGACATCGATTGCTCGCTCGGCCTCTTCGACCGGACGGAAAAACTGTCGTCGTCGCCGCTGAGTCAGGACGCCGATCAGTCCGAGGAGGACCAAGGATTCCCGCCGCACGGCCGCCGAGAGAGGATCAGCCTGTCTGGCGTGCTCAACTTCGTGGACGGGTTGTGGTCGTCGTGCGTCGGGGAGCGGCTCATCGTGTTCACCACTAACCATGTCGACCGCCTCGACCCGGCGCTGCTCCGGCCCGGCCGCATGGACTGCAAGATAGAGCTCGGCTACTGCAAGGGCCACGCGCTACGCGTGCTCGCCAATAACTACCTCGGTCTTGCTGACAACGACGGCAATTGTGAGGCAGCCGATAATGACCGCTGCAGGTACGAGGAGCTGATGGGAGAGGCGGAGAGGCTGCTGGAGGAGGTGCATTTGACGCCGGCCGATGTCGCGGAGGTGTTCATGGGGTGCGACGGTGACGGAGCCCACGCCGCCCTGCAGAAGCTCGTTGTCGATCTCAACACCAAGAGACTTGCTCACAATTGCGCGGTGAGCAAAGCCGCCGGCGGCAACGTCTAACCATTGCTATCAACTCGTCACTTGCCAGAAATGTTGTTAATATAATGTCGTCGTCGTCAGGAATCTGCGACCCTGCACTAGGTAGCTATACTAGTATAGATTAAGTGTGTACTAGGTAACTAGGGTAGCCGGTGGGAGTTGGGTTGCTGTCATCTCCGGTCGTCTTCGGGCGGCGGCGATGGTGGCGAGTTCAGGTCCATGGTGGCTTCTTTTATCCCCGACGGTCTTGTTGGCCAGTTTGTGGGAGGCGTCTACCTCTGCTGTGTCTCTGCCGGCGGCGTTGAAGATGGCGGATCCCGGTCCCTGCTTGGCTTGGCTGGTGACATGGTTCGTCCGCTTCTTCTCCTTTGCCGGGGCAGCATGAGGTCTGGTGTTCCCGGCGGCGCTCGGAGGAGGGAGTCAGTGTCACTTCAGTGGAATAAGGTACTCCGGGCCTCTCTCTTCTTCGCCGTCGTGCGCTCTGACGTCGGTGTCGGGTCCGTGAGTTTGTGTACAGGAGTTCATGGTTCTTCCACTTCGTTGTTGGGGTTGCCGCCGGTTGCTCTTCCTTGGTTGTGGGAGCTGCGGGTTGATTCAGATGCGCACGTGAAGGCGAGTGGTTCAGCCAGATCTTCGATCCTGACGGCTGATGTGTAGTTCCAGTGGATGTGCTGCAGCTTACCTTTATTTGGTGTCCGGCCGTTTCGTGATCTGGGGGTCAGTTGGTGGCGGTTCTCCGGTTCGACGCATGCTTCTGCGTCTGAAGGAGCGGTCAGGTCTTCCGGCATCTGGGGAAGAAGAACAGTAGTTTCAGTTGGGATCTTGATGTAGTTTCGTCCGGTCAAGTTGGCATCTGTAAGATTTGGATGTACTGTGCGCGTCTTCATCTAATATAAGTTTACATCCCTTTCTCGCAAAAAAAAAGGAATCTGCGACCAATACAATATGAGATCAGTGTCACCACATCAGCACTGGCTTTTACTTTGCGTAGAGTGAATTAAGTAAACATCTCTTGTGGCAAGTTGCATAATCATCAGCATATAAACCGAGGGAAAAATTCCAAGCGGCGTGTCTCATGTCAGGTCGTGGTCACATGACGCGGGACTCACCAAATTCACGTTGGGCGCGGATCTCCTCACAGAGCGCCGAGTTCTCACCGTTCGGCGGCTCTCGTGGATTTGGGGGCCCGGAGGCTTCGACTCTGGCGGGCGGAAGCAGCGGTGCCTTCGGCTCGAGTTCCCGAGGCAGCATCGCGACGTGGTGCGCGGCGCATACGTGGCCCACGTCGTCGCCGAGGCAGCGGCGTTGCGGCTCAAGACGTGGGATCGGAAACTCTACACCAACAACCCCAGCATGTACCGCCGGGAGAGGATCAGCCTGTCCAGCGTGATCAGCTTCGTGGACGGGCTCTGGTCGTCGTGCGTCGGGGAGAGCCTCATCGTGTTCACCACAAACCACGTCGACCGGCTCGACCCGGCGCTGCTCCGGCCCAGCCGCATGGACTGCAAGATCGAGCTCGGATACTGCAAGGGCCACGCGCTGCGCGTGCTCACCAACAACTACCTCAGTCTTGGTGACGATGACGATGACCACGAGTTAGCCGATGATGACCGCGGCAGGTACGAGGAGCTGATGGGAGAGGCGGAGAGGCTGCTGGAGGAGGTGCATTTAACGCCAGCCGATGTCGCGGAGGTGTTCATGGGGTGCGACGGCGACGGCGCCCACGCCGCGCTGCAGAAGCTCGTTGACGACCTCAACAGCAAGAGAATTGCTCAGAAGGGCGTGGTGAGCAACGGTGACGTCTGACGATCGCAATCAAAGTGCTGTCAATGTCGTCGGCGTCAGGGATCTTCGCCCAATACAATATCAGAGCAGTGTCACAACATCCTTTTACTTTGCGGGTGTTTAGATGCACCCCAAAATTTTTTCACCCATCACATCAAAGGAGAATCTTAGATGCTTGAAGTATTAAATGTAGATGAAAAAAAAATAACTCATTACATGGATGGGCTGTAAATCGCGAGACGAATCTAATGAGCCTACTTAATCCATGATTTGCAACAGTAACGCCTACTAACATGGAATAATACATGGACAAAGAAGTTAGAAAAAAAATTTGATGGCAAAATTCAAATTTTTTGCAGCCCGTTTGCCGTGTGCCACAGGATGGCACACGGCAAACAGGACAAGTCTAATTTACACCATTCATAATTATTTACTTGCCGTCTGATTTTAAACCCGGAATTACAAAACCAGACACCAATAATAATCTAAAAATGGAACGATCTTTGGTGATCTTTCTAGAGATATTTGGAACTTACTTATTTTTGCCCATGTTGTCTTATTGCTCATACTAGTGCCTATTATTTATTTAAATTGTCATTTCTACTCTACTAGACCAGGAGATCAATCAAGAGGATCTAGCGACCTCCGAGTGCGTAGAAGATCTAGAGAGCAACACAGATCTCAGAAATGTCATGTTCCACCACATATAGATCATATTTAGGAATTGTATGGCTATCGATTTACTTTATGTTGATTGCATGATTACGTAATAGGTTTCAAATAAGGTAGGGACTTAAACATCATCCAATCAACTAATCATGCGGCCATGACAAAGTAGAGCGCAAAACCACAATTTCAATAAATCACACGCGTGACTACAAAACAATATAGCTCTAGGAGCAAGAACAAATAAGATCTAAATAACTTCAAATAGAACACCAACAAATAGGCTACATTATTTGAAAACATTTGAGATTGGTTTAATATATTTTATTATTTAAAATGTAATAGTTATGATGTTTTTGCATTAAGGAAGAATCCTATTATTTTAAAATGATGTAAATCACCTTGTAACCAAGATTGAACCACGTATCAGTGTCCACCTAGGAATTCAAAGAACCAATTGCTATCTTGGTACACAACTTTCTTATGCTTTCAGTCGTGAACTCATGATCCAGCCGGACTTTGAGTACTTTACACCTAAGCTGAAAGCAAAATGTAGCAACATAGCATTGGTGCATGCAGTGAACAAGCTCTGACATTTTGTGCCGTCGTGCCTGGTTCATCAGGCTCCATAGCCAAACATGCTACGACATAAACCAGTATACAACGTACCCAACACAAAACGAGAGGCAAACCAACACCGCCCTTTCTACAGGACACCGACACGTTCAGACTCAGTGCACCGTCATTCTCCGATGCTCACAAGTCAACTAAACCAACTCCACCATCGTTGCGCGCCACGTATGGTCCCTGGTTAGCATCAATCCATCGTGTCCTCCGTCGATTCGCCCGGTGCCACGGCTGCGGCCGCCGCCGCATCGTCCCGTCTCCGGCACAGCTCGTCCACAAGCTTCCTCAGCGCGGCCGTGGCGTCCGCCCCGTCGCAACCCATGAACACCTCGGCGATGTCTGCGGGCGTGATGCGCACCCCGGCGGCAGCGAGCAGGGGCGCGAGGCTCTCCGCCTCGGCCATGAGCCCTCTCACCTCTCAAGCACATTGCAACAAGAGAGTACCAAGTCAACCAAGTTTTTTTAAGAAACGGGAATATATTTCAATATTCCAGCCGCTGCATAAACTCATGCATATAGCCGTTCATTATTACAAAAATCTGGAACGAGTCCACCGAACCGACCGCATCAACACAGGTAAAAAACCTCAAACAAAACCAATTCTATTTGAAAAAGCCCATCCATTTGCGGCGAAAATCTCCATGACTGTGGTTTCAAGCGCACAACACCCCAAAGTCACTTGGGGTCGCTCTTCCTCCTTTAGCAGTAAGGACCAGAAACGGATCCAGTGTGTCCCTCTGTAGATAACCTGTATAGGAGTAACAGCTCTCGTGTTGTTAAAAATCATGTCATTTCTACTGAGCCAAATTGCCCAACATAAAGCAGATGCTCCAACCAAAATCTTGTACATAAGTTTCTTATTCACCCCGGTTAGCCAACCATTGAACATATGGTGAACATCTGTAGGTGGTGAAATATTAAATGAAACTTGTACTGTTCTCCATAAAAATTTAGCCATATGACAATCAAAGAAAAGATGTTGAATAGACTCATTAATATTGCAAGAGCAACACTTTAAACTTCCCTTCCATTGCCTTTTTGCTAAATTATCTTTGGTTAGCACCACTCCCTTAAGTAAATACCACATAAAAATTTTAATTTTCAGTGGCATTTTCAACTTCCAGATTATATTATTATACGGCAAACTTATTGGCGCTACCAATGATTTATACATCGATCTCACAGTGAATTGGCCATTTTGTTGTAAAGACCAAACAAACTTGTCTCTCTGTTTCGTTAGTTGGATGTTTGCAACTTTGGCTACTAAAAGATGCCACGCGCGTAAGTTATTACCAACTAACGACCTTCTAAAGGCAACATTCAAAGGAGTCGACCTTAAAACCGTTGCTACGGTTGCGCTCTTCTTCCGTACAATATTATATAAGTCTGGAAACTGGTCTTTAAAGGATGTTGTACCCAGCCACTGGTCCTCCCAGAATCTCACTTGAGCCCCATCCCCTATGTGAAATTTGCCCATTCGCAATAAGTCGCTTTTGGCTTTCATCAAACCGGACCAAAAATGTGAATCTCTAGGCATATATTCCACTTGTGTGATGGTTTTGTGTCTCAAGTATTTATTCCTAAGGAGTCTTTGCCAGGTTCCGTCCTCATTGACCAGTCTAAAGATCCATTTACTGAGCAAACATTTGTTCTGCAAATTTAGGTCTAAGATCCCTAATCCTCCCTGATCTTTCTGAGTACAAAGTATACTCCACTTTGTCAGTCTATACTTTTTCTTATGTCCATCGTTCTGCCAAAAAAATCTAGACCTGTAATAGTCTAGTCTCTTAAGGATGCCCCGAGGAACCTCAAAGAAAGAAAGCATAAACATTGACAAATTACTAAGAACAGAGTTTATAAGAACCAAATGACCACCAACCGAGAGCATTTTCCCTTTCCATCCGCTCAGTTTCTTTTGGAATCTTTCTTCTACCTCTTTCCAATCTGAGTTTCTAAGCTTTCTATGGTGCATTGGGATACCAAGGTACCTAAAAGAAAGGTCCCCCATGTCACATCCGAAGATCTGTGAGTATTCCCTCCCCAGATCCCTAGCTTCCCCATAGCAAAACAATTCACTTTTATGAAAGTTTATCTTGAGGCCAGACAGCTGCTCAAAAGCGCATAGCAAGAGCTTCATGTTATTAGCCTCCTCGAGATCATTTTCCATAAAAAGAATTGTATCATCTGCATACTGTAAAATAGATAGGCCGTCATCCACCAAATTTGGAACTAAACCCCTAATAGTTCCATTTAGTTTTGCACGTTCAATTAAGATAGCTAAGACATCAACTACCAAATTAAACAGAACAGGTGAGAGGGGATCTCCTTGCCGAACACCTTTTTTTGTTTGGAAATAATGGCCTATGTTATCATTAACTTTAACACCTACTGTCCCTTTGGTCGTAATTTGTTCAATCCACGAATTCCATTTTGGCGAAAAGCCTTTCATGTGCAAAACCTGTTGTATGAAAGGCCATTTGACCTTGTCATAGGCTTTCTCAAAGTCTAACTTCAAGATAACGCCACTTTTCTTTTTCCTATGAATTTCGTGAATTGTTTCATGAAGAATCACTACACCTTCCATGATATATCTACCAGGCAAAAAGGCTGTTTGAGAAGGCCTAATTACCTTTTGCGCTACCAAGTTTATCCTATTAGTGAGAACCTTGGTGAAAAGCTTGAAACTAACATTAAGCAAGCAAATAGGTCTGTACTGCTGGATCTTAATTGCTTCAGCTCGTTTTGGTAACAAAGTAATCACCCCAAAATTGAGACTATGTAGAGGTAATCTCCCTTGATGGAATTCATTAAACAGCATCAAAAGATCCAGTTTTATGGTCTCCTAAAAACTTTGGTAAAATTCCGCTGGAAACCCGTCCGGACCAGGAGCTTTATTATGTTCCATCTGGAATAAAGCCTCTCTAATCTCAGTGTCACTAAAAACATCTGTCAGTATCCCATTTTCTAGACTAGAAACCTGAGGAATATCTCCCGTGTAAGCCTCGTCTAATTCAAAATGATTACCTTCAGGTGGTCCAAACAAGCCTTTGTAAAAATTTGTAATATAAGTTTTTAGGTTCTCTTCTCCTACTATAACACCTTCATCTTGCTCTAACTGGTAAATCCTAGTTTTACGATACCTCCCATTTGCAAGAAGTTGAAAATACTTTGTATTGTCATCCCCCTGTGTCAGTCTAGTTGCCTTCGAGCGTTGGAGCCAGTAAAGTTCCTCCTCCCTAAGCAACTTAGACAACTCGGCTGTGAGACAATTTTTGTACTCCAACTCTTGAGGTGATAAAAGTACAACCTCGGATTTCCTATCTAGAACATCAAGGTGTTGTAACAAAAAGGATTTCTTCCTTCTATTTTCTCCTACTAAGTTCTTAGCCCAACCTCTCAAATGTCTTCTGATGGCCCTTATTTTATTTTGCCATCTCTGCATTGGCATGTTTCCTCGAGTCTCCCTCTGCCACACTTCGCTTATCATATCATGGAAGCCATCCTTAGTCAACCAACCCAATTCAAATCTAAATTGGTAATTGTTGCCTCTATGGACAGCTTCTCCAGTATCAAGCAAAAGAGGGGTGTGATCTGAGAGTTCTCTTGTTAGTGCCTCAACTGTAGAGATAGGAAATTTTTGTTCCCAATCTGTGCTAACTAAAATCATATCCAACTTTTCAAAAGTGGGTATCTCTGCTGAGCTTGCCCAAGTGAATTTCTGACCTGAAAGCGCTAGCTCACGTAGGTTCAGAGATTCAATACAAGCATTAAACAACAAAGGCCACCGACTATCATATCTATCATTATTTTTTCAGCCGGGTTTCTGATAATGTTAAAATCACCGCCAACCATTAAGGGAAGATTTTCTGCATTACAAGAATTAACAAACTCAGCTAGAAAGCCATCTTTATGTTCAGGTTGAGTTGCACCATATACAGCCATTAAAACCCAACGAAAGCCATCACTTTTGTTTCTCATAGTGAATTTAACAGAAAAATCTCCCACATTGATGTGTTCTACCTGAAAGACCGCTAGATTAACCCCAAGTAAAATACCACCTGATCTACCTCTAGGCGGGATCCAATGCCAAAAGAACTCTCGTCCACAACAATAGGCATTTAACATCATCGTTAAAATCCCTTTTGTGTGTTTCGAGTAAGGCAATAAAATCTAGATCCTTTTCAATAGCAATATCACGAAGAAAAGTTGTTTTAGCCAAGTCTCGAAGACCTCTGCTATTCCCAAAAACTCCTCTGTTAAGTCCCCACACAGAGAACCAAGAGCCAAATGGTCAATCTCAGCATCTGAATCATCTACATCTAAATGGCTATCCTGACAGGTCTGTGAAACTGAAGGAAGCTTAAATCTATCCTTTTCTACCAATTTTAAAAGCTCAACAGAAGAATGAACAATCTTAGCATCTTTTCCTATGGAGATACCTATGTTTTTAACATTCTCTGTAATGTGCTTATTTGAAAAGGAAAGAATAGTATTACTGTAATGCTTACCTTCATCCACCTCCAGATTCTTCCTTGCAACGAGCCTAGCTGCCCTGTCAATAGAATCCTCATCCACCGACGCCTCACGCCTTTTGCTCCTCCTAAGAGGAGTGCATACCGCCGAACACGGTGTGGTCTGAGGTGTCAACAAACCATCATCTCCCTCAACCGAAGTTTGATCCAACCGGCGTGCATCCTTAAGCCCTGCTAGTTCCCTCTCCAAGAGAGGTCCTAGGGCTGGAGTAGGCTGCATTACCGCTCCTTCTGCCCTCTCTGGTTGCTTAGACTATACGTCCACCGCTCCCAGTGAGTCAGCTTCCATTACCCCAACTGCCTTCTGAAAAACCTCCTCCTCTCCCTCCGCCGAGACGCGGATCTCAACATTTTCTGCAACCTCATGCCTCCCAACAGATTCTCCTACCGAAGGAACATGCACGTTCTTGACATCATCCAAAAGATCATCCTCATCGAAATCCTTCAAAGCGCCATCCTCTTCCCCCTCTCCTGCCAAGCTGGTGTGTTTATTATTGTCCACAGATTTTGACGATGATGAATCCATCCGTTTAGGCTTCTTGTTAACATCCTCCATATCTGTGTCACCATTCGGGTTTCCTTTATCATCTCCATCATGTCCCTCCTTTTTCTTAGGCTCAACCGCTGCTGAGTCTGTGACAAAAGGTTCAATAACAAAACGAAGTTCCATAAACCTTGTTCCAATAACACAATCCATCTCACTGGGAACGAGCGTGGGGTTAAGCACTGCAACCTTGAATCTGCCAAACTTATTCTTCCTTGTTGTTATCATATCCACCTTCACTGTAGCCCCAAACATCGTTCCTATTGCCCATAGAACCACATAAGTTCTAAGCACTTTTGGTAGATTAACCGTCCTCATCCAGATCGTCGGAAGTTCGTGCCCAAAATACTCCTCCTCCTCCTCAAATTTTTCAAAACTCAAACGCATACCATTTTTGAGATCCGCTGATCCAAAGTTAATGGCACGCATAAAGGCAGCTTTTGAAGGGAAAGGTACTACCCACATGTTTGAAGCATGTAGCTGAATATCCCACTCGAATTTTGCAGATATTAGCCTCTTCAGATGAATTAATAACTCCTCTTCTGTCAAAGAACCACCCTCTACTTTTATCAGGACTGTGTTGCTGTCCGTCTTTGTCATATGAATAGGACCATGCGGGATATGGTAAAAACCCAGATTATCAACAGCATACCCAACAGCAACCGCAACTGGCTTTGGTTTTTTCTTTAAAGGACATTTTGCAGCTACATGTTCCTCACTTTCACAAATATCACAAAGCAAATCCGTAGAACACTCAGCTATTATATGTCCTTTTGAACAGCACCTGAAACACCATGCATCTTCTAGTTTCCCTTTTCCTTTCTTCTTCTTCCTTTTCTCTCCAACTACCTTGCTGTCCTTGCTACCATCATCCGTCACCACTTCCTTTCCTTCTCTCCTTGGTACCTCTAGCTGTTGTAGACCTGCTTGGCTGTCATTAACAACTATCGATGAGGCACCAGTTTGGAGCCGTATAGGAGGTTGTGGCGGCTCCACTCCTG
The DNA here is from genome assembly GCA_015476505.1 of Urochloa ruziziensis. Taxonomy (NCBI): domain Eukaryota; kingdom Viridiplantae; phylum Streptophyta; class Magnoliopsida; order Poales; family Poaceae; genus Urochloa; species Urochloa ruziziensis. The sequence goes on from CM027126.1 coordinate 21,859,778, forward strand.
GCTGGACAGCAGACTGAAGGATTGGAGCCGAACCATGTTGTTGCATTTGTGCCATTGGTGCTTGCTTTTGTTGAAAGTCGCCCCCAACATGAGCCCCTGCATGATTACCTCGACCTCCATAACCTCGCCCAGGTTGGTTCCTTCCCCTTCCTCAGTCTCGCCCCCTTCCACGTTGGCGGTTTCCACCACCATATCCGGGATTGAAATCACGTGGGGGACGCTGAACATGGCCCATCTGACTGCTTCCCTCAGAGAAAAACGCCTGCTGTTGGAAGCCAATGTTCTGATTATGACCTTGTGGCGTTGGATTGAAACCTTGTTGCTGATGCATCCCCGGACCTTGCGCCATCCACTGCGGGCCTCCCTGAAAGCCGCTCCCCCCTGCGCCTTGCGGTCCATTACCCCAGCCCTGACCTTGAGCGAACTGTCCCCGGCCATCTCCATTGAAGCTTCCCTGAAAACCAAAGCTGCCAGTCGCCTGAACGCTTCCAGTGCCCGGAAAACCACTTTGCTGCACCATCCCGCCACCAGGGAATCCATTCTGCTGCTGAGTGTTGAACCCCCCGGCGCCGTGCATCCCATTGCCCGCCATCACGATCTCGGTGTAGGTGGAACGAGCGCCTAGGGTTTGGGTGTTCCTGCTGCCGTCGCTGGTGGAGCGGTACTCAGGCGGTAGCGTTCCCTTCCGAGCGAGTAGCGTGCCGACTGCTGAGCCCAGGATGACGTGGGTCCATGTTGGGCCTTCTTTGAGCCACACACCTTTCCTAGTTCGGCCCAGCAAAGAAACCAGATTGGGCACCAAGGGGATTTTCGAATTTTGAAACTCGTCCCTGACCTCCAGATGCCGACACCTCTCGCCTGGACTCCGCCGCCGATCGACCTTGATTGGGAAATCCCCAAGTGTCAACTCCTTCTCTACGGCAATGGACCTGCCAGGCGCCCCCATGCTTGCTGCTCTTCTTTAGGACGGCGAACACCTTCCTCGTCAAAGCCAGGGGGCGATCCATGGATGCCGGAGTAGAAATGGCCATTGCTTTTTCCAAAGCCTGTGGATCGCCGAGTACCTCTGAAGTTGCTGCCATCTCCTCTTTGCTGAACCCTTCTGCTACAGCAAAACGAACTAGGGATGCTGTCGATATCGAGTTAGGAGTTGACGTTGCAGTGGGTGTGACATACCCGGCGCTCCAGAACCCAGATTGGGATCCCGATGGCCGTAGCCCATATGCAGGATCACCATTACTTGGCAAGAGCCGTTCCGGAGTTGTTGCCCACACCACTTCATCGTCTTCCAATGAATCCTCATCGACATCCCGCTTACCTTGAGATTCCTCCTTGGCCGCCATGAATCCCGCCCATCAACGACGGACTTCGCCGGCGGGAGCCACTCGTAGCCTCCGTCGCCCTCTCATCGCCCTCTCATCGCATTGCGAGCAGCATGGCCGGTAGCCGCGCGCCCATGCTGTGCCTCTCCATGCTCTTGGGACAGTTATACTATGAAGAAACAAATAATCAATCAACAGAATTAAAGACCTGCTGCGGCATTCGTTCCATCTGCAGCGGCGGCAGCAGCAGACGCCGAGAGCAACCTCGGGCGTTGGTAGGAGAGTTGGAAGTTTTGGGTGGGTGGGAAGAATACTCCGGAGTGGAGAGGGGCTCCCAAGTCAACCAAGTTATTCACCGATATACTTGTACGACTACATATTCAATGGATCAATTCTTCCATCACCAAAAATTACAAAAGAAATTTTAGATCAAGTCTACATGTACTTCATATGAGTTTGTCCTTCATATTACCAAATTGTAGCTTTACAGAGTTTTTTAAGCTACCAAAATTTGGATTGTTGAAGTTTCAACGGCTTACGGCACATGCATATCATGATATTTTTTTTATTTCATATTACGTGCCTCTGGCACATGCCACCACAAAATTCGATAGGAAAACAGTTTGCTCAAAAAGAAAAGAAAAGGAGAAGCCGTTTCATATCTTATTAGAGTTTTTATAGTGTACATATAAGCCCGCACACATTAACTTTGTGCGAGAGTAACTCTTTTTGCCGACTTTATTAAAAAAGTATAGCATAGTAACATGTCTATATACTCAAATTGGATTGTTATGGTTTAATCAAAGAGTCTTAACTCATTAGTTTCACGGTCCAAGACTCCAAGTTGCTCGTGGTTCTGATGTGCTTGATTCGCTATTGGGCATCGCGCTAGCAAATGGCTAATCAAATCCATGCACCGGTTGCCAGCGCCACCAAGAAAATGCTGCACTCCTGGTTAGGGAAAAAAAATGCTCATTAGTTCCTTGACCGTCAACCTTCCATTAACGACGAGCAGCCCAGCAAAACTCACTAGGGTTTTAAGATTCCTTGGTGGTCCTTACAAATTAACATATCATTTATAGAAGTACCCCACTAAAGGTTTTCTCTCAACATGCAAGTTGTCCACGGCACTATCCATCATAACTTCTCTCAACATGCAAGTTGTTCACGTCACCATCCACTAGAACCATCAATTTATGTCTTCTACCGATAATCTGGGGCTAATAATATCCATGCATCCAATGTATTAGTTTTTGCGAGTACCATACTACAAAATTCTCAAGCTGTTCTCTCTCAATAAAATGAACGTGCTTTCATGTATAATGTTGTTTGCAAAAATAATGTTGCGATGCAATCACCTTAGTGTTTCTACTTTCAAACTTCATCTTCAACCGTCCACTAGAACCATCAATTTATATCTTCTACCAATTTTCAATGTATTAGTTTATGTGAGTACGATGCTACAAAATTCTCAAGCCATTCTCGCTCAATAAAGTGAACGTGTGTTCATGTATAATGTTGTTTGCAAAAGAATGTTGCGATGCAATTACCTTAGTGTTTCTACTTTCAAATTTCATCTTTAAATTTGTTTAAGAAATTTTCGCAGCAACGCGTGAAGTATCGCCTTAGTTAGAAAAGTGCAACCCACTATAAGTCACCACGTGTGAGAAAAATTTCTCGATAAGACCCCAAGTAATTGAAAGGTTTATTTTCTCAATAATTTAAATTTCATTTTATATATAACCATAATAATTTGATGTCACGTCAAAAACAAAATTGTTAAGTTTTTACTATTTTTAATATCATCGTTAAAAAGTGCAACAAACATTCCGCAGCGTGACACGACCGCATCACGTCGCTGCCGCAGTGCTCACTGCCCACGTGGGCTTGCCGCTTAGGGCAGCCTCAATGTGCAGAAAAAGTGCACCTTAAGCAATAAATGCAGCCCTATTACCGGCCATAAACATTGTGTGCATGCACCTTAAGAGAAAAAAGCTTAAGGCGCACCGTAAGCTTGAGGTGCGGCAATAGCGAATAGAAAATTACTTTCTGGTTACGGTTGTTGCAGGAAGAAAGCCACACAACCGGCTGGAACAGTTGATGGGATGGCCTTTTTTACTATAAATGACCCACGTTTATTGTTTTACCATTGTGACAAGGGAAATAACTATGGCACACTGACATTTTGTCAGACCATTGCAACAGCACATTGGGCTTGCCCTTACTATAGTAACCGGAACCACCCTTGAATCAACATGGAAAAGCCTATCGTCAAGTCAAGTAGTCGAATCAAACAGTGTCATCAGTTGAATGCGCTAGATTATTCGCGCAACCGCTACACGCCAAATTGTTGTGAGCACAGAGGCCGGAGCCGAGGAGCTCCTGCTAGCGTACGTCCATGATCCAAATTCCAAAGCATATTCGCAGGTCGCATTCGCAATCGCAAAGATTCGTCCTAATCCATCTACACGCTACACTACAGTCACGTGGTCAGATAGAGGCCTGACCTTTGCGAGCCTTTGATCGACGAAATGAAGCCGCCGGCGGGCCTGAGCTGGAGCTCCCTGGGCTCGCTGGTCGCCACCGCCGTGGTGGTCCGCGCGGCGCTTCAGCAGGTCCTTCCGCCGGAGGCGCACGTCGCGCTGCGGGCGCTTCTGTCCCGCGCCGCGGCCGTGTTCGCCCACCCCACCGATACCGTTGTCGTCCACGAGGCCGACGCCAACGGCGTGCCCAACGAGCTCTACGAGGCGGCGCAGCTCTACCTCGGCGCGCACTGCCTCGCCACGGCGCCCGCGCTGCACCTCCACAAGCCCCACGGCGTGCCGGAGCCCGTCGCGTCGCTCCCCGACGACCACATCGCACATGACACGTTCCGTGGCGTCTCCGTCGCGTGGCGGTCGCAGCGTGTGGATCAGGCGTCCACCGCGTTCTCGCCGTTCGGCGGCTCTCGTGGGTTCGGGGCACCCGGCGGCTTCGGTCTTGGCGGTCGGCAGCAGTGGTGCCTGCGGCTGGAGTTCCCGCGGCGGCACCGCGACGTGGTGCGCGGCGCGTACGTGGCCCACGTCCTCGCCGAGGCGGCGGCGCTGCGTCTCAAGATGCGGGAGCGGAAGCTCTACACCAACAACCCTGGCATGTACTGCGGCGGCGTCGGCGTGATGGACGACCACAGGATGTTGTGGTCGTCGCACGCCTTCTCGCACCCGTCCACGTTCGACACGCTCGCCATCGACCCAGCGCTCCGCGACGGCATCCGCGACGACCTGCTCCGGTTCGTGCGCCGTCGGGATCACTACGCACGCGCCGGCAGAGCATGGAAGCGAGGGTACCTGCTTCACGGCCCGCCGGGCACAGGCAAGACCAGCCTCATTGCGGCCATTGCCAACCTCCTCGAGTTCGACATCTACGACCTCGAGCTCACCGCCGTCGGCTCCAACTCCGACCTCCGCGGGCTGCTCGTATCCACGCGCCCCAAGTCGCTCATTGTCGTCGAGGACATCGATTGCTCGCTCGGCCTCTTCGACCGGACGGAAAAACTGTCGTCGTCGCCGCTGAGTCAGGATGCCGATCAGTCCGAGGAGGACCAAGGATTCCCGCCGCACGGCCGCCGAGAGAGGATCAGCCTGTCCGGCGTGCTCAACTTCGTAGACGGGTTGTGGTCGTCGTGCGTCGGGGAGCGGCTCATCGTGTTCACCACTAACCACGTCGACCGCCTCGACCCGGCGCTGCTCCGGCCCGGCCGCATGGACTGCAAGATAGAGCTCGGCTACTGCAAGGGCCACGCGCTACGCGTGCTCGCCAATAACTACCTCGGTCTTGCTGACAACGACGACCATTGTGAGCCAGCCGATAATGACCGCGGCAGGTACGAGGAGCTGATGGGAGAGGCGGAGAGGCTGCTGGAGGAGGTGCATTTGACGCCGGCCGATGTCGCGGAGGTGTTCATGGGGTGCGACGGTGACGGAGCCCACGCCGCACTGCAGAAGCTCGTTGTCGATCTCAACACCAAGAGACTTGCTCACAATTGCGCGGTGAGCAAAGCCGCCGGCGGCGACGTCTAACCATTGCTATCAACTCGTCACTTGCCAGAAATGTTGTTAATATAATGTCGTCGTCGTCAGGAATCTGCGACCCTGCACTAGGTAGCTATACTAGTATAGATTAAGTGTGTACTAGGTAACTAGGGTAGCCGGTGGGAGTTGGGTTGCTGTCATCTCCGGTCGTCTTCGGGCGGCGGCGATGGTGGCGAGTTCAGGTCCATGGTGGCTTCTTTTATCCCCGACGGTCTTGTTGGCCAGTTTGTGGGAGGCGTCTACCTCTGCTGTGTCTCTGCCGGCGGCGTTGAAGATGGCGGATCCCGGTCCCTGCTTGGCTTGGCTGGTGACATGGTTCGTCCGCTTCTTCTCCTTTGCCGGGGCAGCATGAGGTCTGGTGTTCCCGGCGGCGCTCGGAGGAGGGAGTCAGTGTCACTTCAGTGGAATAAGGTACTCCGGGCCTCTCTCTTCTTCGCCGTCGTGCGCTCTGACGTCGGTGTCGGGTCCGTGAGTTTGTGTACAGGAGTTCATGGTTCTTCCACTTCGTTGTTGGGGTTGCCGCCGGTTGCTCTTCCTTGGTTGTGGGAGCTGCGGGTTGATTCGGATGCGCACGTGAAGGCGAGTGGTTCAGCCAGATCTTCGATCCTGACGGCTGATGTGTAGTTCCAGTGGATGTGCTGCAGCTTACCTTTATTTGGTGTCCGGCCGTTTCGTGATCTGGGGGTCAGTTGGTGGCGGTTCTCCGGTTCGACGCATGCTTCTGCGTCTGAAGGAGCGGTCAGGTCTTCCGGCATCTGGGGAAGAAGAACAGTAGTTTCAGTTGGGATCTTGATGTAGTTTCGTCCGGTCAAGTTGGCATCTGTAAGATTTGGATGTACTGTGCGCGTCTTCATCTAATATAAGTTTACATCCTTTTCTCGCAAAAAAAAGGAATCTGCGACCAATACAATATGAGATCAGTGTCACCACATCAGCACTGGCTTTTACTTTGCGTAGAGTGAATTAAGTAAACATCTCTTGTGGCAAGTTGCATAATCATCAGCATATAAACCGAGGGAAAAATTCCAAGCGGCGTGTCTCATGTCAGGTCGTGGTCACATGACGCGGGACTCACCAAATTCACGTTGGGCGCGGATCTCCTCACAGAGCGCCGAGTTCTCACCGTTCGGCGGCTCTCGTGGATTTGGGGGCCCGGAGGCTTCGACTCTGGCGGGCGGAAGCAGCGGTGCCTTCGGCTCGAGTTCCCGAGGCAGCATCGCGACGTGGTGCGCGGCGCATACGTGGCCCACGTCGTCGCCGAGGCAGCGGCGTTGCGGCTCAAGATGTGGGATCGGAAACTCTACACCAACAACCCCAGCATGTACCGCCGGGAGAGGATCAGCCTGTCCAGCGTGATCAGCTTCGTGGACGGGCTCTGGCCGTCGTGCGTCGGGGAGAGCCTCATCGTGTTCACCACAAACCACGTCGACCGGCTCGACCCGGCGCTGCTCCGGCCCAGCCGCATGGACTGCAAGATCGAGCTCGGATACTGCAAGGGCCACGCGCTGCGCGTGCTCACCAACAACTACCTCAGTCTTGGTGACGATGACGATGACCACGAGTTAGCCGATGATGACCGCGGCAGGTACGAGGAGCTGATGGGAGAGGCGGAGAGGCTGCTGGAGGAGGTGCATTTGACGCCAGCCGATGTCGCGGAGGTGTTCATGGGGTGCGACGGCGACGGCGCCCACGCCGCGCTGCAGAAGCTCGTTGACGACCTCAACAGCAAGAGAATTGCTCAGAAGGGCGTGGTGAGCAACGGTGACGTCTGACGATCGCAATCAAAGTGCTGTCAATGTCGTCGGCGTCAGGGATCTTCGCCCAATACAATATCAGATCAGTGTCACAACATCCTTTTACTTTGCGGGTGTTTAGATGCACCCCAAAATTTTTTCACCCATCACATCAAAGGAGAATCTTAGATGCTTGAAGTATTAAATGTAGATGAAAAAAAATAACTCATTACATGGATGGGCTGTAAATCGCGAGACGAATCTAATGAGCCTACTTAATCCATGATTTGCAACCGTAACGCCTACTAACATGGAATAATACATGGACAAAGAAGTTAGAAAAAAAATTTGATGGCAAAATTCAAAATTTTTGCAGCCTGTTTGCCATGTGCCACAGGCTGGCACACGGCAAACAGGACAAGTCTAATTTACACCATTCATAATTATTTACTTGCCGTCTGATTTTAAACCCGGAATTACAAAACCAGACACCAATAATAATCTAAAAATGGAACGATCTTTGGTGATCTTTCTAGAGATATTTGGAACTTACTTATTTTTGCCCATGTTGTCTTATTGCTCATACTAGTGCCTATTATTTATTTAAATTGTCATTTCTACTCTACTAGACCAGGAGATCAATCAAGAGGATCTAGCGACCTCCGAGTGCGTAGAAGATCTAGAGAGCAACACAGATCTCAGAAATGTCATGTTCCACCACATATAGATCATATTTAGGAATTGTATGGCTATTGATTTACTTTATGTTGATTGCATGATTACGTAATAGGTTTCAAATAAGGTAGGGACTTAAACATCATCCAATCAACTAATCACGCGGCCATGACAAAGTAGAGCGCAAAACCACAATTTCAATAAATCACACGCGTGACTACAAAACAATATAGCTCTAGGAGCAAGAACAAATAAGATCTAAATAACTTCAAATAGAACACCAACAAATAGGCTACATTATTTGAAAACATTTGGAATTGGTTTAATATATTTTATTATTTAAAATGTAATAGTTATGATGTTTTTGCATTAAGGAAGAATCCTATTATTTTAAAATGATGTAAATCACCTTTGAAACCAGCTAAAGGACCAAATTTATTATGTTCCAGTAGTTGCATGGAACTCGGTGTCCATTTCCATTGTTCAATAACGATGATAGCATGAACATGTAGTGTGAACTTTTTCCTTATACTAAATGATGTCTAAGTCATATGGACAATTTGCAAATGAACTTGATCATTTTTTATTCATCTTCTCTTATTTTTTCAATGATTAAATTTGGATTTATTTTGAAAAGAAATTATCAAATGGCTAGGATATTTTTTTTGTACAGAAATGTAACCATTTTGCTTCTACTCGAAGTTTTACCTGCACTTGAATCTAAACCCTTTGCAAAAAAGCAGTCGTTGAGATGTCCTCACAAAGTGTATCAGAAAAGGGGAGAATCCTAGAAATATCAACAAAAAAAACAACCGAAATATTTGTAGACTCAGCTAGTTGCAGGTAATCAACTCCAAATTACCCATCTCCATCACAAAGGAAAAACAACGTTAGGTATTTCTAAAATCTGCATCCAAATTCTCCACCAACGCCATCATGGAAAGGGTAACCCAAGCGTTTGTGGAAAATTATAAGTTTCAACTGACAAATCCATGCCTCTAAATTTAATTCTTCATGTTTTTTTTTAAAAAATCATGACTCCAAGATAAGAATTATATGAATTACTACTCAGATAAATTCTATTATATTTTCTTCAAAATGTCCTAACATATCTACATTAATAATTTAATTACAAGCACTCTATTCTCTTTTAAATAAATCCAACAAGAGAGAGATTTGCATAGAAGGAACAACAAATGGTTTGTTTCAACTGAACCTAAAAATGTAGAATACTTCCTTACAAAATGCAGAAAGTAAGATAAAAAATAATTACCACAAGTCACAAAAGTGGTTGGCAAGTGTGTTTAAAGAACTATCATACATGTAGTTAAAGTCTCAATAAGGCACATGTAGGGAAAATACCAAAACTACGAACGGATATGGAAAATCAATGGATAAATGTATAGTCGATGTCTACCACAATATTACGTTGCTGTGCTAGAAAGTAGACAACGAAACAAATGGAGATGCAAAGATAAATGATTTTGAATAGCAACGTGCCTCGAGTTTATTCGCCAACTTCTATTGACTATATAGGTCTCTTAAAATTGATTGGTTTTGCACGAACCACAGACTAGTTCATGACTTGTAACCAAGATTGAACCATCAGTGTCCACCTAGGAATTCAAAGAACCAATTGCTATCTTGGTACACAACTTTCTTATGCTTTCAGTCGTGAACTCATGATCCAGCCGGACTTTGAGTACTTTACACCTAAGCTGAAAGCAAAATGTAGCAACATAGCATTGGTGCATGCAGTGAACAAGCTCTGACATTTTGTGCCGTCGTGCCTGGTTCATCAGGCTCCATAGCCAAACATGCTACGACATAAACCAGTATACAACGTACCCAACACAAAACGAGAGGCAAACCAACACCGCCCTTTCTACAGGACACCGACACGTTCAGACTCAGTGCACCGTCATTCTCCGATGCTCACAAGTCAACTAAACCAACTCCACCATCGTTGCGCGCCACGTATGGTCCCTGGTTAGCATCAATCCATCGTGTCCTCCGTCGATTCGCCCGGTGCTACGGCTGCGGCCGCCGCCGCATCGTCCCGTCTCCGGCACAGCTCGTCCACAAGCTTCCTCAGCGCGGCCGTGGCGTCCGCCCCGTCGCAACCCATGAACACCTCGGCGATGTCTGCGGGCGTGATGCGCACCCCGGCGGCAGCGAGCAGGGGCGCGAGGCTCTCCGCCTCGGCCATGAGCCCTCTCACCTCTCAAGCACATTGCAACAAGAGAGTACCAAGTCAACCAAGTTTTTTTAAGAAACGGGAATATATTTCAATATTCCAGCCGCTGCATAAACTCATGCATATAGCCGTTCATTATTACAAAAATCTGGAACGAGTCCACCGAACCGACCGCATCAACACAGGTAAAAAAACCTCAAACAAAACCAATTCTATTTGAAAAAGCCCATCCATTTGCGACGAAAATCTCCATGACTGTGGTTTCAAGCGCACAACACCCCAAAGTCACTTGGGGTCGCTCTTCCTCCTTTAGCAGTAAGGACCAGAAACGGATCCAGTGTGTCCCTCTGTAGATAACCTGCATAGGAGTAACAGCTCTCGTGTTGTTAAAAATCATGTCATTTCTACTGAGCCAAATTGCCCAACATAAAGCAGATGCTCCAACCAAAATCTTGTACATAAGTTTCTTATTCACCCCGGTTAGCCAACCATTGAACATATGGTGAACATCTGTAGGTGGTGAAATATTAAATGAAACTTGTACTGTTCTCCATAAAAATTTAGCCATATGACAATCAAAGAAAAGATGTTGAATAGACTCATTAATATTGCAAGAGCAACACTTTAAACTTCCCTTCCATTGCCTTTTTGCTAAATTATCTTTGGTTAGCACCACTCCCTTAAGTAAATACCACATAAAATTTTAATTTTCAGTGGCATTTTCAACTTCCAGATTATATTATTATACGGCAAACTTATTGGCGCTACCAATGATTTATACATCGATCTCACAGTGAATTGGCCATTTTGTTGTAAAGACCAAACAAACTTGTCTCTCTGTTTCGTTAGTTGGATGTTTGCAACTTTGGCTACTAAAAGATGCCACGCGCGTAAGTTATTACCAACTAACGACCTTCTAAAGGCAACATTCAAAGGAGTCGACCTTAAAACCGTTGCTACGGTTGCGCTCTTCTTCCGTACAATATTATATAAGTCTGGAAACTGGTCTTTAAAGGATGTTGTACCCAGCCACTGGTCCTCCCAGAATCTCACTTGAGCCCCATCCCCTATGTGAAATTTGCCCATTCGCAATAAGTCGCTTTTGGCTTTCATCAAACCGGACCAAAAATGTGAATCTCCAGGCATATATTCCACTTGTGTGATGGTTTTGTGTCTCAAGTATTTATTCCTAAGGAGTCTTTGCCAGGTTCCGTCCTCATTGACCAGTCTAAAGATCCATTTACTGAGCAAACATTTGTTCTGCAAATTTAGGTCTAAGATCCCTAATCCTCCCTGATCTTTCTGAGTACAAAGTATACTCCACTTTGTCAGTCTATACTTTTTCTTATGTCCATCGTTCTGCCAAAAAAATCTAGACCTGTAATAGTCTAGTCTCTTAAGGATGCCCCGAGGAACCTCAAAGAAAGAAAGCATAAACATTGACAAATTACTAAGAACAGAGTTTATAAGAACCAAATGACCACCAACCGAGAGCATTTTCCCTTTCCATCCGCTCAGTTTCTTTTGGAATCTTTCTTCTACCTCTTTCCAATCTGAGTTTCTAAGCTTTCTATGGTGCATTGGGATACCAAGGTACCTAAAAGAAAGGTCCCCCATGTCACATCCGAAGATCTGTGAGTATTCCCTCCCCAGATCCCTAGCTTCCCCATAGCAAAACAATTCACTTTTATGAAAGTTTATCTTGAGGCCAGACAGCTGCTCAAAAGCGCATAGCAAGAGCTTCATGTTATTAGCCTCCTCGAGATCATTTTCCATAAAAAGAATTGTATCATCTGCGTACTGTAAAATAGATAGGCCGTCATCCACCAAATTTGGAACTAAACCCCTAATAGTTCCATTTAGTTTTGCACGTTCAATTAAGATAGCTAAGACATCAACTACCAAATTAAACAGAACAGGTGAGAGGGGATCTCCTTGCCGAACACCTTTTTTTGTTTGGAAATAATGGCCTATGTTATCATTAACTTTAACACCTACTGTCCCTTTGGTCGTAATTTGTTCAATCCACGAATTCCATTTTGGCGAAAAGCCTTTCATGCGCAAAACCTGTTGTATGAAAGGCCATTTGACCTTGTCATAGGCTTTCTCAAAGTCTAACTTCAAGATAACGCCACTTTTCTTTTTCCTATGAATTTCGTGAATTGTTTCATGAAGAATCACTACACCTTCCATGATATATCTACCAGGCAAAAAGGCTGTTTGAGAAGGCCTAATTACCTTTTGCGCTACCAAGTTTATCCTATTAGTGAGAACCTTGGTGAAAAGCTTGAAACTAACATTAAGCAAGCAAATAGGTCTGTACTGCTGGATCTTAATTGCTTCAGCTCGTTTTGGTAACAAAGTAATCACCCCAAAATTGAGACTATGTAGAGGTAATCTCCCTTGATGGAATTCATTAAACAGCATCAAAAGATCCAGTTTTATGGTCTCCTAAAAACTTTGGTAAAATTCCGCTGGAAACCCGTCCGGACCAGGAGCTTTATTATGTTCCATCTGGAATAAAGCCTCTCTAATCTCAGTGTCACTAAAAACATCTGTCAGTATCCCATTTTCTAGACTAGAAACCTGAGGAATATCTCCCGTGTAAGCCTCGTCTAATTCAAAATGATTACCTTCAGGTGGTCCAAACAAGCCTTTGTAAAAATTTGTAATATAAGTTTTTAGGTTCTCTTCTCCTACTATAACACCTTCATCTTGCTCTAACTGGTAAATCCTAGTTTTACGATACCTCCCATTTGCAAGAAGTTGAAAATACTTTGTATTGTCATCCCCCTGTGTCAGTCTAGTTGCCTTCGAGCGTTGGAGCCAGTAAAGTTCCTCCTCCCTAAGCAACTTAGACAACTCGGCTGTGAGACAATTTTTGTACTCCAACTCTTGAGGTGATAAAAGTACAACCTCGGATTTCCTATCTAGAACATCAAGGTGTTGTAACAAAAAGGATTTCTTCCTTCTATTTTCTCCTACTAAGTTCTTAGCCCAACCTCTCAAATGTCTTCTGATGGCCCTTATTTTATTTTGCCATCTCTGCATTGGCGTGTTTCCTCGAGTCTCCCTCTGCCACACTTCGCTTATCATATCATGGAAGCCATCCTTAGTCAACCAACCCAATTCAAATCTAAATTGGTAATTGTTGCCTCTATGGACAGCTTCTCCAGTATCAAGCAAAAGAGGGGTGTGATCTGAGAGTTCTCTTGTTAGTGCCTCAACTGTAGAGATAGGAAATTTTTGTTCCCAATCTGTGCTAACTAAAATCATATCCAACTTTTCAAAAGTGGGTATCTCTGCTGAGCTTGCCCAAGTGAATTTCTGACCTGAAAGCGCTAGCTCACGTAGGTTCAGAGATTCAATACAAGCATTAAACAACAAAGGCCACCGACTATCATATCTATCATTATTTTTTCAGCCGGGTTTCTGATAATGTTAAAATCACCGCCAACCATTAAGGGAAGATTTTCTGCATTACAAGAATTAACAAACTCAGCTAGAAAGCCATCTTTATGTTCAGGTTGAGTTGCACCATATACAGCCATTAAAACCCAACGAAAGCCATCACTTTTGTTTCTCATAGTGAATTTAACAGAAAAATCTCCCACATTGATGTGTTCTACCTGAAAGACCGCTAGATTAACCCCAAGTAAAATACCACCTGATCTACCTCTAGGCGGGATCCAATGCCAAAAGAACTCTCGTCCACAACAATAGGCATTTAACATCATCGTTAAAATCCCTTTTGTGTGTTTCGAGTAAGGCAATAAAATCTAGATCCTTTTCAATAGCAATATCACGAAGAAAAGTTGTTTTAGCCAAGTCTCGAAGACCTCTGCTATTCCAAAAAACTCCTCTCATTTAAGACTAGTTTGCTTTTTGAGTCCTTTAGAAGGCTGCCTCAACTTAATGCCCTTCGCAGCCCTATCCAAAACCCCTTTCTTAGGTAATCTTGTCTTCTTAGGAGGGTTAACAACAACGTTCATATCCAGGCTGTTATCGTCCATAAGCTCCTCTGTTAAGTCCCCACACAGATAACCAAGAGCCAAATGGTCAATCGCAGCATCTGAATCATCTACATCTAAATGGCTATCCTGACAGGTCTGTGAAACTGAAGGAAGCTTAAATCTATCCTTTTCTACCAATTTTAAAAGCTCAACAGAAGAATTAACAATCTTAGCATCTTTTCCTATGGAGATACCTATGTTTTTAACATTCTCTGTAATGTGCTTATTTGAAAAGGAAAGAATAGTATTACTGTAATGCTTACCTTCATCCACCTCCAGATTCTTCCTTGCAACGAGCCTAGCTGCCCTGTCAATAGAATCCTCATCCACCGACGCCTCACGCCTTTTGCTCCTCCTAAGAGGTGTGCATACAGCCGAACACGGTGTGGTCTGAGGTGTCAACAAACCATCATCTCCCTCAACCGAAGTTTGATCCATCTGGCGTGCATCCTTAAGCCCTGCTAGTGCCCTCTCCAAGAGAGGTCCTAGGGCTGGAGTAGGCTGCATTACCGCTCCTTCTGCCCTCTCTGGTTGCTTAGACTATACGTCCACCGCTCCCAGTGAGTCAGCTTCCATTACCCCAACTGCCTTCTGAAAAACCTCCTCCTCTCCCTCCGCCGAGACGCGGATCTCAACATTTTCTGCAACCTCATGCCCCCCAACAAATTCTCCTACCGAAGGAACATGCACGTTCTTGACATCATCCAAAAGATCATCCTCATCGAAATCCTTCAAAGCGCCATCCTCTTCCCCCTCTCCTGCCAAGCTGGTGTGTTTATTATTGTCCACAGATTTTGACGATGATGAATCCATCCGTTTAGGCTTCTTGTTAACATCCTCCATATCTGTGTCACCAGTCGGGTTTCCTTTATCATCTCCATCATGTCCCTCCTTTTTCTTAGGCTCAACCGCTGCTGAGTCTGTGACAAAAGGTTCAATAACAAAACGAAGTTCCATAAACCTTGTTCCAATAACACAATCCATCTCACTGGGAACGAGCGTGGGGTTAAGCACTGCAACCTTGAATCTGCCAAACTTATTCTTCCTTGTTGTTATCGTATCCACCTTCACTGTAGCCCCAAACATCGTTCCTATTGCCCATAGAACCTCATAAGTTCTAATCACTTTTGGTAGATTAACCGTCCTCATCCAGATCGTCGAAAGTTCATGCCCAAAATACTCCTCCTCCTCCTCAAATTTTTCAAAACTCAAACGCATACCATTTTTGAGATCCGCTGATCCAAAGTTAATGGCACGCATAAAGGCAGCTTTTGAAGGGAAAGGTACTACCCACATGTTTGGAGCATGTAGCTGAATATCCCACTCGAATTTTGCAGATATTAGCCTCTTCAGATGAATTAATAACTCCTCTTCCGTCAAAGAACCACCCTCTACTTTTATCAGGACTGTGTTGCTGTCCGTCTTTGTCATATGAATAGGACCATGCGGGATATGGTAAAAACCCAGATTATCAACAGCATACCCAACAGCAACCGCAACTGGCTTTGGTTTTTTCTTTAAAGGACATTTTGCAGCTACATGTTCCTCACTTTCACAAATATCACAAAGCAAATCCGTAGAACACTCAGCTGTTATATGTCCTTTTGAGCAGCACCTGAAACACCATGCATCTTCTGGTTTCCCTTTTCCTTTCTTCTTCTTCCTTTTCTCTCCAACTACCTTGCTGTCCTTGCTACCATCATCCGTCACCACTTCCTTTCCTTCTCTCCTTGGTACCTCTGGCTGTAGTAGACCTGCTTGGCTGTCATTAACAACTATCGATGAGGCACCAGTTTGGAACCGTATAGGAGGTTGTGGCGGCTCCACTCCTCGCTGGACAGCAGACTGAAGGATTGGAGCCAAACCATGTTGTTGCATTTGTGCCATTGGTGCTTGCTTTTGTTGAAAGTCGCCCCCAACATGAGCCCCTGCATGATTACCTCGACCTCCATAACCTCGCCCAGGTTGGTTCCTTCCCCTTCCTCGGTCTCGCCCCCTTCCACGTTGGCGGTTTCCACCACCATATCCGGGATTGAAATCACGTGGGGGACTCTGAACATGGCCCATCTGACTTCTTCCCTCAGAGAAAAACGCCTGCTGTTGGAAGCCAATGTTCTGATTATGACCTTGTGGCGTTGGATTGAAACCTTGTTGCTGATGCATCCCCGGACCTTGCGCCATCCACTGCGGGCCTCCCTGAAAGCCGCTCCCCCCTGCGCCTTGCGGTCCATTACCCCAGCCCTGACCTTGAGCGAACTGTCCCCGGCCATCTCCGTTGAAGCTTCCCTGAAAACCAAAGCTGCCAGTCGCCTGAACGCTTCCAGTGCCCGGAAAACCACTTTGCTGCACCATCCCGCCACCAGGGAATCCATTCTGCTGCTGAGTGTTGAACCCCCCGGCGCCGTGCATCCCATTGCCCGCCATCACGATCTCGGCGTAGGTGGAACGAGCGCCTAGGGTTTGGGTGTTCCTGCTGCCGTCGCTGGTGGAGCGGTACTCAGGCGGTAGCGTTCCCTTCCGAGCGAGTAGCGTGCCGACTGCTGAGCCCAGGACGACGTGGGTCCATGTTGGGCCTTCTTTGAGCCACACACCTTTCCTAGTTCGGCCCAGCGAAGAAACCGGATTGGGCACCAAGGGGATTTTCGACTTTAGAAACTCGTCCCTGACCTCCAGATGCCGACACCTCTCGCCTGGACTCCGCCGCCGATCGACCTTGATTGGGAAATCCCCAAGTGTCAACGGTGGCGAAATCCTTCTCTACGACAATGGACCCTGCCAGGCGCCCCCATGCTTGCTGCTCTTCTTTAGGACGGCGAACACCTTCCTCGTCAAAGCCAGGGGGCGATCCATGGATGCCGGAGTAGAAATGGCCATTGCTTTTTCAAAGCCTGTGGATCGTCGAGTACCTCTGAAGTTGCTGCCATCTCCTCTTTGCTGAACCCTTCTGCTACAGCAAAACGAACTAGGGATGCTGTCGATATCGAGTTAGGAGTTGACGTTGCAGTGGGTGTGACATACCCGGCGCTCCAGAACCGAGATTGGGATCCCGATGGCCGTAGCCCATATGCAGGATCACCATTACTTGGCAAGAGCCGTTCCGGAGTTGTTGCCCACACCACTTCATCGTCTTCCAATGAATCCTCATCGACATCCCGCTTACCTTGAGATTCCTCCTTGGCCGCCATGAATCTCGCCCATCGACGACGGACTTCGCCGGCGGGAGCCACTCGTAGCCTCCGTCGCCCTCTCATCGCATTGCGAGCAGCATGGCCGGTAGCCGCGCGCCCATGCTGTGCCTCTCCATGCTCTTGGGACAGTTATACTATGAAGAAACAAATAATCAATCAACAGAATTAAAGACCTGCTGCGGCATTCGTTCCATCTGCAGCGGCGGCAGCAGCAGACGCCGAGAGCAACCTCGGGCGTTGGTAGGAGAGTTGGAAGTTTTGGGTGGGTGGGAAGAATACTCCGGAGTGGAGAGGGGCTCCCAAGTCAACCAAGTTATTCACCGATATACTTGTACGACTACATATTCAATGGATCAATTCTTCCATCACCAAAAATTACAAAAGAAATTTTAGATCAAGTCTACATGTACTTCATATGAGTTTGTCCTTCATATTACCAAATTGTAGCTTTACAGAGTTTTTTAAGCTACCAAAATTTGGATTGTTGAAGTTTCAACGGGCTTACGGCACATGCATATCATGATATTTTTTTTATTTCATATTACGTGCCTCTGGCACATGCCACCACAAAATTCGATAGGAAAACAGTTTGCTCAAAAAGAAAAGAAAAGGAGAAGCCGTTTCATATCTTATTAGAGCTTTTATAGTGTACATATAAGCCCGCACACATTAACTTTGTGCGAGAGTAACTCTTTTTGCCGACTTTATTAAAAAAGTATAGCATAGTAACATGTCTATATACTCAAATTGGATTGTTATGGTTTAATCAAAGAGTCTTAACTCATTAGTTTCACGGTCCAAGACTCCAAGTTGCTCGTGGTACTGATGTGCTTGATTCGCTATTGGGCATCGCGCTAGCAAATGGCTAATCAAATCCATGCACCAGTTGCCAGCGCCACCAAGAAAATGCTGCACTCCTGGTTAGGGAAAAAAAATGCTCATTAGTTCCTTGACCGTCAACCTTCCATTAACGACGAGCAGCCCAGCAAAACTCACTAGGGTTTTAAGATTCCTTGGTGGTCCTTACAAATTAACATATTAGATATAGAAGTACCCCACTAAAGGTTTTCTCTCAACATGCAAGTTGTCCACGGCACTATTCATCATAACTTCTCTCAACATGCAAGTTGTTCACGTCACCATCCACTAGAACCATCAATTTATGTCTTCTACCGATAATCTGGGGCTAATAACATCCATGCATGCAATGTATTAGTTTTTGCGAGTACCATACTACAAAATTCTCAAGCTGTTCTCTCTCAATAAAATGAACGTGCTTTCATGTATAATGTTGTTTGCAAAAATAATGTTGCGATGCAATCACCTTAGTGTTTCTACTTTCAAACTTCATCTTCAACCGTCCACTAGAACCATCAATTTATATCTTCTACCAATTTTCAATGTATTAGTTTATGTGAGTACGATGCTACAAAATTCTCAAGCCATTCTCGCTCAATAAAGTGAACGTGTGTTCATGTATAATGTTGTTTGCAAAAGAATGTTGCGATGCAATTACCTTAGTGTTTCTATTTTCAAATTTCATCTTTAAATTTAATTAAGAAATTTTCGCAGCAACGCGTGAAGTCACCACTAGAAGTCACCACGTGTGAGAAAAATTTCTAGATAAGACCCCAAGTAATTGAAAGATTTATTTTCTCAATAATTTAAATTTCATTTCATATATAACCATAATAATTTGATGTCACGTCAAAAACAAAATTGTTAAGTTTTTACTATTTTTAATATCATCGTTAAAAAGTGCAACAAACGTTCCGCAGCGTGACACGACCGCATCACGTCGCTGCCGCAGTGCTCACTGCCCACGTGGGCTTGCCGCTTACTATAGTAACCGGAACCACCCTTGAATCAACATGGAAAAGCCTATCGTCAAGTCAAGTAGTCGAACCAAACAGTGTCATCAGTTGAATGCGCTAGATTATTCGCGCCACCGCTACACGCCAAATTGTTGTGAGCACAGAGGCCGGAGCCGAGGAGCTCCTGCTAGCGTACGTCCATGATCCAAATTCCAAAGCATATTCGCAGGTCGCATTCACAATCGCAAAGATTCGTCCTAATCCATCTACAAGCTACACTACAGTCACGTGGTCAGATAGAGGCCTGACCTTTGCGAGCCTTTGATCGACGAAATGAAGCCGCCGGCGGGCCTGAGCTGGAGCTCCCTGGGCTCGCTGGTCGCCACCGCCGTGGTGGTCCGCGCGGCGCTTCAGGAGGTCCTTCCGCCGGAGGCGCACGGCGCGCTGCGGGCGCTTCTGTCCCACGCCGTGGCCGTGTTCGCCCACCCCACCGATACCGTCGTCGTCCACGAGGCCGACGCCAACGGCGTGCCCAACGAGCTCTACGAGGCGGCGCAGCTCTACCTCGGCGCGCACTGCCTCGCCACGGCGCCCACGCTGCACCTCCACAAGCCCCACGGTGTGCCGGAGCCCGTCGCGTCGCTCCCTGACGACCACGTCGCACATGACACGTTCCGTGGCGTCTGCGTCGCGTGGCGGTCGCAGCGTGTGGATCAGGCGTCCACCGCGTTCTCGCCGTTCGGCGGCTCTCGTGGGTTCGGGCCACCCGGCGGCAGTGGCGGACCCAGCTTTTGGTCAAGACTAGGGCCACAACGGTGCAAAGCACGCTAAAATTTTCAAGTAGGCAGAACACACCATGAACAATAGCAAAGTCCCTCTGGGGCAATACCACAAACACCTTGTGTGCACGATAGCTGGAGGGGACTTTAGCAAGTCATGCAAGCCAATTTTCAGATCATAAGATATAAACCATCCTTTACAGCGTAACTATTCATCAAAATCAGCACCATCTAGTGATTGCACCAAGTCAGGCTACTCGTTGATGGTCAAATTTAATCATGCAGTGAGAGGGTGTCAGATGAGAGAACACACAAGGCCTGTCTCCCATCGCCCCTCGCACTATGGCCAGGGTTTTCTAGTCGATCAGGGTCTTGCTCAGAATAGGGAGGCCGGCAGCGCCTAACTGATTGCCTCCTTCCCGCTAGCATGTGCCCAGCAGGTTGCGCGTGGGGAGGATGCAAGGAGCCAAGAAGGAACCACCAGTCCACCACACGTGGGAGGAACGAGCTCACGAAGGCTCCGGCAGCCGATGGTTGGCGCACCAAGCGGCTGCGGAGGCACCTGGTGACGACGGTCGAGCGGTTGTGAACTTGCCAGACAGATGCCAGGAAGGCCGTGACCCGCGAAGTATCAAGTCTGCTTGTACTCTGTGGATCAAATTGTTTTGCCGGCCTTAGACAATGGACTGGACCTCTTGTTTTGGGACCGAAACAAAGGAGGGGTAAAGGACGTTACCAGCCCACGACTAGGGCCGCGGCCTGGGTGGCCCTAGGCTTGGGTCCGCCCCTGCCCGGCGGCTTCGGTCTTGGCGGGCGGCAGCAGTGGTGCCTGCGGCTGGAGTTCCCGCGGCGGCACCGCGTACGTGGCCCACGTCCTCGCCGAGGCGGCGGCGCTGCGTCTCAAGATGCGGGAGCGGAAGCTCTACACCAACAACCCTGGCATGTACTGCGGCGGCGTCGGCGTGATGGACGACCACAGGATGTTGTGGTCGTCGCACGCCTTCTCGCACCCGTCCACGTTCGACACGCTCGCCATCGACCCAGCGCTCCGCGACGGCATCCGCGATGACCTACTCCGGTTCGTGCGCCGTCGGGATCACTACGCACGTGCCAGCAGAGCATGGAAGCGAGGGTACCTGCTTCACGGCCCGCCGGGCACAGGCAAGACCAGCCTCATTGCGGCCATTGCCAACCTCCTCGAGTTCGACATCTACGACCTCGAGCTCACCGCCGTCGGCTCCAACTCCGACCTCCGCGGGCTGCTCGTATCCACGCGCCCCAAGTCGCTCATTGTCGTCGAGGACATCGATTGCTCGCTCGGCCTCTTCGACCGGACGGAAAAACTGTCGTCGTCGCCGCTGAGTCAGGACGCCGATCAGTCCGAGGAGGACCAAGGATTCCCGCCGCACGGCCGCCGAGAGAGGATCAGCCTGTCCGGCGTGCTCAACTTCGTGGACGGGTTGTGGTCGTCGTGCGTCGGGGAGCGGCTCATCGTGTTCACCACTAACCACGTCGACCGCCTCGACCCGGCGCTGCTCCAGCCCGGCCGCATGGACTGCAAGATAGAGCTCGGCTACTGCAAGGGCCACGCGCTACGCGTGCTCGCCAATAACTACCTCGGTCTTGCTGACAACGACGACCATTGTGAGGCAGCCGATAATGACCGCGGCAGGTACGAGGAGCTGATGGGAGAAGTGGAGAGGCTGCTGGAGGAGGTGCATTTGACGCCGGCCGATGTCGCGGAGGTGTTCATGGGGTGCGACGGTGACGGAGCCCACGCCGCACTGCAGAAGCTCGTTGTCGATCTTAACACCAAGAGACTTGCTCACAATTGCGCGGTGAGCAAAGCCGCCGGCGGCGACGTCTAACCATTGCTATCAACTCGTCACTTGCCAGAAATGTTGTTAATATAATGTCGTCGTCGTCAGGAATCTGCGACCCTGTACTAGGTAGCTATACTAGTATAGATTAAGTGTGTACTGGGTAACTAGGGTAGCCGGTGGGAGTTGGGTTGCTGTCATCTCCGGTCGTCTTCGGGCGGCGGCGATGGTGGCGAGTTCAGGTCCATTGTGGCTTCTTTTATCCCCGACGGTCTTGTTGGCCAGTTTGTGGGAGGCGTCTACCTCTGCTGTGTCTCTGCCGGCGGCGTTGAAGATGGTGGATCCCGGTCCCGGCCTGCTTGGCTTGGCTGGTGACATGGTTCGTCTGCTTCTTCTCCTTTGCCGGGGGCAGCATGAGGTCTGGTGTTCCCGGCGGTGCTCGGAGGAGGGAGTCAGCGTCGCTTCAGTGGAATAAGGTACTCCGGGCCTCTCTCTTCTTGGCCGCTCCGACGTCGGTGACGGTGTCGGGTCCGTGAGTTTGTGTACAGGAGTTCGTGGTTCTTCCTCTTCGTTGTTGCGGTTGCCGCCGGTTGCTCTTCCTTGGTTGTGGGAGCTGCGGGTTGATTCGGATGCGCACGTGAAGGCGAGTGGTTCAGCCAGATCTTCGATCCCAACGGCTGATGTGTGGTTCCAGTGGATGTGCTACAGCTTACCTTTGTTTGGTGTCCGGCCGTTTCGTGATCTGGGGGTCAATTGGTGGCGGTTCTCCGGTTCGACGCATGCTTCTGCGTCTGAAGGAGCGTCAGGTCTTCCGGTATATGGGGAAGAAGAACAGTAGTTTCAGTTGTGATCTTGATGTAATTTTGAGTTTCATTAGGGTCCTTTCTGTATGATTTGGATGTACTGTGCACGTCTCCATCTAATACTAGGGCGATTCGCGTGCTATGCGCGCGTCCCGTAATTTCTTTTTATTTTTTGCCGGAACTGGTTTGAGTTTAAGTTTTTCTTTTTTGAATTATACAGTACAACGCAGACGTTCACAACACGCACGCACACTCAGCCCTATGAACACACGTACCATATTTTTGAATTCGAATACGAATATCCATATTTGCGTTTTAGCGGATACGGATATCGGATAATTCCGATTCCATTTCCATATTTCCATCCTTACATCTACTCACCGAGCAGATGGCCCTTGCGCTCAGCCTTATCCAGTTATCCTCGTTCCCTTCGCTGCATACGGAGTACACAGCATCACAGACGACACAGGCGCGTGGCAGGCACGAGGGTGCGGTTCCGGCAACCCAGACGCGTGGAAGGCAAGTCGTAGCGCGCGTGCGGTCGGTGGCGGAGCAGGCGGCAATGAGTCAGCGTGGCACGTGCGTCCTGCGCCGACGACCATCGCTGGCTACTGCTATGCTCGGCCCGACGGCCGTCTCCACCGGTTGGTGTGAGCCGGCGGCGGCGCTTGGGGTCGTCCGCCCGGTGGGCGCTGGAGCTGTGGGCGTCCGCGTGCCGATCGACCTGGAGCCCGGCGCCGCCCGTGGTTGATAGCTTCGGACGTGCCACACTGTTCTGCCCAGCCTCGTGGTGATGGGAGCCGGCGGGGCGGGGCGGCATGTATGGCGAGTTGCAGGCCGAGCGGTTGGCGCTGGCCGCGCGGGTCGGATGGTCAAGCGGCGGAGCGGCCCTGCGCATCCCGAACGAGGCGTGCCGAGCAAAACGCTGCGTCTCGGCGGGGACGCCGGCCCGAGCTGCTCGGTGGGGCCCTAGCACGCGAAGCTGCGCAGCCTGATGGCGGAGCTGGTCATCGGCGCTGCCTGACCGGCGAGGGGCGCGATGCGGCCGAACAAAATGGCGAGAGAAGGGACCTGGCGCGGCGCGGCGGCACTCCGGCGAGGACGGACGCGACGGGACCACAGGTATATAGACGAAGACGATGCTGAGCGGCTAGTCGGGTAGACGGCGCGGGAATTTTCCACTCTTGTGTAATTCTTTTTTAAATGCGGACTTGTCCACAACGATTCCACTGCCAACGTCCGGAAAAATGGGCCACAGTAGCCCACCGAAGTGTCGATCAACGGGTCCCACTGTACAGTACCATCAGGCCTAGAATTGCACCGATTCTTGGAGCTTTAATATATGCCCGTTTGAATCCCTATGGATTTTAGAAGTTAGATTCTAAAAGCTAGATTTTAGAATCTAGATTGTAGAAGTTGTAAAGGATGGGATGTTTGGATTCATGGATTATAGGTAGATGGATTATTGTTTCATGGTACCAAATACCAAAAATGCCCTTGCTATTAGCATGTGGATGTGAAAAGGTAAAGGCAATATCCAGGGACGGAGCTAGCGGTGGGGCTGGAGGGGCTCCAGCCCCCCCTACCACCATGATCCCCCTTAAGCCCCCTCTAAGCCCCCCCTTAAGAATTTGAGGAGGAGTAAGAAGGAGAGGAGGGGCTGGAGGAGGAAGAAGAGGAAGCAGCCCCTCCTGCCGGCCAATCCTGGCTTCGTCCCTGGCAATATCGTCATTTAGTAGCCTAGAATCAACAAGAATCTTGGTTTGCATAGATTCTAGGATTCTGAAGTCTGCTTGCTTTGGATTCTAAAATCTGTGGCAGAATCTAGAGTGTTTGGATCATAATCAAATTCTAGAAGCTAGATTCTAAAATCCATAGGGATTCAAACGGGGCCATAAGATAGTAATAAGTTTACATCCTTTTCTGGCAAAAAAAAAAAAAAGGAATCTGCGACCAATACAATATCAGATCAGTGTCACCACATCACCACTGGCTTTTACTTTGCGTAGAGTGAATTAAGTAAACATCTTTAACTACTTGTGCCAAGTTGCATCATCATCAGCATATAAACCGAGAGGAAAATTGCAAGCGGCATGTCTCTTGTCAGGTCGTGGCCACATGACGTGGGACTCACCAAATAATTAACTCTATATCGCTTGGAGGTTTGGCGCTCTCCCAGCGATCGAGTACTGTAGCAATTTTTTTACTTTTTTATTTTTTGTTTTTCTTTTATTTTTTTTCATTTTTTGTTTTTTTATTTTTTCCTTTTCATATATGAGTACTACTTTAATTTTGTCTCTAGCAAAAATAAGTACATCTATGTCAAAAAAAAGTATCCTCTTCTATAGTTGGTACATCCCTGCCTGCCACGTGGTTTCAAACTTTCAACGTTGCGCTTTACGTGTTGCTTCCTGGCATTGTCTTCAGAAGAAATAGGTACATCCATGTCGCCGAAAAAAAAACGAGTCCACTGAGAGTCGGTGCGTTCTCGCTTGCCACGTTGTTCCAGGCTTCTAACATTGCGTTATTACGCAATTGCTCAGTCGCCAGGTATGAATATTTTGTATTTTTTGTTTTTTTATTATTTTTCCTTTTTTTGTTTTTCTTTTATTTTTTCTTTTCATATGTGCGTACTACTTTAATTTTGTCTCTAGAAAAAAAGTACACCTATGTCATAAAAAAGTGTCGCCATCTATAGTTGGTACATCCTCGCCTGCCACGTAGTTTCAAACTTTCAACGTTGTGCTTTACGTGTTGCTTCTTGGCATTGTCTTCAGAAGAAATATGTACATCCATGTCGCCGAAAGAAAGCGAGCCCACTGAGAGTCAGTGCGTTCTCGCTTGCCACGTTGTTCCAGGCTTCTAGCATTGCATTATTACGCAATTGCTTAGTCGCCACGATTAATATTTTGTATTCTTGGCAAATGAAATCGTGGTGCCCCTTGCACATTAGAGAGCCGTCATTGCCTCCCTCACGAAGTTGAAAAGGTGACACAAACATTGTGCTCCTCAGCTACTCACTCAATTTCTCCATCATGTGTCACAAAAATTGTGCTCCTCGACCGCTCGCCCAATCTCTCGCATCACGTGTCAACTCGCCTACTCTATCCCTTCTCTCGAGTCTCAGTTTGGACCAGAGGTGGTGCCGCTACCTCGGAGGGAGATACCGTCCACCTCGGGCTCACTGGCCTCACATGTAAAACCCGCGACCACCGTTTCTTCTCAGACGAGTTCGTCGAACCGTTCCTAACTCCAAATTTTCCTCTCTCCTCTCTTTATAATTTGTCGGCTAGCTGGCCAACAACATCACTTCGCGCCGCTCCAGTCCTCAGCTCCCACTACCTCTGGCGCTGTAGTGGCAGAAAGGCCCTCTCAGGTGCACACTCTATGTCACACACGTCCATGCTCTTCATGGTCGAGAACATCTGCCTTACTGCCATCGAGTTTGCTTACGAGTCATGCCAGCATAATACTATCACTATGCATGATTTTTTACATACAAGAACTCATCTGGCGCGGCGTTAGCACGCCCCCCTACCTAGTTCACGTTGGGCGCAGATCTCCTCACAGAGCGCCGGGTTCTCGCCGTTCGGCGACTCTCGTGGATTCGAGGGGCCCGGTGGCTTCAGCTCTGGCGGGCGGCAACAGCGGTGTCTGCGGCGGCACGGCGACGTGGTGCGCGACGCATATGTGGCCCATGTCCTCGCCGAGGCGGCGGCGCTGCGGCTCAAGATGTGGGAGCGAAAGCTTTACACCAACAAACCTAGCATGTACTGCGGCGGCGGCGGCAGGATGGACGACCACAAGATGCTGTGATCAGAGCACCCGTTCGTGCACCCATCGGCGTTCGACACGCTCGCCATCGACCCGGCGCTCCGTGGCGGGATCCGCGACGATCTGCTCCCCTTCGTGCGCCGCTGGGACCACTACGCGCGCCGATCGAGCCTGGAAGTGAGGGTACCTTCTCCACGGCCCGCCGAGCACGGGAAAGACAAGCCTCATCGCGGCCATCGCCAACCTGCTCGAGTTCGACATCTACGATCTCGAGCTCACCGCCGTGGGATCCAACTCCAACCTTTGCAGGCTGCTCGCATCCACGCGCCCCAAGTCGCTCATCGTTGTCGAGGACATCGACTGCTTGCTCGGCCTCTTTGACCGGACGAGGAAGTCGTCACCATCGCGTAGTGGGCATCGGTCGCTTGTTGCTGAGGATATCCTTAAGATATCTTGCGTATGTAGGTATCTGCTTAGCCTCAAGCAACGGAACATGGATTTGTACCTTTTGGATCATTTCCACAAAGCGAGCGAACTGCTCATCCACTGTCGGCTTCCTTTTTCGCTAGGGAAATGGAAGGATGTCGGGGTTGAACGGATCGCTGGGTGATACGTCCTCTTCCAATACCTCCTTTTCCCTTGGGCGCTTTCCTTACCTGAGGAGGCTCTTCTTTTTCTGAGTCTCCGTCTTTGGGCTCCTTGTCCTCCTTGGTGGGTTTCCTGCTCTTCCCTGTATGAGGAGGATATGGTGGGTCACGGGTAGCCTTACCTCCCCTTGTGGTCACTACGCTAGCGCTCTCACGAGTGGCTTCAGATTGCCCTGTTGTCCCCCCACTTCCTGATAGGGGAATGGCAGCCAGCTGTGCTAAACGTGATTCTATTGTCTTGTTGAAGTTCAGCTGGTTCTTCAGTGATGAAGAGATCCCATCAAGCTTGATGTTGAGGCTTTCTAAAGATTTTTCATGGGAGGCCAGCTTCTTGTTAAAATCTTCATTGATCTTGGCCTGGCCTAGAATGAGATCTTTGAAGGATGGCTGGTTATGGTTGAAAGAGTTACCATAGTTGCCTCCTTGATAGGGGCGTGATTGATTCCACCCTTTCCCTCCTTGTGGTCCATACTCATGGTTGCCATTCATGTACAACACATCTTCATGGGTAACGAGGCAATGATTTCCCGAGTGCCCAATATTGCCACAGATCTCACAAGTGTTGTGAAAATCCATGGACATGACTGCATTGGTCATGACGGCCTTCTCTTGAGTATAATCGTCTACCTTCTGCATGAGGAGGTCTAGTTTGGCGGTAAACATATCTGCTTCCTTGACAGTATGCGTACCCCTTTGGCGAGGCTGGAGTCTTTCATCACTCCACCCTTGACTAGATACGATCTTCTCGATTAGCGTATTAGCAGCTTCAGGGGTCAGCGAGAAGAACGATCCCTTAGCAGCAGCATCAATATGGCTTCGGGCTGTCGGAACCAACCCATTATAGAATGTTTGAAGAATCAGCCAGTTGTCCATCCCATGATGAGGGCAGGCCAAGATGTACTCTTGGAGCCTTTCCCATGCTTCTGAGATTGACTCTGATGCAGCTTGCTGAAAACTCAAAATTCGTCCACGAAGGGCACTAGTTTTACCCAACAGGAAGAACTTCGTGAGGAACGCAGCAGAACATTTTTCCCATGTATCAATCTTTCTTTAATGACAAAGGTGCTGCACAACTCAAGGAACTGTTGCAAGTGGGCGCTTGCGTCCTTGTTGGCTTTCCCGCAGAATGGGTTAGCCTGTACCATCAGGATGAGCCCTGTCTTGATCTTGAAGTTGCCGTTCCCAACATCCACACTAGGACCTTTCGGTACCTGAGTGGTAGAGGGCGTGGAGAACTCGCGCAGAGTCTTTTGGGCCATAGTCAACGTAGATGGTACAAAGGAAGCTGGGTCGACTATCGGAAGAGTACGTTGAGGTGAACCGAAATGAGCTCGTGCTCGCCTTACGAGTGACTCTGGATCTTCAGTAAAGTTTTTCGGCAAGTCGAAACCAGTCATTCACTACTAGTCTTCCACATCAAAGATAGAGAAGACATATCGAACGTTACCCTGCCTGAGCAATGGTCTACCATCTATGCATATAAACATGTGCAAAGTAATTCTTTTAACCAGTGCCTTCCCCAGCAACGGTGCCAGAAATGCTTGTTGGCGTTTCTTAACGTCACTACTAGTTGCCCAGTAGCGCCGCTAGAAATACCGTATGGTAATCTAACAATTGCGAATGAATCTGCAAGCGCACGGATATACCATTGTAGCACTTCACCCATGAGTATTCCCAAGGGTATCGTATTTTCCAAAGGAAGGCGGGAAGGTTTAAAGAATACTATTGCATTCATGAATATAGCGATAGCATGGGTAGACACATATGCAAAGGATAGGGGGGGTATGATAGAGAGATAGGTAGTGTGACACACACATGGGATCAACTCAAGGACATCTAGGCTAGGGAGAAGGACTAAGAGTTAGCATCTAGATTCTTATGTACTTCCTATACATGGCACAGGTCATACTAGAACTACGGGTTCACACAACTATACAATCTAAGCCTATGCACCCAGGCAGAGGGAGATAACCTCCCTCATTGCTTACGCACAACCAGGTTGTTACTCATTTCAGAACTCCTACAACGAACCCGAACGTGGGGGATTTCAGAGAATCCAACGGGGCTGTCACCACCCGCGGCCTACCCCAGCCAAACCGATATTCTACCGATGATCCCAACCCATGCACCATGCTTACATTGTTCACAACACATTGACCATCTCGAGCTATTGAGCCTATGATCAATGAGGCCATAAGAACAGCCGAAGAACCCAAACCGTGGCATAGATCATGGAAACCATATAAAGCATGAAACCATACTCTAATTGAACAGGAGCAAAGTCTAACATGTATGAGGGCACTCAATTCTATACTATCAATGCTAGGGTATAGGACTTCACAAGCATATAAGCCAAGCATCATGAGAGAGCAAGAACCTGAGCACAACTGAACCATATCATGACAATGACAAACCATATAAGAAGGAAGTGTATAATCAAAGTAGAATAAAGTCATCCTAGAGCTAAGAGATACAAGAGCCATACCCTTGCTCCAAGAGACTTGGAACCTGAATAGAGCTACTCTAGCCTAACTCCACTAAGCCTAGAGCCTAAAGAAGAAAGTGATTTCCCAAGAGTTGTGTGTCTTCATTTGGAGCCCCCTCCCTCATATTTATAGGCACCAAGGGACAGCTCCTCGGGTGAATATTCCGAGCATCCATAGCAAACTGACCTTCAGGACAACAGCAGCGAGTGACACGTGGAAGGCCAGGATCAGCCGAGCCAAGGTCGGTTCGGCCGAACCAAGGGTTCGGCTGACCCCTGGCTGGCCTCCCCTAGATTGTGCTTTCTCTTAGTGACTGTCAAGTGGGCCCTGAGTGCTGTCTGCACGTGTTCACACTGAGTTGAGGCGGTTTGGTCCCTGGTGGGTCCTTCAATCCATGTGATGCACGCGTGGCGGCGTCTGATTCGTCGGGGAAGTTGTCACTCGGATCCATGAGGTGGATTCTCCTTTATTTCCTGCAGCAAATCACCTACAACCAAATATTCTCCAAGGACATGTGGAACTTCATTATTCAAAGGGAAATATGCGTGTTAGCATTGTTAATCCTTCACTTTAGTAGAGAAAGTTGGCGGTTATTTCGGTACTTAACAGCCGCCAACAGTCGGCGTCAGGGATCTTCGCCCAAAACAATATAGATCAGTGTCACCACGTCCTTTTACTTTGGGGGTGTTTAGATGCACCCTAAAATTTTTTCACCCATCACATCAAAGGAGAATTTTAGATACATAAAGTATTAAATGTAGACGAAAAAATAACCCATCATATGGATAGGCTGTAAATCGCGAGACGAATCTAATGAGCCTACTTAATCCATGATTTGCGACAGTAATGCTACAGTACACATCCGTTAATTATAGATTAATTACCCTCTAACTACCCATCGTTACATTCATCTCGAGATTTTCTAGCGAGATCTGTAAATAGTTTTATTATTAGTCTATGTTTACTACTACTAAATCGGTAAAATGCTTTCCCAACATTTTTTGGTCCAAATTTTTTCACGAACTGAACACCCCCTTGTAGAGTGAATTAAGTAAACATCTTTTAACTACTTGTGGCAAGTTGCATCATCAGCAGCTAAACCGAGAAGAAAACTCCAAGGGGCATGTCTCGAGTCAGTTTGTGGAGTGACCTAACTCGACTGAACGCCAAACAAAATTAGGTAGGGTATACCACTACTGGCCTGATTTCGGCTACATTAGCTATTGTGGACTTTGGATTGACGCCGGCAGGACCACCTGACACCTAAAGCCCAGCATGTCGATTATTCTACTCCCTCTCTTGGTTCAAACCATGCACATTTTTCATCTAAAAATGGTTGTTACTTGGCCTTCTCAAAGTTTGTGCAATGCGTCCCCGCAAACAAAAAAAAAAGGTTTGTGCAACGCGTGCATAATAGGAAAATTTTTCTAGAGGGCATGATAAAACTGAGCCATCTTGGTGAAAATGGATTGCAAGAATTGATCTTTCGTTAAAAAAAATGAAGTGGGCTAAGGGAGGTAATAAATACCCCACCTGAACAAATGTGAGCAACCAATCCTGGTTGGCTAATTCTTACCCAAGGAGACTAACCAGCAGCACTAGAGCAACTTCTCATCAACTTCTCATCTTTCATAAAAAAAAGACACCATTCATAATTACTTGCCGCTGGACATTTTTTCTATAAAAAAAGACAAGTCTAATTTACACCATTCATAATTACTTGCCGTCTGATTTTAAACTCGGAATTACAAAACCAGACACCAATAATAATCTAAAAATGGAACGATCTTTGCTGATCTTTCTAGAGATATTTGGAACTTGCTTATTTTTGCCCATGTTGTCTTATTGCTCATACTAGTGCCTATTATTTATTTAAATTGTCATTTTCACTCTACTAGACCAGGAGATCAATCAAGAGGATCTAGCGGTCTCCGAGTGCGTAGAAGATCTAGAGAGCAACACAGATCTCAGAAATATCATGCTCCACAACATATAGATCATATTTAGGAATTGTATGGCTATCGATTTACTTTATGTTGATTGCATGATTACGTAATAGGATTCCAATAAGGTAGGGGCTTAAACATCATGCAATCAACTAATCACGCGGTCATGACAAAGTAGAGCACAAAACCACAATTTCAATAAATCACACGCGTGACTACAAAACAATATAACTCTAGGTGCAAGAACAAATAAGATCTAAATAACTTCAAATAGAACACCAACAAATAGGCTACATTATTTGAAAACATTTGGGATTGGTTTAATATATTTTATTATTTAAAATGTAATAGTTATGATGTTTTTGCATTAAGCAAGAATCCTATTATTTTAAAATGATGTAAATCACCTTTGAAACCAGCTAAAGGACCAAATTTATTATGTTCTAGTAGTTGCATGGAACTCGGTGTCCATTTCCATTGTTCAATAACGATGATAGCTGGAGCATGTAGTGTGAACTTTTTCCTTATACTAAATGATGTCTAAGTCATATGGACAATTTGCAAATGAACTTGATCATTTTTTCTTCATCTTCTTTATTTTTTCAATGATTAAATTTGGATTTATTTTGAAAAGAAATTATCAAATGGCCAGGATATTTTTTTTATACAGAAATGTAACAATTTTGCTTCTACTCGAAGTTTTACCTGCACTTGAATCTAAACCCTTTGCAAAAATGCAGTCATTGAGATGTCCTCACAAAGTGTATCAGAAAAGGGGAGAATCCTAGAAATATCAACAAAAAAAACAACCATATTTGTAGACTCAGCTAGTTGCAGGTAATCTACTCCAAATTACCCATCTCCATCACAAAGGAAAAACAACATTAGGTATTACTAAAATCTGCATCCAAATTCTCCACAAACGCCATCATGGAAAGGGTAACCCAAGCATTTGTGGAAAATTATAAGTAGCAACTGACAAATTCATGCCTCTAAATTTAATTCTTCATGTTTTTAAAAAAATCATGACTCCAAGATAAGAATTATATGAATTACTACTCAGATAAATTCTATTATATTTTCTCCAAAATGTAGCACCTTCTCGCCCTGGAGTAGTAAACCTGTATGACAATGAAAGCAAGGGTGAGTATTCTGAAGAGAATACCCAGCAAATCCCACAAATTTAATAATATGTTATATGAATTAAATTAAATATAAAGGTCGGTCCTGGAGGGGCACCTCCTCCCTGCCAGTCCCGATTTGCTATCCCGAACCTGACCAACGGTACCTTCGCCGTCTCAGGTTACCCATGCAATAAAAGTAAAGACTAATCAATGGGGGCTTTGACTAAGTGGACTCATTCCGGAGTCATGGCTATCCAGATAGATTCTACACTCTGCAGAGGTTGTACTTATCTACCCCGCATTCGGTCAGCCGGTACCGTGTACTTAGGCGGTACCGACGTACGAGACTCGTACCCACCGGTGACCATCGCTGGTCAGCATTCCCTAGGTCCAGCCACGGATAGTATTGGGGGCTAAGCAGGGGCCACTAATCATCCACCTCGCGGATATCAACCTGGGTGTGAGCTCACGAGCTGGGCGTCTGGCCCTCAGGGTCTCTGACCCTGTATCCTAGTCGACCCGTGCCACCCAGTCCTAGCCCTCTGTCTGGGGCTGTCTCCAGTATACCCATTTCCCGACTTGGCGCGTGCACGACTAGGCACCATGCGCTACCTAGTTCGTCAGTCGGCACTCTGCACCAATCATACGGCTCTTTGGGATGGATTCTAGGTTCAGCTGGTGGGGTGTGAATCAAGGCCTCACATAAATAGGCATTCCCGTAGGCTATGCCTTTTTGGCATGCGAGGTTGTACTAGGCACTAGAAAGACTCTCCCATGAACAGGTCCTTAGCTGGATTAGAGTGGCTCTTAGGATCCCTCCGACGAGGCTATCCTTCCACTCCCAACCTTAAAGCATCCTATAGCTACTGCGATGGTGGGCATACCCTCGGCTATGCCCCTTGTAGCTTAATGCTGCAAATAATGTAAAGTTTAGTGGAGTGGTGATATTATTGGCAGGACTTGCTTTCATTGTCAGTCCTTAGACATTCCTTACGCGAGCGTATTCCGTATGTTGACCGGGCTGGGCTTCGGGCCTTCTGGAGCTTCAGCGTCTCATCAGGCCCGGTCATGCTATCGATAAAACACGGAAAATAACAATCAGTATAACAATACATCAATCAAATCACAAAAGGAAAAGGAATGGAAAGAAGGCAGGGATTCGAAGGATTCTTCTAAAGGCTAGGGGTCGGATTGATATTCCATTAATTATATAAAATAAGTAATGGATTAAAGGAGGGTGATTTTGGAAGAGAATTATTAATAATTCCCTAGAAGATGGTTGGAACGATGGTTATCGGGTTTCGAGAATTATATAGATTTCTAAGGAGTAATTCCCGAGTGACCGATATGGATTTCTAGAGAATCCTTATATCTCCGTGGGCAGCATGACGGCTAGGGTTTCATTGAGATCTAGGGGTTTATGGATGGGCGGTATGACGGCTAGGGTTTCGGCGAGGCTAGGGTTTCATACGGGCGGCGTACCGACCGGGTTTCCTAATAGGGCGGGCATTATAATGGCGCGGTCAGGGTTTTGGGGCTAGGGCATAAACCCTAGGGCAACAAGCATATGGAAATGCTTAGAATAATCCCTAGTATTTATGAGAATTATCTGGGAATTTATGGAGCTAAGATAGGGAAAGGGGAATTTCTTGGGTACACTATTGGTGGCCTTCTATTGGGTAGAACCTAGCCTAATTAGGTTTAGGCTCTAATGGTATGCTAAAAAGGATTGGGTGGTACTAATAGGATTAGAAATATTCCTAGGATTTTTGGGTATTTTTGAGGAATTTTTAGAAGTGAAGAAGGGCTCTAAATAAACTTGTGTGTGCACTTACCCGGATGTACGTAGCAATTTAGGGCTGGCTGACGTAGGGGGTGGGGCCCGGCCTGGTACTGTTCCGTGGGCCGGAACCGTGGACGCGGTGGACCGGCGTCCTGGGCTCGGGGTTCATGTGCGCTGGGTCCACGCAAGGCAGCGTAGCTCGGCGTGGTGAACCGGCCGTGGACCGGGGGTGCGGCCGAGTCCTCGGTCTACGTAGACCGAGCTCACCCACGGCGGGGGAAGGAGTGGGCCCGCTCGTCAGCCGCCCAGGCGAGAGGGAAGAAGGACTCCAGGGGGAGTCGTCTTCCTCCCTGGCACCAGGTGCTCGTGCGCCATGGGAGGCGAGGTTGGAGCTCAGGGCTCCGCCCGATCCTCGCGCTCCGGCCACCAGAGCTCCAGCGGGAAGCACAGGGAGAACGAGGGGGTGGGGTGACCTATTCCTAGCTCTAGTGTGAGGAGCGGGAGGCCAGAAGAGGGGCGGCCATGGGAGGGGTGAGGCTCGGCTCGGCCTCGACTTGTGCAGGGTGAAGGGAGGGCATGCTCCCCCTTTTATAGGCGAGGAGAGCCCGGCGGAGCGTGCCACGTCGCACGCGAGGATGACGACAGCGAGAGGCGTGCTCGGGGGTGGTCGGCGCCACACTTTCTTCACGGTGGTGACCGGAGGTGGTGACACGCGGCGGGGAGCTCCATCTCGGCCGCTCCATGTGCATCGGGCGGCGGCGGCTTGCGGAGGTCGGGGAGGCGCAGTGCGTAGCCGGCCTAGAGGAGCACGGCGGCTTGGGCGCCCAATATGGGCACTCCGGGGCCATTAATGGCGCCGGGTGGTTGGGAGTGGGGGCGCCCGGCGGCGGGGAAGGAGAAGGGGACAGGGGGAAAGCGTCGGGCGGAGAGGAGGAGGGGTGCGTGGCGCTTGGCCACGTGAGGTGCTGGTGCTGGTGCTGGACGGTAATCTCAAGTGCTGGCGTGCGGCGGGGTTTGGCCGGCGACGACCAAGCGCGGCGGCGACGGCGCTGGGGTAGGAGAGGGAGGCAGGCGAGCTGGCAGGCCGCGCCCGTGCGTGGGCCGCGCGCGCGGGCCACGCCTGTGCGCTGAGGTGGGGAGCTGGGCTGCGGCCTGCCGGGCCTAGCGAGGGAGGGGGGTGCGTGGGCCGGTCGGCCATCCGGGCCGCGAGAGGGAGGCGGGAAGAGGTGGGGTGAGCCGGGCCGAAAGGATGTACAGGCCAGAAGTGAAGTTTCGGCCCGTTTAATGTTTGAACCATTTTTCTATTTATTTGAATAGGTTCTTAAAAGGAATTTGAATTCTAATTCAAACCAAACCTCCTCTAGTTTGATTCGAGGGTTTTAGAGATATAATTCAGCACTCAAGTTGTGGAGCATCCCTTTTATTTTCCCATTAGTTATTTATAGTTTATTATCCCTATTTATTCCTTTAATTCTATAATTATCTATAATAAATCTAATGATTAACTTAATAAATTCTAAATGAACCCTACTTACTTTGGGAGGGTGTTACAGATCTACCCCACTTAAACAAATCTCGTCCCGAGATTTAAGGCTAGAAAGAAGGTCTAGGGTTTTCTCCTAACATTACTCTAATTTACGGTGACGATAAAGATTTCCAGTGTTTATTAAAAGGAATTTCTTCTCCCTTTTAAATTCTTGAATTCTTCTTTCTTTGTATTTTCTTTGTTCTCATTTCCATAGACGGGAATATTATCGTTGACACTTATTTCCCTTACTCCCGAATGTATCCAATTCATTTCTGCCGTACTTAGGGTGACTTGATGGAGTACTTTTCCCGGAGTTGTTTTAATCCTCAAGTTCTTGAGGTTAAGTATATTTTCCTTCACTTGGGTTACTACCCCACTTAAGAAGGATCAACTCGGGATTTCCTTGATCTCAATTTGAGATTTTCTTTTCCCAAATGGATTTCTCAGATTCCTGTGTCCTAGATTTCCATATCCTTTTGGGGTTCCTGCCTAGACTTCTTATCCAAGTTTTCTTTTACTTGGACATGTCCATGTTTAGTCTTACTACTCCTTCAATGTCCTATTCTTGATTATCAGGATTGTTTCTGCTGTAACTTCCTTCTTTTCAACTTTTGGATTTCTTCGAGAGTATTACTTGTTTATCCAAATATTCTTTTAATCAACTCTCGAGTTTTCCTTGTCCACGTGAGTATTAGTCTTCGACTCAGGTTTCCTTTTAGTTTTCGAGCCTGTGCTACCTCTGGGATAGCTAATTCCCATATGGTGAGTGCCATCTTTGCCTTGCCCTTTCTTCTAATATTTTTATCCTCCAGAGCTCAGAAAAGATTTTGAACTGTCGTTGAAGTTGTGGTGTTCTGGTCTTTCCTGCAGAGAGTTTAGCAAAAACTCTGGGGTGCCGGATGCAGGAGAGCAATCCAAGGTAGGAAACTTGGGTGACCACTTCTCGCTAGAGAATGGTGATTCTTCTGAGTACTTTGAGAAGTGTCTCCTTCTGGTGTGCAGGATTTTTGGTTGATAACCTGCTGGTTATCCTGATGGAGCTGAGTTACTACTTGATGGTCGATCATATCTTTGGATCATAGTTACTTATCCCGTGTTGTTGATCACGGGTTCCTGAATCTTTGTGTGGTGAGTCTTCTGCTAAATCACCAAGTTGTTTCAATCTTGTACCATGATCCATCCTTGTGTTACTCCTATTCCTTATATCTTTCACTTCTCGGATTGCCAGGCTTGGATTTGGTAGGAGGATGGCGGGAGTCGTGCGGTCTCTTCGCAGGGCGTGAGGATGGTTCTGGTTATTTTCCGAGGTTTGGGGAGTCTGCTTCTCGGGTATCTGACTAGAGTGGTTGTTTCAAGAAGACAGGCCTGGTTTAACCATTCCTCTGATAAGATGTGAGGGGATGGTTTTATTGGGTGTCGGAAGATGTGTTTCCTTCCAGAGTAAGGTGACGGTCATGGTTGAGCTCAGAGCTGCAAGTGGTTTGCTCGGGCATGAATTCGGGTAGCTTACTCCTGGGTGACAGGGTATAGATGGTCGGATGATTACGGTTGTTAAGAAGTTGTGATGGAGCGATACCCCTAGGACGGTTGTGAGGTTTTTGTGGTTGGATGATGATTGAGGGGCAGGCTTTGAGAAGCTTGCATGCCTCAATGATCTACCAGGGAACATGATAATTTCCTGCTAAGGAAGAGCTTTGGATTTATGTGGTGGTCAGGGTATTTTGATAGAGTATTGATGTGGGTTTTGGTGGTCTTATGGAAAGGAAGGCAATTGACGGAAGGTTCTTTGAAGTATTTTGGAAATGTATGTCGGAATGTATAGCTGGGGTGATATATGTATATGGTTTTTTTTTAATCTCGGAGGCTAAGCTGAGTCGGGAATTCAGGTAGGTTTATCTAGGGAAAAGGTGGGTTTATCTAGGAATGGTGTACGGGATTCTCTCGGGGCTCATGGATGACGAAGCCTTACTGAACAGAGCATCGGCTTGTCTGCAGGTTGGCATGCTTTGTGGATTGGGGTTTGATTACCTCGGTAGGATCGGATCAAGGCGAATTTTTAAAGGAGTTGATGATGGTTTTGCTCGAGGATGATGATGGTGAAGAGAGGCTAGTTTCATGACGAAACTTGTATGTTTCCAGGAATAGATACGGAGTTTTGGCTATCTTTTCGGCTTCCTTTGAGATTGGTGTTTCGGGGATAGGATTTTCTGGAAGAATGTGAATGAGGGTGATATAGGGGCTGATAAAGATCTTGGGGGTTTATGGATATGGTCAATCCTATTTCAAGGAAATGGTCGGCTAATCCAGAAAATATTTGTGATGGATAAGTCGACTTTGGTAGGGAAAACAATGGGCTTTCTTGGCTAATGGTTTAGGTCTTCATGGGTTAGGGTTTCTAAGAAAATCCTTATATCTTGTTTATTGGTTTTCTCAGTGTTCACAGGTCTCCTTTTCCAAGAGTTATTCAGGGGTTCAAACCTTGTCACATTCATAGTACAAACTTGTCTTATACTATTCATGTGATTATTCTATATTTTCTTGAGATTTGTGATGTATGAGTTCTCCTGAACCCTAAAGTTTTCCGAGTAGGATGTCTTAATCACTTCGGAATCTACCCCACTTAAGAGGATTAGACTCTATATTCCGTAATAGACATACAGAATTATTTTTCAGAAATTTCTGTCATTTCTGAACCTCTGCTAGAGCTGGCGACGTTAGAAGGACAAGAGCTATGGATAATCCTTAGGTTTTTAGGAAAGAGTGGTTCTATCCACGCATTTCTACAATCAATTACCAATCAAATTCATATCTATTATATGGAAAGGGGGAATTATTATCCGGGGCTTAATCAGACATTATTCAATCAAAAGTACGTTACTATAAGATCGTAGGCTTATTTTCTATAGAAAATTATTATTATTTTAATTCGATTTCTAGTTACTCCGGCTGCATTTGCTTCTCGGCAACTTCATCTTATAATTTCCATATTCCGGATCATCTTCCGAACTTCATTCTCATGATCCATACCTGTCAGAGTAGCATTTGGAGTTAAGCATAAGGTGAGGGGAACTCAGGGCACGAAATGAGGATTTTTCGACAAATTTTGAAAAATATGAGAAGAATAGAAGGCTTGAGGCTGCCTAATGCGTGTGGGCTATCTTATATGGTGTTAAGAATTTATTAACGGCTCTAATACTACCCTGTGGGGACCCCTTATCCAGAGGTTCCTCGATAACCTGTATTAGGTCCTGGATCGGCCGCTGATACAGATCTTATCACAGATTAGTATCAGAAGCGGTAAATAACGTATAAATTAAACAGATTTAACACCGTTTTTAGCTAGCGGAGAGCGGGTAGGTACTTCATTCCTCCACCGGAATGGGTTGTAGCACCTTCTCGCCCTAGGGTCCTAAACCTGTATGACAATGAAAGCAAGGGTGAGTATTCTGAAGAGAATACCCAGCAAATCCCACAAATTCAATAATATATTATATGAATTAAATTAAATATAAAGGTCGGTCCTGGAGGGGCACCTCCTCCCTGCCAGTCCCGATGTGCTATCCCGAACCTGACCAACGGTACCTACGCCGTCTCAGGTTCCCCATGCAATAAGACTAAAGACTAATCAATGGGGGCTTTGACTAAGTGGACTCATTCTGGAGTCACGGCTATCCAGATAGATTCTACACTCTGCAGAGGTCGTACTTATCTACCCCGCATTCGGTCAGCCCGTACCGTGTACTTAGGCGGTACCGACCTACGAGACTCGTACCCACCGGTGACCATCGCTGGTCAGCATTCCCTAGGTCCAGCCACGGATAGTACTGGGGGCTAAGCAGGGGCTACTAATCATCCGCCTCGCGGATATCAACCCGGGTGTGAGCTCACGAGCTGGGCCTCTGGCCCTCAGGGTCTCTGACCCTGTATCCTAGTCGACCCGTGCCGCCCAGTGCCAGCCCTCTGTCTGGGGCTGTCTCCAGTATACCCGTTTCCCGACTTCGCGCGTGCACGACTAGGCACCAGACGCTACCTAGTTCGTCGGTCGGCACTCTGCACCAATCATACGGCTCATTGGGATGGATTGCTAGGTTCAGCTGGTGGGGTGTGAATCAAGGCCTCACATAAATAGGCATTCCCGTAGGCTATGCCTTTTTGGCATGCGAGGTTGTACTGGGCACTAGAAAGACTCTCCCATGAACCGGTCCTTAGCTGGATCAGAGAGGCTCATAGGATCCCTCCGACGAGGCTATCCTTCCACTCCTAATTTTAAAGCATCCTATAGCTAAAGCGATGCTGGGCATACCCTCGGCAATGCCCCTTGTAGCTTAATGCTGCAAATAATGTAAAGTTCAGTGGAGGGGTGATATTATTGGCAGGACTTGCCTTCATTGTCAGTCCTTAGACGTTCCTTATGCGAGCGTATTCCGTATGTTGACCGGGCTGGGCTTCGGGCCTTCAGGAGCTTCGGCGTCTCGTCAGGCCCGGTCATGCTATCGATAAAACACGGAAAATAACAATCAGTATAACAGTACATCAATCAAATCACAAAAGGAAAAGGAATGGAAAGAAGGTGGGGATTCAAAGGATTCTTCTAAAGGCTGGGGGTCGGATTGATATTCCATTAATTATATAAAATAACTAATGGATTAAAGGAGGGTAATTTTGGAAGAGAATTATTAAATAATTCCCTGGAAGATGGTTGGAACGATGGTTATCGGGTTTCGAGAATTATATAGATTTCTAAGGAGTAATTCCCGAGTGACCGATATGGACTTCTAGAGAATCCTTATATGTCCGTGGGCAGCATGGCGGCTAGGGTTTCATTGAGATCTAGGGGTATATGGATGGGCGGTATGACGGCTAGGATTTCGGCGAGGCTAGGGTTTCATACGGGCGGCGTACCGACCAGGTTTCCTAATAGGGCGGGCATTATAATGGTGCGGTCAGGGTTTTGGGGCTAGGGCATAAACCCGAGGGCAACAAGCATATGTAAATGCTTAGAATAATCCCTAGTATTTATGAGAATTATCTGGGAATTTATGGAGCTAAGATAGGGAAAGGGGAATTTCTTGGGTACACTATTGGTGGCCTTCTATTGGGTAGAACCTAGCCTAATTAGGTTTAGGCTCTAATGGTATGCTAAAAAGGATTGGGTGGTGCTAACAGGCTTAGAAATATTCCTAGGATTTTTGAGCATTTTTGGGGAATTTTTACAAGTGAAGAAGGGCTCTAAATAAACGTGTGTGTGCACTTACCCGAGTGTACGTAGCAATTTAGGGCTGGCTGACGCAGGGGGTGGGGCCCGGCCTGGTACTGTTCCATGAGCCGAAACCGTGGACGCGGTGGACCGGCGTTCTGGGCTCGGGGTTCATGTGCGTCGGGTCCACGCAAGGTAGCGTAGCTCGGCGTGGTGAACCGGTCGTGGACCGGGGGTGCGGCCGAGTCCTCGGTCTATGTAAACCGAGCTCACCCACAGCAGGGGAAGGAGCGGGCCCGCTCGTCAGCCGCCCAGGCGAGGGGGAAGAAGGACTCTAGGGGGAGTCGTCTTCCTCCCTGGCACCAGGTGCTCGTGCGCCATGGGAGGCGAGGGTGGAGCTCAGGGCTCCGCCCGATCCTCAGCGGGAAGCACGGGGAGAACGAGGGGGTGGGGGTGACCTATTCCTGTCTCTAGTGTGAGGAGAGGGAGGCCAGAGGAGGGACGGCCATGGGAAGGGTGAGGCTCGGCTCGGCCTCGACTTGTGCAGGGTGAAGGGAGGGCATGCTCCCCCTTTTATAGGTGGGGAGAGCCCGGCGGAGCGTGCCACGTCGCACAGGAGGATGACGACGGCGAGAGGCATGCTCAGGGGTGGTCGGCGCCGCACTTTCTTCGCGGCGGTGACCGGAGGTGGTGACACGCGGCGGGGAGCTCCATCTCGGCCGCTCCGTGTGCATCGGGTGGCGGCGGCTTGCGGAGGTCGGGGAGGCGCAGTGCGCAGCCAGCCTAGAGGATCACGGCGGCATGGGCGCCCGGTATGGGCGCTCCGGGGCCATTAATGGCGCCCGGGTGGTTGGGAGTTGGGGCGCCCGGCGGCGGGGAAGGAGAAGGGGGCAGGGGGAAAGCGTCGGGCGGAGAGAAGGAGGGGCGCGTGGCGCTTGGCCACGTGAGGTGGTGGTGGTGGTGCTGGTGCAGGGCGGTAATCGCCAGTGCTGGCGTGCGGCGGGTTTGGCCGGCGGCGACCAAGCGCGGCGGCGGCGTGCGCGCAGGCGGCGGAGACAGGCGGCGGCGCTAGGGTAGGAGAGGGAGGCAGGCGAGCTGGCAAGCCGCGCTCGTGCGTGGGCCGCGCGCGGGCCGCGCCTGTGCGCTGAGACGGGGAGCTGGGCTGCGGCCTGCCGGGCCTAGCGAGGGAGGGGGGTGCGTGGGCCGGTCGGCCATCCGGGCCGTGAGAGGGAGGTGGGAAGAGGTGGGGTGAGCCGGGCTGAAAGGAGGTACGGGCCAGAATTGAAGTTTCAGCCTGTTTAATGTTTGAACCATTTTTCTATTTATTTGAATAGGTTCTTAAAAGGAATTTGAATTCTAATTCAAACCAAACATCCTCTAGTTTGATTCGAGGGTTTTAGAGATATAATTCAGCACTCAAGTTGTGGAGCATCCCTTTTATTTTCCCATTAGTTATTTATAGTTTATTATCCCTATTTATTCCTTTAATTCTATAATTATCTATAATAAATCTAATGATTAACTTAATTGGTGTCAAATAACTATGCTATTTATTAGTGGAGTCTTGTGTTCCCATTAATAAAATGTTCATTAATTGGTGTCAATTTCTCGCCCTTTTTATTTATAGCAGCAACTCTATAACATTTCTGAAAACAATTTTGCCTTTTATTTGCCAACATAGATTGATTTTTTTGGAATTACTAAATAGCTGATGAGTATATATAATGTGTAACTGCAGATAGTTTGTGAGGGTTCTCATCTTTTCCGCTTTAATGGTAGTTTAAATAAG
Organism: Urochloa ruziziensis; assembly: GCA_015476505.1. NCBI lineage: Eukaryota > Viridiplantae > Streptophyta > Magnoliopsida > Poales > Poaceae > Urochloa > Urochloa ruziziensis. Next base: position 21,902,466 of record CM027126.1, read on the forward strand.
CCACCTTGGGGAAGACTCATTTAGTCATGTGTACACTGTCATGCTAGATGTTCCCATAATAGTTTTTTAAACTTAATAATTTGCACTTCTATCCTCTATAACATATCCTGCAATATACTCTATAACATATGTACAATAAATTACATCAGCTCCATCGTAGATACTTATCTCATCTCATGGAAGTTTGGATTCAACCGCGCGCATGGGCACGCCCAAATCACTAGTCCCTCGTCCCGGTTGGCGACTGCCCAAAGACACGAGCAATGGCGGCCAACGGCGGCTGCACACGCCGACACGCGGGGATTTCTCTCGCACAACTCTGTTACCGAGCAACACACCATCCAGGATTGATCGCTTCTTCCTTCTGCCATTGCAGGATTTCGCTCTCCTCGTCTCCCTCTCCTTGCATCTCTCCAAGCTGTGAGGAATCCTTGGAGAGCTAGATCCAGTAGAAAAGACCTCGATTTGGGCAAGCAGGAGCTCTGCTGAAGCAGCAGATGTCGGTTTGGCCTGGTTGAAACTGATTTGGCGTTGATTTGAATTGTTTCTGCTCCTTTACGGGAGCTCTTTGATGTGCGGCAATGGCGAGACATGTGAAATCGCTTTGGGCTACATGTGAGAGTTGGATTCAAATTACCAGTGCTCGATTTTGATGGTCAGCATCTTGATTCTGGAGCAATGTTTTAAATAGCTGGCTAAGCCATTTAGCTTCAAGCTTCTAAAAACGGCTAATAGCCGGGCTAAATAGAGCTATAGCGGCAAATAGCGGCTAAATTACACGTAGAAGCAAATAGCCGCATCCTCCTCAATCAAGCTATAGCCGGCTATAGCGGAGGCCTTAGCCAGCTATTTAAAACATTGTTATGGAGGCACGTGGAGTTTGCTGTAACACCCCCAGTGTTTAGCACCCTGGATTAGAGTTAAACCCGGTTTGAATTTTTTCAAATCGGTCACGGAAGACCAAACTGCCGTGTCTCACATCGACACCGGCGATCCTCGGTCTCGACACCTGCCGTGCCCATACCACGACTTGAGCCACGTCAAGCTTGGCCGCCACGGCACGCCTTTACTCCGGCCTTATCCATCCCAAGCTGCCAGCCTTATCCATCTCCTCGCTCGCTGTCTACTTTTTCTCGGGACAGAAATGAACTGAGCCCAGCAGAGTACGTTCGTCTGCAAGATTCGCCCGGCTCAGGCCATCTCCTTCCAATTACCGCCACCCAGAGTCTCCCCAACCTCCACAGCTTCGCTCTTCCCCACTCTTCTCCCATCCCCATGGTCCCAAGCTCTGGGGATTGAGGGCCCCGTGAACCACCAGTGCCGCCAATCACCCGAGATCCACCCGCCGGTGAACTTCAACCTCCGGCCACCATCTTCCTCAATAAACTGCAAAAATCGAACCCCGGTGAGCCCCTGTTCCTGTAGCTCTCCTCGTTCCGCCTCATCCATGAGTTTCATGGCCGTTAATGGCCATGCCGCCGCCGTCTGTGCTCTGTGTGCGTGCGTGCTGTGTCTGTGGTAGGGGAAGGACTTCGGGTTAGAAGAGAAAAGAAACTCCAGGGGGTTATGCGCTAGAGTTCTGGTGTTATGTGTGATGGTGGAGTTTTACTAGGGGTCTAAGAGTAAGATGCAGGGGCTGATTTATAAAAAAAGAGGGCTGTACGTGTAGAAGTTTTGTTTCCAGGGGCTAGTTTGTGAATATGTTTTTCCTTTTTCGTTTTTGTTTTGTGTATTATAGCTGAAACTTGTAAAATGTATAACTAATTGTAGAAAAATGATAAAATGACAAATCTAGTTTTGTTAGTTTCCTTTTGATTATCTTGTCTTAGTGGAGTCTTGTGTTCACACGTTTGAGATTATTTTCTGGTCGAAATAAAATATGCAATAAAATGTGCCATAGAGTTTGTAAAATACATAGTAAATTGTATAAAAATGATAAAAATGCAAACTAAAATTTGTTAGTGTTCTGGTGAGGTTTAGTTTCATATAAAAATGACTTTGATCATGTCACTGCTGTTGGTTTAGTTCTATAATTTATCTTGTGTTAGACTTGTTATTGCCTAATAAATAGCATAAAAATAATTAAATAATGAGATCACTTTGATTAGGCTAGGTTTTCTGTATAGAATCTATCAAAAATGCTATCCATACTATTCTGGATGATTTACATGCCTTTTGTGAATTAATGAGTATTGTTTGCATTCATATCATTGATGCATTGTGCATTTGCATACGTGCAGATTCCGGTACATACCAGCTCGTGGCTGTAAAGCAATCGTAGCTGTGAAGTCCAGCAGGAGTATCCTGAAGACCCGGCCGTCGGAAGGGCCCAAGGCCTCGTTACACTAACCCTGGTACTCAGTAAGGCAAACTCCGGAGCATAACCCTACTTTTAAAATTATAACTTTTTATGAATTGTGCATTACGTTTTTAGGAGTTGAATGAAACCTTAGATGCATAACACATAGGTTCCCTGGTTATACTAGTATGTGTAGGTCGTTAGTACTGCCATGCTTAATTAAGTTCGTTAGAAGACGAGTGATTTCCTGTCACTCGCAAGATATATGTTTACTTGATATTTAAGTTATATCTGGAAAATGGATCACATGGTAACTTGATGAGCAGGCAGAGAATTGGCTTATTATATTATTGTTGGTTACCATCTCCGTCTGTGTCGATTAAGGCCCGTTCGTTGTTGCCACAGTTGATTAAGTTTGAATTGTACTAATCACATGTCGGAAGTTAGTCGAAACCGGTAAACCTAGTACCTCACTCGCAGCGGAGTGTGAACTCCTACCCACCCCTTAGGGCAGGTCGAGTGACTGCGGAGAATTTGGGTATGTATGTATTTATTTTTGGTGGTCTCTCGTTGGGCTCGGCTGACTATATGATGGTGGGGCAGTTCAAACGTTCGCAAGTGAAGACTGAGGACGGTTGGTACGTGCTGTTCGATGGGGCATGCATGTGACGTGTGGTTAGGTCTTCCTTGCAAGGAATTAAAATCGGATTGATTCGCCGTCGCTCTCGGATAAGAGAATCTTGATCTTCTCTATCGCATCGTAGTAAAGAAGTGAAACGAGATGATGATAATCTTATTGTTTGATTAATTATTCATCTACCATGATTGTTGTAGTTATGCAAATTTAGAAAATAGCTACTCTCACATTTAATTGGGCTAAAATATTGAAAGTAACGATCCACTATTTGATGCTTTTTGGCAAACAAACCCAGAGCCAAAAGCCTTGCATACTAGGGGTCTTCTTTTTTGTCGGGTAAGTCATGCTGAGTATTAGTATACTCAGCCTTGCTTGTGGCTTTGTTTTCAGGTGGAGTTGTCTTCTCTGTGACATCATATCGGTGGGCTCGATGTGATGTCTTCTTCTTGTCGTCGTTAGGTCGTTCTTGATTCTCAAACTTTATGTTGTTTACCTTTGAAATTCATGTATTTAAACTCAACTTGTAATATTAAGCTCCTTATCATTGTAATTAATTATTTTGTAAACCTATCATGTTGATACTATCTGTGCTCACCTTCGCGTGAGACTACCGGTGTTCGTTTCGATCGAGATTCTAGAATCGTGGTTGAATCGAGAGTTACTGTCACACCCGTTTTTAGAAGAAAACGAACTATCTCATATGCAAGCTATGAACCAAGGAAACTCGCATATAATAGACAAAGTAAATATCATAGCAGTCTAAGAACGTAAAGAGAGTATTAAGTAGGATTATTACAATCCGAAACTCGTCTCAAATGAATAAATAAAGTCTTTTATTGGACGCTGCGATAAACTCCACTAGGACCTCGTGGTTGCCTGGCAGACGCATAGCCTAGAACTGCGCAAAGTCGTCAGAAAACTCATCAAAGTTCTCCCCGTCTGAACAAATCCGGGTAGTGTCGTTGCAAAATGAAATAAAGAAGCATGAGCACATGCCGTACTCAACAAGGAAAAGATAACGATGACATGCAAAGGCTAAATCAAGGATAGGCTTAAGGTTTAGCACTTTAGCATTTTAGTTGGTCAAATTTTATTAAGCAAGCATTGTATAAATATATACCACCCCGATTAATGAGCAAAATAACATAGAGATGAAACATGAGCCTCAACATCAAGTAAATTGATTTAGATCAAGTTTCGATAGTATTAAATATGTGACCATGAGCACGGCTATCATGATAGTTTTAATCCTTGCAAGGTTGTACAGCTTTACCCAGCAGAAGCGTCACCTTTTTTGGCTGGGGTTTGCAAAGCCCATGAGACACTTCCTTTGGTGAATGGCTAGGGATCCACTACGAGACCATTACAAAGATCCCTAAACAAGATTTGACTCGCATGGTTTCAGTGTCTGGCGCTCATAAACCTCCTAGTGGGCATGTACCTTAGCCAAGGCAACTTTCCAAGAGGACCGGGTTATACCGCGACTCAGTCCCCCCTTGCCCTTATCAGGTAAAGTCATTTCAAGTCAAGTTATCTAATTATTAAGTTAAGGCCAGAGCCCATTAGCACTGCGGTTGTACGGTAAATCCCGGGTGGTTCTCTATGTTTTCGATTAAACAGATGATCTTGTTACCGAGGCATAGCATAATAAAGTCAATATTAATTGGTTCAAGACTAAGCAAGAACTAAAACAAATTAATTAGAAACCCTGGTTAAGGCAAAGTATTTGGGGAAGGGTGGCTAGGCATGTCCTTACATAGGATTCCCATCAAAATTATTAACACTTAAATGCAACTAAGGTCAAGTTGTGCATAAAAGTAAGTTTTCTGCATAGGACAAATATGATCAAGACGACTTGCCTTCAGCGAACACCAGCGGCTGCACAAACTCCTCTCCCGGAAAGTCTCCAAAGCGCGGGTCGTCTAAACGATTCACACATGCAAGCAAACAAATAAGAAACAGTACATCATGAACAAGAAACCAACACAATTGTCACACATATAGATTCTTCACATTACAACAATTCCAACGATATATAAAGATAGCGCAAAACGCATATAAGATGAAAAAGATACGATAAAAACAAGATTAAGGACTTGCTGGCAAAGATTAGATACTTCCAGGGGCCTAAACAAAAATAAAAGGACTAAACAGCAAGGAACTTTGAACTGCGGCTGGATCGATCTGTAAATAAAAAGAAATTCGAGGGCGTTTCTGCAAAAGCGGTTGACGGCGTCGGCAGGTTTGGCTGGCGTCACGGCTGATGGCGTCAATGACGTCAGCACGGGCGGCGCCGTGGACCGCGCTGTGCACTCGGTCCACGGGTCGGCGTACCCCTTCGCTGGATCTGATCTGGGCCGTGGGCGCCAGATCGGACGGCTAGGGTGCGTGGACGGAAGCGACGGCGGCGCCATGGCCGGAGCGGCGGCGCTCGGCCGTTTGGAGGCTGCGGGGCGCGAGGACGCGCACGGAGAGCACCGGGGTGACGCGAAGCTCACCACGAGCACGAAGGCGGCGTCAGTTTCGGCTTCGAGCGACCGGAGGCGACGGACCAACGGGCGGCGGCGCTAGGTTTTGGGAGCGACGGCGCTGCGGCGGCTCGGGCGGCTAGGGTTTGGGCTAAAGGGCGCTCGAGGGGTGGCGGCGCGGGTTAAATAGGTCGGGCGGCCTGCCTTGGCGTGCGGGCCAAAGGATGACGGCGGCGACTCGGACTCGAGCTCGAGTCCGGCTTGGGGACGACACGGGGGCAGGGATGACTGGTAGGCCCCACCTGTCAGCGGCGCGGGGCGTAGGCGGAAGGGGCGCAGGCGCCTTCGGCGTCAGCCGGTGCGGCGGACGCGGGCCGCGCGAGCTGGGCCGCAGCTGCTCTAGCGGGCTGCGCTGCCCGGTTGGGCCGGCTGGCTAGCTAGGCCGCGAGGTGCAAGACGGGTCTGGCCGAGAAGATCAAGGAGCAAAACCAGACTTTCTGAAACTAAACCAAGACAACATTCAAACTAATTTTGAATTCAAACAATTCAAAATAAATTTGTAACAGCGTGAATGCAACAATTCAAAGCTAAGATCATTAATTATTTTGGAAAAACATTTTTAGCACTTAAATTAATCGACAAACTCCTAGAAAATCCTTAACGCCTTAAATGAACTTGAATAAACTCTAGAAAATTTTAATATTTGCAAAACTTGAAATTTAGGGTGTTACAGTTACCCGACAGACTGCCGAATTATTCCGTTTTAAGTGCGTGTTGACCGGATTAATTATTAAAATGATGGTTAGCGCACTTAAGCCGGTTTAATTTGGACGGTTCTGCCACATTTGCAATCCGGAAGAACCCAGAGGATGAACAACGTTGAGCTGTCGAGCCATCTTTTCTACAGATTCGTTCTGGTAAGTTGAGCTCTTGAATTCTTAGGCACGATGGTCGAGGGATACAAAACAATTTATGGATGGAGAGGAGGAACTGAACAAGGTTCGCTGGCGATTTTCTCCTTTGCGGCGATACCGTTACCTTGATGAACCAAACAAAGATTGTGTTGATCCCCCTGTGATCCGATTACATTTACGTTTGCGTTACCACTCGCTGAACCAAACACTGCAATTGTTAAAGCAATTGCTATGTTCGATCTCCTACCCAAAGATGGTGCGCAACTTTCCTGTGCCTTGAGTCATGATCCAGCCGGCCTGCTGGCCTTTTCAGTACTTTACACTTAGCTGAAAGCGAAATATGACGAACCATTGTCGCATGTCGGGATGAAAGCAGATCGGATCGGATCGAATAATACCTTTTACACATCCTCGTCCACAATTTTTTTGTCGGATATGGAGCGGAGCGGATATCTTGCAGATGCGATTACGGATGCGAATTTTTTCGAATGTCGGAACTGGTGTGGAGTTGGAGCGGTTTCGGTGCAGACGCGGATTAATATAGTCGGATAATACATGGTTACATATAGCTTTTTATAGTGACTAATAATTTCTAAACCAAACTATAGTCTAGCAAGGTAGCATGAAAAATGCTCATCTTTATAGTTCATGAACCGTGACATAGTTTATGAACCACGATATAACCGCCACGCGTTAGGGTTTGCCTATGGACACGCACGCAATATATATAGCCAGTGATGTCATGTGGGCTAAAAAATTATATGGGTCATGGGTGTTTTATTATTTGGGGTTCACTTGATTTGTACTGTGGTGACATGGTGGGCTTGTTAGATTAGTCGGATATCCTATTATAAGCCTCGGATAATCCACATTCAATTATCGGATAATCCATATCTATTCGATTTCGCTTAAACCATATCCTACTCCGCATCCGCACACAATCGGATTCGGATTATCCATATCCGCACGGATATAAAAAATGCTTCCCCATATTCTCAAAATTCGGATTCGGAACGGATCGGATGCGGAAACTATCCCCACCATTTCACCTCTAGTCGCATGCAGTGAACGAGGTCTGACATTTTGTGCCATCGTGCCTGGTTGATCACCGTCCATCGCCTATATGGTAGTACCACTTTTACCCCTAGTCGCATGCAGTGAACGAGGTCTGACATTTTGTGCCATCGTGCCTGGTTGATCACCGTCCATCGCCTGTATGGTAGTACGAGCCTACGACATAAAGCAGTACACGACCCAACACATAACGAGAAGCAAACCCACACCTATCTACGACGTTCAGACGACGTAGTACGCCATGATACCCCGGTCGTCCTCACGACTAAACCACCTATATCTCTGTCATCATCGTTGCGCTGCCACGTACGACAATCCCAGGCTTGATCAATTCTTTCGTGTTCACCGTCGATTCGCCCGGTGCCATGGCTGCGGCCGCCGCATCGTCCCGTCTCCGGCGCAGCTCGTCCACGAGCTTCCTGAGGGCGGCGGCGGCGCCCGCACCGTCGCACCCCATGAACACCTCGGCGATGTCGGCGGGCGTGATGCGCACCCCGACGGCGGCGACCAGCAGGCCCTCCGCCTTGGCCATGAGGGCGTTCACCGTGTCCGGATCGTCGTCGGCGTCCTCGCATCCCCCGTCGCCAACGCCGAGGTAGTTCTTGGCGAGCACCCGCAGCGCCGGCGGCGTGCAGTACCCGAGCTCGATCTTGCGGTCCATGCGTCCCGGGCGGAGCAGCGCCGGGTCGAGCCGCTCCGGGTGGTTGGTCGTGAACACCATCAGCCTCTCCCCGACGCAGGACGACCAGAGCCCGTCCACGAAGTTGAGCACCCCGGACAGGCTTATCGATTCCCTCCCCATCACGGCCAGCTGCGCCGCCGCCGCGGTGTCGTCTTGGGCGCCGTTGCCGGAATTATTCTTGTTGCGGTCGGAGAGGTCGAGCGAGCAGTCGATGTCCTCGACGACGACGACGGACTTGGGCGTGGTGGAGACGAGCAGCCTCCGGAGGTGTGAGTTGGTGGGCACGGTGGTGAGCTCGAGGTCGTACACGTCGAACTCGAGGAGGTTAGCGATGGCTGCCACGAGGCTGGTCTTCCCCGTGCCAGGCGGCCCGTGGAGGAGGTACCCACGCTTCCAGGCGCGCCCGACGCGGGCGTAGTGGTCCCGGCGCGACGCGAAGCGGAGCAGGTCGCCGCGGATCTCCTCGCGCAGCGCCGGGTCCACGGCGAGCGTGTCGAACGTGGACGGGTGCGCGAACGCGTGCGACGTCCAGAGGCGATGGTGGTCCTCGCCGGGCCCCGTCGCGCGGTTCGTGTAGAGCCGCCGCTCCCGCGACTTGAGCCGCATCCGTGACGCCTCGGCGATCAGGTGCGGGATGTAGTGGTCGTGGACGAGGTCCCGGTGCTGCCGCGGGAACTGGAGCTCGAGGGTGCGGTGGTCGCCGCCGTGACCGCCACGGCCGAGGACGCCGTAGGGGCCGAAGCCGCCGGCGCCGGCGGGGCGGTCGGGGGAGCGCGCGGTGGAGGTCCACTTGACGCGGACGCCGCGGAAGACGTCGTGGGTGGTGTGGGAGTCAGGGAGGGAGGCGACGGGGCGGTGTGACTGGCGGGGCTTGTGGAGGCGCACGGTGGGGGCCGTGGCGAGGCAGCGCGCGCCCAGGTAGAGCTGCGCCGAGTCGTAGAGGTCGTTGGCGGCGGCGCTGGCGCCGTCGGCCTCGTCGATGAGGATGGTGCCGCTGGGCGGGCGGAACGCGGCGGCGAGGCGGGCGAGGAGGCGGCGCAGCCACAGCTCGGCCTCCGGCGGGAGGAAGTCGCGCATCGCGGTGCGGAACACCATCAGCGTCGCGAGGAGGGAGCCCAGGGAACGCCAGTCCAGGACCATCTCCATCATGCTATGCTACTAGCTTCGGGAGCGCTACTGTGTGGGTTTGCCAGTGATCAGCCTGCTGCTCTGTAGAAGTGGGAGTGGAGTGAGGTGGGGCTTTCGTTTTATGGTGGGGATCGGAGGCGATTCGGGCGGCGTCGGCTTCTCGGGAGGTTTGGCATGTGTCGGCGAGGTGGTGGCGGCAGAGGGTTGGCCGGGGCGGCACGGTTCTGCCGCCGCGCGCTGCGTCGTTTTGGGTCGCCACGTGCCTTTTCTTTCCAGGGGAGACGACTTGACCTGCCGGGGCAACGAGTCGGCCACTACGGTAAACGAGCGGCGGGCCGGAGCCGATGAGTCGCCGGGGACAGTTCACGAGAGCTTAGCAGCGACCGAACGGCTGCGGCACTACCCTCCGACTCCACCATCCGGCTCGGGTGGCACCATTGCTGCCAACAGCCACCGGCACTGTTTGGTTTTGCCGTTGTCGCCGAGATCACCTACAAATCCGCCGGCCATGAAACCATCAACCTATAAATTCAAATCTCTAACCTTAACTCCCACTCCACACGCTCTTGTTGCCACCAATCTCCTTTGTGGCACGCATGGTAGCCACCGATGACTTAAAACATCCAGTACTAATGTCTAGCGGCGTGCCCACGCCCAATAAGAAATTTATGTGCGGTTGCGCATAAAAACCTTGCTCGGCCTATGTTATGATTCTATCCGGTAGTACCTTGCACTATTCACGGACAAAGCTAAAAAATTCCAGGCAAATCTCTCTTTATATGAAATTTTGGATCTCTCCTTATACGAATGTTTGCTCATGCAGTGAGGTGTTGTACATGTTTCCACGTGTCATTATGTTTGTATCGAGCAGTTCTGATGCTTGAGATGAACTCAGAAGCCATATCATATATACATGTATAACTAGGCGTGGAGAGGTAGGTGTAAGAACGAGACAAGTGGAAAGTGAGGGGAAATCGTTTTTGATTCGATCGAGCGGAAGGGACAACCGCAGAAGAATCATCTGACTAGAACTTGGGCATCTAAAAGCCGCTTTTTCTATGCTACAATCTGCGTGCAAACGACAGGCACATGACCCAAAAACTTGCTCCAATTTTTGTCGAGCCAAGCTGCCAAGGCGCCAATAATTGGAACGGCTGTACGTGTGCCAGCATGCGTTTCTGCCTCGCCTATTCCATCATGGCCTGTGCCCTGCTTGCTTGGCTACGTATCGATCCATGAACGGTTGTACGTGTCCCACAGGATTATGCTTCACACAGAATTACTATTGAGCCACTCCAGCAGATTATTCTCTTCTTAAACTTTCCAATATATCCAGCCCAACGATGCATCCATTGAGGTAGAGAAACTTGGACGCTATGGCACATGGCAGCAGCTTTGCCCGCAAGGGCTGATCTGTTACACGTCGTGACACTGTCTGGTGCGCGCATGGCCGGCTTCACTGTCAGCTCTGGGTCAAAAGGAGGCGGCGCGGATAAATTAAACAGTAGTACTAGTACGTGTTGTGATGATCCCTAATTAAAGTCCAAGAGCAATGATCATATCGATCCTCAGGTTAATGTGTTTTGCCTTCCCTTTTTGACCGACTAACCACAGCGCTACGCTTTCCACAGCACCTTTCATTTCGTCATGACTTGGAAAGAGACGCATCGTGCCGTGCCGTGAAACTTCTCTGAAGTTTCCAGGCCACAGTAGCCATCGGCGACAAACTCTTGAGCACTTGCAAATACAGGCAGTTCTAATGTTACCAAGCGGCATATAGAATTATAGATACTCTTGAGTACAGCCTTTTTCCTTATAAAAGAACGAGATTAGCAGGAGCACACTGTAGCAAAGAAAGCATGCATGAACCCCCAAACAGTACGGGAACCAAAAGTGTCGTCCACATCACACGAGCTAAAGATGGGAGGGAAATTAAACGGACGGTAACGATGACGAGGAGACGCTCTGAAGTGCAGCTTGGTTGTCGCCGAGCGCAGACATGTCGGCACGCCGATGGATCGGGCGATCCGGCGATATCCTATTCCTTCCGACGGCGCCGTGTGATCGTGTCCGCGAATGATGTACCGTGGCCTGTCAGAGGGCGGGCCCGTCGTCTCTCCTGGGGAAAGAAATCACGTGTTTACCGGTACATATCGGTAGGTGTAATCCGGACCGTTGGACCAGGATACTGTTGGTCTAGGGATGGGTGATGGAGGGACTGAGCGGATGATTGTGTCCAGTCCGCTATTTGTATTTTGAACAGATACGGTATTGCATACTACCTCGGGTATCGTGGGCGGACTGAGTACATGTTATGTTTAAGAGGGGAGCGTCGGAGAGAGAAAGCAGGCCAATTTTCAAAATCAAAAGCCGCATCCTGTCCTTCCGTTTCGGATGACGGGGAGCCATGGCGGCGACCACGCCGGCGACGCCGTCCCTGCAGCGGGGCGGTGACCCCAGATCCTGTCTTGGGGTACAGGTCCAGCATGGATCTGGCGACGAGGAAGCGCAGGAGGGTCGCGACGGCTGCGGCAGCGCCCGTCCGCGGCCTATGACGGCGTCACCCAGCTGCGACGCCGGGAGGTACGGCCGCCGGAGGCGGGCCATCGGAGCCACCGCGTGGCACGCGGAGAAGGAGGTCGAGCAGCACCGGTTCCGGATAGCGGTGCGCAAACAGCGGCGGCGGATCCGGGCGGACGGGCCCAGCTCCCGACGGAGGCGCGGGGTCAACGCACGGCGCAGGGTCCCGCAATTCGGCGGCGATGCAAGCCCAACCGTCCGGACACGGCAGAGGGCGGCCTGATCCAGGGGCTGCACGCGGGGCAGCTAGATCTGGGCGGCTCGAGGACGCGTGCGCCGTCAGCAACCACGGCGGCGCGGTCGCGCGTGACGGCAACCGCCCTCACCTTGATTGCCCGGATCTGGCCGGACCAGGAGCGCATCGGAGCGCCCGTCCTTGGTCTTTCTCCAGTAGCTGAGAGTCTTAAACCCCTAAATTTTAATATAATGAAAATCAGAATTATGGTACCCATTTCAGTACCATGTGGGGTATGAACTGTGAATGGTACCGTCAATGTACCAGGTAATAAAAAAATCAAAATCATATAATGTTGTCTGCAGTAGATGAAGTGTAAAGTTTATGATAAAAAATAGTATAATTATAGTACTCATTTTAGTACCATGTGGCAACGTGGTGTATGAATGGTACCGATAATGTACCAAGCATAGTAATTTAGACCGTCAAATAAGCTTGATTTTCTCAGTTAAAAAAAATGTCTTTCACCTTGTCCACTTGCATGCAAAGGCGTTAGTGGCTTGTATATGTTTTCGTTGCTCATATGAACGAGTGGTGGAGAAAGATCCACCTCAAAAGTTTTGTACAGTTTCTCTGAGTGTTCTTTCATTTAAAATATAAAAGGGAATCACAATCTGTTTAGTAGTGCCGCACATGTCTCCAACAGTACAGCTTTATGTCACACCAAACAACTTTGATTCATGACACTGGAAGGTATACGTTTAAGAAACAAATGAAATAATAAGGAATACATCCACTAAGGACAAAAGTGCGCACATCTCGGTGGAATCTGGACGTCCACGATAACTTCTACCAATATGACCGGGCGTACCAACGATTTTTCGCATTTGCATCGCTTGTTGGACTAGCGAACAATCGTGAGTTGTACGTACCAGCGCTGTGTGACTTGTCATGCGGCTCCCTCTGAGGCTCTGACCTCTCGATTCTTTCAGGATAACGCGCCCCTGCTGCAGCAGTTCTGAACAAGTGAACAACATAGTGAACAACATAGCAGCAGCATCTACTGCGGATGCACGTTGTAAATAATCCGAACCTGCTGGTGCTGGAGTTTGTCCGCTCCTCTTTCAACCTCATTCAATGCCAGCGCTCCTACGTGGGAAAAAGTTGGGAGCAGCAACACTGACGCAGAAGCACCAACTAATTTTTAGTTGGCTAACAATTATTAGTAAGAGTTACTAACTGATGGACTAAAAGGTGAACTAATTTTTAGTTGTACTCCAAATAATTAGACTTTATACATCTCCTAGCTGTCTACAAAGTGTTGGCTCATTAGTTGGGTTGGGCGTGGAGACGAGCAGGTGGCGGAGGTAGGAGTTGGTGGGCACCGTGGTGAGCTCCATGTCGTAGACGTCGAACTCGAGGAGGTTGGCGATGGCGGCGACGAGGCTTCTTGCCCGCGCCCATCAGGCCATTGGAGGGTTAGCCCTAAATGATCAATCCATTCATTCCAAGAAACCATAAAAGGTTCAGGGGTACATATATAGACTAGAAGCCTTAAGGGCAGGCCCGTCTTAGAGGGGGGGTCAGCCCGTGCGATGGCCAGGGGCCCATCAGGCTGAGGGCCTATGAATCTACCAAGTATGTATAATACAGTATACCTTGCACGATCTACCATGTATGTATATTTTAGATACAATTGATCTTGAACGTGTTCTTGAAGATTTTGCATCAAGAAATGCCCAAAAAACGCCTTTTTTAAAAAGCACTAAAGCACTATACATTTATTTGAGATAACCATCATAGTTATTTTGCCCTTTTTTATCTTCTTTGATGTACTGTTACTTTTTCGAAAAGAATTAAATATATACTATGTATGCTACAAGTTATCTCTTATTAATACTATTATATACTTAATTGTTTTATTAAAATATTAGATTGTCAGGCCCTTGGTGTCTTACTAGCCCAAGGACCCATAAAATTTGTGGGACGGGGCTGCTTAAGGGCTATGAAAACTAGTAGATAAGATAAACACGCAGCATATTTTCCCTCTAAGCCTTAGAGTGGTGACAACTCGAAACTCTTGGTGATAAGCTCCTTCGGCTTCCATGATCACAATAGGGCTGGCTCTTCATTTTTCATCCGCCATCATCGTGAGCCGAGCACGGCTTCCACGCCTTGGCTGCTTCCACTCCTTGGCCCAATGCCTGGCCTTGCCACACCTGTGACATGTGTCCTCCTCGACGTCCTCACGCACTCGTTGTCTCTGCTGGACCCATCACGTGCTCGAGGTGTCTTGGTCTACTTGCGAGACCGTCCTGGACGGCCTCCATTCTCTCCCTTCTTCTTCTCCTTCTTACGGGCAAGCCACTGCTCTTCTGTGAGGTGGAGCCCGCCACCGACGGTGAATGGCCCGCCAGACGCCATCTTCTCGTCGTTATCGACGACCTTGAACCGTCCCATCAGCTCCTCAATCGTCAGTGTCAAGATGTCGAGCATCGTCTTGATCGCGACCTTGAGCTGCGAGTACTTTTTCGGAGCACAACAGAGGAACTTGGCGACAGCCTTGTCCTCGGTGATGTCGTCATCGCCGTACCGCTCCAGCTGCTTCATCAGGCTGGAGAGATATAGAGCGCATAGTCGTCGACGTCCTCGCCAGGCTTGAAAGATAGACGATTCCACTCCAATCAAAACTTCTGAAGCGTGGACTTGCGGGCGCGGTCGGTGCCGACTCGGGCCGCAGCGATAGCGTCCCAAGCCTCCTTGGTGGACCCCTTCGCCAAGAGGTTTGCCACCATCTCCATCGGGACCGCGGCGAGCAGCGCCTCCAACGCTCGCCAGTCCACATGGTCGTTGACGTTGTCGGTGTCGACCGCCACATCTGTCGCACCTGGAGCTTCACCTTCATCACCGAGCTCCACTCGATGTAGTTCACCTTCGTCAACATCGGCCACTATGTGGTGCCGACAGACTCCAGGACGATGGTCCTCATGGCCCTCGGGGAGCCGAGGTCATGAACGGAGCAAGGTGGCTCCACGTCATGACGCCGATGCGGGTTCGGGATCCACCTGTACCTCCTGCTGTCGCATCACCTCGGGCAGCTCCCGTCGGGCGCCATGCGCCGCGAGAGGGTTGAACGGCACCAGGGCGGTACCAGCCTACGCCACACCTTGTGCCACCTGCATCAGCTCCTCCCACTCGCACCACGCCACCTCGCGCGTCGCCTCTAGCCTCCTCCTAAAGCTAGAGAGCCTCCATGTGCCGGCGTGTCGCAGCCACCGGCATCGCCTGTGCCTGCTCCTCAAAGAGGCGAGCTTCCTCGGCTGTGCACGTCACAGTTGCCTCCACGCGCGCCGCCTGAGCCGCAGCCGCCTCACGTAGGGCATACACTACCTGCCTCTCCTCCTGTTGCTCGCGTGCAGCGGCCGCGCGCTGCGCCTTGCACCGTGCTGCTTCAGCCTTCATCTCGAGCATCAACCATTGCTCCTCCTCCGCTACCGCCATCATGCGCCGCTCCTCCGCCTCATGAGCCATGCGCTGCCGCTCCATCGCCGCCTGGGCCTCTAGTACAGCCGCACTCCTCCTCGTGCTGGACGTCACCGAGCCGCGAGAGGAGGTACCGGAGCATCCGCAGTTGTGGATGGAGGGGATCGGAGCCACCGAAAACACTGTTCCAGCTGCCAGTGGCACTGGCATTTTGCCGGCTGCTAGGGCTATGGCGTCTGCGCCCTGCGCATCGACGCCGTCGCACCTTGGCTCCCTGCCGGCCGCCAGGGCCACGGCGTCCGCGCACTGCACGTTGACGCCGTTGCCGCCCTGTGCGCCAGCCGAGGCTGCCTGGCCCCTTCGTGAAGTACGCGAGCTAGCCATGGTGGGGAAGAAGCTTCACATGGGGAAGAAGATCGAGGAAGAAACTGCGCTACAGGAACTGCTCGCAGTCGTGCTCGCCCTGTGCGCAGCCCACGCCGCACACCTGCGTGCCCTGCATGCGCGTTCGCCCGTGATCCCTGCTCGCACGCTCGCCCGCGCGCCGCAACTGCGCACGCCCGCGCTGCCGCCTCTGCCTCTACTCCGCCTCCTGCATCGTGCTGCCACCTCAATCCACACCAAGAGAGGCCGACCACCGCTCGATCTGCAAGCCCAAAGGGAAGGACACCCCCGTCGCCGCTTCACGCACCGACCCGCCGCCGGAACTCGCGAGACTCGAACACGCGACGCTGGACAATGTGTCGTCGCCCCTTGATTCTGCCCCTACACCACTCGATCCGCGCGGCCTCGCCCCTCTAGTCCTCCACTGCCGGCGGCGCCTCTCGACAGACGCCCCTCCCCATCGGCCATCGCGATGGATCCAGCTCTGCTCGGTTAGTTCGGTTAAAAATCGAACCGAACCGAACTAACCAAACCGAACCCTAAATTGCTTGGTTCTTAGTTTGGTCATGAACAGAACCGTTCCAATTTTCGACGAACCAAGTTTCCAGAAAAACCGAGAAACCAAATCGATCGGTTCGGTTCGAACCAAACGCCCAGGGCGAGTTTAATCATTCATTCTCTAGCGTTTTACTGTGACCTAGTTTAATCTTTACTTCTTCGTATTGTTATGATTCTTTTTATTATCATTATTCAGCCAGTTTAGCTTATCTGTTTTCTAGCTACAGTGAGCTTGTTCTGATTTATTCTATCATCTTCTCTCTCACATAATAATATTAAAACAGCCAAAATCAGCCACATTCAACAAACTTATCCAGAGCAGCTATGTTTTGAGTCCAGAATTCACTGATTTTTAGGAAATGAAGAACTAATCTCGTTTACCAGTTGACTTGTATCCATTTCAACATGACTGATTTTTGGTTCTCCGTTTTGTCCATGTGTAGACGACACGAGAAGAAGCAGGGATTCAACGTAATGTTTCTGCAGTTATCTGACGAAGAGACATAAAAAAAAGTTTTATCTAGTGAGTACAATGGGATGCAAGATTATGAACTAAAGTGTAAAATGAGATGACGACCAGACTGTTTCAAGGGATGCAAGTTTATTTGTTCTTGTCTATTGTTTAGATCAGTTTCCTCAGAAAATTAGTTATGCTTGTCTCTCTTTGGTGGTTTAGTGTAATATTTAGACATCTTTTCTGGAATTTATATATAAGCGTTTGAAGTGTTAATTGAAGGTTTTGTCCCTGCACATGTAAAAGCAGTCTTTTGTGGAATGGCTTTTTCCAGTGGTGGCGAGTATCATAGCCCCGTTTCATTCTAAATAATGATGCGTCAAACTGTGACTTGCTATATGGGCCATGATACTGATACAAACAACAAGGAAGGGTGTGATTTAGGCAGACTGCAGCAAGAACGTAAGGGATGGCAAGGGAACGTGTGTGTGAACCGGGCATGATCGACAGACAATGGGGAGAAAACCATGTATGGAATCAATATAATGACTATATATAGTTTATTATTAAGACAATGATATTATTCTAGTATAATAAATTTTTAGATCAAAGAACTTTAGCCACTGGCTTATTACAAAACAATCCCTCACGAAAAAGAAATATTGCAAAAAAAAATCTTATGCAAGAAAGTGCATAGTTCCGAGGGAGAGCCTCGGTTTGCCAGAGCGACGGTGCTACTAGTTGTTGTTGTTCTGGTTGCCCTATTTCATCGGGTCGGCCTCCTCGCTGAGGGTGTGCTGATTTCCGGAGCTTAGTAACCCGCTTCAACAGCGCCCTAGCGTCTCTCTTAATCCAGTTCAAGGGTTGGTGAGCCGACGCGCTGACATGACTTCGTATGGAGTTGCAAAGAGGGATGGCCTCGTCCCTGAAGCTGCCGCCCACCACATTGGCACACAGCCGAAGCTCCTCCTCACAGTCGCGTACCCAAGCGAGATTACCCACGTTGTTTTGGAAAGTAAAACGGGTTAGCGGAATCCTACCCGCTTCCGAATCGACCGGAATCAGCAGATGAGGAGAGAGAGAAAGGAAATCAGAATAAAAAATCAATCGGATGATGAGAGAAAAAGAACAATAAAATCAATTGAGCTTGTATTTTTTATTTTCTTTCCGAACCAAAATGGTTTCCTTCTGTCTTTTGAGGCATCAATGGGAAGGTGGAGCACGAATCAGAATCGGACCGCCGCCCCTCGCTCCACGATTGCGCCGCGGCACCGCACGCCCATGACGCCGTAGCGCCGCCACGGGCCCACGGTGCACCTCGCCCCGCGTCATCCTCCCGCGCGGATTCCCGCTCCACCGCAACCGCCGCCGACCCACCTGCCGCGCTCGCTCCTCCCGCTGCCGTCGCTCTCCTCGCTGCTGCTCGCCGCCGTCGCTTCCTCGCCCTCCCTCCCGCGCCTCCGCCACATCCACGCGCCCGCGTCGTCGCCGTCCTCAGTTCCCAGCTCGTGCGCCGTCCTCAGCTCCCTGCTGCCGCTGCCGCCGTCCTGAGCTTCCTGCTCGCCGTCGTCGATGCCGTCCTCAGCTCCCTTGCTCGGCATTGGAGAGGCATTTGAGCAGATGGCGGCGGCCGGCTTGTCCCTTGCTAGCTTCAGATTTGTCGTGCCTTGTCCTGATCTGTAGTTCCTTACCGTGCTTCTGTTGTTTCGTAGGTGCATAACTGGACATGGCGTCGGTGACCAGAGGTCTCAGGTCTAGGAGAGCGTCCATCAATACAGGAAGGTGAGTTACCTGGTACCCTTTTTTCTTTTTTGGATCGCCTTCCTACCTGATCTCGTGATATTGAGTGACTACAGCTCTTCTTTCTTGTGTGTGCAGTCTGGTTTGTGGATTGAGTTAGCAGGATTTCTGGGTGATTGCGTTTTTGCGTTTGTCCTCCACGAGTTTCAGGGTGCAGAACATGGACATGGATTATCTTGATTGCTGTGTAATACCATGGTTGTTATGTACGTAGTTTCTTTGATGCATTTGTATAGTCCCGGTGATTGTGTGGAATCAGTGTTTTTTTTAGAGAAGGGAACCTGCAAGCGAAACGAACAGGGCGGTAGTTTAGAGAAGGGAACCAAAACATGTTAACCAATTGAGATTTTTTTATGCATGTGGGTGGCATTGTATGCCCTCTGATTAGAATTAGGTAGTGCTAAAAATCTTCATGATAATTGACAGGGCGCAGCGAAGCGCGCCAAATGCTCTAGTGATCTGAACCTGTGGTGCTGGATTTTGTTAGCTCCTCTTTCTTTTTTGAGAACGTGCATAGCACGTTTTTTCATTAAGCGGAAGAGAGTTTTACAATGAAGCAACTTTGAGAGAACCCTCAAAGCGCAGAAAAGAAACACCAAAAAACTATAAAAACAACGGACCAACAGAAGCTAACAAGCTACCAAAAGACACGAGCGACCGAAGCTAGAAGAGCTACCACCCTAACCCATACAACCCTGCCAAACCTAAACAAGACCAAACATCTGAGCCTAGCAGAACGACAGCACCGATAAGATTGCCTAAGTCCTCCAACGACAACAACGGTGGCAAAGTATCCACCAGACAATAAGACATGACGGCCAAGCATCCGCCCCGAAGCAGCAGAGGTGGCAAAGCATCCACCAAACGACGACAAAGAAGCCGCCAGCGAAGAGAAGGGGCAACAGCCCACCATCGGACGACGACCAAGGTGGCAAAGTATCCACCGGTTACAGCAGCAGCGGTGGCAAAGCATCCACCGGACAAGAGGGGCATGGCGGCGAATTCCGCCTGGAGCGAGAGAAGTGGCAAAGCATCCACTGAACGTCGTGAAAGTAACCGTGAGTGAAGCGATGGGCGGCAACGCATCCGCCAACTGAACGACCTAGGCAACCCTGGCGATGTCTGTGTGACGGTGAGAAGATAGGCGCAGAAAAGAGCTGACGACCGCTGACAACATCCGACCAAAACTTGCAGTTGAGATAAACACCAGAAAAACCCGCACATCACCGAACGATTAACAATCCGAGCCGACGAGGTAGGACGAGAGGGTCATGCAGGACGATGCCTTCACGAAGGAAGCGACGTCGACGACGCCATCGTCCGACTGCCAAGACGGAGCAGTCCAAGTCTTCACCTGGCGAGACCGAACGGACTTGGAGACCACAACAACGCCTCCAGCGAGGTGACTACGTCAAATGACGCAGCCGTTGTTGGAACCGGCGAACACCGGCCATGGCTTTCGCCAAAGGTCTCCAAGGCCAACCTCACGTCGCAGACCGCCGAGGCTAGGATGCAAACCAGAGCGATGGAAAGGCAGCGGGCAGCCCATGGTGACGATGAAAATGAAGCGCATCTGCAGGGAATGAATGAGGCGACCCTAACGTACTAACAGCAGCAGCAGGAGCAGTTGGCTTCCCCCTAGATGGAGACGGCGAACGGCCGCACAGGAGGGCCCTTTGGGTGGCGACGCAGATCCGGGTGGCCGGTGGAGCGCCCACGGCGGCGCCGCGGGCCCACGGACGGCCGGGGCAACGGCACGAAGAGCCCGGGGACCAGATCCGGCGGTGGGCCGCGGTGGGGCCCGGGCCCAGGCCCAGACCCAGAACCCATGGGAGCCAAATCCCGGGCAGCGCGTTCGGCGGCGGTGGCAGCCCGAGCAGAGGGGAGGGTAGGAGGCCACCATCCCAAGCCGGCGGCGGGGCCCGGCAGGGGGCGCCAGGGACCCGGCCAAAGGCCGGATCTGGCGACCGGCGAGGCTCCGCGCCCAGGATCCGGCGGCGGCGGCCGGGGGGGGGGGGAGGGGGGGAGGAACCGCCGCGGCCGGCGGCCCGGCGCCGCGCCAGCGTTCGCGAGCGAGGAGGAGCCGCCACCGCGGTCGCAGACGGCCCGGCACTGGTGGCCCAAGGGGGAGCCACCACGGGAGGGGACGCCGGCGTGGCCAGAGGACCTGCTCCACCGGGGGAGACGGGAGAAGCTTCACCGCCAGGGAAAACTCCGACGACCAAGGACGAAGACGACCACGGCGACCACTTTTTAGGGTTAGGGTTAGGGCTTGTGGGGGTGAGGGAGGAGGGAGAGAGGGGAGGAGGGGCATGGGAAGCCGACTTCGGCTCCACCACTGGCCGCCGCCGCCGCGTCCGAGAGCCGGCGGCGACGGCGGCCGCCGCAATCGAGAGGGGGGTGGTGGTGGGGAGGGCGGCGGGAGCTCCGCCCGTGTCGCCCCGTACGGGGCGGCGCGGGGGACGGGACTGTCTGTCCACAACTTCACGGTCCCCTTCTGTTTGTGAACGTGAGTTTGGAATGTTAGCTCCTCTTTCATTGTCAACGTTCTTACTTGTAGGTGGAAAGAAGTCGGCAGCAGCAGTGGAAGACGCACAAACTCCATATGCCTTATCCAGACATGAGACATCCAGTAATCCCTGCACTTTGTGGTTGATTGGAATTGGACGCCTTTATTCACGCCCATTTGTTTTAGCCTCGTAGGTTGGCCTCACCCAGCTTCACCAATCACCAGTGATCATCAGTTGTTTGACATGACATTTTCAGAATTCTGTCATCTAGCATTGTTCAGTCAGCAAAATTAAATTACCCTTTTGAAATTTTATACACCTAGTTTTTAGACAGAATTTGTACACCTATCCACACTTACAAGAATAATTCAACTAAAACTATACAAATGAGGAAGAAAAAGTTTGTTTTTACTGGAAGAAATAATTGTACACCTAGAACAAAAGTTTATCACCACGAGCAAATCATGAAAACTCGTAGAGCACAAAACTATAAACATACTCCCTCCGTCCTGAAATACAAGGCATTCTAACATTCTTGGAGAGTCAAACTATTTTATGTTTAACCAAAATTTTAGAGAGAATCATAAAGATTTATGGTATCAAATAGATATATTATGAAAATATATTTAATGGAGAATCTAATGATGCATATTTGATATCATAAATGTTATTACTTTGTTGTAAATTTGGTCAAACTTGAAAAACTTTGACTCTCTAAGAATGTTGAAATGTCTTGTATTTCAGGACGGAGGGAGCAGACTTGCATTTATTATTTAATTTAGTGGGCTTCGATCTTATTATATATATATATGCCATATGTTGTTAGGCCCATGGGCTGTTAATGGTCCACTTTCAGCTAAGGGTAATGATGACCGATCTCTAAAATTTGTGACCTAAGGATTTCCAAACCTCACTGCTCGTTATCTTGTCTAAAGAGGACATCCTCTTTAAAAAGTAGTCTAGATACATCTGCTACAGCTTGAAGCAGTTCCAGGACCATCATATTCAGAACTAATACGGTGTTGTAATAATGTGGATATTTCTCTCTTTAACCAGTACTTCTAGTACAGTTCCCAATACGAGAGTCGAAAACTCAAAATGGCTAGTCAAAAGAGGAGGGGTGGTTACTTTGGGATGGATTGAATTCATATGTGTTGTGGAGTAGTTTGTTTAATGTATTCCAGTTGACAAAACGTATTTTCATGCATATGGGGTTTTTTCCTGCCTCAGTCATAAGATTGCAATCATGCATATGTACGAGAAATGCACCCTCTTTTTTTTATTTGTTCGACATGGTGGCCAGGGTAGCAATCAAACAGCCCTGAAGTCTACTAGTCGTCAGAGTGCCATGATTTCCAAATGTTTTTTTTTTTTTCTGGTCATTTTCGTCACATGGTTGGAATTATTTGATCCCCTCAAAAGAGAACTGTACGTGTAGGTGGACTGCGTGGACAATAAAACGGCTGCTGCTTACGAAACATATAGAAGGCGTGGTAACAGGTACTAACAGTTGACTTGTGAGGATTAACCGTACTTCAGAAGTACGACACATAAAATGTCTCTCAGCAGCATGTTCACAACTATGGTGGATGACTATTGTCATTAGGATAGCCACTTGGAGACTGGGATCAGCAGAAGTAGCAATCATGACATATCCAAAGACGGCATTATATACGCAAATAGAGAACAAATACAAGGAAATCGAAATTGATGTGTGTTCTCCCAATCCCAGAACTAGTGATATACTCCTTGTGACGGAGTGGCCAATAGTACAATATATTGCTATGTTTAATCAAACATAGCAAACATATAAAGTGTATAACAAATTAAGAAGAAATTGTCGTGTGGTTTCTGGTTACATGATCTTTGAGTTTATCCTAAAACTCAAACCAATAACTAGTTAAGCTATACCCATATACAGTACCATATCTAAAGCTAGCGACGTTTTGTGTAAGGGCGTCAAAGTTATTATTAGCTTGCATGCACACTTATCTACACAAACTCACATGAAACCTCGCAATTAATCAGAGTATCAGACCAGCATGCTTATCGAACCCAAAAGCATGCATATATCAGGCGTGCTTCGGCTTCGATCGCTCAG
This sequence comes from Urochloa ruziziensis, assembly GCA_015476505.1. Taxonomy (NCBI): domain Eukaryota; kingdom Viridiplantae; phylum Streptophyta; class Magnoliopsida; order Poales; family Poaceae; genus Urochloa; species Urochloa ruziziensis. The sequence continues at coordinate 21,925,713 of CM027126.1, forward strand.
GAGGAATAGCTGCTGGAGCTCTTGCTTGTCTCGCCGCCGCTCGTCGTCACGGTGACCTTCTCGCAGGACGGGCAGACGCTCGCCGTCGCCGTGCCCCGCGGCAACTGGATGTAGAGCCCGGCCGCCGCCGCCGACCGCTGCAGCTGCGCGAGCTCGTGCTTCAGCCGCTGGTTCTCGCCGGTCAGGCTTTCGCAGCACCGCTTCAGGATCTCGCAGTCCACCTCCGTTTGTTTCAGCTTTGTTCTGAAAGATTTGCAGAGCTTTCTTCGCTTCAGAAAAAGAAAGATTTGCAGAGCAAGATTGCAAGTTCAGAGCACGCAGGGAAATTTGGAACATACCTTGCCCTCCTGTTTTGGAACCACACTTCTACTTGTCTCGCGCTTAGATTCACCTGCCGGGCGAGCTCCTGCTTCTGAGCCTGCCAAACGTGAAACAAATCTTTTCGTCAGCGAGTCAGCTTAGAATCAGAGAGATTCATATGTATAGACCTGAAGAATATAGTAATTTCTTGTAGTCCTGCATGCATGCATGCATGCATGAGGAATTGAGGATTTCCACAGAAACGAACATGCATGCATCAGGAGATGTTCTACACACTGGAATGGATCATGTTCATATTGCCAAATAAAGTAACTGATACGAGGTGTAGAGGCGTAAAGCACATGCGTACGTGAGACAGTATGTTGTGGGCGCGGAAGGTGTCCTCGAGCAGCGTCGACTGCTCCTTGGTCAGCCGAAGTTTCTTCCTCGTGCCGGCGGCGCCGTCGCCACCGTCGTCGCTCGGGCTCGTCTCGTGCGACCGGCGGCCGTCGTCGGCGATCCTCAACCTCTTCCTAGCACCCTTCTCTGCCTTGGTGCCCACCGCATCTTCTTCCTTGACATCCCGGGGGAACAGCAAGTCTAACTGCACCGCCGCCGACGACCTCCGCTCGCCGTGGCTCCGCTTCAGATCGCCGCCGATCCCTAGGCCAAGCCATGATTTCCCGAATTCCTCGGCCTCCATGGCACTAGCGCCGTACATGATGGTGTCCGAGGGTTCACTGCACGGAGTCACAGACGATCTAGCTACAAGCCTGGCGTAGTATAGAATCTACAGAGCACCCAGATGAGAAGAGGAAGCGCAGTTTGCAATGGCGAAGAGAAGGTAGGGTTGTTGGGTAATGGTAAGTAGCCGGCGTATGAAGGTCTGGTGTTGCTTTATAGGTGCAGGAAGCAGCAGGCGACTACTGCGCGCTGATGCCTGGGAAACAATGGCAGGACAAAGTCAGTTTCGTGTGCGAATTGAAGACGACAAGAATACTAGCTCAGAGGTTAATTCTAATTACGAGGATAGGGCGTTTTATATTTGAATAGGGATGGAGCTAGATGGATTATAGTATTTGCACAAGTTAATGCTCTAATTGGTCTGATAGATGAGACGCAAGGAAGGCAACCGGCTGAGACCAGGAGGGCCGTTTCCCGTGTCTCCCGCGCGATTCAGATGCAAGCACCGATGGTTCCTGAAACCGGCGACATTTTTAAAGAGGCTCACAGAATAATTATTGGGAATGGGCACCAAACCGTAGATGACAGTAAAAATAAAACCCCTCTGGTTATATCCCTTCTTTTTATCCGGTAATGCTCAGAAACATAACGTCCCACGGGTGAGAAAAACATCGAACGCTCGTAGGTGATGTTGCAACAGTTGGTTTTAATGTTTCACTCGCTGATTTTTCATGTTGTAACGTTCTGTTCTGAGAATGTTACATTCTCAATGTTGCGGCGGGAATTTTTACTCCATCGCATCCAAACGTCTCGCTATGTTTCAGTAGGAGTTTTTCAATATTGCAGTTGCATGATAGCGATGTTGCAATAGTTTTGTTCCGTTACGGCGGAAATTTTTACTCCCCGCATCCGGTGCTGCAAATTTTTACTCAATACGTGGTTTTTGATGTTGCAAATATGTATTTTCGAACAACAGTCCAGTGCATGATAGTTATGAAAAATTCATGCTTACACAAGCATAAACGCATATGAGAGTTAAAGTATGGAAAACCGATCAAATTCAGAGTTTCAGAGCATACAAGTCAGAAAACAACGGTTGGACCTTACCTGATCTCCACACTGATCATGTATTCGTAGGACGACATTCGTACTACTGTACTTGTCCTTGTCCGTATATAGATGGTTTCAAGGTTCATGGAACCAAACGAGTTAAGTGACTCGCATCGGTCGCTAGCGCACACAAGTCGTTCTCCGGCGGCGGCAGATGTGTGCCGCGTTTGCTGAAAAATCTGATCCGCGACACACACACGTACGCCCCCAAATCGACCACGCAAACCGAAACAACTAGACCAGTTGAGGAAAAAAAAGTCTCTCAAATGATCTCAGGTCAGTAATTCCTTTTCTCGTACAGGCCAGGGATACCAAAAGCTGGCCGTGTTCTTACTGCGATCACTCACTCGCCTGTGTTAAGCACCTTGGATTGGATCAGAGCACCTGCGGCACAAGCATGGCATTGTTGGGGTGGAGGTGGGTGAGATCTCCCCATCATTTGCTCGAATTTTCAAGCGGTCAAAAAGGAGGGGTTTAACCTTGGCGGAGAAGCTTCAGAACGTATAGAGGTTGCAGAGTGACGACGCTCTCTCCCTATCTAATTTCTCGTGATAATATATGCTGATTTGGAAAGATTTGTCCGATGTTCTTCTCTGTTTCGCATGGTAATATAACGTTTCTTGGACTGTTTCGTTCAAAGACATGGGTCGCCTGATTCAACCCGTTGATGCGTGCGTTTCAGTCGTCGAATCAATGAGGTTTCGAACGGTGTACAGTAGCCGGCCACGCACCAAAGCTGTGTCGACGAGGTCTTCTTTTAACCTAAGATTCCACTGCAGTTGCTCTTTCGGATCCGGAAAAGGCTATATTTTTTAGAGAAAGGAAAAGGCGATATTATTCCAGCAGCGTGCCTCAGGTTTTCAACATGGTCTTCACATAAACTCCATAGTTCAACTGCTGTGCATGCATCTGGAGTGGGATATTTTGTGCTGAAAGAGCTAGGCCGGTTAGATTGAACTGAGAATTATGGCGCGATTGGATGTACAGAGAAACTTAATTGCAGTCAGAAATGAAATACTAACGCGGTTTGCGAAGTTAATTGAATCTGATGTTCAGAGGAAATGAACCGTATATATGCTGCAAAGATTATATTCTATATACTCTCCCTTGTAAAAGGTAATAATATGAAATCGGCAAAGAAACAAAGGCATATACTTCTCTATTATTTTCTTTATAAGACAAGTTAGTATTATGCAGGCAGGCATGCAGCACGTGTTAATAAGTGCCGGTAATCGGGTGGCATGAAGCACGGTTTGTCTAGTCAGAAGAATTCAACTCCTAATGCTTTGAGGTCAGAAGAGTTCAACTCCTAATGTTTCCATCTGGTCATCTCCGCTAGGAACAAGCCTAGTATATGAAACGGTCTTCATTGGAGCTGCAACTGCTACTGATATCGCCTCGGATCTGCCGGCCCCACAAATTCTGTTTCTTTTTCCGAGACACGAACTCGAACTCGATCCCCCCATCAGATTGTAACTGGACAGCTGCAATATATGCATGCAGTGTCCTTCCCAGAAGGTTCAGAATTCAGACTACTAAAAAAAAGGGTTCAGAGTTCAGGACTGTTTCAGTGGCGGCAGCTTTGCTTGTTCCAATTAATCCATAATATGGGCCGGAGCCGAGACTGTGACGCCTAGAACCGATCCTACTAGCGCTGCCCCATGCCATCAAACGGCTTACAATAATGGTTATAGAAAACTAATCAGTGCAGGATTTTGACTCGTCTATACCTTTCTCCGGCCGATAGATTCAGCTGCTGCCCACGTAAGCAGGGATGTGTCCGCTGGTCATTTCATTGACCGGCCAAATGTGTTTGGACGACGGTCAATCAGGGCACAGAGCTGGACCTGCAAGCACGCACGCATTTCTGCAGAGTTAGCTCTGAAGAATCCGATCCATGCATGGCTCCATTTCTCCATTCCATGCGTGCCCGCCTCCTTCTCTTCTTCGAAGCTCTCCGGTGGAGTGAGCGATGCGGCGACAAGGACATCAGTACATCACCTTCTTCCAAACTAGTGTCGCAGCGGACACTAGAAGCAGACACTGATGACACGTAGGTTTCACACCTTTCATCTTGCTGATCGTGTCAGCGACTTTCAAAAATTCCAATATAATTCCTCTGCAGACTGCAGTGATTAAACATGTACAATAACACAGACTAGCTAGAGATGAGGATGATATTGGACTGCATGCCATGACCATGGAGAAAGAAAGCAGCTGGAGCTGGGTCCGGTTTCCATTGCCGGGCCAAGTCGTTGCCCTTCGTCTCAGATGCCGGCATGCGTCGGCCGTTGGTGTCAGCTCCGCCGTAAAATCTTGGACGATCATAGCTAGATTTCGCGTGACGCGCGGGTGGAATAATCCGGAAATGGTCGGGTGTCGTACTCTTGTACGTGCCGGCTTCGTCCGGCCGTCGGCCACACGAGCGGCCTCCAAGTTCGCCGCGCAAGAGGGAAAGAAGAAAGCGCGCGCTGGGTCCAAAAGTTCAGAGGTGAAGTTTTTTCTAGTCTAGGAAAAAGTTTCTTGTGCCATGATGAGATCTGGTGCCGTTTACTTTGTGCTGCGGCCGTACACGGCGGGGAAACCTGCAGGTGCGAGTACGTACTGACGACCTATCCATCCTTTTCTCCTTGTGAAAACCACATACGTACTGATGTAACCCGTCCAAGTTGTGTTTGAATGTTTCCTGTAGAATTGGCGATTTACATTGCTCTCCTCCATTAGGACATGGAGTACGTATATATGTCCTGCAATGTATGCAGCATCATATATCAACTGCTAAAAATCAGTGTTGAATTGCAAGGTCTATGAAACATGAAGCTATATTGGTTTCTGTGCATCAAGAATATGCGTATAATTGACCAACTGTCGATCAAAATTTATGTAGGAGTACTCTAGTTTTGAAATCTTAATATGCTCATAAAAAGAAAATTGAACGACTAACAGATTGACACGTCGCGCAAAATAAGGGCGGGGCTGCACCAGGTGCGCTATGCAGCCCGGCTGCACTGGATTTCTTTCCGCGATGCAGCCCGGCTGCACCGATTTTTTTTTTTTCCCATGAAATTGCCACCACCGTTGGCTGTGATGACGAGATTTGCTACCGTTTACTTGTGCAGCGCCCGTACACAGGGAAAACCTGCAGGTGCATGTACTGACCAATCCATCCTTTTCTCCTTGTGAAAACCACATACGTACTGATGTAACCCGTCCAAGTTGTGTTTGAATGTTTCCTGTAGAATTGGCGATTTACATTGCTCTCCTCCATTAGGACATGGAGTACGTATATATGTCCTGCAATGTATGCAGCATCATATATCAACTGCTAAAAATCAGTGTTGAATTGCAAGGTCTATGAAACATGAAGCTATATTGGTTTCTGTGCATCAAGAATATGCGTATAATTGACCAACTGTCGATCAAAATTTATGTAGGAGTACTCTAGTTTTGAAATCTTAATATGCTCATAAAAAGAAAATTGAACGACTAACAGATTGACACGTCGCGCAAAATAAGGGCGGGGCTGCACCAGGTGCGCTATGCAGCCCGGCTGCACTGGATTTCTTTCCGCGATGCAGCCCGGCTGCACCGATTTTTTTTTTTCCCATGAAATTGCCACCACCGTTGGCTGTGATGACGAGATTTGCTACCGTTTACTTGTGCAGCGCCCGTACACAGGGAAAACCTGCAGGTGCATGTACTGACCAATCCATCCTTTTCTCCTTGTGAAAACCACATACTGTAACTGTCCAGATTCCAAGTGTTGTTTATTGACTGTTTCTTGTAGAATCGGTGATTTACATTTCTCCTCCGTTAGGACATGGAGTATATCCTGCAATGTACGTACTCATAAACTGCTAAAAATCAGCGTTGCATTGCAAGGTCTATGAAACACGAAGATCAAAGTATACGTACTCCACTTTTGAAATCTTAACTCGTAAAATTAGGAAAATTGAAGGACTAACATTAGGAAAATTGAAGGGCTAACTAACAGATAGCCTAACTCTTAACTCCGTACGTTGGAACTTTAGATGAACAGCTTGGAAATACTCCCTGCTAACTTTCTTTTTCTCCAGAAGAGAAGAGTGTTTGACTAGTCAGCTAGGAGCAGCAACCATCGTAACTCGTACGCAGAGAGTAGAGACAAGCACCCAGCAGAGCCATCTTGGACCCAACCGACTCTATTGCCTTTTTTCCGGGTAACCACGACGGGCGGCCTCTCGAGCCCGCAGCCCCGCACTCTGCAAGACAGTAGAAGAATTCTGATCTGACGATTGACAGTTTACCGGAGTAACAGACGGGTTTCACAAACTGGCACAGCTACCTGATTCCTTCCAAACATCAGCATCGCCACATCCCAACCTTCAGGAAAGTGAGCCTGACAGTTTACAAGTTAAATTATTGATGTTTCACATATTGTGTACTTAATTACTCTTTCTTTAGGAGGGAAAAAATACAGCTATAAACTCCAGCTCCAGTCCAGAGATGCAGTGCAAGGATGGACTTGGCTGAATTTGATATATTCAATACAATAAACAGATCAACAAGTCACTCTAGTTTGCCAAAAGGGAGTTAATGCGAGGTCATAACCTTCAGTTGTAACTTGTATACATCAAAGTCAGATGAGTTGCCAAAAAAAATAGAGATAAAGTTACATTGTGTTTCTAAAAAATGTTTCCATATGGCATTGCAGGCACCGTATTTTAGATCATTCCATCCTCTCATGGTGGGCATTCAGGACATAGCTGTTAAGGAGGTCACCAAATGTCTTGGTCGAGAATTTTTGCACCACATGGTCTCGTGCTTGTTTACCCATCCTGACAGCAAGGTCACGATCATTCACAAGTTTCAGCATGGCTTCTGAGAATTCTGTGGGAGAGGGATCGCATAGAAATCCTGTCACTCCATTCATAACTGTTTCCACTGGGCCACCACTGTTGCATGCAATTACAGGCTTATAGGCCGCCATGGCTTCAAGGGGAACAATGCCAAAATGCTCGTCCTGGATAAGTAGCAACCAAAAGCTTGTTAAAGTTGAATGCATAACTTAATGCAAGCCCTAGCACAGCTAGACATTCACCTTTGGGGTGTACAAAACACAAAGACAGTTGGAGAGAAGCTCGTTCCTTTCAGATGTTGAGCAAGATGTCACAAATTTAACCTGTCCAGAAACCCCTTTAGTCTCTGCCAATCTTTTAAGCTCTTCAAGATATTCAACATTTTCCTTGAGACGCATATCATAACCACCTAAACAATGAGCATTGTATGAAATTAGCATAACATTGAACATGCAACTGAAAGGAAAAGAAATGACAGAAATTACCTGCCACTGTTAAGGTTACTTCCTGCAGAGCATCACCAGATGGTAGCGTCGAAGCAACGGAACGGAGCAAAGAAAATGCTGAAATGGCTAGATCAAGATTCTTTTTCCTCTCAAACCGGTTGATTGATAGAAAATTCAACCTGCACAAAAGATGGTAGTCTAATTTAGGTACCCTAAACATGATATGGTTGAAAAAATTCTGTCTGTGTTACAATTGAATAAGTCAGATATAAAGAGATATACAAGCATGAAGTTACTTATAAGCACGGGGTTCATGAAACTGTTCAACAGAGACAGCTGGATATAGAACAGCAGGCTCAATTCCCCTAGCATGTAAGCCAAGAAAGGTCCTCGCAAAGGTAGCTGCAGTGAACTTGCTGTTGACCAAAATTAAATCTGCCATTCCTGATATGTATAGAATGAATAGCAATCACCATTACAATGCTGCTATATATGTCAAGACATATAGTTAAACAAAGGGGAGAGGAAAAAATAGCAGATACAATTCTAGATGCAGAAGACTGTACCAGTAGTGGCCTCCTCAACCATGTCAATTGGCTTGCGATATAACCTTCGAAGCATGGTAGTATGTTGTGCAAGTAACAGATCAGGGAAATGACAATAGAATACTATCTGGAGACGCAACAAATAAATTATTGATGAAGAGCAGAAATTACAGAATAGCAAGCACTTAGAACAGGGGATTGATACCTTGGAGGATGGTTTTAGTTTAAGTAGCGGAATCACAACAGAAACCTGGTCTACCACTATGACATCAAAGGAGGGCCATCCAAGTAGCATACAGAGCGCAACAAAAAGGCAGCGAAGATAAGCACAGACAGCATGGAAGCGGTAAAACACATGGCGGGGCAGGAAATCCCCATATACAATAACTGGGAACAGACCTGCAAAATGATCGGAGAGAAACAAGGTAAAGATTGTATTCGCATAAGCAAAGTTTTACGAATGAAGAAGAAGTGCATGATGTGTAAAACCCCAAAAACAATACAGGAAATCTGATTTAATTGTAAGTAGTACAAAGGGTATCAGCAAAATACATGCAGTTAGAGTTCGGATTAGCCTTACCAGAAACAGTCTCCTCGAAGCAACGGTTTTTATCATGATGTGATGTGAAAACATGAACATCGTGTCCATGGGCAGCAAGCTGGCAGGCCGCATCAACAATCAATCTCTCGGCACCACCTACACAAAAGACCACAATTATATTCAGCTGCCGCGATCTCTTGTGTTGCAACTATGGTTATACAAAAATTGTTTTATACTATTTATTTCCCAAATGTGTGCTGCCCAAGTCAGGAGAAGGCAGCCATTACAATAAGCATTTAAGCTAGCGCAACGCTTCCTGCAGCAAGCTAATTGGAGTGGCGTCGCTACTTCTAGAAGTACAAATTTGTAGGGAAAACACTCGGCATTCCATCAACACGGGTACACCACCTGAGCTTCCATGATCCTAACTCCTGCGCAAAATTGAGCAACCAACTTCCATCTCCTTCCTGGAAGGCTGGAAAGAGGTGAACGGATCCACATAATTCTTAGCTCAGACCTCAGATCCCAGCCTCAGGCTTGACAGGGAGGGGGGGAGCCGAGAGATAAGATGGGCCGATCGAAGAGGTCGAGGACGGCGTACCGATTCCAAGGTCAGGGTGGATGACGGCGACCTTAAGCCGCTTCGCCTTCGTGGCCGAGGATTCGCCGGCGGCACCTCCCGCCGCCGCCATCTCCAACAAGTCAACAACACACAAAAGCCAAGGGGAATCCGCTGCAGCTTGTTCAGTAGAGCCCAAGTTTCAACGTGTTGTGTTGGGCCGTTTTGTCGTGGGCCAGCATTTGCTAATTCGAGTCCATTACAGTGGGCTTAGTCCAAGCCACAGCCACGCTTGGGCCACGAGATCAGCCCACACAGTAGCCCAAAGCCCTGTTGCGGGAAACTAACCGTTTAGCTGGGCCGGACTCACGGCCTCAGGGACGGTGGCACGCTCATAAATAAACGTAACTTCGTGGGCGTTCCCGGAACCGTACGGTTATAAAGAGATCCGCCCCGGCTAGGGTTTCAATCGCCAACGGCCCAACGCCGCCGCGGCCAACGCTTGCGCCCCCTGCCGCACCCGCCGCCGCTCGTTTGGTTTCGATGCTACGAACGCTAGATTTGCTGTTCGTTCTTCCTTTGTGCCTTGTGATTGGTTTTTTTCTTCCTTTTGATTTCGTTTGATGATATCTTTTTTGGTTTTGTTTGATGATTGAGGAGAGCACCGGCAATGACGAAAAAACATGGTTCGCTCGTCTGAAACGGCGGGTTCTCCCCCGCCTTGCGGAGCTTAAAAGTAGTCCGAGCCAAACGCCTCCTCGATCCACTTGTTTTTATGTGGCTTTTTTTCCCAATGCTCATTCAAGTCTTGGTTTGTGAGAAGTGGTGTTGCAATGATGATATACTCGATCTCGAGAGCAGGTCTCTGCTCGTTGAATCTGGGAAATAATCTCCATTATTTCCTCCTGAGCGGTTACCTGAGCAACTCCAACTCCCAACAATCGCCCCTGATGCAGTGGCACTGGCAATGAGTGTGAACGCAGTGTTATTCGTTTACATTTTTCAGTTGCTGAATAAATAAATCAAACTCACATGACGCTGGTCGACTGCATCTAAATGAAGCAGAGCAAAAAAGCAAAGTAAAAGATTGTTTTTTGAGGGACAGCATAGCAGCAGATCTCGCGACGTCGCGAGGCCCTGACCATCCCGTGATGAATCTGGGAAATAACCTCTCATTATTTCCTTGAGCTGTTACCTGAGCAACACCCAACAATCAATCATCATCCCTGTTGCTTTGGCACTGGCAATCGGAAGTACTGGCAATCGGACCTTAAACAAGCGATTGGTTCGGGAGTGGTTGCATGCCTTCCCAGATTTGATTCAAGATACAAACGCAACTGCTGGTCGTTTTACATTTCCAGTTGCAGAATAAATAAAACAAACTCACACATGACGCTGGTTGACTGCATCTAGAATGAAGCCACAGCAGAACGTAAAGTGGCATATTTTTGGGCGAAGATGATGTCGCAGCAGCATTAGCAAATTAGCAGGCAGCAGATCGGGCTTACGAAGCTTGGTCGTTGGTGGCCCTGCCCATCCCGTTGCTCTGCTCCAAGAAGCGCACGACGACGCAGGTGATGTTGTCGGAGCTGCCCCTCTGGGAGGCCTCCGCGAGGAGTTGCTTGGCGGCCTGCTCTGAGTCCAGGATCGGCTTCACCATGGCCACGGCTTCCTGCAAGCAAAGGAGCGGCTCAATGGGAGGAAAGGACGCTTAGATATAAAGAGCACACGTATTTTTCTGATGGTGAATTGCTTCGCTTTTTACCTCGTTGGTCACCACGTCCCACAGCCCATCACTTGCAAGGATCAGGAACTCCAAGGAGCTGTCCACAACCTCTTCCTAAACCAAACATGATGATTTTCAGATAATGCTGGCAACAAGGCTGCATCAGTTGGCAGAGAGCATACTACACACCTTGATCTCTGGATCAGCAACCACATACTGCTTTAAGAGCTTGTCACCGAATGCTCGAGAAACAGCAAGAATGCCACCTACACGCCATGTTCCTGTCGAATTTTCCCAGATCAAAGTTATTGAGCGATTACAATTTTATTGTAATCTCTTATTTTGGTGGTCAATAAACCAAGGAGGTGGACATACCAGCCCACATCACAAATCCACCAGCTTCCTCTATCCTCTGCCTCTCATCAGTTTGATCTGGCTTGTGGTCTCTTGAGACGGCTATAGCTGCAACAGAGCATGGTTTATGAGAACACTGAGTAACAAAAGGCAAATTGTGTGCCATCCTATAAGACAACAGATTAGTTACACTAACTGAACCAGCAAACATCAAGTTAAAGAAATTGGTTACATCAAACCGCAATTTTGCAACAGATTAGCTGCAAGCTAGTTGCCGTTCTATAGTCCATCACAAAAGAAGGGCAAGCAAAGTGCATAGCAAGCTGAAATGTGAGAAACATTGTCCAAAATATGTACTAGTTTGACTTACCATCCCCTCCTCTACATATGACTGCCCTAGAATCCCCAACATTGGCAACCACCAGGCGATCACCTACAAGAATAGCAGTGGAAGCGGTCGACCCCGCATCTCGATGGTGGCTGGTGTCAGCTTTCAGAAGTTCAGAGTCGGTGTGGGTGTAAGTTTCAGCTGCAGGAGGATATTACCGGCATTCAGATTCCAAATTTCATCATCTTAAAACCCATAGCAAGTGCAGAGATTTACCGATAGCAGATTTGGTATCGCTGAAGAATTTTGGGTGCCTGATTAGATTGGTGAAAAGGTTTTGCTTGACAAACTCTGCTGCTCGAGCTCCACCGTGTCCTACGGGGGGAAGGAAAGAAATCAGTTAGCAATCAAGCCAGGGAATCTTGCCAATTTCCCACCACTAAAAGTGAGTGTTCTTGATGCAAGAAGTTGCATGGCTATATTGCCTACACCTACAGATTATGGCATCATACCGTCGAAAACGCCGAACAACCCAACCGTCTCCCCGTCGACACCATCTACTCTGGTCTCATAGAAATCCTCCATGGAAGATCGTTTCCCACGAGAGCTTGCATAACCATAGCTGAACTTGCCGTTTTCACTGCCAAGATGTACAGCAACATTTGTGTCAAACAGGTTTATTGGACATCGCTACAGTACCTAATCGATAGGAGCTGTGCAAATGTATGACAACGATTCAGCAGGAATTCAGCAGATCCATGAATGAAAAAGGAATAATCGTAGATATATATGCTAAAAGATTGGTCACCCTTGATCTCCCACGCCAAAGCATAACATGTCAGTCACAGATTCGCTGAGAAGTCGATCATCGTCTCGGTGAAAATGACGAGAATAAGCTAAACAACGCCGAAGACAGTGACAGCTTCTAGCATACTATCGATGAAACGACAAAGAGAGAGGAAACGGCAAGAAGGTTGGGTGGTGGCACCTGAACCCTCCGCCACTGGCGGGGGATCGTTCCCCGGCGAGCCCCATCGAGGCCGGCGGCGGCGACGGGAACGGGTCCCCTCACCCTCGTCCCGGCAGCAGCTAGCACACGGCAACAGCGACGAAACAATGGCCGGCCCCGGGAGCCCTCTCGAGCGCGCGCGGCCGTAAATGGAGGCAGGCAGGCAGGCGGTGCTCGTGGTCCTAAAAGGGCGGAGCGGACGGGCTCGATGCGCGCGCGCGGTGGCGTGGCTTGCGTAAGGGATTAGGCCATTAGGGGGCGCGCGCGACGTGGCGGGTGGCCAGAAGGTGCGCGTGGACGCCGCCCGCCAAACCCTTTTCTTGGCGCGTCGCCCGCCATACATGTCCGTGTTGGCTTTGGTCTCCTGCCTGCTGCGTGGTCGGTGGTCGTGGTCGCTCCTCGCGGCTCTCCCTCGGCTCCGTGTGCGACCGCGAACTGTGAAGTGAGCTCAAGCTAACCAATGGTGGGCGCGCCGCGCGTCCGTTGGCTGCTGGCCTTGGGACGCGAGCAACGGGGCACGTGGCGCCAGCACCGGCGACCGGGGAGGACGCCTGAGACGCGGGCCGGGATGGCACTATGGCAGGCAGCGCCGGCCGCGAGATTCTGTTGCGCGTCGCGTTACACGTCGAGAGGTTTTGAGCGAATTTTTTTTTTTTTTTTTTTTTTTTTGATCTTTGGCTTGCTTCAGCAGGAGACGTGCTGCGAGAGAGCAGCAACGGAGGCGTGCGTGGTCAGAGTTTGATGCTCCATGGACTGTGGCATCCTCGTAAGCATACAATTTTTCCCCCATTACTGAAATCGAAATGTAGGGACCGGTATAGTATAGGGCATATGGATTCTGATCCATTTTCCTAGTGAACCAGGATTATGCACAAGGATGTCCATGAAAAATATTTTATTCAAAAATATCCTACTACTAAATTAGTCCGAAACCTTTCACAAAAGCCCAGTTGCGGTTGAACTGCAGCTTGGCCCAACGAATATCAAGCCCAGAGGATGCTTGGGTCACGTCTGCACGTCAATTCCCGAAGCCCCGTTCCGTGTTGGCCACCGCGCGCGCCGTGGCCGCCTCCGAATCGAACCGACCGTACGTCGGCGGCGCAGCCAGCCGCCCCTCATAACGTAGCTCACCCAATTCAGATTCCCACGTACGGCTCCGGCCTTGCTCTGAATCCTGGTCTGGTCGAACGCCCGCCATGGCCGCTGCCTCGTGCCGGTGCAGCAGCGTCGTGTTCGTGGGCAACATCCCCTACCACGCGACCGAGGAGGAGCTCAGCTCGGCGTGCGAGGAGATCGGCCCCGTGGTGTCAAACTTTGAGCATGCCTTTGGAAAAGAAAGACTTTGATCATGACGTGTAACATCCCTTTTTAGATGAAAGAATGTGTATGGGATGATCCAAAAGGGGGAGGAGGACAGCAATGGTACGTACATTGTCGACGCCAGTTTCTGACGCCGATGACATTATTGACAGCACTTCGATATAGCTGACGTCAGATATCGCCGCCGTTACTCAACACGCATTTCTGAGCAAGTCTCTTGTAGTTGAGATCGTCGACGAGCTTCTGCATCGCGGCGTGGGCACCGTCGCCTTCGCACCCCATGAACACCTCTGCGACATCGGCCGGCGTCAAATGCACCTCCTCCAGGAGCCTCTCCGCCTCTCCCGTCAGCTCCTCGTACCTGCCGCATTCATCATCGCCGTCGCCACCAGGATCGAGGTAGTTGCTGGCGAGCACGCGCAGTGCGTGGCCCTTGCAGTATCCGAGCTCGATTTTGCGGTCCATGCGGCCGGGCCGGAGCAGCGCCGGGTCGAGCCGATCGACGTGGTTGGTGGTGAACACGATGAGTCGCTCCCCGACGCAAGACGACCAGAGCCCGTTCACGAAGTTGAGCACGCCGGACAGGCTGATCGTCTCCCGGCGGCCATGCGGCGGGAATGTCGGGTCGTAAAACTGATCGGCGCCCTGACTCGGCGGCGACGACGACGACGACTTCCTCGTACGGTCGAAGAGGCCGAGCGAGCAGTCAATGTCCTCGACGACGATGAGCGACTTGGGCCGCGTGGAGGCGAGCAGCCTGCGGAGGTCGGAATTAGACCCCACGGCGGTGAGCTCGAGGTCATAGATGTCGAACTCGAGCAGGTTAGCGATGGCAGCGATAAGGCTTGTCTTTCCCGTGCCGGGCGGGCCGTGGAGAAGGTACCCGCGCTTCCAGGAGCGGCCGGCGCGCGCGTAGTGTTCCCGGCGGAGCACGAAGCGGAGCAGGTCGTCGCGGATGCCGTCGCGTAGCGCGGGGTCGATGGCCAGCGTGTCGAACGTGGACGGGTGCACGAACGGGTGCGCCGACCACATCATCTGGTGGTCGTCCACCCCGCCGCGGCCGCCGCCGCAGTACATGCCGGGGTTGTTGGTGTAGAGCTTCCGCTCACACACCTTGAGCCGCAGCGCCGCCGCCACGGCGAGCACGTGGGCGATGTACGCGCCGCGGACGACGTCGCGGTGGCGCCGCGGGAACTCAAGACGCAGGCACCGCTGCTGCCCGCCGAACCCACCGCGCGGTCCGCCGCGGAACGGAGACGGCGAGTACGCGGCGCCGCCGGCGTAGGGCGCCGCCTCCGCTCCATGCGACGTCCACTCGACGCGGACGCCGCGGAACGTGTCGCGCGCGGTGTGGTCGGCGGGGAGCGACGCGACGGGCTCCGGCGCGCCGTGCGGCTTGTGGAAGTGCAGCGCGGGCGCCGACGCGAGGCAGCGGGCGTCAAGGTAGAGCTGCGCCGCCTCGTAGAGCTCGTTGGGCACGCCGTTGCTGTCCACCGCGTAAACGACGATGGTGTCGGTCGGCTGTGCGAACGCCGCCACGGCGCGGGACAGAAGCGCCCGCAGCGCGCCGTGGGCCTCCGGCGGGAGGATCTCCCGTACCGTGGCGCGCACCACCATGGCGGTGGCGACCAGCGAGCCCAGGGAGCTCCAGCTCATGGATGCCGGCTTCATCGTGTCGTCGCGGCCTCGCAAGGTCAGGGACTCAGGCTCTCTCCAACGACGTGAGACGTGACTGCTGTTTCGATGGGGAAGGACTGTGATGTGTGTCTTTGCGAGTGAATGGGACTCACTTCTGGAGTTGTGGTCTGGATCATCCGTGCCATGTCGCGCGTTTATATAGCTCGTCGGAACCGACTTTGTGCTCGATCGCAACGTCGGCGACGATGGTGCCAATGATTAGACGCAACCGACTGACGCAAGTGACAGTGGCAATGAGTTCTCTGTTTCTGACAGTGACAGGGATCATAACATGGTTGGTGCCACTGGCAGGTGGTGCATGGATTAGAATAGCCATTTTTGTTGATACTTTGTCAAGCAAACCAGAAGCCACGAGGAACGTGCACCAACGCTAGCTCCGTCAACGGATCCGTAGCCGTGGCGCCCAAGGAACTAATGAGCTAGTTAGACTCCTGATTAATAATTAGAGCAATCCAGTAATAACAGTACAAACAGGTTACGCCCTCGGCTAATCCTGTTGCACAGAGCTACAGTATGAGCTTACATTAACAGTTAAAAAACTCTGAACAAATTTGAAACAGTTTTTCGGTTTTTTTTTTTTGAAGAAACTGTTTTTCCAGGGAATTTCGTGGTGAAAGCTTGGTTATTTTGTTCAACCCTAGATTATTGCAGCAGACTCGGTTGGTGAGCCAGAGCGAAAAGTGCTCATCCGTCCCTATATTATATAGTCGCTCAAGCTAGGGTTACATGTCCCTAATTAGTTGTCGTCGCTGTATAGCTGCACAGTGTCATACGCTGCCAGCTTTATCCCATCCTTTCTTCTGGCAGCTTCACCACCACACGCACCCACTGAGCTTTTCAATTAAAAAAGGAGAAATCATCAGCTTGGTAGCCTCACAACCACACGCGCTCATCCCCAACCTCAGACGGGCCCACACGCATACAGTTAATGGCATATTCACCTGACACATTTTAGGGGTGTTTGGGTCTTTTACCATCTCCATTGGGTTGCGTTTTTTTGTCCAACGACTAATATAGAGGGACAGAGGGAGTAGGCCGATAGGCGCGCTCTGCGCGCCCGTCCGAACGTTGGTAAAAAAAAAACATAGGAAAAAAATACTCCCTCTGTCTCAGAAAGAATGCATTTCTCGCTTCCTGAGAAATTACAGAATTTTATGTTTAACCAATCATAAATAAAAAGGTATAAATATTTATGATATGAAATATATATCATTCAATTCGTTTCTAAATGTAGTTTTTAACAAATTTATTTAAAGCCATAAATATGAATATAATTCGCTAGAAATTTGGTCAAACATGAATCACTCTAACTGGCACGCATCCCAGACATGCATTCTTTCTGGGACAGAGGCAGTATGCGAAGCGGAACATAAACCTCGTCACGGTAGGATGTGGGATCCACGGTGATCATGCAGAGGAAAAAAATTTGCAGTTGTTCGTCTCGAACGTTCGATCTAGACTGAACCACGCGCGACACCAGCACATGGGGGCCCACCTTCTCTCCGGTTGCCAACTGCCACCCATCCCCACCACGTGGCCTCCTGTTTCCTGGTTCTGTCAGGCTCTCCTGTTCCTCTATTCTCTTTTCCATTCACGCACGCTGCCCCCAACTCCGTTTCTCCGTTTCCTGCATCCCTCACGCACGCCGCTCTCAATCCCGAGCTCGTTGGCGGCGGAGGCGGCCAGCCCAGCAGCCGCTCGTCACCCCTCCCAGATGCGGCCGGTTTCCCTGAAAAGGAGGCACCCCGGCGACTTGCCACGGGGAACGGCTGCGGCGGAGACCGTCGGCGAGCGGCGGCAACGGGTCGTGGGGAGAAGCTGGGGCGAGCGGCGTCAGGCGGAGCCGCGGCGAGCTCGGTGATGGCCCGCGGGGAACCGCTGCGGCGGACAGCGGCAAGCGGCGTTGGGTGGAGCCGCGGCGAGCTGCTGCGACAGAGGGCGGCGGCGAGCTGCAGTGACGGCCCGCAGGGGCCGCGGGCAGCCGCTGCGGCGGAGGCCGCTGGCGAATTGCTGCGACGGGGCCATGGTGGAGGTCGCAAGCTGCCGTTCGACGGGAGCAAATGGAGTGCTCGGCGCGGCTCAAGCTAGTCGCCCGCATTAAGGCCATCGGCGAAGCGGCCCAAGCGGACAGCGCGAACTCCCTTACTGGGGGCCCCCGCGTGGTCTGGAGGAGCTCTCACGATGGCCCTGGCGGCGTGAGCTTCGGCAGGCAGACTTGTTCGCCAGCCATGTGGGCAAACTGCCCGAGAGGGAGCAGCGGCGCGCGCGGCAAGAACAGTGCGCCGGCCGAGCTCTTGTCGAAAATGGCCTTCAGCTCTAACGCCGTGGTTGGCCGATGGAGTTGCGCGGCTGGCGTGGTACAGCTCGGCCGGAGTGGCCCTGTGCATCCTGCCCGACAGAGTGCTGGTAGAACGGCGTGGAGAACGACTCTGCACATTCCGGCCGACTGGGTGCTGCCGGGTAGAGCGGGGCATCTGAGCACAGCGTTACGGCTCAGCGGGGCCACCGGCCGGAGCTGCTCAGCGGGGCGCTGGTGAGCGGAGCGGCGCGGCCTGAAGGAGCTGCTCGGTGCTGCTCGGCCGACAAAGTGCGCTATACGGCCTGGCAAAGCGGCGCGGTTCAGGGCGGCGCGGCTGTCGCGGCTCAACCCCGACGGACGAAGCCGGCCTTTGGCTCCGGCGAGTACTGCTGCGACGGGAGACGAGAGCATGACATATATACACGGAAGTGGATGCAGAGCAGGAAGACGGACCGGGAATTCTTCAGGCTCTTCCGAACTTTTTTTTTAATATAGTGCAGATGAGTCCTACTGTTCCAATGTGAGGTCCATCTATCAGTGTCTTGAAAACGCGCTACAGGAAGTGGATAGTAATGTTCATATGTATGATCCACTCAGTCCAAAATAATCTATCCAACTTATCTTTCATTGTGTGAGATTTGTGCACATCACAAGGAACACACGAGATTGAAACTGGCGCGAGAGCAGCATAAGCACACGTACGGTACGGTGCGCTCTTGTGCATTGGTGGAATGGGAGAATACATCTGCGTTTGAAACTTTAATCTATTCCTATATATTAAAGCTCTAAGAATTGGAGGAATTCTAGGCTAGGTGCTACTATTCATGGGTCCCACGGGACCCACCATGCGTGGGACCCATGTGACACGCGTGTGTGGGGCCCACATGACCCGCATATGTGGGACCCGCATACCCGTACGTGGGACCCACGGACCACTATATGTGGGGCCCACCATATTTTATTTTTTTTTCGCAAAACAGGACTTACAATTTTTGAAAAATATTATATCGTGCTTAAAGAACCAATAACATAAATGCCTAATAATTATCAAATTCTCAATCACGAAAATTATTGTATAGCGCTCAGACTCAAATAACCAATGATGTAAGGTATAACTATTTTGGGATGAATTTATATTCTAATACTGATCAATTAAATTTTTAATTATTTTAATTGATTTCTTGATTTAATAATCAATACTATGTTACTACTAACACAATACAAGCAATATATGTTATTTTATTAATATTTCAGAACATAAAAAATACAAGCAATATATGTTATTTTATTAATATTTCAGAACATAAAAAAAATTTATAGTTAGCGCGCATAGCGCGCTAATCTGACTAGTTTTATTTATCATTAAAACCACATATGTGCTTTGGATTCCGCTTGAGTCCGGGGAGGCTAGCCCCGGCAGCGGCACTCGGTGTGGTCACTGGTCAGGTGGCGGCGACGGCATGCAAGCAGGAGGTGGGCTAAAGTTTTGTGGTTTGACTGAGTTTTTCTCCCACAAATCTCAAACATTGAAAGGTAAGAGAGAAAAAAAAAATCGATGGATATATTGGATTTCCGGGTTGGACCTGCTGCTAGTCTCTAGCGGAAAAAGTCCCTTTTACCTCCCTGGATTGTGGGCTGAGTTTGCGTTTCCTCCCTGAACCGCAAAACCGGATATATTACCCCATCAACTCTCAAAACCGTTCATTTTAACCCCTCGACGGTTTTGACAGCGGTTTTGGCTGACGTGACGGTGGGCCCCACATGTCAGCACGGGCCCACCCCTCTCTCTTCTTCCTCTCTCCTCTTCCTCTCTCTCCACCTCCACTCCTCTCCTCTGCTCACCGTCAGCGCCGCCTCTCTCCCGCCGGCGACGCCCGAGGAGATCCGCTGCCCCCAGCTCGACCCGCCGACGGGATCGACCTCCGCCGCCGAGCCCCACCCCGCCCTACGCCGCCGCCGGACGACATTCGGGCCGGGGAATGCCGCCGCACAGGGGATGGCGCCGCCGCCAGGCTAAGGAGCTCGTGCCCGCCTCGGGGATGACGCCTCCGCCCTGCTCCTTCAATTCCCCCCAGAGAGAGCGGCTGCCAGTCTAGGGAGCTCGAGCTCGGAGGCGAGGTCGGAGGAGGGCGGCTGGCGGCGAGCTCGCGCCCGCCGGAGAGGGAGAGGAAGGAGGCAGTGGGTGGCCGGCCGCGCGCGAGCTTCGCTTGACCGTGCGCGATTCGAGGCCACCCTTATCCTCCACCACCGCGGAGGAGCGCCGCCGCGGGGGCCGCGACGAGCTCCGCCCGGCGCTCGGCCGCGGGAGCTCCGCCTGGCGCTCGGCCGCGGGAGCTCCGCCCGGCCCGCTCCCGTGAGGAGGCCCGGCGGCGGGGGAGAGGCGGCGTCGACGATGAGCAGAGGAGAGGAGAGGAGGTGGAGAGAGAGGAAGAAGAGGAGAGAGGGTTGGGGCCCGCGCTGACATGTGGGGCCACCGCCACGTCAGCCAAAACCGTTGTCAAAACCGTTGAGGGGGTAAAACGAACGGTTTTGAGAGTTGAGGGGGTAATATATCCGGTTTTGCGGTTCAGGGAGGAAACGCGAACTCGGCCCACAATCGAGGAAGGTGAAAGGGACTTTTTCCTCTCTAGGCCGTTCTTTACAATCCACGGGCCACCGGCCCTTTTTCACAATCCATGAGCCTGATCTAGAGTCCAACAACCCGTTTATGTTATAGCCCAATCCAATCCGGCCTTTTCTTCCATTCAGAGATCAGGCAGCCCATTACCAGGCCTAGCCCGCACGGGATGCCACTGTAGCGCATTCCCTTTCCCATTCCCACACGCTGGCCCGCCCGAACCCTAGCCCTCACTTTCCCCTCCCCGCTCGCTCCCAAGCCCGCAGCAGCCGCCGCGCGCACTACCTCCGGCCGTCTCCCCTCCACCGCCGCAAACTAGTCTGCGCAGGGCTCTTTGCCGGCGACGAGCAACCACCAGGTATGCCGTCCGCTTCTCTTCCCTTCCTGATGCCCGAAATGGAGCACCCCAAAGCCGAACATAAGCTATTTGTGTTTGCATCCCACCCAGTTACAGTATATTACCTAATAGCTTCGATTTTCTTCAGCTCTTCTGGCTCGATTTCTTTCTTCCCCTTCCGGTTCCTCTTGCTTGATGCCGCTCCCCTTCCTGATCTAGTGTTCTTCTCCCTCATATTTTTCCGTGCCTCTAGTAGATGGCATCCAAGTACGCCTAGCATAAGCGTAGCTTCTGCAACCTGTGCAGACACCAAGGCCGTGCCTTTCGGTCCTGTGGGTGTGGACTGGTATCGAGGAGAATAAATGAAATGAGTTCCAAGCGGCACTTCGTCGCTACCATGTTCATAATTTCCTAAATTTCATACTGCTATGCTAAACTACTGTGTTTTTTGTTGTTCTGATTTGCGAACTTAATTCATGTCACAGGGGAAATGGTTGACTATCTGTTTGATGACAACTTTCTCGTGAGCAGGCTCGATCCTGATGGCAAGAAGTTCGACAAAGGTAATTTCTAATTTGTCTCTGGTTGTTCTTCATTACGATGTGCTTTCCTCTTCCGAAATTGTGAATATGGTCCTGCAAGTTGTTGTTAGTGATTGCTTACTTCGCACTCTATCACGCAGTCCTTTCAGTGCTCGAAACATGACTGCTCAGATTTCTCTTGCTTCGAATATGGTCTGACTACTGATGTGGTGTTTGCTTTTTTTCCCCATGTGCTTGGACAGTCACTCGCATCGAAGCTCATAATGAGCAGATGTACATGCAGCTAGATGTTGCTACTGAGGTCTACCCGATGCGTGTTGGTGACAAATTCAACATGGTGTTAGCTCCGACTCTGAATCTGGATGGAACACCTGACACTGGCTACTACACACAGGTTATGCAACACACCTAATTCCCATAACTTAAATATTTGACATGGTGACAATTTTGTGATGTAAATACAGATCTGATGTGTTCCAGTTCTAGGTGCTGCGATATGTTTCTTGTTTCTGTTGACTTTTATTGGATAATAAATAATGTAACGCCATTCCTTTCGTTCAGGCTGGAAGGAAAACACTTGCTGACAAGTTTGACTATGTTATGCATGGAAAGCTTTACAAGATCTCAGAAGATAGTTCAACCAGTTCATCTAATAAAGTGTATGCCTTCTCTGAACTTGAACCATTGTTCTGTGCATATGATGCTATATCATTTAGTGACACTGGTTTCTTTCTCTGTTCCTGTACATTGTTCTGTGAACATGAACCACTAAGTTGTGACTATGACCTATGGGGGTGCTTTCTTAATACGCTAGTGTAATACTAATTACCAACAACTTCTATGACTAATTAAAAGTTGCAGACATGATTCTCAAACTCAATGTAATTTGGAACAGGGACGATTAATCCCACATTTCTATTTCTTTATCTGCTCGGATATCTTGTGGATGCAAACCATTTCTTTCTTGTGACATGTGTCTAATGTATTGCCAATTCTTAACAAGCACTTGTACATGCTCTATTAGATCCTGTTAAATTAGAATTTTCTGCGGTAGTCTTAATGTGATTGTTTATGTTAAACCATTTCTTTCTTGTGACATATGTCTAATGTATTGCCAATTCTTAACAAGCACTAGTACATGCTCTATTAGATCCTGTTAAATTAGAATTTGCTGCGGTTGTCTTAATGTGATTGTTTATGTTGCCTTTAAAATTTAAGATGAAATTACTATAGATATTTACATGGTGCCTGAAAGCAAAATGAAATTACTATAGATATTTACATGGTGCCTGAAAGCAAAATTTGTCTAGATGAAATACTACCATGGCTTGTGGCCATGTGAGTGTCTGCTGGTAATTGCTGAATTCATGCCATGTGATCTTTGAAGCTTCATAGGTTAGGTTGACATTATGTTTGTTGTGTAGTTGTCTGAAACGGATGCAAAATCATTGCAAGGGTCTAGTTATCCCAAAGAACGAAAAAAAAAATATTTAAAGTGAATGTCTTAATTGGATGAAATTGATGGGTTATAGATGTTTACTTGAGCAGTAAGTATGTATACAGGATTACAGATGGCGGGCTAGGTTACTTGAAGCACTTTATTTTGTGAAACAGTTCAAGTGCAGGCTCTGCTACGCTTTCAACTTTATTTATCTTTGTTAAGCACCAAAAATGCCAGCGAGCGAAATTGCAATTAGGCTGACATGCGCACATTATATCCCAAGGAACGAAGCAAAATTATTTAAAGTGACTGTTTTAATTAGATGAAATTGATGCATAGATTATAGATGTTTAGTTGAGCAGTAAGTATATAGAATTACAGATGGCAGGGCTAAGTTACTTGAAGACTTTATTCTGTGAAACAGTTCAAGTGCAGGCTTTGCTACGCTTTCAACTTCATTTAACTTGTTAATCAGTAAAAATGCCAGTGAGTGAAATTGCAATTAGACTGATGTGCGCACATTACTGGCACACCCTAACCAATGTTTATTCTCAGTTACTTATTTTTGCCCAGTTTTTTATGTGCTACATTTTCTAACTCAATACCCCCCACATCCTCATTCCAGGGAGATTTATGCATCTTTTGGTGGCCTCCTGATGCTGCTTAGGTGTGATAGTTCCAATGCAGCTAGCTTCGAGCTGGATCAGAGGCTGTTTCTTCTTATCAGAAAGGTGTAAATGTATGGCTACTCAAAAGGCTGGTTACCTTGTTGACTGTACTAAGCTTCCACCCAAATATGTGCTCAGTGGTGGTATAGCTTTCGATTGGTGGAAATGACTTATATCATGGAGTCGAACACTTTGCAACCGAGCGCACTAAGCCAGTAATTGGTGGATAATGTTATGGTGGTTCTATCTTTTGGCTTGTTGCCCTGGGAAGCCTGCCTGTTTTCATATTGAATCGTGGATTGTAATCTGTGCATGACAATGATCATGTAGCGGTTTTTACGTGTCATTGCTTCGTATGATCATGTGGTGGTATCTTTCTTTTTCACTAAAATCATGTAGTGGTACCGATGAGCTCTATCAAAGTTCAGAGCATTGGACCACTCGATCTCCTGCTGCCGATCAATGTACCTCCCACGGCAGCTGCTGCCGGTACATGCTTTTGGATGGTTACAAAGTTCACATGCCATTTCCCTCCCAGCCTCCCCGAGGGCGAGGACAAGAACCAGCTGAGGCCCAGGAGCACAAGCCTTTACTCCTACCACATATAGATAAGATATGAACTGGGACAGCCTTTTGTGTGCGCGCGCAAAAAAACTTTACTCACCTGGCAACCACAGAAAGGCTTCAGGAGCCATTGCCAAGAACCGAACAGATTTGGATTGGAGATTGTTGTTGGACCACACCACTGCACCTCCAACCAAGTTTGAAGAGCTGGCAGCAGCAAGGGGTCCTGGCTCCCTGGACCGAGAACAATCCCATGGAGCACAAGCAAGTCTCCTACTCATAGCAATTGCACCTAGAGCTAGAGGGAGAGCAGCGGGCACCGTATACGGCCACAGCCGTTTTCCTGGGATCGTATGAATCTTGAGAGCCCAGAGATACAGACACACATTGGCAGATTGGCTGGCCATCTTTTATCATGTCCAGCAATTGTCCTGGCGCCAGCACTAAACCTGAGAAGACATGTGTGCAGAGTGGCCTTCAATTCAAGCATCTCGAGGCATGCTATACTGATCAAGACCAAGGACAGGCAAAAGGGTACAAGGGCATTAACACTTGCCCGTTCAAAGAGAGCAGTTCAGGTGATGGGCTGCCTGGGTCAGTGTTATCCGAGTACTCTAGCTAGTAATTGGAAAACACGGCTTATGTTTATTCACCCCCACCAAATTAAAACGGCCATTTCTACCCTCAGGCAAGCCAAGTAGTAAATCCATTTCTACTGCCATGATCACACAGGGCCAGGTCCTACACGAGATTTGATACTCGAAGGATAGGATCGCTGGAAATCTTTGCGTTCAGAGAGAGGATCGTGTGGCTTGTGAAGCTTTTGTGCCGGCCGGGACAGAGAGAAGCAAATTCAGATACGATGAACAGAAGAATCTTCCGTTTCCAGGATCGGAACAAACGCCCCGCGGAGGAAAGCTGGGGGAGAGCTGAAGCTGAGCCAAGCAATTCTTGTTTTTCTGACAGAACAAGAGATCAACAGCTAGGCAGAATATACACCGGGTGCTGGCAGACAAAAGCTCGAAAAAGAAGAGGAAATGGGTAGTAGAAGAATCTAACATCCAAAAAAAATCTCACTACTGAACTGAGCTACTGCTAGATGCCTAGATTACTATCTTATCTAGTCCATGTTCATGATGAAGATGAACGGAGGAGGAGAACATGAGACGAACTCGTAAATACCAAGACGGCTAGAGAGCTTCACTGCAATGCATGCCCGCTGGCTGTGCATGTCGCTGTTCCCCCGAACCTTTTGCTTGGTTAGACTCTTCTTTGCTTGCCTAGGATCGAGCAGCGATCATCTGTTGTGCAGAGGGTTAGGCCCCGTCGGGATGCGCCGCTTGTCGTCGTCGTCGTCCTCCGCGCATGCACCACCAGCTTGTCCGGCAGCGCCGCCTGTTCCCCGCCCGCTGCTGTTGCACCGGGGGCCAGCGGCATTGAAGACGACGGTCGCGCCGGCGGCTGCGGCATCGTCATGGTGAATGGGAAACGGCGACGACGCGGCGCCCGTCGACGGCGGCAGGCCTCTCGCCCTGTGAGCATGGCCGCGCGCGCGCTCCGGCGGCGGCCGCCTCCCCTCGGCCGCGGCGACCAGCTGCAGCACGACGACGACGGCCAGGCACAGCGCGGTGGCGGCGCGCGCCCACCGCCGCCGCCTCATGAGGCTCGCAGTTCACGGCGCGCGTGATCGAGATTCGAGAGTTGGGTTTAGCTGGCAGCGCACGGGCGCGCGCAGAGTTTGGTGTGCGCAAGGAGGCTCAGGTGAGAGGGTGGTGAACTGAGAACTGTTGGAAGAGTAGCCGAGCCGGCTCTGGGTTTTAACGGCGCGTGGTGACCACTGGCCGCGAGCAAGCAGTAATTGTTGCGGCGAGCCCCGGCTACTAGGCGCGTGTAACTCCCCCTTCTGAGAGAGCCAGCAGTGAGCTGAGCACACAAGAGAGGTATCCCTAATCGGCATGGACAGGTTTCGATCAGTTTCAGAGGCCAAAACATATACGCTGTTTCCAGGCAGCGTGCGGTCGACGTTTTTAGCTTGACCGTATACGTTTAGTAAGGAGAACTGTTTGAGATTGGTCATATAAGCAGTTGAGGGTCTAATATCACTGGGATTTTCGTTGACATTGAGATGGAATTTGCAGAAAGAGGTGAAAAGGGTAGTAATGGCCAAAATCAACCAGCCTGCGAGCCGAGCAGCAGTAAAAAGAGAAGGCCGCACGCACAGGCACAGCAGCCCCCATCCCTCGGCGCAGGTAGCAAGCGACGCCATGCCGCACCCACCGAACCACATTGATGAGCCTTCACTCCCCGCCCGTCACTTCCCTCACTTTGCGAGAAAGAACGCCAGCCCGGCCCCGGAGGTGCGTGCGTTGGTGTGATAAATGAGGGAGAGGGGCTGAGGGAGTTCCGGTTCCAGCACGCGCCGGGCAAGCGGTCGAGGGGCTCGAGGTCGCCGCGACCGCGACCCTCCCAGCCCGTCCCGTGGATGGCGCCGGCGACCGCGCGCGGCATGGGGTCGACGAGACGCGCACGGAGGAATTTTGCTTCCGCCGGCCGCGGCGCGTTTGACTGCCTGCCCTCCGTTTCCATGCTCACCGGTGCAGCGCGAGGGACGACTGGATGCCCTGTAGTATTAGTAGGATGTTCGAAAGCAAGCAAAGATGGCGCGATCCATGGACATGCACATGCCTTCTCTCCTTCTTCAGCAACCAGCAGCTACGTACTATCAAGCCAGCTCGACGAGTCCATTCAGATGCTACGTGCCTGGCTGGGTCTCCTCGATCTCTATAGAGTTAAGGGTACGCGAGCATGGCATGCATAGACTGGTCGACCCAGCTCGATTGTATGCCATCATGGCATGCATATGGGTGATCAAGCGGTAGTGGAGCGGTACGGTAGGTGTGGCATGTCATGTCCCCGAGGAACTGGACTGCTGCCTGCCTGCGTTAGCGCTGAAATCATAGAGGTGGCAGTTCTTCAGTCTTCGCTTCATCAGTAGCAGTAGTATGTACGTGCAGCGGTGCAGGGGCTCAGCTCAGCTCATGCTCAGCTCGGCTCCACACAACACATGCCGTTAATTGCTACTGACAGTTTAGGACGCCTTGTTCAAAAACAGGAAACTTTACAGGAGCATTGTCGAGGGAATATAAGCTCAAACAAATCGATCGTGCGCTAGTCCAAATGTAAACATGCATCCCTTAATCTGAGTTAATTTTCAGGCCCTCCTACTCCTCGACTACTCGTTGCGCAGCAAGAAAGCAGAGAACAGTCATGCACATTATTGCCGGATTTAAGATATACCACACGGTCTGCTGTATTTCTACTACCAGTCTACAATCTACATATACTGTCTCTGAATGTGACGCGACGCCTTACTTAATTCCTGCTGCTGCGCTGAACACTGACTCCTTGCATCGCATGGTTTTCTGCCTCCAATCTTTGTCGTTGCATGTACTCCGTACTACTGCTCGTGTGCTCGGGAACTACATATGAAAAGAAAAAAAAAGGAAAAACATTCATGTTTTTAATACATCAGTGTGTGGACTGATCCGGAGAGTATTCAGGAAAGGAAAACTGAGTTGCTCTTCTCAAGTCCATGCTGTGTGCAGCTATCTCTCCTCCCCTCGGTGTCATGATGATATCACATCTCCTGCGATTCATGTGCGATGACCGACGATGTCGCAAAGCTTTTCTTGGCTCGTCCCTAGCGTTCTCTAGCGTTTGTCTGTCGACAGTTACCGCTCCCGCTTGATACTAAAAATGTAGCGATCGAGCGAGGGATGGGCCGGTAGCTAGATGCAGTATGCAAGTCGCAAAGCCTGGCTCGAATAAAGTGAGAGGTTTATTTATGCTTCTGACCTTTCTTCCGACTCCTCTCTTCCGGCCTTTTCTCTAGCTTTTAGCTTGCCACGATTTGATGACGACGTGGTGGCGAGTGAGACAAGCATCAGCAACAAAGTCATAGCGTCTCCAAGGAACTGACAAAAATGCATGCTGCGCGTACGTCGTTGACGTGAGGCGGTCGATTTGCAGCCGGACCCGGCCATGTAAAAGTTTCTAGTCCAAAAAACGAGTACGGTTAGGTTAGAAAACTCGGTGATTTGCATTGGAGTTCTGAATCAGCCAAAAACCAGTCCCATGCATATTTCAAACAAAACACCTACTGCAGGCAAAGATTATTCAACCAAAATTCTGACGACAAATAGATATTTAGATGTGTACACGCCCGGCATGTACTACAAATCTACAAGACTAGAGATACGTACATCGTAGAATGAATGAAGGAAAGCAGTGACTTGTTCGTTCAGTTTAGTCAGTGATAGGATCGGGATAGCAGCGCTGAAATGGCTCCGCATAGTATCTGCATGGTCGTCCTGCTCCTGCGTGAGCGGCGTGGCCGTGTAATTCGCTGGGACGTACGCCAGCAGCCTGCTCTCGATCGAGAGCTATCTTCTGCAGCCTGAGCGGTGTGCGTGCTTTTCAGACGTCGAATCATTCGCGCGCCTTTGCGCAGGGGGTACATGGCGTTGCCATAAATGGCACGCAGCATTGGTTGCTATTGCTATAGCCTATAGGGGCTCCCGGAGATTCATCAGATCCCCCGGCTCCAATTGATTTGACGCTGGGCTCGGCCACACTACCACCACCACAATGCAAACAGTTGACGATGTGGTACGTAACGTCAGAATAATGGTGACCTCTACAGGCGTGCATATGCGTATAAATACAGCATTTATACACCGCTCAGAATATCTTTTGAACGCAAATACTCTGCTAGGACGCGTCGTAAAAAAAATAATAAAAACCTGCATAGATCGATATGAATCATATCCGGTTGATGCTCGCGTGATGGGATCGATGACCCGAGCCCCAGGCAAGGGACATATACATCGCGTACTACTATTCAGGTGTCGTGTGTGTTGTCGCGGCTGCACTGCCATTCATAATGAGATGCCTGTATTGTTTTTATTCAGTACAGGAAGCCATTGTTCATACGAGGTTTCAAGAAGTGCGTGAATTATTATTTTTAGATAATGAATAAATATTCGGCTTTGACCCTTAAGGAGGGCTACAACGCCTTATTACAGGACTAGCAGCACATCCGTCTGCTCAAAGTAAATGATAAAGAGATACGACAACGGACAAAGGAAGCACACACCTAAGTTTGACAAAAAGTTTAAGCATAGGCAATCCTATCACTAAACCTCCATCCATAGTGTGCGAAGATCTGCATAACCGAAGTTTCCAGGCATCTATAAACATTTATTAATGCTTCCTTGTCCTCCTCACGCCGCTGCATTTGGCTCCAAAACCGAAGCCAATGAGTTCCCTGAATAGTACCTGCATGTAAGTTTTTATAGGCGATTCGTCAAAGACAATGTCATTTCTACTAAGCCAGATAGCCCAGCAAAAGGCTGATGCGCCAACTGAGATTAAATTCCTTAGCTTTTCATCTACCCCATCCAGCCATGAACCCAACATGTGTGCAATACTACGATGAGATTGAAAGTCTAAGCAAGTATGGACCACTCTCCACAGGAATTTAGCAAAATGACAATCCAAAAAAAGGTGTTGTATTGATTCATTAGAACTACAAAAACAACATTTTAAACTGCCATGCCAATTCCTCTTAGCGAGGTTATCCTTTGTAAGTACCACACCTCTCTGTAAGTACAACATGAAGATTTTTTATTTTGAGCGGCATCTTTAGCTTCCAAACAGGTTTATATGAAGTAACACTAGCATTGTTCATGAAGGTTTTGTACATCGATTGCATCGAAAAGACTCCAGATTGTGTAGCACTCCATCTAAAACAATCATTTGTATCATTTAGTTGGGCATGCATAATCCTAGCAACTAGGTTGTGCCATAAAGTACGATTGTCCCTGACAATGTCCTTCAAAAGGAAATATTAAGCGGGATCGTACTGAATACAGTGGCCACTGTGGCATTTTTCCGCCGTGCAATATTAAATAAGGTAGGGTACTGTAACGGTTGATCGCCTATCCACTGGTCCTCCCAAAACCTAATTTGTTCACCATTATTAAGGTGAAGTGAGCCAACGCCTAAAAATGTTTCTTTCACCTTCATTAGTCCTGACCAAAAATGTGAATCAGTATGTTGTGCTTGAGTCAAAGTTTGGTTCCTCAGGTATTTATTTCTAAGTAACTGTTTCCATAAACCATCTTCCTTAAACAGTTTATAAAGCCATACCCATTAAACAGTTTATAAAGCCAATTATTGGCAGTGTCGGTGTATAATTCCCAGTTGGAGATCACTTTGTCCTTTAACTTTCAAAAAAAAGAGATCACCTTGTCCTGTAGTTTTTTTCCTTTTCTTTGAGAGGACGCTGAGATACGAAGTTGGCAGCCGGGCCGGAAACACGTGAAAGCTAAGGCCCAAGCCGCCGAGCTGGAATATTTTTCCTTTCACGTTAGCATGTGTTTGTTTTCTTTCAGGAAAAAAAGTTAGCATGTGTATGGGCTGCTGGGCTTGTGTGGTGGACACACAACGAGCTTGAGCCCACCAGAGGGGTCGAAGGGACTGGGCCGAATGGCCAGTTCTCTGGGAAACGAGGTGGGCTGGATCGTTTTCCTTGTTTTCACGCGATTAAGTATGGATGGGCTGCTTAGGCGCGAGGAGGCTGGAGATGGGCCAGTTGCGAGGGAAACGAGAGGCGGACTTTTTGGTTGCAAAGACGCAGGATATGAGCTGATCAAGTTTACGTACGCCACTAAACCGCCAACCTAGAGACCCAGCTAGTTCCTTCTCCTTCCTTCTCGTTTGTTCTTCGCTACAGTTGAGACAGGGAGACCGAGAGGGAGACCACCGTCCGGCGCCGATTTCTTCCGTTCCCCCTTCACTCCGGCGGCAGGATCAGCGTCGGAGAGGATGGGGAACGGGGATTGAGGTGGCCGTTGTATATATACCTAGTTCATATAGGTAGTTGGATGCCGAGCAGATCTTGCTGGGTGGAGGCGAGTCTGCGGGAGAGGAATAAGGTGTGCCGGCTTCTTCTCCACCTCGCTGGTAAGTTTTTTCTGACCAGCGGTGAGCCGGTGTGGTGTGCGTACCCCGGATCTGGTGTCTCAGATCGCATAGGGTTCTTTTGTTACTCCCCTGTCTTCGTCGGAGTTAGTTTCGGCGGTGAGCTTGGGAGTTTGGTCTACCAACACGAGGAATCGGGTTGGTTTTCAAATCCTACCATTCTAGGTGGTTCAGCTCCCTCTCGGGGTTCTTCGTCGACTGGAGTATTGGGGTGTCTGGCGGTGGCGTCAGATTCCTTGATGACCAGGCGATGTGATGGTCGTCGACCATCTTCTTCGGCCGGATCGTTCAGCGCTCAAAATGCATATCGGTCTCGATGTGCTGCTCAAGATGGCAACAAAAAATTTCTTTCTTCGCCAGAGAGGAGGTCGGTCGCAAGCTATGCGCTCCGTTCGCCGGCGGCGAGGAAGGCCGGGATGATTTTACAAGGACTTGAATGTAATTTCTTTTCTTGTGAGGGTGTTCTTGTAAAATGTGCTGTAATCCCTAAAATGAATGAATGAAATATAATCCCGGTTTTCTCAAAAAAAAAAAGTTTACGTACGCCACCGGCAGCTGGGAGCGCAATCCCAAATCTGGGGGCGAGCGCACCGGCTGGGCCGTGCGCTCGCTCCCCCACCCCCCGCGAGACTCCTCCACGCTGACTGTTGGTGGGACCTAATAAAAGTTAGTTGAACAAAATTTTGTTGCAAAAATTTTGGCGCTGAAGATTTTTGTCGCAAATTTTGTTGCAAAAATTTTGGCGCTAAAGTTTTTTTGTCACAAGCAAAAGTTTATTGACAAAATTTTGTTGCAAAAATTTTGACGCTGAAAAATTTGTCGCGAGCAAAAGTTTGTTGACAAAATTTTGTTGCAAAAATTTTGACACTGAAGAATTTTGTCGCAAGAAAAAGTTTGTTGCAAAAAATTTGTCGCTGGAGAATTTTGTCACAAGCAAAAGTTTTTTGCAAAAAAATTGTCGCTGGAGAATTTTGTCGCAAGCAAAAGTTTGTTGACAATTTTGTTGCAAAAAATTTAGTGCCGAAGAATTTTGTCGCAAGCAAGCAAAAATTTGTTGACAAAAATTTGTTGTAAAAAAGTTTGTCGTCTGTGGCCTTGGACGCACTAGCTACCGGCGCTGGGCAGCACGCGCGCCGCGGTCGGCCGCAGGGACTGGCGAGCGCACGGTCCAGTCCCTGCGGCCGACCGCAAATTAGCGGTTCCCAGCTGGGAGGCAACCGCAAGTTGTCATTTGGTTGGGCACTCGGCAGGATCTCTCACTGTTCCAGCTTCACATTTGGCGTGCTGACTGCTGAGGGCCCTTCACAGTCCAACACCAAACAGTGTCTGAATGTCATGAGTCATGACGATGGGTTGCATCCGGCAGTAATCATAAGAGAGGACGGAGCTTAATCCTAACCCTCCTGCTGATAAGATGGAGCCAAAACATCTTAGTGGGCGTGTAAAAAAACGTGGACGAACCCTGCAGCAGCCACACCACACCTGGTGGTGGGGGAGTGGGGGGACTGACAGGTAAGGCAAGAGGCGAGGGGAGCACGGCACTGACACGCCGGGCGGCTGGGACCCAGCTGCAGCAGACGGCAGCCACTCCGGAGCTTTGGTTCGCCTCCATGATTAGCGAACAGCTGGTTGCCACCATTTGCTTGCCAGCCCGGAGGGCATGCAATGCAATGAAATGCGTGCGCAGAAGCCGTACGTCCTTTCGGCGTCGCCTTGCGCCACCGCGGCGGCCCCGCCGTACGCAGCCACAGGTGACAGGCCGCTCAGCTCAGGGCTCAGGCAATGCCGTGCGTGCGCGCATCACCAATGGCAGCAGGGGCCCTTACTCCGAAACCCTGGTGGCGGATTCGGACGCAGCGCGCGCAGCTCCTCGCAGGCCTGCCTGCTAGATTTTCATTTCGTTCCAGGCGTGTGCCGCGCCGGGAGAGCGGATCCGATCAATGGGGGTGACGCAGCATGCGCGGGCCCGGCCGAGGGATGGGGTCGTCATGGGCGGGCGGGGGGAGTGAGAGGCGACACGCCTGCATGCATCCCCTTCCTGGGGCATGAATGTGGCGACCAACCTCCAAGCGAGCGAGTAAATGGGGGCGTCCCAACAATGATTTGAATCAGCAGGTCAGCACAACGCTAGCTGGTGAATAATGGCGATGGACAGAGATTAGAAAACTCGTTTTGGCTTGACTGCATGGGTGATTGGTCATGGATGGACGCATCGATCCATCCGTTTTGGCTCGCTCGCTGGGCGCTTCGATCCGGAGCAAGGTGATGGCCGGATTGCATTGGCCGCTGAGCAAGGTGCGCCGAACCCCGGCGTCGGTGCCTCGGTGGGGGCTCGGCCCCGGCGCTTCGGACGATTGGATTGGATGACCTGTGGTCCGTTGTACCCCGTGGAGCCAAAAGGATAAGCGAGCGCCGAGCTGGGGGGCATCGGAAGATTGGGGGCGGATTGGGGGCGGGGCCACGGCCGTGCAAGCGCGAGGACAGCACGTGACCCCCCGCAGCGGTGCACGCATGCAGGCAGCAGCAAGAAAGGGGACACGACGCGACGACGGAAACGAAACGAAGACGCGGCGGGGTGCATGCACGGCCACGGCGCCCTGCTGCTGCTCGGCCTCGACCCGACCCGAGCCGTGGCAAAAAGGCTGGCGCCTGCCGGGAGAAACAGGCTGGAAAAGGCAGCGGCCGTGGCCCCTGCTAGTGCGTGCCGTCACGGGACGAGAGAGACCGACCCCACGGGTGGGGGAGGCAGGGATAGGGCCTGACGAACCGTATCCTCCTCCTCCCTGCGCGTGGCCATGCCGGCCTGGCACGCTGCCCGCGTGCCCCTGCTGTTGCACGGCGGCGTCGGCGCTCGCTTCCGTGGCCTCGGGAGGTTTCGCCCGCGCGCGCACCCGTTCCGGAGGCAGCGTGCGCGCGCGTTCGATGGCACTGTGCAATCATGAAGTAGCCGCCGTCCGTTCGCATCCAAGCCGAGCCGAGCCGAGCAATTGCGCGCGGTGAGCTGAGCAGGTCCGCCCGTAATCAACACGCCCAGCGGCCATAGATTTGGCGCTGCCAATGATAGCGCGGCCGGCCAGGCTGGCGGTACGATACGGCCGTCATGATCGCATGTTGAAGGCGTGCGGCCGGCAAGGGTCTAACTCCGCGCTGCGACTCGACGCGAAGGAGGCCCCGGCCCCTCTCCTCCATGGGCCATCGAACCGATCGAGCTGGCGCCTCATCATTGCCAGACTCTCGGGCCAGGCCCCCACCGTTTTATGGCCGTGCCAGTAGTACCAGTACAACTCAGCTCCATGGCCATGGGAGTCGTCTCGTACGGAACGCGGGAACGGGGCAATGAGCTCGTCGTCTCGTATTGCCGTGCCCCCGTTCCCGTGCAGTGCATGCATGCTACAGCAGCTGCTGCATTGCATTGCCTTGCCTTTGTGGTCTGAACTCTGAAGAGCGGCTCTGGCCTTCTCGTACGATGAACGAGACAGCAGAGCGTGAGACAAGGGCTTCGATTTCCTACCGTATGTACTTGGCTACGTACAGGACACCACACACATACGGGCCGTGCGTGTTCGTAGTTTTTGTGTATCATCCGAGTTCACATGTGCCTTTGTGAGCTTGGATGCTTTAGCTCTTGGCCGCCCAGTCCCCTGGCGTAGTGCTCAGGATATCTTCATCATTCAGCCCTCCGATCTGATTGGGAGCACTCTGTAGTCTGTACTACTTTCTTGGTGGATGCTAAAACATGTAGTATCTCTGGTTCAGTTTGCTTTGGTTCCGCTAAAGCCGCATATATAGGCATGCTGTGCAATAAAAAATATATAAACTGATTTTCGTTCTAGCACATTATTACTAAACTGAAAATCTAGAAAGTTGCTTTAATTATTTCAAGTCCTGGAAATTCAATAATTTTTGTGATGGGTTGCAACACTGAAAAATCAACGCCCAAATAATCCATGAACCTATGCAGCAGGGACGGAGCTAGCGGTGGGGCTGGAGGGGCTCCAGCCCCCCCTACCACCATGATCCCCCTTAAGCCCCCTCTAAGCCCCCCTTAAGAATTTGAGGAGGAGTAAGAAGGAGAGGAGGGGCTAGAGGAGGAAGAAGAGGAAACAGCCCCTCCTGCCGGCCAATCCTGACTTCGTCCCTGCTATGCAGCATTAATGTGGGAGCTGCAATATGTTTTTTTTTCTGTTCCCTTATCTACGGCATCAAAGGGTGCAATATTAGAGAAGAACACACATATATATATTTCCAGAATACTTAATACTCCCTCCCACCCGTAATATTTGATGTTGATTAGTTCAAATATGAACTAACCAACGTCAAATAAAACGATATAGTGGTAGTACATCGCCCAATCAGTACAAGGCACCTAAAAAGTATGTGTCAAGTAAATAATGCTACGTTTTGGTGCCAGGCTAGAATATGTATCAACCAATGTTGCGGATAGCCTGCTATAGCCTCGCTATAGCCCCTGGAGAGGTGTCGCGACGATATCCCTGATTTTAGGGCTATGGTCGCTAACGGGACTATAGCGGGAAATAGCCCCGCTATGTGCATAGCCTTTTAGGGCTATGGCTGTTGCTTGCTCCATGATGATGAATTGGACTAAGTGATTCACTGCTAGTGATGTGAGCCGTAGTGATGCCGTGATGCTGATGGCATGAAACCCTAAATTGATGGAGTTACGAACTCAATTTATGTCTGGTTGTGTTTTGAACTTGTAACGTGTGACATATCTTGTGTGTTTTGGCTTATTTGTCATGTTTGCTTATGTAATGCACTTAAATATTTCTTAAAATTGATTAAACATGTGCTGAGATATGATAAATTCTGTTTTTTTTTTGCAAAACGCTATATCCTATAGCCTCGCTATAGCCTCTATAGCCTTTTTGGCAGGCTACCGCTAAAATCCATAGCCCGCTATCCGCAACATTGGTATCAACTCTACTTTTACAGTGGCCTGTCATGTGTGCACGTAATGGTAGCCATTGTACATTATTTGTTATTGTCGCCTGATATCTGTACACTAGTACTATACCATAGTATATTGCGGCATAATGGCATCCACTTTAAAAGAACACAGGCATAAAATAAATTGAAATTCGGTCCACTTGACGCACTGACATGCTATGGTTTTCATTCAAGAAAGTAAAAGTAAGTTCTCACCCGAAATCTTTTCATCCATCCATCAAAAGAGAATTTTTGATGCATAAAGTATTAAATGTAGATTAAAAAGGTGAAAAGTTATATGAATAGACTGTAAATCACGAGACGAATCTAACGAACCTACTTAATCCATGATTTGCAACATTAATGCTACAGTAACCATCCACTAATTATGGATTAATTACCCTCTAATTACCATCGTTAGATTCGTCTCGAGATTTTCGAGCTATCTATATAACTTTTCACATTTTTCGTCTACATTTACTACCCCTAAATTGGTAAAATCAAAACCTGAAATCTTTTTTTTCATGAAAAAGATTTCGGGAACTAAACCAGGCCTTAGTAGGGCTGCAGTAGTACAGTGCGTAGCGTACAGTAGTCACTTTGTGCAGTCATCAGTCATCAGGATGACGACATTTCATATCACGCATTGCTGCTTGTACTTGACGTGCGGTTAGCGCCGGCGCGCCGTGCATCTTCACGTTCAACAATACCTTTTCCACGTAATCACCTTCACAAGAGAAGGAAACTGCATTGCACAGTGGTACAAACACGTGTAAAATGCTGTGTCATTACCCAAAATAAAGTTACGAATGGTGTGATCAACTATAGTTACAGAGGAAGCAAGCTACTTCACAGACCAGTAGGGGAGAAAAACAGAGGAGCGTCTATGCCCTGCTTGCAGTTTGGCGTTCGACGATTCAGGCAGTAGTTTCTCTACATTTTTGCTTTTTTAGAAGAAAAAAAAGTAGTTTCTCTACATTTATCATATGTGCATGTAATGGTAGGCATTCTACATTATATTATTGTGGCATGGTATCTCGACATTTATCGTATAAAAATGGCACTCGCTTAAGAATAGAGTCTATAATAAAAATAAGTTGAAATGCGGTCCGATCGATGATTTTTGACATACTGACTTGATATGGTTTTTTTTCATTCAAGATGGTAGTGCTGCAGTAGTACAGCGCACAGTAGTCACTTCGTGCAGTCATCACGGTAGCGTTTCATATCACGCATTCGGGCCTGCACTTTGATACTGCGGTTAGCGCCGTGAACTGAGGACGTACCATAGCATCTTCACGTTCAACAATTAGTTTTTCCACGTAACCACGTTGAGAAGAAAACTGCAGTGTACAGTGGTACAAACGTGTAAATGGTGTGTGGTCACCCAAAAAAAGTTGTGAATGGTGTGGTCAACTATAGCCTATGCAGGAAGCAACCTACTACTTCACAGACATTTAGTTTT
Source organism: Urochloa ruziziensis (assembly GCA_015476505.1). Classification (NCBI taxonomy): domain Eukaryota; kingdom Viridiplantae; phylum Streptophyta; class Magnoliopsida; order Poales; family Poaceae; genus Urochloa; species Urochloa ruziziensis. The sequence continues at coordinate 21,963,095 of CM027126.1, forward strand.
TTCCATTTTGCAAAATGAAAAGTTTACAAAATGAGATTTTTACATGCATAAAGTATTAAATGTGGACGAAAAAAGAACCATTACATGGATGGAGTGTATTCGCGAGACGAATCTAACGAGCCTACTTAATCCATGATCTGTAACAGTGGTGCTACAGTAACCATCCACTAATTATGGTTTAATTACCCTCTAATTACCCTCGTTAATTTTGTTACGCGATCTACAAGTCAGATCTGTAATTAGTTTTATTATTAGTCTACGTTTACTAATTCTAAGTGATATTTTTCGCTTCATAAAATTTTTGCAAAACGGCACTAAACATGGCCGTAACACAAGAAAACAGAGGAGCGTCTATGCCCTGTTTGCAGTTTGCTCTGTTCTACTTTCTTCATAAAAAAAAAGTAGTTTCAACTTTCTACACCACCCCTGTCCCAACAGATTTCACACCATTTGCAGCAAAGATGCTACTGCAAAGCAAGAAATCAAGCTCGCGAAGAAGGGGGGCCCGATCATTGCATCAAGGGATGAATCCGCTGTACGTCCTGATCGACTTTTAAATATCTTGCTGCTGGGTCTGCGTGTGCCTGTGCCGTCGCCGTGGCGTTCCTGTCCCTCGGCCGCGTTTAGATGTTAGTATGTCGGGCACACATTTGAAGTATTAAATATAGACTAATTATAAAACTAATTACAGATTATGTCAGTTCATAGTAAGACGAACCTAATGAGTCTAATTAATCCGTCATTAGCACATGTTTAATGTAGCAATTTATTGTCTAATCGCGACCTAACTAGGCTCATTAGATTCGTCTCGCGAATTACACTTCATCCATATAATGGGTTATTTTTTCGACTACATTTAATATGCCATGCATGTGAGCATACTCGAAAAAATTTTCGCGAAACCTGTAAACGGGACCCTCATCAAGCCGCTGCTGCGCGCCCCCCTTCCACCTCTGGTGCCAACTCACACGCGTTACCTCCCAGATCACACGGCTGGCCACTCGCTCGCTTCCCCTGCTTCGCCTTCGCGGCACGCCATCCTCATCTCCCAAACCCCCTATAAAACCCCTCACACCCCCCGCATTCTCCTCTCACACACCACAAGCTCGATCGCTCCCTTCTTTCGAGCTCCCAACATCGTCTTCCTCTTCTTCTCACAACAAGCTCTTGTTCCTCTCGGTTGGTTGGCTGAGCAGAGAGCTTGTGAGCGATCGCTCAAGTCGCAACCATGGCTGCAGCTGGTGCGTCTCTGCTTCTGCTGGGCGCGCTGCTAGCCTGCTCGGCCGCGCTGGCTTCGGCCAACTTCAACCAGGACTTCGACATCACCTGGGGCGACGGCCGCGGCAAGATCCAGGACAATGGGAAGCTCCTGACGCTGACCCTGGACCAGACCTCCGGGTCCGGCTTCCAGTCCAAGCACGAGTACCTCTTCGGCAAGATCGACATGCAGCTCAAGCTCGTCCCCGGCAACTCCGCCGGCACCGTCACCGCCTACTACCTCTCGTCGCAGGGCAACACCCACGACGAGATCGACTTCGAGTTCCTCGGCAACGTCACGGGGGAGCCCTACACGCTTCACACCAACGTGTTCACCCAGGGCCAGGGCCAGCGGGAGCAGCAGTTCCGCCTCTGGTTCGACCCCACCAAGGACTTCCACACCTACTCCATCCTCTGGAACCCCAAGCACGTCATGTAAGCTGCTGTCTGCTAATCTCGATTACACCTTTTTTTTTTAACATTCTTCAGTTCTGACCTTGATTACAGTGTCTGTTGATTTGACTGACAAATTGACATGGATGCAGCTTCATGGTGGACGACATGCCGATCAGGGACTTCAAGAACCTGGAGAGCAAGGGGATCGCGTTCCCCAAGAACCAGCCGATGCGGCTCTACTCGAGCCTGTGGAACGCCGACGACTGGGCCACGCAGGGGGGCCGCGTCAAGACGGACTGGTCCCACGCGCCCTTCTCCGCCTCCTACAGGGGATTCAAGGCCGACGCCTGCGTCGCCGTCGCCGGCGGCAAGACCCGCTGCGGCGCCACCGTCGGCACCGAGGGCTCCGCCGGCGCCGCCGACTGGTACAACCAGGAGCTCGACCTCACCCTGCAGCAGCGCATGCGCTGGGTCCAGCGCAAGTACATGATCTACAACTACTGCACCGACCCCAAGCGCGTAGCGCAGGGCCTCCCCGCCGAGTGCTCCATGCAGCAGTAGCCCCTGTGTTCGTCGTGCTCCGCTGCAATGGCGGATGCCGAATCGATCGCCGGATCAAGACGAAGGGCGTGGGAAACGTGGGGGGCGTCAGTGTGGTAAATAAATAAGGACTTTGGCAATTCGTGGGACTTGTAATGCAGTAGCTTGGTGGTAAATTCTTCTGTCTTGTCTGTAGCCCCTCTCTCACGCCCTTTGCTTTGCTTCCGTAGACACCCCTGTTCTGTTTCTGTTCGTGCAATACTCGTCCAAACACTTGTTTTCATGTCCATCTGTAATATATCGAAACCCATACGTGTTCTTCACTTGCTGTACATGTGCTCTCCTTTTACGCGTTGGAAGTTGTGATGCTTGTGTTTGGTAGGATTACTCGTGGAATTCATATTATATCCTGCGTAAAGAATTGAAACTCTGTCGATTCATCATCAGTTCTTGTTTTCTTTTCGAGCATTGATATTGGGTCAGTCAGTTTAATTGTCTACGAGTACTGCACACAATTGAAAAATTAGGTGCCCACGTTGATGGCCATCAACCTGCCCGGGATCGGCATGGCGGCAAGTAAATGTTGCAGTCGCCAGATGTTTCCCACTACTGGTGTAGCAGCAGCAACCTCTCCATCTCACATTAATCGCACGACAGATCCATACGTACGTGCCTCGATCTGTCACGATAGGGATGTTCTTCGGCGATCTCAAAAGGCCCAGGCTTTCAGCATGCAACCGACATTGCAGGATACGCGTGTGTTTTAGTTAGCAGAGATTGATAAAATCCGGAAGAGGGGAAAGCACAGGCCGGCCACACACATGGCGTGGCGTCAAATTTTGTGTTCCAACCGCCTGGAAGAAGCTACCACGTTGCTCCAGTCCGTGCTCTTGGTTTCTGGCTACTACGCGCCACTCCATGCGGCGCAAGGTGACAGGGCTCACGGTCACAGGCGACGACAAGGACATGGGGCTCGTAATGAATCCGCCAGCTCCCAGCAGCAGCAGCGGCCTGCCTCTCGCTCTCGGAGTCTCGGTCGCGGCAGGCCGAGGTGCCGGAGTGCCGACGCCGACAGGTGGCCGCACCGACAAATCGCCATGCCCTCCTCTTCCTCCGATTCCGATCCTCGGCTAGGCGGCTACGCATCGGAATATCGGATCAGCACGGAGCTGCTGCCCAACCCCAACCTCTGGACTCGTCTCTGAACGGACACTGCGCTGGCCGCTGCGCCGATTGCACCTGGCAGCTTGTTGGAGCGTCTCGTGGCCTCTCTCTCTGAAGAAAAGGCAGCGCAGTGCAGGTGCAGCGAAGTGGCTCGATCATGGGTCATGGCTTATCCCTTCGAGCTTCGAGTAGCAAGCAGCTCATGGCCCAGCCTAGCAAACCTGGCTACTATTCAGCAATCTGAATGTCGGAGAGATATTTGCAATTCTCTCATCAGTTGCCACGAGTGCAAAATTACAAGCGTGAAACAGGCTCTCTGGCATCAGGATGGATTCTAGTATTCTACTGACGAGATTAATCTCTAGTAGAGATTAGAGGGGAGAGTTTCTGGGCCACGATTTCGGCCAAGAACCACAAGTGGTTGCCAGTGTGACAGTACAGCTGATTGGTTCTTGGCTGAGGGGCCTTTTATTGTCTGCACAGAGTGTAGTTGAAAATGAAGTGTATAGAGCCAACATCAGTCTATTATATGTCGCCTCATGATGTCCCTTGGAGCATCCCTGTGCTTGGATCTCTCTGCCTGCTCACTTAAGCACAATTATACGCAGCCGTGTTTGCCTAGTACATTGCAAGTGACTGGGATCGATCAGAGCATGACACTATTCTAACCTCGTTACTGATGGAAGTGATGAGCTGCATCAGCTGCAGTCTCGAGCAACAGGGAGAGAACAGCATTTCCTTCACCATTTTATTTAAACGCTAGTCTACCGTAATAGTAGGATGTTAAAGTCTGAAGAGGCATCGCTTGGTTTCAGATAAATTACTCCCCTCTGGTGCTGTGTGTCTATGCATGATTGAGCTAGCTGTATCTCTGGTGCAAGTGCAATGATAGACTTCACAACAGGAGGAGCCCCACTGTCAGAATTGTGTATTTGACAACGTGCCAAATTAAAGGGTGTCCCTCATGTTTATCCAGGTGGGGCACGCTGTTATGCTTTTGCTGGTTCTTCCTGCCTTTGCATTGCTCTATGGATGGCTACTAGACACTAGCGTCGTACTTAGTAGAACTGCCGTTGAAACAGTTTGTCTTTCTCCATTGTTTTTACGCCTGAACAAGCACGGAACAGACAGGGGCTACTCATCTGACAGTTAAAAATTAGCTCTAGCTACTGAATCCTCATGTTCCCTAGCTAGTGAAACTCTGCAGTAATAACTTTAGATTTCAGTTAGTATGAATCTTTCGGTTGTATTTCTGAGGGAGCTCATGTGTTAGTAACGCTTGAGTGCTAGTACAGACAATTGTATTGCACGGAATGAGATATGATTGTATTGTTTGGGACTGGAGAGAGCCAAGATTGCAGCTATCTGGTCCTCCATTTTCGTGCAACACATGTTGCTTGTGCAAATTCACCATAAGAAGAACATCATCATTGCCATTGGTAAATGATGGAAGATCTCCCGTAGCTGTACACCACACTTGCTTAATCCCCTGATGATTACAAATGGTCCTAAAACAACAAAGAGGACAGTACTAGTACATGCATCTAGTACTACTCTCGCACATAATCCAACAACTACACCATACGGGTACTCAAGCGGTCCTAGCTAGTCAGACCATCAAGGTGTATCAAAAGTTTACCAAAGTTTTCAATTACGGCATCGGCATGAAACTGAAAGTTACACTGAGCACGCAGCTCATGTTCGGCATGTGTTGTTCACCATATTACCTGCAATCTCTCCCATGTTCATTCAGCTGCAACACGCGTATGCAGCAGGTGAAAATTGGAGTCTCCCAGCAATGCAGGCTGTAATAGGTGTAAAGCTTATTTGCATCCGTCCAAGCGAAGCGCACAATCTCCATCAATGCCTGCATAATTGGTACGTAGTACGCTGGAGTACAGACAACTGCAGAGTGGCCCCGGCCTCTAGGGCGCCAAACTTGCATATGATTAGGCTTCAGAGGACCAGTATTAGACGCCTTGGAATACTGAGACCTTTGATGCGTCAATGGCATTGCTAAAGCGACTTCGTTCAAATCCAGGGACCAGCAGGCCAGCTGCTTCCACTTGGATCGCGTCGGCTGGTCAAGATCAACGGATGAAGAGATGAACCTTGCTAGGCCTAAGCTGTTCGATCGATAGTTCACATTTTTTTTCTCTGAAATTTTGGGCGTCGTTGGAAAACTAATAAAGTACTAGTACTAGGCAAAAGGTAAATTCGGTCATGAAATGAATCGGGAAGACATGCAACCTGAAATCTTTCAAAAAAAAAAAAATGCAACCTGAAGCCAGAACTGAGAGAGGAAGATTTGACAAGGGCCCATGAAACGCGAATTTTTTTTCGAGTATGTCGGGCAAACATTTAAAGTATTAAATATAAACTAATTGCAAAACTAATTACAGATTCTGTCAGTAAATCGCAAGACGAACCTAATGAGTCTAATTAATCCGTCATTAGCATATGTTACTGTAGCAATTTATTGTCTAATCACGACCTAACTAGGCTCATTAGATTCGTCTCGCGAAGTACACTCCATCCATATAATGGGTTATTTTTTTCGACTATATTTAATATGCCATGCATGTGAGGGAACATGCTCGAAAAAAATTTCGCGAAACATTAAACAGGGCCAAGAAGCAGTGGAGCACTGGAGCCTGACAGCGACTGAGCGACGAACTGCCAGTCAGCCACATCATGGTCTGAATTTTGACTGGGCAATTTAGCGCGTGCATGGATTCTACTGAAACAGTGTAGTTGAGACCTACTGTACTCCTACTGTAGAATCTAGAGGCAGTACAGTGCCACCTTGAGCGCCGAACTGGACGCAGTAATCCCCATTAAATCTCCTGCAGGAGCCTAATTTTTTGCCACTATTGGTGTTGAAATCTGAGGTGATGAAGTGACCAGCTGATCCCTGACCTCATCCATATCCTGCAATTTAAACTTTCGAGTGCTGGACAGTGAGGCGCGGCGCCTGAAAGAACGCTAAATGCTCGCTTTAAGATAGATGGACCGTGTAGGATTCATGTTAGAGTGGGCGCCTTTTTCTGAACTTTTGGTGGTACTAGTAGTACTGATGGTTTCTAATGCTAATCCAGCTTGCAAGTGCCTGAGATCCTGGATTGTTTCCTGGTGCGATGCTAACCCCCAATCATTCACCCAGTGTGGGAAACTAAACTGGATCATCAGTTGCACAACGAAACCCTGTGTTTTCGCGGCAAGCTTTTTACTGCCCCTGTGTTTTCTCTCACATTCTCGTCAGAGTTCTGTTTAGATCGGGACGATTTTTTTCAGAAGCGATGCAGGGCCGAGAGTACTGCAGAATTCAAAAGTACTATCTCCTAGCCGGCCACACACATCATCATGGTCTCATGGCCTCATGTGTCGTCGGTTCCTTGTGCTTGGAGTGAGCAAATATAATGGCACGGGTACAAGAATCGGTTGCTGTCTGGTGTATGATTCGCGTGGTGGTGGTCCGACTCGGCCGGCCTGAGACACTCGATCGGATCCCATCCATGATCCATCGATCGGCAAGCACGCAGGCAGCGACAGGACGCAGACGACGCATCATTGGCTAGCTGTCCGCCATTCGTGCATGCAATCGGTGCGCTCGTCAGCAGCGGGGGGCGCCGCGTGCGTCACCATCCATCGATCACACCATGCCGTGCTGGCACCTCAGGGTGTACGTGGAAGATCTAGTTGGATGATTGGGGTTGGACGGGGCAGTTCCTTCACGGCTATGCCTGGCTCTGGCAGTCTGGCTGCACAGCACAGTGATTAGCAGTTTAGCACGAACAAATCAGAGGCGGTGCACGACAGGATGCTGCCGACAGATAATTGTCCTGGGAGCTGGGAATCGGTTTGTATCGTCTGCTGCTGGTTTAGTGGCAGGCGAAGCGGCGAACGGCCCAATAGGCCTCTCTCGTCATCAGTTCTACGGTGTCTTGCATAAGAATTGGGCCGATCAGTAGTGTCCCGAAAAAAAGGTTGAAACCACTGGGAAGCGTCGGTCGTTTCTAGGCTCCGCCGGGCCCCAATAGGGCCTCTCTTTCTTCCTTCCAGGCTGCAGCAGTAGCCCAGTCTTGATTGGATCTTCTTAATTTGGGAATGGATCCCATCCCACGTTAATAAGGAAACGGAAGACGCAGCACGAGCGAATGCCTCCGATTTCAGGAGGAAACTACAAGAATGGCTATCATACTTTTGTCGACGTGTTTTATTTTGATCATCATGCTTGGAAAAGTACAAACCGTATTCATTAAACTTGTGATACAGTCATTAGATCTTTAATCATACGTATTTTCGGATAATATTGATTAAGTTTGACTATGTCTGATCATCCAATGTGGTCAAATTGCGACATGTACTTACCCGCAAAAAAAGTCACATGTACATCATCTTTTCTATTTTTTCAACATGTATAATTAATGAATCGTTACAGGTCCAAAGATCCTAAGCAGGCTAGTAGCTAGATAGTCAACTAATTTCATTATTGCTCATGTGTGTTTATGGAGCTATGATATTACTTGTTGGCGACCTCTGGCGAAGTGGCGAGTTAAATGGCCATGGTTTTCTGAGTACGATGGTAAAACTGAAATATTAAGAGAAGTACTACGGTCTTTCATGCATAAAAAAAATCAACAGAATTTCATATATCACTCCGCTTTTCTGTTTCTTCTTCACTCAGCTTTCTGTGCCTGGGATTATTTGTAGATTTTTTTAAGTTCTGATGAAAATGGGCAACTATTGTTTCTTTTTGGGACGTTTGTCCCATACTTGTTGGTCCATTTCTGTTTTCATCGGTCCGTGTGGAAGCATGTTGTTTAACTTAATGTTTTGATAAATGAAACTTTTACAATCCCCTTTTATCTGCCCGACCGGCTTGATGAGCGGGTGGTATTTTCTCGCATAAATGGCCAGCCTACCGACAATAGTCACTAGCGAGACATAGCTTTGGGCGTAATAATTTCAAGCGCGATAAAAGTCTAGAGAAACTTGAGTTATGTAGATAAAACATAAATTTGCTAACCTTAAGAAATGGGGGGCATGTGCCCATCCCTTTCCTTCTCTTGTTTGCGCATGATTAATATTTATGTATATAGTTTTTTAGCTCCTAGTTAATGCATTGTCATCCTTGATCAAGAATAATTCTCCCTAGGCGAGTATGCTTATATATGTGTTACAAATTAATTGTTTAGTCATACTTAGCTTTCGTAGAAGTCAAGAGGTGACAAGATCACACCATCACTCGCGAGCTATAGGCATGTGTGTCTAAATTCTACTCAAGTAGCTAGATGAATAAAAGTTGAACAAGTTGAAACATGATTTAGACTTGAGCAAGAAAAGCAAATTACTTTCGGTGGGTGGAAGACTAGTTTTAATAAACTCAGTCCTCACAAACCTAGCAATGTATATGCTCTCCTTTTTCGAGGTTCCTAAAGGGGTTCTCAAAAAGTTGGACTACTATCGATCGAGGTTTTATTGGCAATGTGATGAACACAAGAAAAAATATAGACTCACTAAGTGGAGCATCTTGTGTAGACCGAAGGATTGTGGAGGTCTAGGTATCCAAAACCTAAAAATTCAAAATAATTGCCTTCTAAGCAAGTGGTTGTTCAAACTAATTAATGAGGAAGGAATTTGGCAAACCCTCCTAAGGAGGAAATATTTGTCAAATAAAACTCTAACCCAAGTCAAAAAACAACCGGGAGACTCTCATTTTTTCTCGGGACTTATGAAAATAAAAGACCAATTTCTACAATACGGGCATTTCAAAGTCTGTAGTGGAACGGAGATTCAATTTTGGGAGGACACTTGGATGGGCAATCAACCTCTGAAATTAGCTTATCCAAACCTTTTTCAAATAGTGAGGAAAAATCAGCAACGGTCGCCGAGATGCTAAGCACCACCCCGTTGAATGTATCCTTCCGAAGAGCAGTAACTGGCCACAACTTAGAAGCATAGTACATCCTAGTAGAAAAAGTTTTAACAACTAATCTAACTAGTGCTAAAGATGTCTTCATTTGGGATTTGCATAAGAGTGGTGTTTTTCGACACGGTCTATGTACATGGCCATAATTAAAAATGGCGTTATCCCTCGAAAATGTCTAATTTGGAAAGTCAAGATACCACTCAAGATTAAAATCTTTTTGTGGTACATCAAGAATTGAGTTACTCTCACTAAAGATAACTTGGCTAAAAGGAATTGGAAGGGAAACTTAAGTTGTTGTTCCTGCAGTTCTTTAGAGACTATAGAACACCTCTTCATAGACTATCCCTTCACTCGATTTATTTGGAACACAATACTGTTGATGACGTTTTTTGACACGTGTCAGAGCCGGCGCCTTGAAGGAATTTCAATGAAGATTGAGTTGAAGTTGAAGATAATGTTTGAATTGAAATCGGATCGGATTTGTTTCCATAGAAGAATCAGTATCGGACTCAAGACTTCAGAATTGGATTGGACTCGGAAAGATGGATTGAGGGCGTCCCGAGCTTTCGGCTGAAGTGGGCCATAATGGGCCGGCCTTTTTTATTGTTATTTAGAGTCTTAGTTGAAGTAGTTTCTTTCTTTTGCGTCAAGTTTGTTCATGTCGTAATTGACTAGGAGTTTGTAATTTCAGGGTATAAATATAAACCCTGAGGGCCGTGAAGAGTTTACGAACACATCAATACAACAAACCTTTACTACTTGCATCTACTTTTCGTAATTTACTTTCAAGTCGGCGACTTCGTCAAGTTTTTCTCTTTTACGAGTTCTCCTGAGCTAGTCAAGGCGATCCAGATCTCCAAGACTTGCTCGTGAGTTCCGCTTCTACTGAGTAATATCTGAGTTTTAGCATCAGGCGCATCACTGTTGCTTCGTTTAGATTTATTCGACAGTTATCGCTATTTGCTGGATCTACAAGTTTCTTCTTATTGTTTTAGCTTTTATCACCTCCTATCCAGCTTAGAATTCTATCTAATCGGCTTTGTCAAAGTATTAACCCTGAAATCTATCTAATAGCTGATTAGTTCAATTCTAAGTGTTGTTTTACTAAGCTGTATCGGATCACTTTACGGTTGTCTCTTACTGCTTAGTCATCAATCGGCTTTCAGCTGTTTGATTATCAGAATTGGCTCCATGTGCTGTTTCACTACATATCGGAATCGGTCCTATCATATTCGATTTCACTAACAAGAGAATCGGCTCTTCAACTGTTTCTTAACGTCCGATTTTATCCTTGTGAATCAACAGGTCAGATTGACCGGCATGCCCCGGATTTCAAGGCCACGCCTTCGCTCGTGTGTTAGCGCATCTGTCTCTGCTCGATTTTTGCGTCAACAAATACATATCACGTTTGGCATTCAACCCCCGTCTAGCATTTCAAACTTGTTTGGTTCTTGGCTAATGGCATTCGACCAGCGCTTAGAGATCAAATTAGTGTGGGTTTGGCAGCTATATGCTGGGTAATATGGTTGAATAGAAATGATATGGTTTTCAATCGTTCCAAATCTAACACGTTTATGCATGTAATCTTCAGGGCTACATATTAGACCCGCACATGGTCGTTGTTGCTTAAGGACGAAGAAGCAAGATCAAATTTGAAGAATGCCTGCCACCTCTTGGAGACGGTCGTCATGCAAGTGTTTGCTGGTTTTGGTTGGCAGTTCTCAAATAGAATTGCGGCGTAGCTGTCTTGTTTTGTTTGAAACCTTTTTATCTCCTTCATGCACTCTTTAGAGTGATTTGTGAGCTTAAGAGCTCCCCTCCTGTAATGAACCGCTGAGTACACCATCTCAATGGTGTAGAGGTCGGGACCTGTGTTCCATTATCTAAAAAAATTGAATATGCCTGAACCAGTGAATGGAGTTCAGTTACCGGACCGCGGGACCGACAAAATGGTATACGACGATGACGACCGCCCGACGCTGGAGCTCTGGTTTCTTGGCCTCCTCAAGCAGCCGGAGTCAGGCCCTGACACGCCGTCGTTCGAGCTCGACAAGCGCGACATGGTGTGGCCGACAGGGGGCGGCGAGGACGGGTGGGTTGCGCCGCCGCCGTACCAAGGCAGCAGGCGGGGGTGGCTGTGCCCATGAGGGCGGTGGCGCCGCTGCACGGGTAGGAGGGCGGCCACACGGCGGGGGGGGGGGGGGGGGACACTCGTGGGCGACAACGGTTCGGCCGGTGGAGGGTCGCCGGCGCTCGATGCCTTGACTAGAGCAGGGGAGTGAGGGGGTATCGAGGGGAAAAGAAAACATAGATGAGGGATTGTTTTGCAAATTGTTGTCATGCTGGCAGCGCCACGTAGGCGAAAACTGCCACGGTGGACGGCTTTGGACCTCCATCGTACCGCTTTAATAGATTCTGGACCCAAATGACTGGTTTTTTAGTTAACGGACCTAAATGGGACGGGGCAAAAGTTAATGGCCCTGAGTGAAATTTATTCAACTCGAATTTACTAATCTAAAAAAATGAGTGGATCGGGGGACATGCGCTCCATCCCTCGCTTTTGTCTTCCAAGCCATGAAATTCCATCTTGTGCTAATAATCTAGATTAAGACATGTTAAATTGAAGCAATTGTCCTATTTGGTGACTGAGTGAGTAAAGATAAGAACAATGAAAACTAGCAGGCTTCTTTCAAGGTGTCACTAACATATGACGTGAAATTGTCTTTGTTTTTTTTAATCTTCATGTATCATATGAAGATTAAAAAAACAAGACAAAACATGTGATTGGGCCAATCTCCACCATGCTGACGTCTGAAGCACGCGCCTCACTTTTTAGGGGGGGTGGAAAACAAAAGAAAAAAGAAAGAAAAGGAAAAGTGAAAGACAAAACATGTGATTGGGCCAACATGGTGGATGGGGTCGATTGTGATTGGGGCAGCAATATTGTGTTCCCTCTCGTGCGGGCTTAATCTACCCTTATGAAAGGTGGCGGAGGGGACGGCGTACCCATACGCCCACGTCAGCAGAAAATTTTTTAACCGTCCGATTTGCAAGTTACGGCTCTCCTTTTTGCGTGTCAACATGCATCTGGCGCATCTATTTGGCCCACCGGTCAGCTGTTTTTAGGTTTGCCTTCGTCAGTCTCGGTAAAAAAACATGACGTGCGACTGGAAGTCTCCCGAACTGGCCCGCTCCTTCCTTGCGGTAAAAAATCAGCCTATCTCCCCTACCCTCTTCGCCGCTTTCGCCGCCGCCGCCAGTACCAGCAGCCTCCACCCCTCCCCCATGCCATGACACCGCTGCGGGTAAGCCTGGCCTGCTGCGAGGCTCTCCATCCGCACCGTCGATGACTCTCCGTCCCGCCCTGCCGCTTCCACCTGGTACCGCTGACTACCGTCCTGGCCCTCCACGCCTAGCCGTCGCCGCCGCTGCGGCCCAGCTTCGCCAGCCGCACCAGCCCTTTGTCGAGCCACCGCAGGCCAGTCCCACCATCCCCACCTCACCGCAAGCCTCCGACGAGACGCAGTGCGTCACAGGGCTGGCGCTGGGGCGGCGAACTGCGGCTGCGGACTCCCGACGAGGCATGGTTCCGGCGAGTTCCACGGCCGGTCGGCGCGCCCCGGACCTAGAAGCGGCGGCCATCGCGGCACGGGGACTCGCGGCCGTGGGCTTCCGACGCGGCACAGGGCTAGCGGCAACAGCCGCTGCTAGCAGGCCACGTACGAGCTATGTGCGGGATTGGGGTGGCAGCCGGCTGCCCAGGCGGCTTCCGCTCGCGGCAGCATGGCGCGGCAGCGCGGAGCGCAAGTGATGGGCTCATCCCCAACCCCTAGCCGTCTCTCAAGCCCAAAGAGGCCGCATCCCTCTGCTAACAGTCATGCACGCGCATCACGGTACGCAAGGCAGTGCCAGCATTCTTGGTCCGCCGCCTACTGCCGACGTCACTCTCAGCTCTCCTGAATCTCTACGAGCATTCAGTTCAACCATCCAGGTGTGCTTCTTCCAGCCTTTCTCCCCATCTCATCTCAATCGTTGTTACTGTTGTTTCGTTTCTTATCAAAATTTTATTGTGTCCCCTTCTTACAGCAGCAAATTCGCTAGATCTTGAGGAGGAGGAGGCGCCAATCCTTCACCAGGAATTCCAAATAGACAATAGCCCCTAAGGGATTCAGTTCTTGTCAGCTTCCATACTATAGGTAAGTCCCCCAAATTAACTAGAATACACCAGATTTGCTGATACGGCTAATGTTGAGTTTGACAAAACCAGTTCAATGGCTAACCAATCCTATTTGATGCTGTAAAGTGTCAAGTTATTTTTTCCTCATATGAGACTATGAGAGCATGGGGCTAGTGGTTCTCTACAACTTTTCCTTTTACAACCATCAAAATTTTCTGTTAAATCTAGGTCAAATTGTCCTTAGCAAGTCAACTGGCCAGCGCCATGGATGATACAAACATAAATACACTTTGACAGACAATCATGTGAACTTCCAGATGAACACAAACAACTTTCAATTTTCTTTAGAGCACTGGTTTCACTTCAGTGCTGAATATATATTGTTATGTCAACTGACGATATTTTCTACCACATGAAACTCACAAAAATATTTTTTTCCCATATCAAAGCAAACCCTATAAGGAAAATTGCCAATAAGAAGGTATGCAGAAAACTGTATCCAAGTATCCAAACTACAGATTACCCTAAGGTATGCAGCTACATATTTATTTTTACTAATGATCGATATTTTACCTCCTGTTCAGTTACTATTTAGATTTAATTGCAGTATAGTCAATTAGAATTCCCTCCAGGCTTATGATGTATGTAGTTGTTTCAACTGATTATTAATTCGCATACTTAGCCTTACTATGCTTGCCAATAAAACCTTTTACTAAACTCTAGGACAAAAATCATGCTTTGTATGTGGCTTGCATAAGCAAGGTGATCTGGGTGCCTCTGTCTAGCAGCCCAGGTGAAATGTGGACGGTAACGAGGTTTTTGGATTGACCAATAAAACTTAGGGAAAATTAGAAGGTGATATAATGGATCTATCATTGAGGCTGAAACTTCTACATTTATGAATATTGCTTAAATTAGATCAGTTCTGCTTTTTAATTAAAAAATAGAATACTGGTGTTAAAGTGTAGAACAAAAGAGGATATCCTCTGCAACATTGGCATCAATTGATTGTTCTAAAAAAAATGTGTTCTGTTGTCACTCGATTCTCTAAATTCATTAATGATTTCTGACAGTGTCGATAAGGATTGTAACACGGAATGGCAATGAAAAGCAGGAGGATCACTACCAAGGCATTAATGTCAGATTGGAGTCACCTGGGAGGTATGTTTGTTGCATTCAAAATTCAGTATTGAGCACTACTTTTGTACTGCATCAACCGCTATGAAAATTCTTCTGTGTTGTCCTTAGCAAGTCAACTGGCCAGCACCATGGATGATACAAACATTTGTAAATACACTTTAGCAGACAATAATGTGAACTTCCAGATGAACACAAACAACTTTCAATTTTCTTTAGAGTACTGGTTTCACTTCAGTGCTGAATATATATTGTTATGTCAACTGACGATATTTTCTACCACATGAAACTCACAAAACTGTTTTCACCCATATCAAAGCAAACCCTATAAGGAAAATTGCCAATAAGAAGGTATGCAGAAAACTGTATCTAAGTATCCAAATGACAGATTACCCATGCTAGCTACAGCTACATATTTCTTTTTACTAATGATCGATATTTTACCTCCTGTTCAGTTGCTATTTCAGCCAATGAGCGTTGTCCTATAATATGAATACCTATGTTAACTCTTACCTACTTAACATCGTTACATTTCTGGTGGTAATTCCATCATCATTTGATTCTGTGTAGGTTCTCATTACATCCTTTTTTAGTATGAAGTATACAAATTAAGTCAACTTAAACATGCTATAATATTGTCAAATGAACTGCTATGCTCATCTTTCTCCTCTATGACATTTGAATTATATCGATGGACTATCATTAGTACTAGACTCATAGTTACAGCTCTAGGACAAATGATCATATAATGACTGGAAGTCACACTGCAATAGCTGTATTAATACCTCGCATTTGCTTAACGCTGAAAAAAAAATGAAATGGCCCTTTGATCTTTAAAGAAGGCAATTTGCTATCAAAGTTTGCTATGATATGGCAATAAATGTAACTATGTAAGTCAAGGACAAACTCTATCTTCTATTGGAGCATATCTATAAAGAAACCTGTTTTCAGTCATGGGCAGTATATATTGTTGTTTCTTGTGCCACCTCAAAAAATGGCCCAAAAAATTTTCATACAAGATGAGCAGGGAAACTGCACTGATAAAACAAACAATATTGTTTATCAACAAGTTCTCTCTGCTATTACACCTGATAATACACGATAATATATTATGCTATATAGCTAGATTGATAGGCAATGCCGCTGTACGTTGCAAGCTGTTTCTTTGTAAGTGATACAATGAGATCCTTTCGTTTTTTTCCCGCTTCCTTTTTGTGGGACGACCAAATTTTCTTTTCTTTTCTGTCTTTTAATTTTTGTTTGCTTCCATTTAATCTCAGTCTAAGTGAGCATGTCCCTAAAACTAAATCTCGATTGCCATTGTATTGAATTGCAAGGTGGCAATGGAAATTAGCCTTGATTGTACATTTTTCTTGCTTGTACGCCAGCTTGTTTCGTCTCACTGGTGAGTTTACGAAATTTCTTCTTGTGCTGTGTGCAGTGCGTCCCTTTTGCATATCAACATAATCATTTTTCTTAGAATTCTTTGCTTCCTATGTGTGCCATCCAATTGATTTATTGGTCCTGTTTATTTGTTTGATATTCCTGTGGCTATTTGAATTGGCTATTGATGCACGTTGTGTCTAACCAGTTGTAAGCACACATGCCTATTTTTGCCCATGTACTGCTGCGCTTTCCTCTTTGTTTTCCATTCTAAATTACTTTCTAAAACAACTATATGTTGCCGCTTCTCATGTTACTTAGAAAAGGCTTAAAAATTTTAATGAGAAGTGCTCTCTGCAATCACACATGGCAATACACAATACAGTATATTACAGTGCAGTTACCCTGTATATACGTAGATAGCTTTTGTATTAATACTATATATCTCCTGCAAATTCAAGAGAAAAGAAGACAGCTACTCTGTGAATGAATTTCCTAAGTCCGCTAGCAGAAGCGATTTCAAACCTTTGTAGTTACTATATTTTTAGTTACAGTATGTCTCTTGTCATTACACACCACTGTTTCAGTATATATTTAAACTTTGATCTCTCATTCTTCATTTTCCAGTGCAGGGATGCGACATGACACACTCTCCTTTCTGCTTTTCAGCTAAATGAAAACTACGCTAGAATTTGTGTTCATGTCGCAAGGAAATGGGAATAAAGAGATCCTTTTGATGACTGTCCTATTCAGCATGCCAATCTTGTACTGGCAGACCATGAGGTTGTATATTCAATCATCTTACTCCAATATTTATACAAGTGCTCTCCTGTACTTCTATTATTCTTATCCTCCCCCACCCACCCATTGTTATGTGCACTTCTCACTATCCTTTAGGATCAAAGTATGAAAAAAATTCATTTTTGGTTAATTCAAATTTTAATTTGTATGGCTGCTAATGCTATATTATATTGCGCTGAGATCTCCTTTTAAATTCTTATTTTAATTTTGCAGACGTTCTTGGTGTCATTATTGAAGGACGAGCCTGGTGCAAGCGGTAGAGTCATACCGCCTGTGACTGGAAGGTCTCCGTTTCTGGAAGGTCCCCGTTTCGAGTCGTCGTCTCCTTTTACATCAGAGGCAAGGGTAAGGTTTGCCATTGACAGCCTTTCCCAGACCCACACAGATGGGTGCTCTCTACACTGCTACTGCAGTATGGAGACAATCATATCATCTTTATGTATATGTATATTGTTATGTGTGTACTTATATATCAAACGTTTTATATAAATATGTAGCAACGCATGATAAAATGCATCTTCATCATATAAACACTTTGGTATGGAGTTACTCATGTACTTATAAATTCAGCCGCGCGCATGGGCGCGCGCAAATTACTAGTGCTTACGATTGAGTCATGCCACCAGGTGCCCACTGAGCCTCTACGGCCGAAATGGGGAGCACACACGGACAGAGCAGACGGAATTTCGAGCAGGAGCGTTGCACCGTACACATCCTCTTACACTTCCGACTCCGATGTCAGATTCCGTCTAACATTCTGCTGTCCGCGTTCAGGGTTTCTAGCTCACGGTCTTGACAAATCAGGCTCCGTATCCTGCCTAAAATCGCTGTGGCCGTGTCAAACTGGAATGCCCACAAGTTCTCAGCATCTTAAAAGCTCAGTTTGACAAACAAATGACGCCGTGTTGACGCAGTCATCATCTGACAAAGAAGTCATTGGTGTGACGACAAACTCGAATAATTTTTCTTCACATGATCAGACTATATATACTGCACGTACATATACATGGCAATCAAGGTGGCGTCTACGTATACCGTATACGTATGCACGCCCAACTCATACGCCGTATCCGCACGTATACCCGTCCCAATCGATGATACAGTATACTCTATCCATCCAAACCCTGAAACCCACACGAGAGTAGAGCTGTTCTTCTACTTGGCGGCCGAGCACTCGGGCGGCGGGCCCTGCGGGAACCTGTACTTGTCAGTGCAGTAGTCATAGATCATATACGTCGCCTGCGCCTTCCGGAGCTGCTCCTGCCCGGCGGCGTCGAGCTCCTGGAACATCCACGCTCCATTAGACTTGGCGCACGCGGCGGCGCCGCCGGCCGTGCACCCCGCCGCCGCGAAGCCCCTGTACGTCGCGACGAAGGGGGCCTTGGACCAGTCCGTCTTGACGCGGCCCCCCTGCGTGGCCCACTCCTCGGCGTCCCACACGCTGGCGTACACCCGCATCGGCTGGCTCGTCGGGAACGGCACGGCGGCGGACGCCATGTTGCGGAAGTCGCGGATGGGGACGCCGTCGACGTAGAAGACGATGTGGGACGGGTTCCAGACGACGGAGTATGTGTGGAAGTCCTTGGTGGGGTCGAACCAGACGCGGAACTGCTGCTCGCGGCCGCCTTTCCCCTGGCTGTACACGTTGGTGTGCACCGTGTAGGGCTCCCCGCTCGCGTTCCCCAAGAACTCGAAGTCGATCTCGTCGTGCTGAGAGCCCTGCGACGACAGCTGCAAGGAGAAAGGGCGACATGGATTTATTAATTATTAGGTGATTATTGACGAGATGTTGATTAATTAAGAGAGGTAATTAACATCGGCGATCGATGGATGACGTACGTAGAAGGTTGTGACGGTGCCGGCGGAGTCGCCGGGGACGAGCTTGAGCTGCATGTCGAAGCGGCCGTAGAGGTACTCGCTCCGGGACTGGAACCCCGAGCCGGAGGACCTGTCCATGGACAGCGTCAGGAGCTGGCCGCCGTTGAGGATCTTGCCCCGGCCGTCGCCCCAGGTGATGTCCACGTCCTGGTAGAAGTTGCCGGCGGCGCTCGCGGCGCCGGCGAGCAGCAGCAGGGCGGCGCTGAGCACCAGCAGAGTTATTCTCGTCAGCAACAGCTTGGGATGATCAGAAGCCATCGATCTACCTGTGGCCTGGAGACACTCTGATGGCGTCCTAGGAAATAAAGGAAACCGAATGCCTCAGTTCTCGGTCGCTTTGTGATGGATGATGGCGTGACCGAGAGGCGAGCAGGGTCGCCGGTATTTATAGCCCACGGGATGCATCCTTTCGGTCGGATGGTTGGACCAGAGACGGAGAGCATCAGGTATCGCAGGAGGGGGCATGTTGGTACGTGAGCTGGAACCATCATCCATCCTGTGGCTGTGGCCTGCGGCTCGCCGACGTTGACACGGTCCCGATCGATGGATCGAACCACACACACACGGCTCTGGCTGGCAACTGCTGCCTTCCTTTGAGGCATCCGTTTTGTTCGTATCCAGGGGCTCGATCGGTGGTGATGGGGCACCGAGATTACATTGATGCTGCACTGCACGCACAACGGCACAGCAGAGGGGTGGATTGTGTCCGGCTCGCCGGCCTGCAGGATTGTTCGGCCGCAGATGTTCTCGCCAGGGACGTCAGCTGTTAATTTTGGCTCCCAGCTCAAGAGCCGTGAGCGGCGCTCTCACGCACGCACGAGTGCATGACCAACGTGCAAACACTTGCAAATCTTATGATGATGGTGTGAAAACTGTTGGCAGAAGCCTGCAACCAGCTTTGATGGTAGAAACTGATGCTGTTCCAATTGAAAAAAAAGAGAGAGAAAAAGAGGAGAAACTGATGCTGTTGGGAGAAGAAAGAATCTAGCAGTTGGAAAGGGAAATGGAAACTTGAAAAGCATATGATGCGGTAGTATCGGATTAGCAGCATGCATGCATGATTGTGAGATTACTGGGTACATGCATGATGGGCTCCATGCACGTATCTTTGTTTGTTTACATGTCGTGTTCATTATCTTAGCTTAAGCAGGGGAATTTAATTATGGGACTGCTTAACGGCCAAAACAAAGCCGAAAACTGAAGAGGAATATATAGTACCTATCAAAGTACAGTGTAAAAAGGCTCACTTGCTGCCGTATATCACTATCTGAATTTACGTCTCCTTGTTTACTAGCGTGCCACTGTATGTCCATCGACGTGTCTAGTTTATCGTCTCTGCGAATGACTCCAAGCCTTTGAACCCTCTGAATACGGCAGGGGACGCAATGTGATGGTAATATTTTTGGTGAGAGGCGGTCAGCCGGATGCAGTTGGAGTTGACGTATTTCGGAATCATCCCACTGTATAACAAATAGCGTACTCAGGACTTGGATAAGAAACAACAGCTAGCGCGACCAGCCGTAGACGTTGTTCAAGGAGAAAAAAAGTTCTGAGTCTGACCATCAAGTCTACCTTTACCACCCCAAAATAATATCCTACTAATAACAGGTGGAGTATATGTCTCTTTTGTAAAAATTAAAAGGGACGAGAGCTAATAAGTCTTGATACAATAGACACGTAGTTATCTAGCTTTGATCAACAACATTTTTCAAATAATTTATTTCAAATAAATTATACATGTTATAATAGTTATTATATGAATTTACTAACATCACTTTTACGTTCTCAATCTTTACTTTTTTCCCCTTTCTATCCATCGTCAAAGTTAATAAGGTTTGAGTAGTATAAACACATTAGCCAGTTGTTGCTTCCTAGTGCTTTAACGATTTCCAGTGCGAGCGTCTGCCTGTCAATTTGGTGATGACTGCTTTTCAAAAAAAATAGGTCATGAGTTGGTCTGAAGACCAATTAAAGGGATTGTCACGAGCTGGTTACGGTGTGCTAATTGTGCCACCTGTACTCCAGTAGTCTCTAATATTCGATGGGAAATATATATAATGGGTCGGTGATGAGATGACCGGAGTCTCATGTTCGTGCGCCACCAATGCACACGCATCGCGGTCAGTACACAGGACACGGCAATCCGTGGAAGACAAACAAAACAACGGTGAAGTCCCCGGTCTACGATGGCAACCGGAAATTCCAAAACTGAAGCGCGCCCGTCCCTGGCTAGCATCGCAAATTCGCATTTCACCGGTCGTTGCTCGTGCAGAAGCAGAACCATGACGAACGCCCGCCGCTCGGTCGACACGCAAGGAAGACTCGAACGGACAAGCAGCAGACCCTTACGTGCTCGTGCACTCCATGCAGGTAGCCTTATCGTCTATCTGCCCACTCTCATTTCACCTGCTGCGATGCCACTGCATCGAGCGCGCGCTAGTAGTTAAACTTATCTATCTCTTGCAACAGAAAAGGAGAGGCAGGTATGATCCTGCAGCACCAAATAGTATTGGGCCATGCATCCATCCGTCGACGCGCCTTCACATCGATCGCTTTCGATCCGAACAAGTGGAGCGGCCAATTGCTGAATGGGCCGGTCGATTCCGTCGATTGGTACGTAAAGCTCGCTCGACACCCACCAGCGCGTCTTTTCCAACTTCTAGCTAGTCTCGTGGATGCGCCGTAGGGTGGGTGCTCTTTCGATCGATCTCTCCATGCCACCAGCTAACGTAACTGATTGGAAGCATGATAAGTATATGCTCCATCTCATTCCTCACCGCAAAGGCAATATGATTGCTGTTCATGCGCGCGTGCAGGGACAACATTTCTTTGTTGCTGTGCTGACCCGACGGTCCGTGGAGGGACACGTGTGCTAGCTTTTGGAAACATAATGCATATTGTCATTGAAAAAGCATCATGGTGGCCAATCAATTGAGTCAGTAGTACCTGCAATTCCTGAGGATTAGGTTAGGTAATCGTGAAATCTCGGTAGTCGATCCTATGTTTCAGCTAGGGAAGTGCTCCTTCTGTTGGTTTTTAAATTTTAATAGGCATATTAGAAGCCAAATTTAATATTATTTCTAAACGCGTACCAAAACACGCACTTACGTACACATGTAAGGCCTAGATATGTTTCATCAGCTGATCAAGGTCAAGCACCTGCCTCTAAAAAGTCCAGGAGTTTGCTGTTTAAGATAACTGGTTTGGGAAATCACCATTTCTAAAGGCGGCAGCTCTGGAAATAGGTTACCACCTCCGAAAATCCATCTCTAAATGCGGTCCTTAAGCTGGGCCTGCAGTTATTCTAAAAAAAACCCTGGGCCTGCAGCTTGCCGTTTCAAGCAGTGTGATTATTATAAGAAAAAAAATGGTGATCAAATTCAACCTCTAGCCACTTAAATTCTAAATACACCTACGTACTAAAACGAACGTATGGAGTACATAGATTCATATACTCACTCCGTTTCAAATTATAGTCCGTTTGACTTTTTCGATCCCCAAGTCTTATTAAAAAAATTATACAAACATAGTCAAATTTAAGTTATTTTTAAACATCTTTATTAATAAATAAAGTAAACCATAACCAAAAATATGATGTTTTGTATAGTTTTTGAATAAGACAAGTGATCAAATTTAAAGTAAAACAAAGTCAAACAAACTCTAATTTGAAACGAGGTGGTACCACTTAAATTCTAAATACCCCGGCCCGGCCCTTTCGGCGCAACTTGTGTACTAGTGGCATAACGCTTTGGAGCTAGGGGGCCATCTCTCTGGGATCGGCGTGTATGTAAGTGCAAGGAAGGGGCACATGAATAGTCTGAGCTCGCACACGCATCGCATCAGAGCATCCCAATGCAGGCGGCACAGGCCGGAATGGTTTGCTGGGTGATGCTGGGTGCCGTGCCGCCGCGGTCGATCGGTCGTGCGGAACAGAACGGCGGTCTGTGACTGTGAGCCATCTCAAAGTGTTGAGGAGAAGTGAAGAACCTCCACCGAGCAGAACCAAAAAAAACCCCAAAAAGAAAACGCATCGCTCTCCGACCGTCACCTTTTTGTCGTCTCGGTCTCCCATTCACCGGATATCGCCATCGCCGTTATCGTGCTGGCGCGCCCGCATGCACCGATTCGATCATTCATTCCCCTTACCTTTCTGTTTCAGGTTGGGACAGAGACCCAATCTCTTCTTCCAGGCCGTCCGTAGCTACCAAATTATGGTCTCCCCACTGGATCAGCACCAACAAGTGGCAACATTGGAGTACTCGAGCAATTCACATGAACATTCCATTCCAAGCACGGTCCCTGTGAGGAACCGCCCAAGTTAAACCCATTTAATCGAGTCATCATCCATCGATCAACTCAACTAAATGAGAATAACTCCGGTCGTCCTTGAAATGTGTCCTAAACAATGCCCAGGACGACACGCCTCACTAAGCACAACTTGAGTAAATCTTCATAACCATAGCAAGTCTATACATAGAGTTCACATTTCATAAAATAGGTTCAAATTCATTACAATACAAGTCTTAGAGTTTTGCAGCGGAAAGTCTAACATCGCGCTCCATACGATACATAAGAAGATAACACTATATGCCGATAGTGCTCTTCCATACGTCATTGCCCATCACTTCTCACCAGCACATCCGTCCGCGGGCATGAAGTATCCCACAAAGATGGGCTCCAACTGAGGGTCACCTGCAACAACTTAACGGCAGCACCGTGAGTACAAAAGGTACTCCGTAGGACTTACCCAAATGGAATATAATCCGACTCTCAAGGAGAATATATTTGGCCAGATAGCAAGGAAGTTGGCAGGGTATTTAATTTGCATAAAAAGCATCTAACTTTGATCAAGTTATAGTAAGCAAGAGACTCTGACATACTAAGCATACATCAATCATTTGCGTAAAATAAAGTGGTCATGTATCATGAGCTCAATCTTCCATGAACTCCATTCGGTAACTCTACACCCAAAGTCGAAGTACAAGAGCATGCTCCTTAACCATGGAGCCCGGCTATTGCAATAGATTAAACCCTGCAGGGGTGTACCAATTTGCCCGCACGAAGCGCAAGCCCAACGCCCATATCCATGGCCTAGGATAAGGGTTGAATCATGCCTTCGACCTTTCGCATACCCGCACCCGACTATGAACGAACGGTCGGAATGGTTAGATGCACCGGACTCAAGCCAATCACGCCTCAACCCAATCCCGCCCCGAATCCGGTCAAGGCAAGGTGCTTAGCTTGCCATTCCCATATTAGGTATGTGGTTAGTACGCGAATGTGCTCAAGTATCAAAGCGATGGAGAAACGGGCCTTAATCGACTCAAGCAAGACTAGTCATAAGAGCTTCAATCTCTACATGACCCTACCATTCTTGCTCAAGTCCGAGTCATCTTCCAAGTTGGTCAACTTTTAATCATCTATGATCCAAGTAGTATTTAGCAACCAAGCCTATAGCTCGCGAGTGGTGGTGCCCTTGCCACCTCTCGACTTCTACCGAAGCTAAGCCTAGTTAAGCAAGTGGTTCGTGACACCTACCCAAGCATACTCACCTAGGGGGGATTATTCTAGATCAAGGATGGTAATGCATAAAGTAGGAGCTAAACATGCATATACATAATATTGACTTATGCGCACACAAGACATAAATAACTTCAATTGATCCAAAATAGGGTGAGAAAGATGCTTAGGTGCCTGCCTTGGTTCTCAACGGTAGCTTCGTCGGCAACGGGCTCCGACTCGGTCTCAACTTCCCCTTGCTCCGGTGTCTCGATCTCTACACGAATGCAATGATGCGAGATTAATAATCATGACATGGATGATTGCAATGATTTGATAATGACATGCTTGCATGGTTCGACATTGTATAAATATCTTATAAACATTATGTTGTAGTATTGAAGTAGGTGGAGCAAGTGTAGAAGTGGTAGTGCTGAAACGTGAGGGGCGGACTGTCCGGATCATAGGAGCGGACCGTCCGGTGTGTAGTGTCCGTGAGTGGCGGACCGTCCGGTGTGTAGTGTCCGTGAGTGGCGGACCGTCCGGCCATGGGTAGCGGACCGTCCGCAGTTGAGAGGTTGGAAAATACAACTTTCGGTCGAGTCCCTGGTAGGATTTATTCTTGGGTCGCGGACTGTCCGGTCGGAGGTAGCGGACTGTCCGCAGTTGAAGGCGGTAAAAAGACATGAGTCGGGGAGTCTCTGGTAGAAAAAGGACATATTGGCGGACCGTCCGCTGGGTAGGGGCGGACCGTCCGCAAGAACGCAGAGGCTGGCCGGCGAGTTCGCCGGCGGCGACTCCGGCCGTGGTTTGGAGTGGGGTTTGATTCTAAGGGTTCATAAGGGTGTCTAGTAGCCATGCCAAGAGGTAGATTTGACATGCATTAGGTTTTGGAAGCTCTAACTCATCAATGGTGATTTTCTCTAGGAAGGAGCCAAAATCTCAATCCCTAAGGCAATGGAGATGGATCGGGGATGGAGATGGCTTACCGGCATTGAGCACAACTCCGGTGGGGTGCCGCAAGTTGATGTAGGGCGGCGTTGGGAAGCTTGGGCTTGTTCTTGACTTAGAGCTTGGTGAAGAGGAAGTAGATGGAGGAGGAGGGGTTGGGAAGCTCCTTGCTCCAAGTCCAAGGAAGAAGATGATGTCGAGGTGGTGCAGTTCGCCGGCGTCGAGCTCTGGCCGTCCTCCGGCGAAGCTCCGGCGAGGTTGGGGGCTTCAATGGAGGAGAGCTATGGAGGCTCCTCCATGGCTTGAAGGAGAAGAGAGAGAGAGTGTTTTGGGTGAGTAGGAGGAAGAGAGAGAGCTGAGGGGCCTCAGCTCGAGTTGGAGGGGCGGCTGACATGTGGGCCCGCAAGGGGTACGTGTCGGTCAAGTTCTGAGCAGGCGACACGCATGCTCAGGGTTCTAGCGGACCGTCCGCCAGAAGGGCGCGGACCGTCCGCCCTAGGCGACGTGGCAGACTAGTGCTGACAAAGTAGCGGACCGTCCGGTGTGACCGAGCGGACCGTCCGCTAGCAAAAAAATTTTTTTAATGCAATGTTAAATCATGATTAATGCTAAATGATGCTCATGATGACATACTTAAGATTAATCAAATCTTGGGCTGTTACAGTCCCGGCCCGGCCGGCGTTGTCCGGCCGCCGTCTCCGAGGAGATCAGTTGACAAGATGGAATTCTGGTCGCGCACGGTGGACAACGCCGCCGGACCTACCGCCTGGCAGGTCGTGCTCCGTCACTGATCATCATGTTCAGTTTTAAAGCATATCCACACGCAGCAAGAGGCCTTAGTCGTGTAGGACTCTACTAGCAGATCCATGCTACGACAATGATCGGGCCGAGAGCACCAACCATTAATTAGCAAGTCTGTCTCTGTGTGTTCCTTCATTTCGACAAGAGGTTGATCGATGGATCACAAGAATTTTGGAGGCACGTCCGACGTCCGTGTCCGTGTCCATTTCGTTCTCCTGTGCATGTGTACTATATCGTCTCCCTTCAATCCCTCTTCGTGACAATTGACAAGTCGTCTACGCCTGCCGTGACAAGGACGTATGTACGTTGTATTCCGATCATCTCGCGCGTTTCAGAGCTGGAAGCAGCTGGCTGATGACCTCCTCCCTGCTGCTCCCGTGATCATCCTCAACTTCTGTGAATTGAAGCGGTTGTTGTGGTCAGCAGCAGGCAGATGCTTGCGGCCATGCGGCCGGTTCCGCCGCCTCTGGCTGGACGCCGACCGAAAGCGAGGTCGGACGTCGGAGTATCGTGAGGAGCCCAATTTGTTGGTGAAATGTCCATCCATCCCAGTCCCAGAGGGCTTCACAGCTAGTTTTGAGGGGAACGTGAGGAGGACATGCCAACGTAGTTACTGTGCACATGTGGCCTATGGTATCAATTGCTGCCTGGCCACATATATTCGTTCTCTTTATTATCCTTTTTGAGGTCTTCTTCGGTGCTCCATACTACCCTATGGTAGTATGGAGTATGGAGGGAAGGACAATTTTGTAATTAGACTGTAATATAATTTTTTTATTGGAGCTCCTAACTTAAATGAACATATGTGTAAAAAGAAAATAAATATATCGGACAAAATGAGTATAAAAATAAAAATAATTTTTCTCATAATACCCCTATACCACTATATTACTCGATCTATACCACATTATATCACATGTTAAAAATATTTTTTCCCATAATACCCTTATACTACTATACTACTCGACCTATACTACCTTATACTACAGGTGAAGGTCTAGTAGTATACAACTAATTTGGACCGTCCGATCCTTTTATACTGGTCCTTTTTGAACACCAGTATAAGGTAGTATGGAGCACCGAAGAAAACCTCTCCTTTTTATGTTGGTTCGAAGTGCATAGCCAGTACAGTGTAGTATTAAAAACTGATGAAGATGTAGCAATATCATCGCAAACAATTTTTTTTCGAAAAGCAGTAGCATGGAATGTGGGCAGTAAAGCTGTGCTGGTACAGCAATTTGATCCAAGCCTAAGGCCATCGGAAGTGGTGTTTGATAAAATGACGATTTGGATTAGGATCTATGACCTGCCATTTGGACTCATGAATAGAAATTGGGGGTGGGAGTTAGCTAACAAGGTCGGCACTGTCTTGAAAGTGGAAACCGATGCACACGGAAGAGCATGGGGGCCTTATCTCAGGGCCAAAGTGCAGATTGATCTCTCAAAGCCCCTGCTCCGATGTATTACCATATTCTCTAAAAAGAGACAAATGACAGAAAGGTATCGTGTGAAATATGAGAAGCTTCCAAATTATTGCTATTCTTGTGGAATCATTGGGCACTCCTCTGGTCAATGCCCAACTCCGGCCGAACGTGATGAGGAAGGATTGTTACCTTATGCAAAGAATTTGCGCGCGTCAGATGATACCAAGAATAACAAAGGGCTGGAGGATAGGCACTCTAGTTCTGCTGCTTAAAGCATCGATTTTGGGGGACTACGAGAATCCAATGAGGACCGTCAAGGAAGGCGAAGGAATGAAAGCCAGGGAAACTCTAACCATTCAGTTACATTAGGGGATAAAGTTAAGAGTGGTCGGGTTGATGAGACCATCTCTCTTTTGAATAGGCAAAGCCGAAAGGAAAAGGAAATAGTGGATAATGAGATGAAGAGTCCGGGGAGGGAATTATCCCCGAGCCCACAGAGGTGTCAGGGCACTAAACGTAAACAGGAGAGTACAACTCGTTCTTGCCCTGTTAATGGTGACCAAGGTATGAGTGTGGAATCTGGTCAGCATGCTATGGCACTCATTGTGGCTACCCCATCTTTGCAGCTCACTTCAACAAGGAATAATCTGGATACAGAGATCATTCTGGATAAAGGAGACGAGTTGAAAAAGAAGTTGAGGAGAGGTAATAACTCACATATCGATGGATTGGCGGTGGCTGCTGGGCAGCCCCGCCGGGAGCCATGAATCTCTTAAGCTGGAACTGCCGAGGCTTGGGACGGGACTCGGCAGTGGGAGAGCTTCGCTGGTTAGTGAAGCAATACCGTCCCTCCCTCCTGTTCTTATCTGAAACCAAAATGAGGGAAGAAAGGGTAAAGCGCTTTATGTGGTCTTTGGGATATGATGGTTGCTTAGCTGTCAATTGCAATGGGAAGAGTGGGGGGCTTGTGCTTTTTTGGTTATCTAAAGTGTGTGTGTGCTTGCAATATCTGTGTCCAAACTTTATTGATGTGCTCATTAAAGAGGAGTCAAGTGTCTTTTGGCGTGCTACCTTTGTTTATGGAGAACCAAAAACTGAACAACGACATGTGTTTTGGGACCGCCTACGTTTCCTCAAAGCTCAGTGGACAGGGCCATGGGTGTGCATTGGGGATTTTAATGAAGTCTTAAGCAATGACGAGCATTTGGGGCGAACTAGCAGAGGAGAGACTCAGATGAGGCTGTTTCGTGAATGTCTAGAGGATTGCCAACTTATGGACATGGGTTTTTGTGGACCAAAATATACATGGACCAACAAGCAGCATGGAGATCACAATATTCGGGTCCGGCTGGATAGAGCGGTTGCTAATGGCCAGTTTACACAAATCTTTGATGATATACAAGTCGAAAATATTATCACTACATCTTCTGACAATTTTGCAGTGCTTTTATCTATCTCAAAACATGCTGAGAGAAGAATTGGGGAAACAAGAGGCCACAATTTCATATATGAGGCTGCATGGTGCAGGGCACCAGATTACCTTGAAATGGTGGAAAAAAGTTGGGCAAATGGTTCAGTCAGACCAAAAAACTTACAAAATACCTGGGACAATCTTATAAAGATGGCAAGATCCTTATCTAACTGGAGCAGAGATTCTTTTGGGTTTCCCCGTAAGGAGATCAAGAGGCTTGAAAAACGTCTGGCGAGGCTGAGATCTGACAGTGCCATAAGAAATTATTCCCAGGAAGAAAGAGAAATCGAAAGGAAGTTCTGTGAGTTGTTTGAGAGAGAAGAAATAATGGCCCGACAGCGTTCTAGAGTGGATTGGCTTCAGGCGGGGGATCGTAACACATCTTTCTTCCAGGCAAGAGCTACAGCTCGGAGAAGGACTAATAGAATAAAATATCTTCTTAGGCAGGATGGGAGTAAATGTGAGGACCAATCAGAGATCAAAGAGTTGGCTCGATCTTTTTATACAAATCTTTTTACAACTGAACCACATGCTGATGTGAACCAAATTTTGGAGGCAATCCCTCCTCGTATTGATCAGGCCACCAATGAAGCTCTATGCAAGCCTTACTCTAATGAAGAGATTAAGGACGCACTCTTTCAAATGGGACCAACAAAAGCCCCTGGCCCGGATGGTTTTCCGGCCTTTTTTTATCAAAAGCACTGGGACATGTTGCAGGATGATATATGCCAAGCAGTGAGAGATTTTCTAGAAGGAGATGACATACCAATGGGTTTGTGTGATACAACAATTGTCCTCATCCCAAAGGTGTCCAGGCCAGAACATCTAACAAATTTCCGCCCAATTAGTCTCTGTAATGTCCTATACAAAATAGCATCCAAAGTGCTTGCAAATAGACTCAAAGGGCTGCTACCGAATTTAATAGCAGAAGAGCAAAGTGCATTCGTTCCTGGCAGACTTATCACTGATAATGTGCTTATTGCCTATGAGTGCATGCATTCAATTAGAAGGCAGCATGCTAAAACCCCTTTCTTTGCCCTCAAAATTGACATGATGAAAGCATATGACCGTGTTGAGTGGAACTACCTGCAGGGAGTTTTGCAGAAGCTTGGCTTTGCACAAAGTTGGATTAACAGTGTTATGCGTTGTGTCTCCTCAGTCCGCTACTCAGTGAAAGTGAATGGGGAACTATCACAACCCTTTATACCAACAAGGGGATTGAGGCAGGGGGATCCTATTAGCCCTTATCTGTTTCTGCTTTGTGCTGAAGGCCTCTCGTGTCTATTAAAGAAGGAGGAACAAGCAGGTCGTCTTAGAGGGGTGAGAAATGGTGTCTCAGGCCCAACTATATCACATCTTTTATTTGCTGACGATAGTATTTTCTTTACACGTGCAAATGAACGATGTGTTAATACTTTGAAGCATGTTTTGCAGATTTATTGTCAGGGGTCAGGTCAAAGGATTAATCTGCAGAAATCATCTCTGTACTTTGGATGCCATTGTCCAGATGAGATTAAACAGAAGGTAATGAACTCTCTGAACGTGCATAATGAAGCAATCCAGTCAAATTATCTTGGCATGCCAACTTATGTGGGTCAATCGAGAATGACTGCTTTCAATTTTATCTCAGAGAGTATGTGGAAACGTATTCAAGGTTGGAGTGATAGGCCTTTGTCTAGAGCTGGAAAGGAAGTTATGCTTAAATCTGTGTCACAAGCCATACCAGTTTATGTAATGAGTTGCTTTCAGCTTCCTGATGCCATATGTGAAAAGATGAGGGCAACAATTTCAAATCACTGGTGGGGTTTCGAAGGGGGCAAAAAGAAAATGCATTGGAGATCCTGGGATTGGTTGACAACACCAAAATTCATGGGAGGAATGGGTTTTAGAGATATGAAGCTTTTCAATCAAGCAATGCTTGGGCGCCAGTGCTGGAGGTTAATGACAGAACCAGATTCTTTGTGTGCAAAGGTTCTTAAAGGAAGATACTATCCAAAATGCTCCTTTATGGATTCTGTCCCTACAAGGGCGAGCTCTTTTACATGGCGTAGTTTGATGTATGGGAAAAGCCTCCTAGAACGTGGTATCCTTTGGCGAGTTGGCAATGGAGAAGAAATCAGAATTACGAAGGACAGATGGATACCTGATGCTCCTTGCCATCCCGTCCGCCCGATTGTTGACATCCATGATGATCTTAAGGTGAACTCTCTAATGGATGAATCTTCTAGAAAATGGAATGAGGAGCTGGTGCGTATATGTTTTAGCCCTGCTGATGCTGAGCGTATTCTAAACATTGTTCTAAGCCACAACCGGGTACTTGATTATGTTTCATGGCCACTCACAAAGACAGGCATATACACAGTGAAATCAGCATATATCATGGCTAAAAGGGAGAAAATTTATCTGAAGGCTAGCGTCACTGGTAAGGGGGAATCATCAGATCAAGTAGGCACCATGAAAGAATGGAAGAGCATGTGGAGTATCAAAGTTCCACCCAAAATGAAAATTGTATTGTGGCGGCTGGCACATGATTGCCTTCCAACTGGACAGCAACTTAGAATGAGAAACATCCCAGCTTATGACCTCTGTTGCCACTGTGGGAGAGATGAAACTACAGAACACACATTTCTCAGTTGTCCATATGTTGCTGGGATTTGGAGGGAATTGAAGAAAAGATGTGGATTTAACAGATTGCTTAAAACCTTTGTATTGCCCCGACAATGGATCTTTGAAATCCTAGCTGGCTGTACAAATAGGGAGGCCACTATTTTTGTGATATCTCTCTGGCATATTTGGGAGGCTAGGAATGCTGTTCGAAATGGAGAAAGGGAAGTGCACACCCACTGTCTAGTTGAAAGGATACTGACATATGTTGACATGGTGTTGCTGCATTGGTTTGATCCTATCGTTCCTAACAGGTGTGACTCCTTTAAGTCCAAATAATGGGATCCACCGCCGGAAGGATGGGTTATGGTGAATGTAGATGCAGCAATTTTTCAGAAAGCTAATAGAATGGGAGTGGGCATTGTGGTCAGAGACCATACAGGAGAGTTCCTGGCTGCTCGCAGACAGGGCATCGATATGATCACAAACCCTGAATTAGCAGAGGCTTATGCTTTCAGGCATGCAATTCTTTTTGTTTCAGAGCTCCCGTATACTCATGTCATAATTGCTACAGATTGCCTCTCTTTAGTTCAGAAACTTCGTTCTGATGCTGTGGATCGCTCGCTTACAGAAATTATTACTCAAGATATCAACAAAGCTGTGCGGGCTTCTACTGTTGTCTTCTCTTTTATTCATGTAAGAAGATGTTGTAACGAGGTAGCTCATGTACTTGCTAGATCAGCTGATTAACTCTCTGTATCGGTCTTGTTTCATGTACCACCAGAGTTTCTCTGGCGTTCTCTGTGTAATGACCGGTTGCAGTAATAAATTGCTACCCGTTTCAAAAAAAAAAAAGAAAATCTGTACACTTTCATGGATCTCACCCGGCCCATCTGTATGAACTAGCCCAACCACACATTTTGTCAAGGCAAACATTCCAGTCCAAAAGAGCTAACAGGCTCCGGCCCACTTTGTCAAGGCCCAAACCTATCTCGATTCCAATTGCACAGTTTCTTTCCCCGGACGAAAAAACAGAAGTTATTTACATTGCAAAAGTCCTCGCGACGAATCAAAACGCGCACACCATGTCCAGTTTGAAGCCCTGAACCATGTTCTAGACAAACACGACAGCATTTCTAGTCTAGAGAGAATAGAACAAACACGATTATTACACTGCCGGAGATCGGGGATGACGATGGCTGATTGACGGAGCTCATGATCACGCCCTGCCGATGGGGATGACGCACTCCGGCGGCGACCCGTCCGGGAACCTCCTTTGGTCATCGCAGTAGTCGTAGACCATGTAGTTCATCCTCACCCAGCTCAGCGTCATCCAGCTCCACCAATCCATCTTCTGCGCCATCCACGCCGCCTCCCGCCTCCTCCTCCCCCTTCCACCTCCCGCCGTCGCCGCCGGGCACCTCGCGCGCCCG
The DNA here is from genome assembly GCA_015476505.1 of Urochloa ruziziensis. Taxonomy (NCBI): domain Eukaryota; kingdom Viridiplantae; phylum Streptophyta; class Magnoliopsida; order Poales; family Poaceae; genus Urochloa; species Urochloa ruziziensis. The sequence goes on from CM027126.1 coordinate 21,995,943, forward strand.
TGCTCTTCGTCCCACACGCAGGCATTGCTGACATTATACCTCCGGTACGCCGCCACGAACGGCGCCTTGGCCCAATCCGTCTTGACGCGGCCGCCCTGCGTGGCCCAGTCCTCGGCGTCCCAGATGCTGGCGAACACGTGCACCGGCTGCGCCGCCGGGAAGGGCACACCGCGGGCGGCGTTGTTGCGGAAGACGCGGATGGGGACGCCGTCGATGTAGAGGATGATGTTGTGCGGGTTCCAGAGGATGGAGTAGGTGTGGAAGCTCTCGGTGGGGTCGAACCAGAGCACGAACTGCTGCTCGCGCTCGCCTTTCCCGTCGCTGAAGATGTTGGTGTGCAGGAGGTACGGGTCGCCGCTCGTGTTGCCCAGGAACTCGAAGTCCACCTCGTCGTGCCGCGCGCCGCCCGTGCAGATCTGCAAAATGCAAATGCGGTGCGATGCGACGACGTGCGTCAGTGATACTATCAGGTGGTTGCATGTATACGTGTAGTATAAAAATGTACGTATGGCAGCAGGTATCCGGCGAGTACTGATCAGGAACAGAGCTGTCGATCTCAATCGTGGGATGCACAACTCTGTTAAGGCAATTGGTAACTTCTACTGTACTATTGTAACTCTGTAAAATGGTCTCATTTTCACCCAAAGTAAACACAGGAGGCAGACGTGTGTGCATAGTACTACAGACGATAACTGTAGCAGATCTGTCTAGTCTAGCTACCTCGCACTGTTCATCACGGACATGCCAATTGAATCCATCAATTACTACCAGCATTTGCGCGTCAGGCCGTGCAGAATTCACTGCGCCATCAGCCAAGCCGCTACCAGAATTGTTCAACGGAGTTTGAGAACAAAGCGGCTATTTTTAACCTGCTTGCCTGACCAAGTTGCAATCTTTTTCACCAGCATCAGAAAAAATCACTCTCAGGACGCCAAGTGTCAGTCAGTCAGACACATGAAGCCAGCACTATTTCTCCCCAAACAACCTCAGCTACTATTAACGAAATGAGGAGGGTAATTAAACTCGAACGAAATGGCCAAGCAGCCCAACAATGCAAGTGACCAACCAAAGCCACAGATCGATTCAGGACAGAGTATGTACTCACGTAGAAGGAGGTGATGGTCCCCGCGGACTCGCCGGGGACGAGCTTGATGTCGATGTCGAAGCGGCCGAAGAGGTAGCGCTGCTTGGACTGCAGCCGCGCGCCCGTGCGCGTGTCCAGCGACAGCTCCACCTGCCGCCCGCCGTCGCGGAACCTCGCATTGCCCTCCCCCCACACCACTTCGAAGTCCCGCCGGAAGTCGTGCTCGCCGGAGCCCGCCGCCGCCACGGCGAGGAGGACGAGGACGAGGAGGGGCAGCCGGCGCAGACCGGAGGCGCGCATGCCTGACCTGATCTGATCTGAACACCGGCCTGAAGCCGCAGGGAGATCGGCTTGGGGCAATGTGGCGGATGTGTATGTGCAGCTAGCCTGTGGCGAACTGGGGACGGAACAGGTGGTGGAAGGAAGGAGACGAGAGACAGAGCAGTACTGTGGAGAAGAAGGGAAAAGGTGGTGTGTGTCGCAGGCTCGCAGCGGCACGCCAAGATAAAAGACGCAGGGTGCCCAGTTTGGGGGCACGTAGCCGGGGCGCTTTGGCCAACTGCCAGGACAAGCCGGCATGCGCGCGCTTTTCTGCGGCGGGGCTTTGCTGTGGCCCAACGGCGTGGACTGCAGCAAACTGTTGTGATGCTGCCAGTCTGCCGAGACCATGGAAATCGTCCAAAGATCGGAGCACAGACAGACAGCGGCCGGCACAGCGGATCGGGGCGTCCCCGGCAGTGCGACGTGGCAGCGTAAATTGGCCTTGATTGACCACGGCGTGCTTGCTATTGCAACCTGACGCGAGCAAGCTGCAGATGCGCCATGAGGTAGTGCATGGCACGACGCAGGCAGGCGCCCGTCCCAGCTAGCTGCTAGTTCCAGGCTTTCAAAGCGAGCGTGGCGTATGGCGTCGCGCGGCAGCGGGGAAGGTGGTACGCGGTGCGGTAACATGATGTGGGATCGGCGGTGGGAGATGACCGGCGATGGTTCCGTGGCGCTGTAAGGATGGGAGCCGCAACAGCCAACAAGGCGTTTTGAGCCGACGATTTAGGGGCCCTTTGATAGGGCTTATGCAAAAGCATAAGCACCGAAAAAAAAAAAAAAAAAAAAACTTTCACCGGCTTATAGACATTTCACTTCTTCATTCCATTCTAAAAAGCTAGGAGAAGCCGTTTTACCAAACGTTTCCATAAAAAATAAGCCAAAATCATAAAAATCTGCTTTTTTAGAAAAGCCAAAGCCATTTTTGGAAAAACCAAAGTCCTTCCAAACGAGCCCTTAGTGATGACTAGGTTCGAGAATCGAATGTGGATGAGAGAGCTTAAAAAACAACGTTTTTTTTTTGAACATTATAAAAAAACAACGTTGAGCCATCGATTCACTTGGCAGCTATCTTGCACGGGTCACGAGGTCATCCTCCTCTCACAATGTGTGGTCTCCAAGCGCCTGCAGTGTCGCGCGGTTCTCAAGAGCCTGGTGTATTGTTCTGTCTTCCTCTCTCCTCTAGTACATTGTTGGCGAAATCAACGGTACCACTGGCCATGCCCTGAGGCTGTCCGCACTGGGGCTCTGTAAACCCCACGGTAAACGCCACGTGAGCATTTACCGTAGGCGTTTACCGTGGGAGGCGCTGCAGCGGGGGGGCGGGAAACGATACGGTACCATCCCGTTTCCCCGTCCGCACGCCAGAGCAAGCGGGTGTACCGGCAGCCCGCTACACCGCCACGTCGGCGCGGGCCCGCGCACAACCGCGCGACGCCAACCGCCCGGAGCCGGCCGCTGCCGCTCACCCGCGTCGGAGGAGAGGAAGAGGAGGGGCCGGCTCCAGAGGAGAGGAAGAGGAGCTCGAGCCCTCCATGCGCAGGAGCCGAGCGGGACCACGCCGCCTAGATCTGGAGCCCGCCGGGGAGAACGGGGCAAGGAGAGGAGGACGCCGGCCAAATCCATGGCCCACCGCCGCTCGAGGAGGACGGCCGGCGGAGAGGACGGCGGAGGAGCGAGGAGGAAGGGCGAGCTCCGCCAGCCGCCGAGCTCGAGGGAGTCACGAGCCACCGCCTGTTCTCCTCCGATTCTCGCCTGCTCGACGCCGTTCATCAGTGCGCCGACCCAATCCGCCCCGTCGGTCTCGCCACCGCGCTGCTCCAGCTCCAACAGCCGCGAGGGAGGGAGCTGGAGATAGGGAGGGGCGGAGGGATCGAGCAGGGGATCGGCCTCGAGAGCTCCCCATGGCCCGAGCAGAGGAGGTCCTCCATGGCGCCCCTCCTTGAGAGCTCCGTCGCCGCGGAACGGCCTCGGGAGCTCCGCCGCGCCTCTAGTCCGCCCACCCTTGATTCGCTCGCCACCGCGCCCTTGCTCCGCTCTTCGCGTGGACGGCGGCTCGGGATTGGACACGCTCGCCTGGCCGGAGATCCGCGCGCCGCCGCGAGCCCTGTCGGTGGGGATGAGGAGGGCGGAGGATCGAGAGACGGAGAGAGGAAGGCGCCGGCTAGCAGCCTCCTCGACTCCGCCGCTTCTCGCCTCGCGCCGGCCCGCCGGGCGCCTCCTCGAGTCCGCCACCGCGGGGCCCCTGCTCCGTCGGAGAGGGAGGTGCGAGCTCCGGCGTCGGCGGAGGGAGGGAGGGAGGGAGAGAAAAGAAATAGGGAGAGACAGAGAGGCGTCGGCGAAGGAAAGGAGGAGAAAGGGAGAGTGGTGGGCCCGCGGAGAGAGAGGGGGAGAATGAGTGTAAAAAAATCTGAAATGTGGGCCCCTGTGCTGGTAGTTGGTATAGAGTATGAGGTATAAAGTATGACGAGTGCGGGAGAAGTTGATTTAAAGGTTGGAATCTCGATGACCAGGACAGAATATTCTGTTTTAAAGGGCAGAGTAGAGACACACCACTACGAACAGCTTGAGGGCAGGGGCGTGAACATCTTTCTACTCTGCGAGAACGTATCATGTTCTCCAGGCCGGTGAGGTCACAGGCTCCTTGCTCCATCACATTTTGATCGTACCCCCGCTCACATGGGCTGCATCCGTGACTTTTATTTCAAAAAGTTGCACGCCTGCACTGCGCCGCCTCATGTCTCGCTCTCGCCTCATAGAACTTCAATCATTATTCATCATGTACATTTGGTGATATGATAAGGGTCAAAAAAAAAAGTAGCTCGAGAGTCTTTCTTTAGGGAAAATTTGAAATCATTTCTCAAAATGGTAAATTTTGAAATGGGTGTGAGAAACCTCCGTGCATCTAAAAAACAATCTTTTGTTATAAGTTGTCAGCCAACCCTATAATGACATTATTTTGCTGAGCTTTCTTATCCATCCTGGTTAAGCAGTCTGCCACATAATTGAAAAAGATGGGTAACAGGGGATCCCCCTATCTCACCCCTTTATGGCTTGTGAAATATGGGCCTACTTTATCATTGACCTTGAAGCTAACTGTCCCTCCAGTAACCATTATTCTAATCCAGTTACACCAAGTGTTATTGAAGCCACGAATTTCGATACAATCAAACAAAAAGTCCCAATTTACTTTGTCATATGTCTTCTCGAAGTCCAATTTCAAGATAATTCCCGCTTCCTTTTTCTTTTGGTTTCATGTAATATCTCGTGTAGTGCCATAATCCCATTCATTATGTTCCTGCCTTTCATGAAAGCTGATTGATTCTTTAAGATTAGTTTATCATTTACATGTTCCATTCTTATGGATAACACTTTTGTAACCCATTTGTATAAGCAGTTTAACATGCATACGGGTCTGTATTGCTGAATTTTCTCAGCATCCTGGATTTTAGGGAGAAGGGTGACAATGCCATAATTTATTCTGCATATATCAACCTCCTCTCTATGAAACTCATCAAAGATTTTCAGTATATCATTTTTAATAATGTCCCAGCAGTTCTGAAAGAACTCAATTGATATACTATCAGGACCTGCAGCCTTATTTTTTCTATTTGGTCTAAGGCTTCTTTAATTTCTTGCTCAGAGAAGGGTCTTGTTAACCATTCATTCTCACTATTTGCAACTTTTTCATCCTCCTCTCACATGCTAGGATCTAGGGGAAATGCATTACCATGTGCAGGACCAAATAAGTTTTATAATATTCAGTGGCATGTTCCAGAATTTCATCATCTCTCTCAATTATTTTGTCCTCCTTTTTTAAAGACAAGATTTTATTTTTCCTCCTTCTTCCATTAGCAATTCTATGAAAGTATTCAGTGTTGTTATCCCCTTCCAATAGCCACTTTTATGAGACCTTTTGGCCCAGTAGAGTTCCTTAGCTTCAAGAATTTCCAACATTTTACATTGGAGGGATACTTTCCTATCCATTTGCTCCCCTGTTAAAATGTTTTCTTCCTCTATTTCCTCCAATTCAACTATCTCCATTTGAATGTCACTTTTCAGCTTTCTTTTTTCCCCTTGCATGTTAGATTTGCATTAGATATTTTAATTTGCATTTTGATATAAGTATATTAATTTGAATACTATTTTAATTCTTTTACTATGTCGTGGTAGAGGAGTTATTATCATTTGGAGAAGCACAATTACATCTTTAGTATGGATATAGAATAAACGCAAGGCTACAACTTGAAATAGATGTAATGATCTTTTCTTAAAAAGCTTACATACGATACTTCCAAATAATTGTGGCCCGTTCATTTACTCACATCTAGACAAGTAGGAGGTAATACCAAAAATGTATATTATATATCCCTCCATTCTCGAATATATGTCATTTTGGACAAGCAAATTAGTTCATTTTTGAACTAAATGGCTTGTCCTAAACGACATATATTTAAGGACGGAGGGAGTATTATTTTATTTCAAAAAATAGGATAAATAGGAAAATATCTTCTTATTGGATCTATAGTTATAGTTTGTAAAGTATTGTAGACATGATCTAACTTTCCTACCTAATGGAGCGTGACACGTGCATGAGCTGAGATATGATTACGTTTAACACTATGTCTATTCGAACCGTGACATAAATTAAAGGAACATGGAATAGATATTGTTCTTTCGCAACACAAAAAAACGACGATCCAAGTTATACTTTTTTTTGAAAGAATCAAAATGTTATACCATATGTGACCAACTTAAAAATAAAGATGTGTTACTCTAATGTGACAAACAGAAAGATCATGTGACCTCATAGGTCTTAGCTTTATCTATGTATTTACATCAAAATGAAAATTTCAACTATATTGATGTGTTGTGCCATTCTTTCAACTCTGAAAAATAGGGGTCCATCGCTAATTCAGAGAACGGGTCCGCTCTAATTAATTTGACCGAGCCCAAGATTCACGAAACAAAGCAAAACAAATTACATGTATGCATGTATACCGAACGAACGTAAAAAAAAAATCAAACTAGGTAACACCCTAGTCAAACATGTAGCACAACGGAAAGCATCATCGTTACACCTACGCAGCATCGCTTAGCAACCAGGCACTCATTTTGGTGACCTGGGCCTGGAGACGTTGCCTGAACCAGGCTAACAGCCGACCAAACATGTAGCTGGCAGCTTACAGGCTCCCTCCAGGCCAGACAATTTTTTTCCAGGGTCTCATCCAAACATGCCCTAATAGCATTACAAATCGTAATCAGTTGCATGTGGCACTAAGAATGGAAGCACATGGAAAGAGCATACATTTTAGATGATGCATTACAGTACTAACCTAGAAGCAGAGAGGAAGTTGTTCGGGTTTCGAGTTGCTTCTGTTTACCGTATGCATTAACCGCTGATGTGTCAGGAAGGCCCGACATAGTTGGAAGGCCAATTACGTATGTAGAGATGCTACGCAGAGTACGTGTAGATACAAAGAACACATGAAAGTTTAGTAATGCATGAAAAACACATTATAAAGCTTGGAGGACAGGGTTCCCGCTGCTCTTTAGGGTATCCACACTCGTTTACCTCTAAATTCAACCTCTAAAAAGAATATTCTGTCCTGGTTATCGATATTCTAACCTCTGTATCAATTTCTCCCGCGCCTGTCAACCTCTATACCAACTGCCAGCTCACGGGACCCACAACCCAGATTTTTTTAATACCCCTCGCCACCCTCCCATTCTCTCTCTCTCCACCCCCACCTATCTCTCTCTCCGTCCCTTTCTCCTTCTCTCTCCCCAATCTATCTCCCGGCGGCGGCGCCCCACCCACGCCGTGGTGGAGCTCGCGCGGAGCTGCCGGCAGCCTTCCTGACCCGCCACCGGCCCTCTCCCTGAGCCCTTTCCTCTCCTCTACGCGGCCTTCCACTCCGGCGCCTCCTTCATGGCTCCCCTTCCCCAATTCCTATGGCCGCAGAGATTGTGATTCCCTTCCCTAACTTTGGTGGCCCGACTCCTCCTGTGCGGGCAGGGTCTGAGGGGGAGCTCAAGGCGGCCATAGGAGGAGCAGCTCGTGACGACAGAGGTCTGAGGAGGAGCTCGCGCTGGCCACCGGGGTCTGAGGAGTAGCTCGTGGCAGCTCGCGGTGGAGGAGAGGGAGTTGCGCTCCAACCCCTACCTCCCTAGCTCTTTCTCTCATTCTCTCCCTCCGCGTGATGCCCTCCATGTACCTCTCCTCACCACGTGGATTGCGCTCGTCCATCCCCCGCTCGCCCTTCTCTCCTTCCTCGATGGGGCTAGGTCTGCAGTGGAGGACCGGCACCGTGGCGGCGGAGCAAGGCCGCGGCGGAGGAGCTAGCGTGGGGCTTCACATGCGAGTCACGACCGCGATGGTGGACTTCACGGGTGGCGGCATCCCCGAGTTTCCCCTGCTCCGGTAGCGCCGCCCTCTACCTCCCACCGTCGGGCGTCGCCGTCTCCGTAGCAGAGGAGCCAGACGCGGGCGCGGGGAGCAACGGCTAGAGGCGGGCGAGGTGGGGCCAGTGCGGGTAGCATTCCTCCTCTATGCAGCTAGGAATAGCGTGCGTGGGGCCAAATACAAAGATAGCGGTAGCCCGCTGCAGCACTTTCAACCTGTATATGGACATGCAGGTTTGCTTAAAGGTGCCCAGTGCGGACAATCTTAGAGGGGAAAATATGGACAGATATAACATAATCTATTAGCAGTTGATTATTACGTTTCTTTCCAACAGGTAGCCAAACATATGAGCTATGAATCTGGCTTGCGTTTGCTAAAAGTTTGAGCTCAGAACAAATACGAAGTGAGAACAACATATAAATTGAGTATTCAAAGGTAAAGATAATTAAGTTTTATCATCTCACAGACCTAGCAACTACCAGCCGCGTACAATAAGGTGAGATTGTATTACCGGTTTACCACATTAGCCGCGTGAGAGGGCCTAGCAAACTACCAGCCGCGTATAATGAACTATCCTCGTTTGGGTCGCTGATGATGTGATGCGTGGTGGAATTCATCGCTTGGGCCAAGTCAGGATCATTGGGCTCCGATGGTCTGGGCTGAACATTAGTGCATCCGTTTGTATTGAAACGGTCGCCGTGCAGCTGCTGTGTGTGCGCTAACGGAAGTATTTCACTTTTGCAGGCCACAAATTTTATTAGGAATATGTCGCACCCAATTTGACATGTCTAAAATTTTCTAATTCGCGAGAACGCAAGCTTTTATTGACATCATAGACTCGTCAAAGCCCCTTCTTTTATGACGAATCCTAGTCAAGATTTGTGTTGGAGGTTGGAAAACACTTGGAACACAGAGCGGTCATATACTCGTAGTCATACGGCATGGGTTCAAAGTCATAATGCACTCTGGTTTTGTGTGGAGGGAGGCGGCCGATAACGTGCAGCTCGAAGAAAACGCGCCCGTGGTTCACAGCGAAAACCCAGGATGAGACCCCAGTTTGATCAGACGTACGATAACACTCAGAACAGGAATCATTCATGTGTCATGGGTCGGCACGTGCAGTCTCTGAAGAAAACGCGTCCGGTTCGCAGCGAAAACCGAGGATGACACCAGTTTTGCTTCGTTTAGCCCCACCCCTAGCACGTTGTAATCGTCCAGCTTGGAATATGGTCACAGGAATCATGGATGTTGGTCCTCTGCTGTCTCAATCCTGCACTAGTGTCCACCTCGATTACCGCATGGAGCAGAGTGCATGAATGTCTGCGTCCTCCTCGGTTAAAATAATCAAATCCGGATAAGCCTGCATGAGTCCAGCCTTACAGGGTGTCCCTGTCCCTGTCCATCACGCCATGTCCATGGGTTGCCATGGCCAGCCAGCCTTGCCTTGCCGGCTTTTAGATCAGCAGCGGCCCGCACACTGAACATAACCCACAATGCAAGATCGAGAAGCCTCCTGACAGAAAGAAACTTGATCACTGATCGAAAGAAGTTCATCATAATTAAAGAGGTGTACATCTGGTGTTACAGAAAACAAATGAAAGAATGCGATACGCGCGCTACATTTACATGGTTGCATCGCCCCTCTTACATGCAAAACGTTCCTTATTCTTCGCCATCTTGTACCTGGAATCGATCTCTGGTTTGGCCACACGGATGATGGCTTGGAACGACGAGGAATCGTCGATTGTTTGGTGGATCCATGGACGCGGACGACGGGAAGAAGCAAGCTCACCGGAGGTGGCACTCTGCAGGCACACCCTGCGGGAACCGCTTGGCGTCATTGCAGTAGTTGTAGATCATGAACTTCCTCTGCACCCACCGCATGCGCCGGTAGCTCATGTCACTGAGCTGCTGGTTCCACCAGCTCCGCCCACCAGCAACAGCGGCGGCCTCCATGGTCCCGACGGGGCACTGCTGCCTCCCGTTAGCCCAGACGCAGGCGTCAGCGCTGAGCCCTCTAAACGAGGCGACGAACGGCGCGTGCGACCAGTCCGCCTTCACCCTTCCACCCTGCGTCGCCCAGTCGTCGGCGTTCCACAGGCTGGCGTAGAGCCGCATCGGCTGCGTCTTCGGGAACGCCACGCCACGCGCCTCGTGGTTCTTGAAGTCGCGGATGGGGGTCCCGTCCACGGCGAAGATCACGTGCTGCGGGTTCCACACGACGGAGTAGGTGTGGAAGTCCTTGGTGGGGTCGAACCAGAGGCGGAACTGCTGCTCCCGCTGGCCCTGACCCTGGGTGAACACGTTGGTGTGGAGCGTGTACGGCTCGCCGGACACGTTGCCGAGGAACTCGAAGTCGATCTCGTCGTGGGTGGTGCCCTGGGAGGAGAGGTAGAAGGTGGTGACCGTGCCCGCGGAGTTGCCGGGGACGAGCTTGATCTGCATGTCGATCTTGCCGAAGAGGTACTCGCTCTTGGACTGGAAGCCGGACCCGGAGGTCCGGTCGAGGGTGAGGTCGAGGCCCCGGCCGCCGTCGACCACCTTGCCGCGGCCGTCGCCCCACGTCATCTCCGTGTCCTGGTAGAAGTTGCCGGCACGCGCAGCGACGGCCAGGCAGGCCGCCATCGCAATGGCGAGCGCGAATGACCTCATCTTCTTCTTCTTCGCTGATTGCAAGCTGTGTTATGCGTAGCAGAGCGGAGAAGGAACTTTGGTGAGGAGTGATGGAGTGGATTGGTGTGGATTGGAATGGCTATGGCCGGTGGAGCTGGGTGGTATTTATACACGGGGGGTTGCAGTGCAGCGGCCATGGCAGCCAGCGAGGCAGGAAGCCGCGGGGAGAGGACACGGCGAGCACCAACGGGCTCGGCTGGCGCGTCGTATAGAGCAGTAATTGCGGCGCGGGGCGGAGGAGCGGGTAGATAGATTTGGGACACGGGCTGTCGGGGGCACACGGCTGGCCGCGCGCTGGATCCAGGCGAGAGGCTAATCCGCGAAAGGGGTGGGTGACCCAGGCAAGTGGTGGCTGCCGGGTGGGGGAGGGGGGAAAGCAGCTTTTTTGCGGGTGCTTTGCTTTGCCCTCGCTCCGTCGCGGCGCACAGGCACGGCTGCTGCTTTACAGGGAGGCGCCGGCTGGCCGCTGGCTGCTCTGCTCAGCTCCTCAGCTCGTGCTGCCAGCCACAGCCAGTGTGTGCGTGCGTGCTGGTCTGGGATTCGGGGAAGGTTCGTTCCCGGCCAGTGCGTGCGTGCTTCTTTGGCCGCTTGCCGGCTGCTTGCCCCATCGGAGAAGGAACGCGGCAGACGGCAGCTGGCCATGGCTGGCCTGTCCGGCCCTTCCCGTTGTCCAGGGCATTGCCATGCCATTGGAGCCTGTACGTGCGTACTTGCAACGTTGCAGGTGTGCTTATTGTCCACGGTAAAAGGCACTGCTGCTGGTACATTGGTTAGGTTTCAAAGTTCGATTTGGATCCACCATTAAGGCCCCAGCAGTACAAGTTTGCGATTCCATGCTGCAATGTACGTACACTCGTACAGGCTGGAGTTTGAAGCGGCCGAATGGAGCCATACGTTTTGGTCGAGAGCTGGAACGCTTATCGGGTTTCCGGTTCTCCCCCTCCGACATGCTGTCGTTAGGTACGGGCGTTATACAGGTTTGCTGATGCGGACGACTGCCCACGACCGTTTTTGGAGCTTGTCGATTCGATCAGGGGTCCGGCGAATTCGAAATTCGAATCCGTTTCTTGTAAACTTGAAACTGATGTGTTTATCATCCAGGCACATGAATACTGCTCGGTACATGTTGGATTACCCGACGCGCCGCCGGTGTACCTGTCCATGGCGCAGCCTACTGCTGCGTGCTGCCACGTCCGATATTGATGGCCCCGATTAAAAACCAGCAGTGGAGTGCTCCACAGTTGCATCATCACGGGACACGTCGGCATGGCCTGCCAGCCTCGCAGGATCCAGCTGGCTTTCATGATCTCATTCATCCAATCCAATCCAATCCGGTAGTACTGCCACTGCAGCATTAAAAGGAAGGCCACCCGCCCATGCCGCTCTCTGATCAGCTGGCCCTTGCATGCACGGAGCGAGGGCAAGAGACGGACGGACAGGGGGATCGCAGGTCACAGCTGGCGCCTGTCGGAACCCCCCGTCCAGGAGCGCCGCACCACTGGTGCCAGCCCGGCGGCGTCCGGACCACCAGGTCGTCTTGGCCGGGGACCGCGAGCACAAGCATGCCCTGCCCATACAGCGCGAGCAGCAGCACAACGGTGGGACGGGGCCATCAGCCATGGCGCCCGTGCCCGGCGAGTCGGTGACCAGACCGAGGAGGGAGCGGCCTCGTCCGCGCGCGACGCGTGCCGCATGCATGGCCGAGCTCCAACGGCTGCGGGGAAGAAGCGGAAACGGCCGGCCTCCCAGCGAGACGCTCCCGTGCACGGGCCGCGCGCGTGCATTCATTCACGCAGGCTAGCCTAGCGATGACCTCGTACAGGCAAAAGTTCTCGCGCCGCAACCTCGCGCACTCGCACGGGCAGAGTGCGTTTTCTTCGTTCCGGCCATTTTAGGAAGGAGTACAAGCCATGCGCTATGCCAGCGATGGCACCAACTGCCTGCTTTACCTTTAGCCACCGTGGCACTGTTCGGCTGTTCGGAGTCCTGATCCGAGTCATTGCGGTGTCATTGGTGCGGCAAGCAAGCTCGGCGTTATCCCTGGAGCCCAGCGTGATACAAGATCTGCCAAAATATCTCGTCTGGCTTAGATGCTACACAGGTGATTTATTCCACACAATGCAACAACTACACAGCCTTCGTCGTCTTTGAGCTTTGTGTGATTAATTACGTATTAGTGATCACATTTCCACGTCACACTCAGGAAAGGGAAAGCCTACAATAAATCATGGATGTGCTTTGAAATTCTATGTACTCTGACGGATAGAGTATTATTTGCAGCCGGCACCTCAATTTCGATGGGAGATGGCATGAAGACATCTTTCGGATGAACGGTTGAGTTCAAAACTCTATAGACAGGAATATGAATTTGCTTACTCTAAAAAAATCCTACGCATAAAGGCAACGGTCAATTCATTTCACAAGTGTCTTTGCAATATCCACATGGAAGAAATGATACTACATTATGCTCTGCATATAACCACACTTGGACAAGGACTTCAAACTCTAGCGGACAAACATCTCGGCTTGGAAATCACAATTTTTTTTTGATCCATCGAGATAATTTCTGTCGCTTTTAATTTGGAAGGTATGTCCACTACAAAAATGCAAAATTTTCACCTGGCTGCCGCCTAGCGGAATAAAACCTCCTTTGGACTTAGAATGGACTACAGGACATGGGAAAACCGACTTTGATCTTCTTGGCCATCGTAACTCAAAAAACAGATTTACACATCTTTTCTTGGAGTGTATATATATAAATGGGCTTGTTAGCTTCTTCAACGCAGCGGTAGCAGATTTCTCTCTCTCCCAGAATCAGTTCAACGCAATGAAAATCAACATGCTTTTCAATGCTGCACAGCGAAGCGAACAGGGCCAATGGACGGTAAACACGACACTCAATCCAAATGCTTGATCGTTGTTGGACGTGGATCAGGCAAACTCCGCCACCTGCTTGTTGCGCTACGGCCTGTTTCGCATTAACCCATGACTCAACAGAACCGAGTCGACCTGTGATTCGTTTTTTCCGGCTACGAATCTCACGAATCGAATCCATCAGTGATTCGACCCGTCCCCAGCTCATCCCGGCGAACCGAATCGACTTGAGGGATTCGGGTCGCCTCGCGCGAGTAGGTGCGCGAACCGAATCAGGCTGTGATTCGGCCCCTCGCGTTCCACACGTAGCGGACCGAATCAGGCTGTGATTCGGCCCCTCGCGTTCCACACGTAGCGGACCGACTCGACCAAGCATATGGACCGAATCGACTCGTGTTTCGGTCCGCCGCATCCAGCGACTGGCGGAACGACTTCACCAAGTGCGCGAACCGAATCGGCCTGGGGATCGGTTCGGAGCCCCCGGCTGAGGAACACCCGATCCCCCCTCACGGCTCTAATGATCTAATATGGTGTGCAGCCATTTGTGAACAGGTCCACGAGGAAAGATGAAGGTGGCCCGGAGCGCGGAGTCAAGCCGAGGTGTGGCGGGCGTCTCGGTGCATACAATGACGAAAGCAAGTCGAAATTGGCTTCCTGATGTAAAATTCCCCTTGTATCCGTTAAAGTAGAATATTCCCAGCACAATTGTAGCAGGTAGGGGTAGAAAGGGAACATGTGACTGAGTGAGTGACCCTCCGCCTCCCTATAAAAATCAACATGCTTTCGTCATTGTACATGCTTTTTAGCTTCTTCAACGCAGCGGTAGCAGATTTTTCTCTCTCACAGAATCAGTTCAACCAATGAAAATCAACATGCTTTTCAATGCTGCACAGCGAAGCGAACAGGGCCAATGGACGGTAAACACGGCACTCAATCCAAATGCTTGATCGTAATTTTGACATTCTCAGCAACGCATGGCAGTATTGTGGGCTAGTGGCACACAAACAGAGAGATGGTCCTACATGTTCCGTGTAAATGCGAATGGATGGATATTGGACGCGCCCGAGCACGAGAGGTTCGGGCATCTATTTATGTGCGCTTCTTTAGTACTCAAGTCCTTTTGTATGCAGTAAGATTTTTTTTCTACTCCAGTCCATTTGTATACAGTAAGATTTAAAAAATATATGTTAGTTCAAGAGCCTATTATACAAAAGGACTGAAGTAGAAAAAATCTTCTTAAAACACTAGTTATAAGTTAAAAAAGAAAAAACAAATTTCCCTAACTTTATCCAAGATGGCTAACTTGCTTGCTCGATAAAATGTTTGTGTGTTCCTTGCAAAAAACTCGAGGCCTAGGAGGATCTCGGATTCTCAGCCCAGCTTCTTGTGTCAAAACGAGAGAGACACGGCGGTGGAATTACGGGCCGGGCCCTGGGCTTTTTCATGCTTTTGGGCCTAGTGAGCAAAACAGCACACAGGGTGAATATCGCGGCCTGGATTGGGAGATTGCCGCTCCTGACGCGCGCACCTGCCTTGAGCACCGGGTGGAGAACCACGCAGACACGGGGATCGGCCCAGCCCAGGGTCAGGGCCTCAGGGGCCTGAAACTGAAAGGCTGCTGCTGAGGTCGTCGCGGGAGCCGCTAATTTGCGGCCGGCCGCATGGCGCGTGCCGTGCGGTCGCATGCCACGACAAAAAAGCGGCGCCCCCACCCCTGCAGCAAGCGGCGCCCTACCCACCCCCTGCATGCTGCGCGCCACAGCTTGGATGCATGCAAGCTTTCACGGTAGGCTATAAAGATGGCGGGTAGGCGGGCCCTATTCATCAGAAAAAATATTTGAAGGAAAAAATTGTACAACACAAAAAATTTGTCATAGAAACATTTCACGAAAAAAAAGAATTTGCAACAAAAATCTTGAGCGAGCAAACTTTTGCTTGCTTGCTTGTTTGTGACAAATTCTTCAGATTTTTTTGCAACAAAATTTTGTCAACAAACTTTTGCTTGCGACAAAACTTTTCAGCGTCAAAATTTTTGCAACAAAATTTTGTCAACAAACTTTTGCTTGCGACAAAAATATTTAGCCCCAAAATTTTTACAACAAAATTTTATCAGTAAAATTTTGCTTGCGACAAAAATCTTCAGCGTCAAATTTTTTGCAACAAAAATGTTCAACTAACTTTCGTTCGTGGGGGAGCAGCGCACGGGCGAGCCGGTGCGCTCGCCCCCGTATTTGGGATCGCGGGTCGTCGCGCGCGGCCGGGAGGAAACGCGCACGAGCCGGCCGGCAAGGAGTACTCCCTTCGAACGACGGCACACCCCCGCACGTAGATTCCCCGGAGGCAGGTGAGTCGTCCCTCCACCGCATGGAGGGGTTTGTGTGGCCGCCGTAAGGAAACAAACTACAAAACTCTGGTATTTTTGAACTGTTTATCTGTTTTACAATCTGTTTGAACGGTGTTGTTTCTCACGGTTCAATTTACACAAATAAAAATAAAAATTAATCGCACATTGAAAACTGCTTGCCGGGTTAGTTTTGACAAACTTTCGCGCGCTGGAGCGTTGCTGATCTGAAACTCACTGGCTTCACAATGCAAACTTGATGGCTCTGGCTTCAGATCAGAGCACGGACGAGCACAGGTCTTGGTCTGAAGTCTAAACTTCCTACTCAGGCTGATGCAGTGGTACAGGCGTTTTTTAAGGACTCGATCACGATCATCACTCAAATCGCGGGAATGGAACACCCAGTAAATTCCGTACAGACAATTGGCTACAGGGTCGCTCCATCACTAACGTTTGCAACAAATCTGTCAAAGACAGCAGCACAAGCCCTGAACAATGGCCAATGGACTCGCGACGTAGTCAGGGGCCTGTCAGTTTTGATAATTGCAGAGCATCTGCATCTCTGGGACCAAAATGAGGTATCTTTAGACAGAGGAAACAAGTGATCGCATCTGGGACCAAAATGAGGTCTGAGGAAACAAGTGATCGCATCTGGGACCAAAATGAGGTTTGAGGAAACAACTGATCGCATCTGGATATCTTTTGACAGAGGAAACAAGTGATCACATCGTCGTTTCTCGCTCATTCACAGCACAGGTATAAGGTATGGTGGGAGGCCCTCTTGAAGCTCCTAATTAACCCGATTATCAAACTAGTAAACCTGCTAAGCAATCTATCTTGCCTTACAGGTGCTGAGATAACCTGAATATCAAGCTAACGAAAGCAACCCAAATCCTGATCTGGATCCCAGTCACTCATTCTATGCATTTTACTCCTTATCCTCAAGGATAATTGCATCATGTCTGATGGGTAAACACTAAACTGCACCAACGATAAATGGTACATCAAAATAACCGAGGCAACAGTCTGCTCTCCTTCGATTCTCCCTGCTACTGCTGCTGTAGAGTAACACTTCTGACGCCATATATAAAAAAAGGAGCAACCCCACAAAGCACTCTGATCCTGTAATATCGGCAAAGAATATCAAAATAAGGTTGGCAACAATTGTCCATTGAAGCAATGGGAGAAATGCAAGCGGTCGTGACTGTAGTGAACTGCATTCCCAACAAACAAGACTTGCTTGGATAAAAACAACTCACTAGTCACTAGCGAAAGAGAAACAGCCACAACTTACCAGCAACGTGAGGAAAACATCACTAAATTTTTACTTCTACATGACTCTTGACTTATTCATAATTTGTTTCAGATTTCACAAAGCAGCCTTCCAACATGTATACTGAAAACAAAAGCTATGTCCAATGCATTCTGTACGGTTATAACATCTCAAACGCTGCTGGAGACTGTTGGTTCCCACGTGATCAATTGGTTGAATATATATGCGCAGAAGAAATAGTGACAGCTAGAGTATCAGGTGCTTGCTAGTGTATAATTCCTACAGGTGTATTAAATTAAATATTTAATTTGAAACAACACTGGTATGAACATTTAATGACCAGGCAGAATGCTATCATGCCATCAGTTAGGTCCAAATTTGAAGAAACAGAGCAATACATAACGTTCGCATACTACATGTCGTACTGATGCAGTATTCCTAGCTGAACTGCTGCAACCAAACAATGTTTAGCCACATATAAGCATTGTCAAAAGTGGTGAAGTTCTCTGCAGGCACAGATATGTGTTCTTCAAAAGCATGCATTTTCGCTCACAAGCACACATTACAGATTGTCAACAAAGCTTTACTGCAACTTTAAGTAATGTTTTCCCCAAATTTGTAGGAAAAACTTTAGTGCAATTTTAGAAAAACATATAAGCCTCGGTTTCTGAAAATGGTACTCCAAAGTATGGAAACTACAATTTCTAAAATAACCAAATCTGGTGCTTTCCTACATGAGAGTTCTGACAGACTTTAATTTTTCCTTGTACATAAACTATGCTGCTTATCTAGGGTAATACTTGTCCTGTTTGGCTGGCTGATTATGTTATTTTGCAAATAAGAAAACTGCAATTTCTGTATGTCTGATTATGTGGCATCGTATATGATATCACTCAAGGTAAATATTGGTCCAGGGGTATAGAAAGGCAACACTTGCACAACAAATTTGTCATAGCTAAGAAGTGCTAAAACATTTTCAAGTAAAGATTTCAACATGGATAAACTAACAAAAGAGATAGAAAATGTCTCCAAAACTCGCTCCCAAGGAAGCACAGTGTAATCCTAGCAGCTGCTTCTATCAGCTACTGTGCGCTATCCAAAAAAGAAATGCCTTTTGTGATAACTGATCAGGTAAAATAGAAGGCCTGGCATAACTTCAAAAGAAAGATGCACCATCCTGCAGTACAAACTGCAACGCAACTAATCAGTTTGTTTCACATGTACTTAAAGACTACAGCCATCCACCAATCCTCAAGAATAACTGAAAAACATAGTCAAGATCCCAGATAATAAAATGGATGATGCCACACTAACTTAATACTCATGATTTTCATGAATAATATGCTAAACGCTGGAGACGCTGGTCACTTGCATTTCTAGCAGTATTAAATTTAATGGAAGGTAAAACAAGACAACTAAACAAGAAGGCTTAAAATAATTATATTCTCATTAATTCATTTGAAGAACAAACCTCTGTGTGCCAAAGTATTGCAGATAGTTTATTGACTTCTCACAAGAAAATGGCCTCAGGATTTCATCTCCCATCTGCATCTTGAAGCATATGTGGAACGTGCATACATAACCTTCTTACCACAGGCGTCATATGCATAGCATTTCACAGATGGATATTCCTTGAATGTGTTGCAGATCTCCTTGCATGATCTAATACTTGGTAGAGTGTTTGGGCGTGGTTTCAGAGTCACTCGTTTCAATAGCGGCGCACATCTAAAAACAAGCTTCAAGAAATCGATTTCATGGCCACTTCCACAGAAATTTTCCATTTCTACCACTTCGAGAGCTGTCAAGGAGACACTCTGACTTCTCCAGTCTTGGGATTCATTACAACCACAATTTGGCAGGCATACTTCAAACAAATCCTGAGAAAAAGCAGAAGTGAAGTATTCTTGATTATCCATATCCAAAACACGTCATTTTAAAACATTGTGGCAGCATAAAAAATGGATGGAAATTACTGGAAATATGTGAAGCTGGTGAACTGAAGAATTACTTACCACATTGCTTAGGACCAACTTAAACCTTTGTACATCAACACAAATCCCCAGAAGCTTCAACACCATTGGTCCATAAACATGTCCACATAGACAGAGATCTAGCTCCAAACGAGAGATGGTAGGAAGGGAGACTATTTCTTGTAAGTTCCGCAGGTGTTCTGCCGAGTCCTATAAATGGATAAAAAATCAGCTTGTCACGGACAACTCAGTAAGATAAAAAAATTAATATAGAGAGCATGAAGAAATCAGAAACGCTACGATATGACAGATTTTTCATATATAAAAGAAAAATTGCAAATATCCCTTCCGTTTGTTTGCTGCTTCCATTTAGAAATGTAACATTTGAGACGCAATAAAAAATCACAAAACTAAAAAGGATAATAACATTCACGTGCAAAGACTGAAGTGCCCAAAATCCTACCAGACTACCCCAGCTCGAGAACTCTCTCCCTCTCCTGTGCAGTCACCCCAAACACCCTCAGCCAAGAACTCAATATCCCCAAAATTCCCCTGTCCTCTCCCTAATCAAGTACAAAATGACCCCAAATCAGTCGTAACATGCAAAACAGTGGATGAAGGTATTGTGGTGATGCATTAGTGCCGGAAGGAGTGGTGGCATGCGGGATTGAGGTGCTTTAGATCATAATGGCCTCAAATCCTAGGTTTGTTGGGCTCCAACAGATTATAGTGGAAAATCTACAATTTGAGTTCTTTGTAATGCTAAATCTGTAATGACTATTCAAAGCACGGTCAAATGTGCAATTGGCCCACGCAAGAATTAAAAGACACACCTCTATACGTAGATCCAAATATAAGACATAGCTGTCCTCTTTGTTGCTCAACTTGAGGTTGAACAATCGCCATGCCCCGTGAATCAATTGGGTCGTTCCAGTAAAGTCGCAGCTCCACGACAAATGCTCCACAGCCGGCGCTGAGAATGTGATGCTAGAATCGAGCCAGACCATGCAGGCACTCAAGGTGAACGTCTTCAACACCGGGGCCATGACATGGATACTCCTCAGACTAACAGTGGTCAAGGTAAACGTCTTCAACGAAGGGGCCAAGATATCGATACCTCCAAGCAGTTCCCTGAGGTCCAATCGGAGATCCTCGATTGTGGTGGAATCCACCAGGATCTTGTCACGGCGGGTGAAACGCTCACCATTGCACACTTGTAGGGAACGCAGGTGTGGTGCCCGCGAGATGAGATCCGGAATGCTGAAGGACAATCCCGAGAGAGAGAGCATCTCAAGCACTGGGAAGTCGCCGTCCTTGATCTGCAGTTTCTGATGACAGTATGGTAGATCCAGCGTAATCGACTTGGCTCGGTGGAAGCATGGTTGCCGCAACTCCAAGGGAATGTCGATTGCCCAGAACAGCGAACCTGAAACGACGAGCTCCACCGGTGCTAGACGCTCGGCGGTGCGGAGCAACGAGGCCATGCCCTCCATATTGAGACTGGAGAACGAGCGGGTGTAGATGCCGAGGAAGGAGAGCTCCTTGCGGGCGACCTGGGCGAGGGCGGCGGGGAGGGCCTTGGGCGCGACGTCGCGGAAGGAGAGGTCGGGGAGGTCCCTCCAGAGGTAGCGTCAGCGGGGGGATAGGATGCTGGTGCGGGTGCAGCGGAGGCGGTTGAGGATCTCCTGGAGCAGGTGGTCCGGGAGGTCGCTGATGCGGTCCACTGCGTCGCCGTCGCCTTCCGGGCAGCGCTGGGGCTGCGGCGGTAGTTGGGGCCCGCGATTGGGGCGGCGGCGCGATGACTCCGGGCCGGAGTGGCGGCGTGGTGGCTCCGGGCCGGGGCGGCGGCGTGGTGGCTCCAGGCCAGGACGGCGGTAGCCCGACCTGAACTCCATGGTTGTTGGGGGACGATGGGGGGCGGCGCGATTTTCGAATCGAAATTCGAAATTGGGATGAGGCAGCGAAGAGGAAGAGGTGATGAGAAAATGAGAGGCCGGGCTTAAATTTTTAGTGGGCCTGTCCGTTTTAGAGTGAGAGTGCGTGGTTGTGCAGGCCATAACTGCTGAACCAGCCCAGTTACGGCCTTCACGAGCTGTTATTCGCTTTCTCAAAAAAAAAAAAAAAAAAAAAAGGTGCTGCTGGTAGCAGTTGTTAGCGGCAGTGAGAAGCTGATTGGAATTGTCCTGTGTTGATACGATGATACCAAGTGATCCAGGATGCATAGTAGTACTATGCAAGTTTGTTGCCTGGTTCGCTTCCCGGTTCAGAGATGACACAACAGTGAACTTCGAATCGGCCGGCTGCCTGGTTCGCTTGCTCTGCTGCTGCGGCGAGCCGGCGACACCTGCAGCTGCAACTAAGAGGAAAGAAAATGGAATGTGGGTACACAGTTTGTAGCAAGCAGAAGTACACGTCCGTTCAATGTTTTCTTACTGGACCTCCTCTCGGACCTCTGCTGATGGTTTTCCACTTCCTGCACGCGGAAACCTCTTCCAGTAGCTTGCAGAATGCAGAGGGCCAACAACAACTCCAGTGAGACTTGTGGTTTACTCGCGATCCAGTGTTGATCCCATCAAATCCATGTAGTCGTTGCCAACCAAGCAAAATGACGCGTCACTTGATTACAGATCATTCAATGGGCACGCATGATGCCCTAAACTAGTCGCGCGTGCGAGTGCGCGGCATCAAAGCTGGGAGTAACGTGGATCCATGTTTCAGCGATGCCGCCGTCACCAAAACTGCATCAGGGTTTGGAGTAGTAGGTTTCAGCGCCGATGTTTCTGAAAGTTGCGGTTCCCAGGTCCCAAATTAACACACGCGTCCAACATCATGTCAGCCACAGCACCAGCGTGCCTGCCGGAAACAAGCCGTTCGTGCCACCACGTTCTGGAGCGGATTCACGGTGGGGACGACGACGTGGCCGATCGTCTAGTTTGCGCTCGCCCGCACGGTGGTTTTCACGCGCTCGTGCATCCGTCTAAAAATGGACAGGGCCCCACCCACACGCCGCATACAGCAGGTCCTCACAGCGCACGACGCCGCGTCGGCTCCCCACGCAAGAAAAAATATTAAAAAAACGACGTGGGCCACTCTCATCCCGACAACCATCGGTGGGACCCCACACCCGAAAAAACGTTTTTTGCAAAAGATGTTCAAAAAAGGTCCCACTGGTGGGACCTCACAGCGCATTGTCGGATTGTCTTTTTAAAAAAAAAAAGAATCTGTTTCGGTCTGAAGAAAACGAGCATGACCCAGTGCTTTCTTGTCCGAAACTAATGGCCGGATTCATCATCATCAGTCATTGAGGGGAGGTCATTGAGTCATCACAATTCACTTGTCGCTTCACTCTAGCTAGCACGGACGAATTATTGGAAGGGAAGGGATTGACGTGCTCTATCGATCGATCCCCTATTGGACGGTCAATACCGTAACGGCCTGTGCCGGTTGAGCTGGCGTCATTCTAAACACTGCAGCTGGCCACGGTGGCGTAACAGTGGAGGGTAATGAAGTCGAGAATCCCCCCTGCTCACTCGCGAGCACCTGCAGTACGTACGCGATCGGTCGCAGAAGAAACACAGTGCCGGTGCATGATTAATTTCGGAGAACAGGCCGGTGAGGAGATCACAGTAATCACACCTTGGGCAATAGTGCAATACTAGCACGAACGTCGCCGTCGGTGGTCCTCGACGTCACCGTCGATCGGTCAGAGAGACATCACGTCGCTAGATTGACAGACGAAAACGACGCGCGTTCAGCCAAACGGTGGTCGTTGGGAGCAGCATGCATGGGACGTGATACGTGCCATGACTACGAGTAGGTGAGTCGTGAAATTCACTGTGCTGGGTGAAACTGTAAAAAACAACGGTGTGGGGAATCAGCCTATGGCCCGTTCAAGTGGGCAAAAAACAACGGAGGGAATTTGGGTGCACGCACGCACGCAACGAACGGACACATTGTACGGTGATCCGGGTATAAGCAATTGATTGTTTGTCACGAGGATCATGTCGGCAGCACGTACACAAATGCTGCTACTTGCGACTGCGAGGCCCTGGGCTGCGGTTTCCCTGTCCCGGGAAAGTGGCCTCCCGTGCAGTCGTGCTTTCCGAGCACAGGATGCAAAAGGGACAAAAGCCGCGGTCGAAAGGCTCGCGGAGTCTGGCTTTGGGATACCGTATCGAAGCAGCGATCATGAAAGCGTGTCACGAGGAGCGCAACCGTGTCGGAACCATGTCCAGAGTTCGTGGAGGAAAAAAGGCGTGAATACTCCACTCCTACGCCCTACCTCGAAACGAAGCTGCTGCATGCTGAGATTCCCTGTGGCATTTGTTCTTGTTTCGATCGTCACCGCACGACGACGATCGCAACAGTTTACTGTTCACAGATCACAAGTATATATTTCCAAATGGCCCATGGGCCGGCGGCACGGCCCACGGCACGGCCCATGGGCGGCACGGCATGGCAGGCAGCGTGCCCGTGCCGGCACGGCAGGCAGCGTGCCCGTGCCGGCACGACCCGAAGGCCAGTGCAGTGCATGGGCCGCCGGCCTGGCCCATGACACAGCACGGGCATGGCACGGCCGCCAGGCCGCCACCGCGCCAACGACTCTTTTGTCAAAACTCTTTTGTCAAGATGAACATGAAGGACTGAATATAAAGATGAACATCTCGAGAAGTCTGTAATAGGATAGAACTGCAATGTTTAAACTTTGCCTTGCCACTTGATGACTTGAACAACTTGCCACTGATGTTGGCTATTGTAATAGGATAGATGAACTAAGACTTGTGAAACTTTTGAGCTGGCTGTACTCTTTTCCTTTCTAGGGTTTCTCACAAGGGTGAGTTTTACCTAAAACGGTTTTTAATGAGGCAGCAATGCAGCATTGCACAACAGCTCCTTTTGATAATCAGTTAATCATTTTCATAAAATTTGTCTCATTTTGATTCTGGTAAAGTGTTTATGTTGACGTGCCATGGGCCGGCACGGCACGGCGAAAATGGTCGTGGCCTATGGGCGGCACGGCACGGGTAAACGGCCCATGTGCCGTGTCATGGGCCGAAGGCCTGGCCCATAGCACGGTCAGGCACGGCACGGCGGCACACCGCGGCACGTCGCAGTGCCGTGCCGCGGCACGGCCGTGCCGCGTGTCGTGCCGGCACGACACGGTGGCCAACTATGATCACAAGGGGCCTCCGGCGAGTGCAGCCGAAAAGGGAAGGCGCCTGCTACGCCCCACGCGCGCGTACACGTCCGCGCCCTGCTGCAGGCTGCTCACACCTACAGTAGCTGTACGCTGTACGCTCCGCGCCGATATAAAAATCGGCAGCGAGACATACGCGATTCCTTGGCGTACGATGGAATCAGCGATGCCCACCTGCAGAGCCTGCCTGCGCTCGCGTTCAGCAGGACAGCAGCGAGCTGGCCACTCACCGCCGTGTCAGCCGCCGGACCTCACCCTTCACGACGCAGGCCGGGGGCACCGGGGTAGGCGCTGAAAAAGTGAAAAATTTCTTCAATGCGGGTGCAGAAGCAGCAGCAGCAGCAGCAGCAGTGGTGCAGGAGGAGGCAATTGAACGCGAGAACGTGCGCGCGCCGAACAACCCGCACGACGGCAGCAATCATCGGGCTCGGCCGCCGGGAGCTAGCGGCGAGGTTTATCCCGAGCAAGCAGCGTCGTGCGTAGCTGGCTTTGGCTTCGGCTTCAGCCGGGCATGGGGACAGACAGCAGGCAGACACGCGGTGATGCGCGACACGGGAGGCCACGACGCCGGCCGCGATCGCTGGCGGGCGCGCGGGAGGCAAGTGTGCGGCCGCCGAACGCTCCGCCCATGCGGCGCCGATGCTGATCCGTGCACCTGCTCTCGCTAGATGGCGAAAGCTAAGCTAAACCTACGCAAAACAACGCAGGAACAAACAAAAACGAGATGCCTGGCACTGGGATCGGAGGGACGTGTGCTCAATTGCTCATGTGCAGATGTGCTACTACGGAGTACTGTACTACGCATCCAGCTCCTGGCCAAGTCAGTCACATGCTTGCTTGCTTTACACCAAAAAGCCGCAGCACTTTTCTCATATGTTTCTCATACAGACAAAAGAATTTTTCAGCAGCGCTAGTACAAGTACAACTACACCTACACACGCCCAGCTTTCGTATGGTTCCCTAACCTCCGACCCGGCCGACGCAAGCCGCCAAAACCTCACCTGCGCAGCGCAACGCAGCCTCACGGGCACCCCTCTCCCCGGGTCGGCCACAGCATTCCGGCCGCCGCAGGGGATCCCGTGGCCGGCCACCAGCCATTGAGCAAAGCCTCGATCTCCGCGGGCCGCGCGCCCAATCCGCGCCGCACGTACTTGTGCTAACCACACCATCACACCACAACACCCGCCTCGAGATGCCCGCAAAAGCAACATCCCCCCGCCTCCTCCTCGCGCGCCGGCGCGGCTCCCGAGGACGCAGCCGGCGTGGCCCCGAAAAGAAGGAGAGGCGCAATAATTACCGCGCTGCCCATCACGTGACCCTCGCCGCCGGCGACGAGTAGAGTGGGGCGCCGCTCTACGTCTCCGTATTGTAATTCCGCGGCATCTCGAGGGTAATTTTGGCAATGTCGACGGAGAGAAAACTTTTTCTCCCGGCTGCACGGTGGGCCCGCCCTTGCGCAAACAGTAGCCCGCGCAGGCCTAGCAGGCGCTAGGGCCGTTACGGGCGGGCGTAGGCGGGCCCCGCGGCGCCCCCCACCAGCTCGCCCCTGGCCACCGCCGCGCGCTGCCCCGGGGCTCGTCGTCGCTCCCCTCGCAAGCCCCGGCGCGGATGGGCGGGAGGCGGCAGACGCCCGCCAGCTCCGACAGGCTCCGCACGCCGATGGCGCTCCTGGCGCTGCCGCCGCCACAACCGCCGGAGCTGACGGCGGCGGAACAGGAGTATCTGCCGGCGGCGTCGGTGACGAGGAACTCGGAGCGGACGAACATGAGGTCCGACGGGCGCAGGTCGCTCCACCGCTGCTTCGCCGCGGGCGCCGTCTCGCCGTCGCACCCGCCCGGCGTGCTCACCAGGATGCGGTGCCCGAACCGCCGGTCGAACGCCTCTGGATCCGGCTCCGCCACCGCCGCCGCCGGCTCCACCAGAAGCACTCGGTCCTTCCGCACCTTTGCGCCGTCGAAGCACCCCACCGCCACGCCGCCGTCGGCCGACCGTCGCGAGCTCGGACTGACCCGACCCGGTGCACGCACCGATCCCGTGGAGTGCCGGCCCGAGATCCTCCGCCCTGTCGCCGCCGCTGGCGATGGAGCAGGAGCGGCGGGTGGTGCCGCGTCTTTAGCGGCTGCGGCGGCCTTGGTCTCCGGCGGGTCGGGTGGCCCGGTGGTGGACGGCTTGGGCGGCTCCGGGAGGAGGAGCACGTCCTCGGGGTCGACGCGGGAGCGGCAGAGCGGGCAGGTGGAGTGCGCGTCGAGCCATGTGTCGACGCACTCGACGTGGAACCCGTGGCGGCACTTGGGCAGCAGGCGGAGCGCCTCGGTGGGCTCGAACCGGCCGAGGCAGACGGCGCACTCGAGCCCTTCCTTCTGGCCACGCAGCGCGCCGTAGCGGAACACGGGGAGGGACTCCACCACGGCGCGGTCGACGCCGGAGTTCCTCCTGTCCCCGGCCGCGCCGCCGCCGCCGCCACCGGAGGACCGGCCCCCGCCGCCGCCGCTGCCG
The DNA here is from genome assembly GCA_015476505.1 of Urochloa ruziziensis. Taxonomy (NCBI): domain Eukaryota; kingdom Viridiplantae; phylum Streptophyta; class Magnoliopsida; order Poales; family Poaceae; genus Urochloa; species Urochloa ruziziensis. The sequence goes on from CM027126.1 coordinate 22,022,578, forward strand.
TAGGGACCAGAGGACTCCGCGGCGGTGCGCTTGCAGTGCTTGGCGTAGAGGAGGAGGAGGAACGTGATGGAGAAGACGCTGGTGAGGATGCCGACCACGACGGCCACCCCCGGTCGGAACGGCGTTGCTGATGAGGGTGGAGGCGACGGCAGCGGCGACTCCATCGCGCCGTCGTAGTCCGACAGCAGGAGCCGCCGAGACGGCTCCATCGCCGGAGCTTTCCCACCACCCAGCAGAGCCGATCGGCGCGGGCGGCGCTGCTGCCTGGGACTGCGAGTGGCCGTGGCGCTTGCGGCTGCCGCTGCCACCGCGAAGCGTTTTTTGCGATTTGTAATCAAGCGGTAGTAGGGGTAATAATAGCGGTGGCGACTACTAGAGCCTAGCGGCGTGCACAGAGGAACTGTATGGGGGCGGTGAGCGGATCTCCCGGCGATGGGGCCTCGTGGCGGGGAGGCTGAGGCAGTGGGGGCCGGGCGGGCGGGTGGTGGGTCCATAGGTAGCTGCGCTGCTCCGCCGGTGAAGCCACCCCTGTTTCGGCTTGTCGCGGAGTGATGCTGAGCTAGGGAGCTGAGAGTGGCATCAGTATTCAGTACTGTAGCCTAGGGTACTGACAGTTTCGTTGTGGCGCGGTGGGGCCGAGTGTCAGAGCGTGGCAATATTTTTGTGAAAGAAAGGCGTGTCGCCAGCATGGGACGGGGAGCAGAGACCCCTGTTTCGAGCGAGTAACGTACTTGAAGCGCATTTAAGAATGCATGGAGGGGAGATTACTGTTTTGTGCGCGGCACAGGAGCCCGTTAATCGCGACTGCTCAGGGGTAGTTTGGGAACCTGGCCGTGTTTTAAAATTGGCTCGCGAGCGGCCTGGGACGTGAGAGCCTCGTGTACGCGATCAGGAGGAGGGAATGAATGCCCGTGGACGGAACAGAGAAAAGAAAAGAAGAGGATCATAGGAGAGCGAGGTCGGGTACACGAGGCGATTAGCACCTCAGCCGCTGACACGGCTGCAGGATAAGCAGTGCTGGTCCCCACATGGCAGCCATGATATGGCAGACGTGGATGGTGCGTGTTGTAGGAGTAGTCAGGATCAGGACTCGGGAGTGGGCTGCCTGCCTGCGTCTGTGTGATCCATGCTCGGGGGAACACGTGAGCAGCGGCAGGACGGGAGCCCTCCCCCTGCTCTGCGAAATTTGAATGTTTGCTGCCGAGAAATTTTTTGATTTTCCAATGGTCTTCCTTCCTCCTCCCCGTGCGGCGCGGCGGCAGAGGAGGCAGGCCGGGATCGGCAGGACCAGTGCCGCACTTTCCGTTTCAGGGATTTGCCGCGCCCGTTTTAAGGCGCTTCCTCGAAAGCTTTGGTACTGCTGGTACCGCCGTACCGGTACTACTACATCTCGGTTTAGAGCTGTAGTACTAGCATCAGTCCATGGCTCCAACATCTTTTCAATTCGAAAGAGCATCCGTGGCTGGCTGTCTCCATGCACTTGAACTGAATCACGCACTTGCTGGATCAATGTGCGTGTTTGCTGTGGGACCTCTAGTTTAATTTGATTTGCTGCCTCTATGGTTTATATTTCATTCATGGGCAATGGGCATATGCACGTTGCTCAGCTCCAGCCTCCAGTATCATGTCGATTGTCGATCGTCTGGCGGATTTGAAAATGGTGCTGTACGGAGGCGCGCTGCCTGTCGATCGTCTGCTCACTTCACTTGAGGAGGACGGCAGGACGCGGCGGCTCCAGTAGATCTGGATGCGGCGGCACTGTGCAAGCACACGCCAATGCTAGCCCACCACCACGGCCACTTGCTCGCCATCAGCTGATCAGCGTGCATGATCTACGCGCACACTAGCTTGCAGGCGCTTTCAGGAGGGTGGGGCTCCCGGCCCGCGCCGCGCTTCAGAAACTCACCCATCCGGGTGTCGTCGTCGATCTCACCTCCAGCGCGCTTCTTCACCGCGATGGCGCGATGAGAGATCGAAAAGCTAGCTGCTACAGCTTCTGTGGCCCAGCGCTAGAGACGCAGGTGTTGGGGGCAACAGTTGCAGCCGCTGTTGCGTAATGATTTTTGCTCGCTCCCGGCTGCCCTGCACTGCACTGCACTGCCGCGGCGCCGGCCCGGGCGCGCACGGCGGGCGACATAAGCCTGTTGTTCAGCTCCGGACCCCCCCGGTTCTGACGGGATGAGCGAGGGTTTACGTGCTGCTGGCGTCGACGAACGGAGGAAGCAATCAACCAAGAGCTCCGGGCGGCTAGCTGCATGCCGCTGCAACAGGACTGTGAGGGGCACGGTGCGGCGGCGGCGCGCGGGGTCAGGCGTCTCTGAAGCTGTGGTCTATGGAGGAGGAGAGGAGCGCGTGGCGTCGTGGTTCAGTGCATCGCTGAGGATCGGAGGCGGTGACGGCCGCCGGGAACGGGACAGTTGGGCACTTGGGCGTGTGCGGCGACGGGACGCACGTTGCGTGCATGGTGCATGCATATGGAAGGCCGGGGACGGGGACTGGGGATACGATACGTCGCGATCCTAGGTGCGCAAGCTAATCTAGTTCTGTTTCACAAAAAAAAAAAAACAGTAATCCAGTCGTGTACTGTTGTCTCTCTGACGGGACTCTTTGGCGCCCCATGGACGTCACTCGCTTCACTGGATTGGTAAGACTACAGCAGAGGACATATACATGGGTGTGGGGGCAGCTAGTGGGCGAACGCGAAAGCAGACAAAGGGTGTGCACGTTTTACTGTCTACTTCCTGTAGAACCGACAGTTCATTTTGATCTTTTGAGAGATGTGGGAGATCAGCAGCCTATAACCAAAGTTGCAAGCTACGGAGTACTCTCTTAAAAAAAAAATAGAAGTTGCAAGCTGACCTGTGGATTGTTTGGGCCGTGGTTTGTGTGCTCTCGATACAGTTTGGGTTGCTCAGGCCGAAACGCCGGCAAGGAAGCGAGCCTTCAAGCATACGCAACAAGGCCCACACTTAGTTGACGGCCCAGCATAGATAGTTCAAGAGGACCTATTGAGACTTTTGTAGCCCACATAAAAACCCATAAGAGCCGAAAGCCTGGACGTTTCTGTTTTGGGCAACGACGCTACCTTATTCGGCCCAGGACGACTGGTGAGGAAAACGCGTGGCAAGACGGGCGTCGCCTCGTGGTCGTGCAAACGCGTTGGCCGCCGTCGCCGCCCCGGACTACACGACGGCGACGTGCGCTTGTGCTGCGCTGGGGGTCGTACCGTACGGACACACGCGCAGCGCCTGCCCGGCGAGATAACTGCTCCGGCAAGGGTTCTCCGTTTATCATATCGCAAGTGGCCGCGCCTGCTATTATCTGGGCGTGGTGCTTTCTGGTGCGGGGCGCGCCGGTCGATACTTGCATCCAGGGCAAGGGTCTTTGTCTTTTCCGGCCCCGCCAAGGCGCCACCATGTGTGAGACCTCACCTCAAGTTCGCAGGAGATCAGGGTCGATCGGTCTTGTTAATTATATTCCGGTTCCGGGGCCACTGGTATATCCCGCGTGTCGATCTCCTCCTGCGGCCTGGCTGCTCACCCAGTCGTCGGATTCCGGCAGATTTCGATCGATCACAACCGAGATCGACCAAGTCCTGTGTGTGCAGGCAGAGCAAATAACGCTACCGTCTGGTCTGGCGCGCAATTTGCCACAGGACTCAAACCGTAAGCGCGATCGACCGACACGCTATGCTCTGTGTGGGGGACCCGATCCGACCGACCGCCTCTCGGCCAACGATTATTTCTTCCGATATAGTATCCTTGGACACGACACGAGTCCACCGAGAGCGCCCGGCCGCCACCGAATAACGCCACCGTTCCTCTCCGCCCGCTGAGTCACGCGCACCACAAGCCGCCCGCCTCAGTTGAAGCCCCGCAGGGCAGGGGCAGGAGCAGGACCAGGAGGAAAGAAAGGATCCCGGCGAGACCTAAATAAAAGGCAGGCACCATCTGATTTCTGATCGATCGGACGTGACGCTAGCTGCAGAAAGCAGAGCCACCATCCATTCCCACTTCCACCATCCTTTTCATTTCCCTCCACCGATAGCAGCTGCCACTCTCTCTAGCCAACTCTCCATCGTCTTCTCCTCCTCGGTGCTCCTCGCCAACAATGGGCTCCGCTTCAGGTGATCACCGAGAGCCACCATGTCGAGAGCTTATCAATTTCGATCGATCCCGCCGTGATCCTCCCCTGTGTTGCTTGCGAAGCAGATGACCTCCAGGAGCACCTGCTGGACGTGGACGGCCTGTCCACCGACGGCGGCGCGGCGGCGCCGCCCAAGATACGGGTGCGCGGGCTGCGGCGGGTGGCGGACACGGCGGGCGGCGAGGAGATCCTGCGCGGCGTGGACCTGGACGTGCCGCGCGGCGTGGTGATGGGGGTCATCGGGCCCAGCGGCAGCGGCAAGTCCACGCTGCTCCGCGCGCTCAACCGCCTCTGGGAGCCCGCGCCCGGCGCCGTGCTCCTCGACGGCGCCGACATCCGCGGCATCGACGTCCTCGCGCTCAGGCGGAAGGTCGGGATGCTCTTCCAGCTCCCCGCCATGTTCGACGGTACGTGCCTGCTGCGCGCCACAACAGTTTATTTTCCTTTTCCCTCGATCACAAGAAGGAAAAAAAAAAAGTTAATTTCGTAGCAGAATCTAATTAAGCTGCCCTGATTGATAACTCGACCTCAATTGATTGATGGCACGAAGACACAACTGATTCCGTCAGTTTGCCCGAATATATTAAGCATACATGGGTGTTGGCAATTGCGGTTTGACATTTGCATTGTCCATAGTTTGGTTTGTGAGTGGCCAACTCTGATAAGCTATCCAGCTGACGTTTCTAGATTGAATAGGTCAGGGCATCGTGATGATAAGCAAGGTTTCCAACTCGGATAACACTACAGCAGGGGCAGGGGTGTGGGTGGGCATGATACAAGTGATGGTAATCTGTAATTGTTGCCTCGTTGGGTCGCATGATTGGTACCATCACTCTGGCAGAGTCTGAGCACATTATGATTTTTAATGCAATAGTGCTGATCCACATCTACGTCGTGACTCCAAATATGCACATAATGCATTGATGGATTGACAAATGATGCTGGCCACAGCTGAGAAATGCAAAGCTTGAACCATTGACAAATATGAGTGGGGAACTGGGGATCCTACTTCCAGGATGCCACTCAGATTTCTTTATTCTGGGACACGGCTAATTTATCCAGCAACTGGCAGCTTCGACAGAGAAAATCCATAATTTAGCACTGAGAGATCTGTCCTAGTCACCTAGTGTATTGCTTGGATGTAAGGTAGGTTTGTCTGCTTCAGATATACAATGCCATTTTTTCAGAGGAATTTCATAAGATGATTTCATAAAAAAATACGAAATAATTATTATGAAATTCCTCTAAAACATTACATAATCATGTTATGAAAATTCCTATAATCGTCTTTTTCGTTTGCGTAATAACGAATGCATCCCTTGCTAATTTAATCCGGGCAGTACCTGCACGACGACAGTGTATGGTCTCTGTTTTACGAGCTGTACTACTTCATCCTGATCTGTGTTTGTGCCTCCAACGATGGCTCTGATCTCTGTTCGTGCCTTTGATATCAGGAACCGTAGCGGACAACGTGCGTTACGGGCCGCAGCTGCGCGGCAAGAAGCTCACAGAAGCTGAAGTGAAGAATCTGCTGAGCATGGCCGATCTGGACCCTGCTCTGTCCTCCAAGCCGGCCTCCGAGCTGTCCGTCGGCCAGGCGCAGCGCGTCGCCCTGGCCCGGACCCTCGCCAACGACCCCGAGGCATGTGCACCCTCACATGCTTCCTCTTCCTCATGTTATTCCCCATGAGAGGCCACCCTCGCTGATGAGATCGATCGTGTCTATACTTCCATTGATGTCTGCAGGTGCTCCTGCTGGACGAGCCGACGAGCGCGCTAGACCCAATCTCCACGCAGAACATCGAGGAGGCCATCGTGAGGCTGAAGAAGACGAGGGGGCTCACCACGGTGGTCGTCTCCCACAGCGTGAAGCAGATCCAGCGTATCGCGGACCTGGTGTGCCTCGTCGTCGCCGGCGAGATCGTGGAGGTGCTCGCGCCGTCAGAGCTGTCTGAGGCCAAGCACCCCATGGCCAGGCGATTCTTGGAGCTCAGCAACTGATGTTGAAGCCCTCGAATTCATTTGCTCCGAGCAAGAGGAAGGGGTGTATGTTAACTTTGAATTTGTAACTGCAATCTTGAAAGGACCGGAGGTGGTGATCTCATCTGATGATCTACCATGTTTTGATGTGTACACTCTGTAAAACTACAATCTGTAAAAGTATCTTTGAGAGCTTAAGAGTGTACTATCTGTGTATGTAAGACGAACATATTCTGGTAAGATTCGCTTCCTTTTTAAAAAAAATGAATCTCCAAACTCTAGTGCTTTAGTCATCTTGCCTCCCCCCCTTTTCTGTTTGTTGTCGTTTGGGTAAGTCAGCAGCTAGGCCGGCGCACCAAGCAAACCTGCAAATAAAATGGGGCGCGCAGGTGAGAGACGTTGGGCCACGCAGGGGCTGCAGCAGATCACGCGCACGAATAAAATCCGTTACAAGATCAAATATTATTATGACACAAACACAAATATTTTTTGACCGCCCTTATTATGCACAACACACACTCTAATAATTGTTTTAAGAAATAACAAAAATCATATTAGATTTGTTGTCTCTAAACATCAATTTAAGGGGCAGTTTTGAATACAAAAAACATGATACTGTGTATCAAAGAGTAGTCTTATCCTTCAACATTAGTTAAGAACTCTAGTCATCAAAGACTTCTTCTCAAGCTGGAAGGCCTTGGTGAAGAATGCTGGCCAGCAGAGGTAGGACGAGACGATGCTGCTGACAGTGGAGGCGGCCATGAACATATTCTTTACGACAATTTGCACCTGGATGGCCTCAAGGGGTGACGCGCCAGCCATGATGAGCCCTGCCATGGCGCCTGGGAGGGATACCAGTCCCTGAGTCTTGGCATTGTCGATGGCGGGGGTCAGGGCGATCTGCAGCGAACTCCTCGTCTGCTGGAGTGTCGCCTGGCGTGGTGTCGCGCCCAGAGCAAGCGCTGTCTCAACCCGTAGACAAGAGGATGCAATTGCAAGGTTATGATGATCACACGGTACGATTTAATGTTTCTTTTACTCATGAACGTACTCCATGACACGTGTTATGCACCAGTATCTATCTATTATCTTAATAAAGCAGAAGCAAAAGGAGCCACCAGATTCACCGAGAGGGCCTAGAAAATCCCACGTTAATCTAAAAAAGAGAAAAATATAAGCCATTGGATTTTATGAAGATCTAACGGTCTAGACTTATTTAGAGAGTCCTTATCAAATAAGACTAACAAATATACTTATCAAATAAGACTAACAAATATACATAAATTAGAAATTTCAAAAATAAAAGGACATTACAATCCACGTGTAGCAATTGTTTGTGTAACCTCGCATGACTCTTCAATGCATGATAAGACATTGTATATTGATGGGAAAAAATCATTTAAGGAAACATATTTTCTTCAATTAAAAGTAAGAGACACCGTGAAACCCAAACTCAACCTCACGGTCAACTTCACTCAGTGCTTGCTGTTGATGCATACAACAACCTCACGATCAACTTAACTCAGTGCTTGTCGTTGATGCAGACAATAGAGGCGAAGGGATAGATAAAAAGACAAGAGTAGATTAGTGAAGAAATAGATTAGAATCAGGGAACCGATTAATCATTGTGGTACCATGCTCATACGCGTCAAACCAATGCACCATCATGCCAGCCATCAGATCATGCACTGCGCCAGTGCATGCACACATGCATCATATGATCATTAGGTCTTAATTTCATTGCTTGCATCCAATGGACGATGGACAATAGAGGCTGTTGCAGCCTACAAGTTAGTTATTGGTTAATCATCGGAAGCAAAGAGGTAAGAACAAATAGATAGTCTATATGTGTGCATATACATGTACGGTTTGGCCATGTTTATATGATGATCAAGGTATATCAATTTTTAGGAAAAAAACTCAAGTCAATGGCATGAAGAGTCAGCACTATCTGGTGCAAATATCATACAACTAGAGTTCTTTTCGAACAGAGCAACTGAGTGAGCGGACATCTATTTCTCTATCCCCAATGTAACTCTGAGTTTATAACTTCTCCCTTGACAGAGAGAGTAACTAACGAAGATAATGAATGTTGTGAATCCACTTGCATAACCTATTTAGATTATTTGACTTATTTAGGTTATCTTTTAACTGAATTGTGTATCGATCAACTATCCCATCGCTATACTGGGTTACCTTCCCATCGCTAACGAGAGTCACGACATGTAGAGTTTTATGGTTTAGATTATTGTTAGCAAACAAGACCACACTAGGCGGAAAAGATAAAAGAGAGATGAGGACTAGCATCCATGATCATTCAAATACAACGCACCAAGTAACCTCTAGAGGAGAAAGGACATGGAAGAACATGACTATATAGGAGCAGAGGATAGCCAGATGAAGAGCCTCACTAATGCCTCAAAGAACAAGGAACAAGAACACGAGACCCATTTGGAATGATTTTGATCAGTACCATGCTGCATGGCCCCACATGGCACACATGCCGACAAGGAGGGATACGATAAACTTGCAATGCTTCAACTAGGAATAGATCAAAACCTATAACACACGTGCATGATATATAAGCACTAAGAACCAATTATTGGAGAGGAGTTTAGGAAACCCACATCATCCTAAATATTATCCTTGCGAAAAATCAATAGGGTAGATGTGATAAACGAGAAGGAGCAAATGAAGCACTTGATGATGAGATGGAAAGAAATACAAATAAATAGAGTAGATGTGGTAAACAAGAATGAGCAAGTAAAGCACTTAGTATGTGTTCACGGCGCATGATCTCGCTGCTTCTTATGGTCTCCAATTTATGTAGTATGCCTCTACCAGCTTGTAGTGCACGCCTACACTCTCTTATCTTGAAACTTACAGCAAGTGACTAAGGGCTTGCTTGTTTCGACTTCTGGACAGCTTCTTGGCATGAAAAGCTAAAAGGTCGAAGTCTAGAAAAGCTAAATTTATATAGAAAACTAAAAAGTTCAGTGTTTGAGTTTCCTTTTTTAGCTTTCTGAGCCTAGAAAACGAAGACACATCTTGCAAAAGTTATTATTAGTTTTTTCAGAACCAAAAAACTACCAACAGTTTTTTAGAAAAGATTAAACAAGCTACAGCTTAAATAAACATGGCCTAAGTTCATCGGAAAGTTGGATTTTGGTTTGCTAGAAAAGCTTATTATATTGGGCTTTTTTTTCTAATACTATCCTATAAATTTATAAAATATAAAAGTATATATATTTCTTTTTATTAATGTGGTAATTTATAGGCTGCTCTAATATGGACTTATTGCAATAAATAATGATAATACAATTTATCTTATTTTGTTAGAGGGTTTAAATATAGAAGAAGTATAATGATGTTATATAATTAACAATAAGTGCAGACTATTAATTAGGTAGACTAAACCTTTACATTGCTTTAGAATTTCAATCCTCAACACCTGCGCCATTTAAAATATTAACTCAACGCTAGAATAACTGGAACACATGGACTTAATAACCATTTTGCAATCATTTTCGTGACGTATACATAAATTAGAAATTTCAAAAATAAAAGGACATTACAATCCACGTGTAGCAATTGTTTGTGTAACCTCGCATGACTCTTCAATGCATGATAAGACATTGTATATTGATGGGAAAAAATCATTTAAGGAAACATATTTTCTTCAATTAAAAGTAAGAGACACCGTGAAACCCAAACTCAACCTCACGGTCAACTTCACTCAGTGCTTGCTGTTGATGCATACAACAACCTCACGATCAACTTAACTCAGTGCTTGTCGTTGATGCAGACAATAGAGGCGAAGGGATAGATAAAAAGACAAGAGTAGATTAGTGAAGAAATAGATTAGAATCAGGGAACCGATTGATCATTGTGGTACCATGCTCATACGCGTCAAACCAATGCACCAGCATGCCAGCCATCAGATCATGCACTGCGCCAGTGCATGCACACATGCATCATATGATCATTAGGTCTTAATTTCATTGCTTGCATCCAATGGACGATGGACAATAGAGGCTGTTGCAGCCTACAAGTTAGTTATTGGTTAATCATCGGAAGCAAAGAGGTAAGAACAAATAGATAGTCTACTAGAAATTTGGCGCGCCATTGGCGCGCCCGTAGGGCCATGAGCTAGGAACTTAATCTTGTCATTAGAAAGCTATTTTCCACACCAATATGCTTAGCACTGAATCAATAGGGTAGAGCTGGTTAGGAAAGAAATACTATTACATAGACACTAATTAATTATGAAGCTTATGGATCGACCATTGTATTAAATATTAAGGAATTATTTGGGTATAACGATGACAGACGTGGCTGTCTTTTTTTTTTAAGTGGACGTGGCAGTCTGTTATGAGCGAGGAGGTCAGGAACGGGCACGTGTATCTGGAGTTCACGACGTGTAGCTTCTGCTTCCTCTCTCTTTCTGCGTTGCTCCTCTCATTCTCTCTATATTTTATCCTTACTCGATGAAGCAGGCAAGCAACAGCAGGGAGCTTTGCTTCCATTGTTTCGATTGCCACACTGCTACAGATTCGAGTTGCTGGCGCAGCACGCGTGTCTCTATTAGCAGGGCCCGAGCCTCCCAGGGACCTGCGCCTGCAACTATAGAAGATGGCGACATGTTGGAAGGAATGCGCGGCGCGTAGAGGACGGCGACCGGCGGACCAGGAGGCGAGGCCAGGAGCGGCGGGCCATGAGGCGAGGCCAGGAGCGGCGGACCAGGAGGCGAGGCAGACCAGGAGCGGCGACACCTGGAGCGGCGCTGGGTAGCCAGCTCGGGTACGGGCTCTCCCTCTTCTTCCCCGAGGCGTACGAGATTCGCGATTCCCGCAGTGTGGAAGCTCGGCTGTGCCCATGGCTTGGTCGTGGATGGAGCTGGGGAGGGTGGGGTTCCGTGGGTGAGAGGAATCGGCCGGAGGTGCTGTCTGGCCAGCGGATTTAGTCGGCAAGCGGTCTTTGCTTGGTTTCTGTTTTGGCCAGAGGAAGAAGAAACAGAATTGGAGAGAGGGAGAGCGCGCTGGGAGGGGATGGTGGGGTGGGGTAACGGCCGGCCGTTTATTTTATTCTCGAGTTCGCACCGAACAGATGGTTTCGCGCAGTGTCGTGGAAACTGGAATAGTTCTTTTTTAAAGAAAAACTGGAATAGTTGGACGTGAATTTAGTGGAGCATTACTGTTATTTGCTATACTTGAAACTTGAATGAAGGTGTATGTGTGAGTCGGGCTTGGTATTCCTACTGGCATGAAGTTTGTCAAACTCTATTTCTATTCAACATGAAAAATTCACTTCGCTAGTTACCAAATTACCAGAAGCCATACTTTCTTTGCAGCTGGAGGCATTTAAGAAACAGTTGATGAAATCATTGAGTGAAGATAATTTATTGGTGAGTTGCATCTATCAAATGTTCGTTTCACTCTTAATCAAAGAAAAAAAATTGTCACGTTTTAAGCCTTCACTTCTGCTAGAAATTCGTGTGAGCAAACGATTTTTATTTGCATATTTCTGCAGCAATCATCCGAAGCTGGTCAGGATCCTGATGCAGAGGATAATTTGACTGCCCGAGTCCCTTCTTGGAAAGGTGTCATTTAACATCCTTGCAGTTTTGATAGCATCTTTTGTTAAATTACTAACTGCGTGCCTGATACATGCCTTTGATTTTTAATCACTTTTATAGATGAAGTTTCAAGCAGTCACTCTTCTTCAGGTGCTTCCAGCAGATCTACAAAATCCGAATCCACTTATGGAGGTAATTCAGTCTCACCACTGAACAGCTCAACATTGTTAATGTATGAACTCAATTCTCAGCATCGTCACTTATATATGAAGCATTTACAGGATACCAGTTCTCAATCGCACCATACATACCTTCAAAACTAACTCCTGGTTCAACACCTATGGTTTCATCCACTGGTGGTTCCCCCCGAGCATATTCAACTGGCCCATCCTCTCCCATGTTCTTATCTGGTCCAACTTCTCCTACAAGATCACGATCTGAGAGCCAATCAACTTTTTCATCATGGCAAGGATCATCAAGTCATCAGTATTCAGCACCTACCTCTCCTCCGCAACGCCGCTCGTTCACAGGTTCCAGAAAGTGACAATCTATCTGTGCAACTATTGTTTATGTATATGGACCTTGCTGAGGATACCACGTTATTTCCTGTTTCCAGGACGGCCTCGTATAGATGGAAAGGAATTCTTTCGACAAGCACGGTTCGTTTCTATTCTGATCACCTTTACCAGCAATTACTACTAGTTTGTCTCTCTCTTAGCCCTTGTGCCTACAATTCCCAGGACGAGACTTTCTTATGAACAATTTGGAGCATTTTTGACGAACATCAAGGAGTTCAATGCTCAGAAACAATCATGAGAGGTATCTTAATCTGCCAGTATTTTCATGGTTTGGCAACTCATTAGTATCCAGGAAATATGTCAACACGATGATTTTTACTTGATAATATCTGCAGGACACCCTGTCGAAAGCAGAAGAGATATTTGGAGCAGAGCACAAAGATTTATACATTTCTTTCCAGAATATGCTTAACCGCAACCAATCATGAACATGTGTCGGAGACTGTATTTTTTTTCTTCTCTAAATCAAGCAGGTTTGTTCATTCCTACTGTACATCCTTGAGCAAGGAATCTAATGTTCTGGTCAGCTAATCATGTCTATTGCATGCCATTTGTTTACAGGGAAGCAATTTGTTGGAATAAACATTGCTCTGTCCTAGGTCTCAAGATCAGATTGCAGAGATCGGTATATAGGCCACCTTAATTTGAGCTGTTCATCCTCAGTAACTACTTGGAGCTGTGACTGAAAAGGGGGAAAAATCTCATAACTGTAGCCTGCAGGCGGTCTTTGCTTGGTTTCTGTTTTGGCCAGAGGAAGAAGAAACAGAATTGGAGAGAGGGAGAGCGCGCTGGGAGGGGATGGTGGGGTGGGGTAACGGCCGGCCGTTTATTTTATTCTCGAGTTCGCACCGAACAGATGGTGCGTACCAAGCCTCTGACAATCACGGTGCGCACCTCACAGTGGTCACGGTTCGATTGGAGCGAATCACGGTTCACTTTTCATCCACCACTGCGGGTGCTCTAAGGCGATGTTCCATGGCGTTTTTGCCCACACGCAATGGCCACGCCGAGGATGCCTTGCGCGTGTAAGAGGTAGAGCGCAATTCGCTGTTGTACCGCCGATTGCTTGTTCTCACGTACCAACAAATGTGTGTCGCTGCTAAGCGAGAGGTGAGTCAGTGCGCCGGAGCGCGCTTCTTCAACCTCTATCTATTCTATGATTTTTAAAGCTTCTTGTTCTCAATCTGTTGGTAGACTGAAGGGAAGCAGAGTTATGCTACCTTATTTTTGGTAAATATATAAATTAGTTGTTCGAAGATTTGGCCCAAGCTTTATATAGAGTGACAGGTTTGATTTAGGTACATGCATGCTTAACTATAATAGAATGAGTGTTCTGTGTCACTCTGCAAAAGATGTAGGACATTCTTAGTAGGAATCTGGGTTCTGCCAGATAGTGTACTGGGATAGTAGAAAGCTACTTTCTTCTCGTAAGAAGATGCTTATAGTTTGTTGACCTTAACAAAAGTGCAGACCACCAAAAGCCCATCAAAAGGTAGTGCTCGATCTTCTCATTTTCTATTGCAGTTACCTGCACAAAAGTTTTGAAAAATGATTGTTAGTACTAAACGTTTGTTAAAGAAAGAAATTGTATTGAATTTGAGTAAACAAATTATGTACTTGTACTATATTGAGAACCTATAGGCTACACAAAAAAGTAAGAAACAAATACTTCTGTTTGCAATGGAGCTTGTAAAAAAACTGATAGATGTATTAAAGTAATGCAGTGAAGTATTGAAGTTTAAGTATATTAGTAAGTTTTTTTCTTTCGAGAATGGAGTAAGGAGTGAGGTACTTACTGTTTAGCTTTTTTTGCTTTGATAGGACCTCCTTTAGTACCCTTGCCTTCATCACTGTCGTCGTCGTTGTCGCTCAGTGCGTCTCTTTTATTTTTGTTCCTGTCTTGATCCCTTTTTTTAAAAAAATGTTATATAAAGTAGGTAGTCGATTAGTGGTACTAAGATATACCGTTAAAGAAGGGTGAAATATGTGTAAATTACATACTCATTAAGTTCTATTTCCATCGGTATAGTGTCTGATTCAGACTTATGTAGGATAGAGGAATTGCTCTGCAAATGTAGGTAAACTATATATAACTATATATTGTTCTGTGTGCAAGCAATATAACAAATGAATTCATAAGTGCATATACCTGTTCTGTAGCAGTCTTATATTTGATTGGTACAAGTGCAGGAAAATGTTTTGGAGTAGCAAATGAAGAAGTGCCAGTAGTTATATACTCCTGTTTTTGAAAGGTTGGTATAAATGGCTGTTTCCCAAACTGATGAGTAATGTACTGAACATCAAAAGATGGACTATTAGGCTTGGCAAAGCTTTTTTTTTGCTGAGATCTTCACAATAAATGTGTACTTCTGGCCAATTAATCCATTTATCTCAGGAGGAATGAAATATTTGTCGTGGATATTGAGTAACTTATCAACAGGTTTTCCAACAAGCTGTTCTGCTTTTTTGTCAAACAGGACAAATTCTAGTTCAAATGTGTCATCGCTGCCCATTAAGCACAATTTATATCTGCGTTGCAATAAAAAAATAAGTAGCTGTTAGGTTGTTATCATTTGGAGTATAAATTAACCTTTGAGAATATTGAAATAATGTTTTTAAGTACCTGTAGTCTGTTTGAGTACAGGTGCATTTTTCTGATGAGCACTTGTATCCTGAACCTTGAAAATAGGATTTGGAGTGGCATAATCTACATGCAAGGTACCACCAGCTCTGATTTGGAGAAAGCTTTGTGATTGTGACAGTGCATTCATAAAGCTGGTTCTGCATATAATATTATCAAAGTAAGTCGAAAATATTTTTGATATATGTTTTTAGTAAACATTGTTTTTAAATTGGAAATAGATTCTTACCCGCTGGTCAATTGGATCAACTTCTTCCTTTAGTTGCAAGAGTGTTTTCTTTTCAATATTTTGCATCTTCTCATCATCATCATTTAGATGTAGTCTCTCTACAGCTTCAAGCTCCTCTCCTTGTATGTCCAGTAATCTACCGAATACATAACTTGTTAGTAACATTAGAGGTAAAGGATTATGAAAAGTGATGTGGATATTACCTTGCATAGAATTCATGGATTGCTGGAATGTCTTCATTAGTATACCAGCGACAAGCAGATGAGCCACTTAAGAATAATATCTTTTCTGCTCCAACGGTTTTGGCTAGTGTTCCAACAAATATAGTGATAATTGGAGTTTTTTGTCCTTCACTGTAAACTTTATCACCATCAAATTCAATTGCCCTTGGACCTAATAGAGAGACTTCAACCTGTTCTCCCCTGTTGTGAATATTTTTAGCTCTAGTTGTGGTTATATAGGTAATAACTTTGCATTTCTAAAAGCTAACGTACCTTTCATTTTTCAAGATGATGATTCGTTTGGGCTGAAATTTTCCATGTCCAAATCTAACTCTTGCAATGTTGGAAACAGCTGCAATATAGCCTATAACATCTGCATGCAGTTAGAAGAGAATATGTAATTAGTTCTCATTTGCTATTCTCTGATGTAAGAATTAATTGATCGAAATGTAGCCGCGTACAAAGTTAGTATGAACATATTACCTAGGAAACGATCTTGGAGACCGGCATGTTGCTTGATTTCTGAAAATGGAATCAAGTTGAAGACATATTTTGGAAACTGTTGTGGTTCAGGAATCACTGGAGTGATTATTGATCTCTGACTCAACTTGATCATATAAGGAGCTTGTACCACTTTATATACATTTTTGGCCTTCTGCACTAAAAATCTTCTTATATCGACTATTTTCCCTTCGTTTAGATGATTCTTGAGATGAGAAATTGCTTCTGGTGGTATTTCAACATACATAGCATCATTCTGTAGTTAAATGAAATTGTGTTAGGGATAATAAAAAGTGAGTGGGTGCAGAAATATTTGCATTGTAAATATAGATCATACCTTTTCATCGACAACTACTAAGTCCAAGTGTTTAATCTGTCCACTGTCTTTATCACAGAACTCCCACATTCTTGATATGCACACACGGATGTTCCAATTGAGACCATGTGGGTTTAGCTCCGATACCATGTTAATCGCCATCTGTACAAAAATTTTACATATATTGAAATACTTCACGATAGACAATATTTCTAGTTTCATTTCCGCATGTTCCATCTTCATTTTCTATCAGAATTTTAAGTCCTGATTTAGATGTTACACGTGACATTGCTACATATAATTGTCCATGTGAGAAAACTGGTTTTTTGAGGTATATGCCTACATTATTTAATGTTTGACCTTGACTTTTGTTTATAGTCATTGCATAACATACTTTTACTGGAAATTGTCGTCTATTTAAAATAAATGGCCATTTAGATCCTCTTGTTGTAAGATTTATGCGAGGGATATAAACTTTTTCTCCAATATTTGAGCCAGTCATTATTATGGCTTCTATGATGTTGTCACCTAAATTTGTAACAATTAATCGTGTACCATTACATAACCCTATGCTTTGATTTAAATTTCGCAATAACATAATTGGCACACGAACTTTCAAAATTAATTTATGCTGAGGAAAATTATTAGCGTTTAGTGTATTTAGATATTCAGTAGGATATAGGATGTCAGCATCATTGCATGTATCTAAACACTTTGAAATAGAATCAGCACTTAAATACTCCTTCTCTTGTTGGGGTATGAGAGTTAATATATAAGAATTAATGTCATCTACTATATCATTAGTTGTAGTTAATATTGCCCTTTGCTTCAAATATTGCGTATTGAAATAGTTACCAGAGAATTGTGGAAATGTTGAATTAACTAAGGCTGGGATTTTAGGTCCATTGGTAAATATTAATAGTTCATCTGGTATTTGTATCCATGTAGGTTCAGTATCCCCATTTCGTTTATTTGCGGGAATAAGACCTTCGCCTAGTTCTAGTAACCATGTATTGAAGGCTTTTAGTTCTTCGTAGGTTGTAGAATCTGTATTCATATTTCGTAATCGCATATTTTCAGTTAATTTAAGAACATGGACAAATTTCCATAGGTTCGATTTTATTATTGCTGAATTAATTATTTGTGTCCGCGTGCCATTCTCAATCACAGGTAAGATTTGCCTTAGATCTCCACCTAGTACTACAACTTTTCCTCCAAATGGAATTTCTTTAGCTTTTGAATTGAGTTGACACATGATGTCTCGTAGTGATCTATCCAATGCTTCAAAGCATTGTTTGTTAGTCATTAGTGCTTCATCCCATATAATAAGAGAAGTTTCAGCAATAAGTTTAGCTAACATGGTACCACGTTTAATATCACACAGTGAAGTTTCATCTACATCTAATGGAATTTTGAATCTTGAATGTGCCGTTCTACCATTGGGTAACAGTAAAGATGCAACTCCAGATGATGCTACTGTTAGAACAATTTTTTTTCGTGCTCTTAGATATGAGACAATAGCATTCCATAAATATGTTTTGCCTGTTCCACCATATCCTGATATGAAATAAAATGCAGGTATGTCATCTAAAACACTTTTTATAATTGTGTGGAAAACATTTTTTTGTTCATTATTTAGCGCAGAGTATAATATGTTAGCTTCTTCTTCTAATTTGTTAACATCGTAATTCATTTCTTCTTCAATCAAACGATTAGTACAGTAAGATCTGTATTCTTTTGTTTTGTGTGGTAAATTGAAATTGTCAATATTTACTCCATTTTTGGATAAAATATATTGTAGTTCTTCTAGTAATAAATCTATCAGTTCACAGTTTGGCAGCGTATATTGTATTGGATGGTATTGTTGTTGCACTCTATATTGAAAATCATCTACCATGAAATGCCAATTCCTTTCAAAGAAATCTCTTTCATTTTGTAGTCCACAAAATAGTAACATAGTTACAAATAAATGGCGTAATTGAGATGCGGATGCCCATGTTGTAGCTTCTGTAAATGCTTGATACCATTCGTCATCATTGTTTAGTAATCCACGAGCCATACATGCTTCTTTAAATGTACTATATACAGTGCCATTGTATGTTCTTATATCTTCATAGCTTTTTGCTCCTTTAGCTACCATTAATAACATTCGTAGGTAGAAACGTTCTCCTTCTATTGGATTAACATAGTATAAGCGTCCTATTTTCTCACCATGCCCTCTATCTTTCCATTTATGATTTTTTTTGTCCCAGGTCCATTTTGTAGGGAATTCACAGTAGGTCAAATCATGTGCTTTTTCATAGTTTTGATTGGCTACAAACCATTCTGTTAACATCGTTTTTTGTAAATTGGGGTTTTCCAATATTTTTTTCAACTTCGCATTGTTTTTAAAAGCTACAATATTCATAAATGGTAAATGAACTGGCAGTCGTTCTACAGCAGGTGTGTGATGATGAATGTCATAGCCATATAATCTCCAAAGGGCATCTTGTTCACAAATATATCTACAATCAAGATATTCTTTTATTTCATCTATTGCTGTGTTGTTTTCTTGCCTTTTTTTAATAAGTTCAAAAAATATCCTTGCTTGATCAGGTCCTTTGTTTACATATTTGCATAAGTATTTCAAAACTTTGCTTTTATTAACATATTCAACATTTATGTGAGCTTGGTATTTCTTCAAAAGAATAAGATTATGTGGTACAACCCATCTATTATCTAGGTTATGATTGTTTCTGCGTACATATATGTTAGTATCAGCGTCTTCTGTATATTGTGAAGCCATTATCATTGAACATTGTTTCATATTGAAATTCTTTTGGGAAACTTTTTTGAACATTTTCCTTTCTTCATGCATGGACAGTTTTTATTTATATTACCACATGGTCCATGTATCATATGTTCTGCTACAAGTATATATCCTAATGGATCTTTTTGAGGATCTGGTATTTCGGCTGAAATAAGTTTATCTATAATTTCATAAGTGATTTCGGTTGCATCTTTTGATAACCAAACTAATATGTGTACATGTGGCAATCCTCTCTTTTGAAATTCTATAGAATATAATATTGCATTTATAGACCCAAATACTATACCAGATCGTATATCTTGTAGCATTTCTTGTAATTTCATATGGTAAACTCGTACAATTATGTCAGGTCTATCATTAGGCTGTTGTCCTTCACATAGCATATCTATAATTTCTGGCCACCTTGGATTGCACGTGAAAGTTATAAACAAGTCAGGTGGACCATATACACGACATATAGCAATACCATCATGATAATTTTGTATCATATATCTTCTACAGCCTGTATGGCTAGATGGTAAAAATGTTTTTTTGCCAATTTGATCACCTTGTAAAATTCCCTTTTCAACAGCATCTACTATTCCTTGTAGATATTCTACTCGTAGTTTATCTTGATTTCTAGCAATGTAGTTCAATCTGTCTTCGTCTTCGCATGCACGTGCATCAACTATGATCTGCTTTGATAATCGACCATAACAAAGATAAGGATTTGGTTGGTTTCTTCTGTAATGTATTTGGTATTTAAAGTAATCATGCATTGTTAGTCTATTTCTTTTACCATTATTTTGTCCATTATTGTCATAGTAATATATTCCAAGTTGGTACCCTCTTTCACCATACGGAAACAACAATGGATATTGCAAAGCCATGAATGCAGGATGTAAAATAGATATCTCATGTAGTATATTGTCGTGGCTTCGTACTATGATATCTCGTTTATAATTCTCCAGTGATAGGTCACCTACAATTAGAACTGCTAACTCATCACTGCTAGGCATTTCATACTGTACTGGATCATTCTTGTCTGCACCAATGATGCGTATACTGATATCTATTCCATTATGTTCTTTCATTAGATCACGTGCAAACCGGAATTTTTTTACTAAAGGATTATATGTGTCTAGCATGTTTATTAAACCTTTTACTATTTCTGGATCAATATCTATACTTTCACATTCTTCATGTTGTAGAGCACGAATTCTATTTGCAATTTCATTTTCTGTATCAAATATATATAGTTCAGCAAATTTAGGAATACTGTTTGGTTTCGGTAAGAGTGATCCAATACGATGGTGTATCTGTCCATTGATTCGAAATACATAAGGACCATCTCCTTGATTTATCGATTTGTCTATATTTGCACCCATAGATGTAAAAGCAAAAAGACTATTATACTGTCTTATTTTTTGAAGGAAATGCTTTGACTGACTGCTGCCATTATAGTTCAATAGTTTTGCAAGGTATTCTGGAGGATCTTTGAATGGAGGAATCCGAATTTTACCTCCTTTACAACATAAATTGTAAGTAATAGTTCCATGTTTAGATTTGATTCTTTCTTGATACCAAAATATTGCACCACAATATTGACATTCATGATTTGCTTTTCCATAATATGATCTTTCAGAGTATGATTCTTTCAAGTATTGCATATGTTCTGGAGAAAAATATATATCAATATTTGGAATTGATAAAAATGCTGTCTTTTTTTGTATATTTAAACTACGTCTTTTACTTCGATTAATTATACCTTCTTCATATGTCGTGCTGCTATCAACTTCAACTATTTTTCTTTTTTTAGTTCTTGCCATTTCTTTATGCAGTTAAGTAAAAAGAATAACAAAAACTTGTTAGTGTCTCTTACTTTCTAAAGGTCATTAAAGGTGAAAAACATGAATGTTCCAAAACTGTATAGTTATTTTGAAAACAAAAAAATCAGTAGATATTAGTTTTAACAGTAGTTGTAAAATTTTATTGGCACTATGAGAAACATTATTGATAAAAAAGAGGATATGAATAATCAGAGTTAATTCTTACCTCTCAATTTATATGGTAGTCTTCCTTTTCAAATTTACATGCCAATAGTTGTTTCCTGCATGTTTTCAGTAATGTTGCATTAGATAAGTTGTTACCAAATAAACAAATTGCAATTATCATATAATCACTATGTAGTTAGATTTAAAAAATGGTACAACTAAGTTATAAGTAGGGTCTAAACTATACTTATATTTTGGAATCCATTGTGTTGTCACATACAGGTCAATACATAGAGAGCATAGAGAGTTTGTGCAGGAAAAAGAGAGTTTGATTAATGAACTAAGAAAAGAATCAAGGGATTTCTGATGAAGAGCATAGAGAGCTATTGAATAAAGTCAATGATGATGGGGCCATCCGTTGAATGAGGTATTCCATAAAGTATGGCAATTTTATGTATGTACATGTTTTTTATTCATCTTCAACTGATCATCTTTTGTTGCTTGATTAACCATGATGCAAAAGAAGAGAAAGGGGCACTTTCACCCACAGGCTCGTTAAGGGGAAGGGACAAATACCTTTACTTGAATATTGTAGCAACCACAACCAAGAAAAAAAATGGATCTACAATTGCAAGAGCAGTTTGTGAATTACCTACGTAGAAGATGAAGCGTCTGGGTCCCTGGGAGAGAGCGTCGTTGTCACTGGTGGAGTTGAAGAGGGTTTGATCTAGGATCTAAATTGCAATGGAAGAATATTGTAGCAACCGCAACCAAGAAAAAAAATGGATCTACAATTACAAGAGCAGTTTGTGAATTACCTACGTAGAAGATGAAGGGTCTCAGCACACCTTAGATTTGTTGTTGGTGAAGAAAATGGTGTGGCTATCACTGGGTCCCTGGGAGAGAGCGTCGTTGTCACTGGTGGAGTTGGAGAGGGTGTCCCTTTAGCTTCCTTCCTCCTTTTATGTATGTGATGAAGTGTTTTTTTGCTATTATTTTACTATTATCTGGATGATGATTTGGCTACCAGAATATTCTGGATGGGTATCAGATATCAATAGATAGTTACTATTCTAGAATAGTCCATACTATTCTTTGCTGGTGCACGAGTACCCGTTAGTTTTGCATCCTACGGTTATTGAAAAATTAGCTACGTGGATCAATAAAATGAGCCGGAATGCACCGGCTCTAAAATGGTTAGATATCCCGCCTCTCTGGCCCAAGACATTTCTGTGTTCCGGCCCTTATGCTTCTTCCGCCTTACAGGCCACAGGCCTCGCACTTCTACGCCTCCACAACGCGTCCCCGGTCCCCGCCGCCCCCATCCTGCCGCCGTCCAGCGCCGCCGCCGCCTGCCCTCCGGCCCCGGAGCCCCTCTCTACGCGGTAACTTTTGGATCTACTCCCATACCCCTCTAGCTTACTCGCCGTTTGTTCGGTCGCTATGCGCTTCCCGTTGATTGCCCTGCAGTTTTAGCAGGCCGTTTGGATTGGAAGTTCCGTTCCTCTGGTAGTCTGATTATCTTATCTGGTTAACAAAACTAGCTGGGTTACGCTCTGGAGACGGTTCGTAATCCCGTGCCGCGCGTGTAGATCAAGTGCTTAGCTGCGTATGCGTTGGATTGGGCTATTCCATTGTGTTCATCAAATGCGTCGCTGAATCAGCGGGACTGTGTGGATTGCGATACCTGTATGCTGATATATATTAATTAGGGATGAAATATGGAACCTTAAATTAATCCTGTAACCTGTCACTTGATCTCTTGTTGTCCGTTCTCTTTTGGTTCCTTTTGTATTAAAAAAGCAGCTGTGTTCATTTCAAAAGTTATGTTAGGTTATGTATGACTAAGTATTGAATTTGGTGGATTTAATTGATAAGCTCTAGTTGCTACTATACCTGCATGAATCAACCATTTAAGTATGTATCATTTGTTCATAAACCTTAGTGTGTTAACCCAAAAAAAAAAACCCCTAGCGTGTTAACAATTAATTGCATATATGGGGAATTTTGACTATATGCCACTTCATAATTTTGTGTTTCAGAACATGCTTGTTAGAATATGCTGAAAACTTGCAGATAGGCATATCCTGCATAATTGAATATGTTGCTGTTGTGTGTCTGTCTTCCATGTGCTATTTGTCAAATTCTGATTACATTTATTCATACAGTTTCGGATGGCACCGAAAACTCGAAAGATATGCTGAAGAATTTGACATATTGCTATTGTGTGAACATGTGCTACTCGTGGAATTCTGACTAGCATTTATGCATATACAGTTTCAGTATGGCCGCTGAAGACTCAAAAGATATGCTGAAGAATGCGGACTGGAAGACTGTGGGCGGCTCAGTGACTACTGAATCTAGCCAACCGATTATTAAGAAACGTCTCCCAAAGAAAATCAGACAAGTCCCTGACTGCTATTTTCTTCCTCGGCGGTCTTGGCCTTCTACACTGGCCATCTATGGTGCTGTGTGTGCTGCTGGGGTTGGTGCAGGGATGCTGCTTGAGGTGTGGATAAACAAAAAGATCAAAGGTATGTTCCCTGGAATCCTGGATCTCGTAGCAGTGGCAATTGATTTTCTCACCAATTATGAGTTGTAACACTGAGAGCATGGATTGCATACTTTTTTTTTTCTTACTACATATTCTTATCACATTCGTACTCTTGTTCATTGTTGCATTCAGAGGATGGTGGCATTATCTGGGAGATGGATAAATGATATGGAGCACACTTTGATGCAGTAAAACTTCCCTTGCCATTATGGAGACAGCTAACTCTGAAACTTTCTGATACAAATTAACACAGCCTTGTTTGTGTATCTGGATTTATCTGCATAATAGCATTATGTTGCTCCAAACTTCCAGGCTTCATTAAACAAGCAAACTGAAAGTGTCAGAACTGCAATTCACATAGATTGGATTTTTGTGGGGCATTGTAACTAACGCACTGGTAAGCATTACTTTGAATGCTTTTGTGGTTTTTCCAACGGCCGTGTGTCATGTTGTGATCGGATCTCCCATCATGTGCTATCTCGATAAATTATGAGAATTAATTCTTTTTTGTGCATCAAACTACCACTATGTCTTTTCTTGAAAAAGAAAAGTATACAGTATCAAACTACTGTACATAGGCAAAAGGCCAGTAGGTGCCTGGGCATTTTCTTTTGCCATTTTCTCAAAGATTCGAACAATCCAAGTTGATATAAACGTCAATTTTAGGACCAAAAGTGTAGGTAACCTTGATGCACCAAATGGACTTACAATTATCCCTGGAGAAATAAATAAACTGCCATCATTCTCCCTAGATATGCACTGGTTGTAAAATGAGTTATGACTTTCAACCATGGTGTTCGTATCTTTTTGCTTGATATATGACCTGTTGTAACCAAAACATTTTCGCTGTCCTTGCTTATTCATATTGCAGCAGTTTAAGTATTTGGATTCCTGTTTTTCTCATAGAATGTTGCATTCAGATCTTTCATGTTCCTGAAAGTGCTCTGGTCCAGGGGCGGGGGACTGGCAACCCCGATAACTTCTGGCAAATCCCTTTGTATCACTGTTGCTTCAAGTGAAAAGACCCCATAAAACACAAGATTGATCTTTGAGCCCATCGCCTAAAATTTCTGGCTTCGCACCTGCTCTGGTCCCTGTATTCATGTTCTTTGTAGTACTACGCTTTCCTTTCCTGAAAGCTCTGGTTTCTTCTCTTATCTATGCCATATTTCTTGTGCCATTACACTTGCTCTTAAGCATAGCCTTCGCATCAGCCTGTGAGCAGCATTCACCAGAAACATGGACATTCGTGGATGGAATTTCACTCCAATCCATTATACTAGTATGATCGACATGACATTAATCTCCTCTATCATCTCCATCCACGCCTGCTGGGTAGTTCGGGAGCAGGGGGCCTTAAACTAATCCAGGGGCCATTAATGTTGCAACAAGATTTAATTAGTGCAGTTAATGCAGGGATTGACTGACCTAAACTTGCCACTGCTTCTTCTCCCACTGAATCACTGATCCTTCCATTCCCCTTGGATCTTCAGCTCTGCAAGAGGAATGTGTCAGCAGTTAATGCTCACTGCTGACTTTGCGCCACCCCCGTGCACGCTTCTTTTTCTAGACCAGGGAGGAGAGAATAAAACTGCGCGATCTTGCGCTCTTCTTAGCCCCTTGTCAACGGATTATCTGATCCTCAATAATTGTACATGCTATGTGGGTTTATCCCTTCAACTAATTCACATGCATCAGACTATCTTTATGTTCCTTTTGCTCTTAGTTGTGTGTATACTTTTGCTATCATGATCTGCAGTGGATAGGAAAGTTAAATGATTTCTTGCACAAAATGCAGCTTGGGCAAAAGAGCATAGGTGAATTAACAACTAAAATTTGCTGCGAGTTAAAGTTTGTCTCATGTTTTGGTTGAAGAAGTGTGTAGGAATGACAAACTCTGTCATTCAATGTATAGAGATTAGTGGCAAGAGATAAATTAGTTAAAATGCATTTTAGTGGCCATCTCTAACTTATACAATAGCTAGCTCGTGCAGTTGTGCTGATGATGTCGACATGTCGACTTGGTAGTTACATGTGTACAAAGTAATACCATAAAGTATTAATCTTATATGTGTGAGAACCGATAAATAAAACTGGTACTGATCTCAATCTTTTTTTTTGTTTTGTTTTGGACAGTCATTATCTTTATCTTTAACTTGTACTAGTTGAAGAGTCTTCTCAATCAGCCAGACCCTTTTTTTTTCACTTTACCATAGGATCTGAGAGCATTTTGCTCTGCAAAGGCATAGGATCCTCATTATTAGTAAGCTGCCAGTAAATAATCATATCGCTTTACCAGATAGAACCCGCACTTCGTGGTGTTTATTTTAGTTGAAAGAACATCAGACATGACTGGTAGTGGGGGCGTCAGAATAATCCCGGTGGTTAATGACCCTGTTATTCCTTGGCATTTAATGACTGGTAGTCTGATCCTGGTTATGAATCCTTTTGTCCTACTGATAACTGCATTTACCTGTCAATCTGTGTCATCGGATGCCGTTTCGTCATTTGGGTCGTTTACTCTCCGCACGCGCGCACGGAGCTGAGCACGTGTGGGTCATAACTTCTTGTCTTCTCCAGACTCCAATGCGTATGTTGTTGCACGTGTGCAGTCGCAGAGATGCAGTATGCAGGCAGAACTGGGAGAACTCCGAGTCTCCGACTGAATGGAGCCTGATTGCCTGAACAAAAGCAACCACCGTTAAGCTGTGACCGTAAACGTGAGACAGAACAGAAAATGGTTTAGCAATACCTGGTTTTCGTAAAGGCCTGCTTCGGAACGCCATGTTTTCCCCTGAATTTTGCGGAGATTCGTGCAGAGTTTCTGTGAAATTTCTGGTTTCTAAAGGAACGTGTTAGGATGTTTCGAATAATAATAGAGATCATCAGGTTTAGTTGCGGAGAGAACGAAGGTGTGCCAAGATTGTCCCACACGACCATCTTGCTCGATTTCTTGCACTTGCTATTTGAATATTGTCTCGCACAAATTATATTACATGGCTACATGCCAGTTTCGCTCCTCCTAACAAACTAGTAAACCTAAAACGCCAAGGTGTTGCACGAACTAAGATCTCAGCTTTTTTTTTAATAAAAAACTGAAATTGGCAGACGCTGTTTTATAAAACCGCGGGAGCCGCGAGTTCTCCATCCCTCAATTCCCTCTTCTTCCTGCATTTCTGAAGGGCCTTTACTCACCTAGTCACCTCCGTTACCTAGACGGCTAGAGAACACAGCGGCTTCAGTTCCAATCAGCGCCATGCAGCCGGGCGGCCGCGAGATGGCCGGCGGCGGCGGCGAGGGCGAGCCGCACCAGCAGGCCGACGACTTCTTCGACCAGATGCTCTCCACGCTGCCGTCCGCGTGGGCGGACCTGGGCGCCGGCGGCAACAAGTCACCCTGGGAGCTCGCCGCCGGCGCCGAGGACGCCGCCGTGCAGGCCGCCTTCGGCGACGAGTCGGCGCTGCTCGCGTCACGCCTCCGGCAGCACCAGATCGGCGGCGGGGACGTCAAGTCCTCCTCCCCATCCCCGGTCATGCTGCAGCTCAGCGACCTGCACCGCCACGGCGGCGGCGGCCTGGCGGGCGGCGAGGAGAGCGGCGGGTTCTCCCCTCTGCCGCTGTTCACGGATCGGTCGGCGCCGGCGAGGGAGGAGATGGAGGGCGGCTTCAAGTCGCCCAGCTCCGCCGTAAGTGTCGCCGTCTTGGGCTCAATTATGTGTGCTTCCTTTCTCCTCGTCTCTCGATCTTATCTTCCCTTATTAACCTTTTTGTGAGCGTCCAGCACGGAGGTGATCACTCGCTGTTCAACGGGTTCGGGATGCACGGCGCGGCCGCCGTGCAGCCACAGTTTGGCCAGGTAAGGTCACCACACTGACCTGCACCTGCTAGTATATCTCAAGAACCCTTGTTTAATTTCATGTATCCATCATGGTGTCGTCTGTCGCAGGGAGGATCGGTGTCACCCCAGAGCCTGGGAGGACCGGCGGCGAGTGGAGGGACAACACCACCCGCCGGTGGCGGCGCAGCTTCGTCGGCCGGCGGCGGCGCGGCGCCTCCGCGGCAGGTGCGGCAGCGGGCGAGGCGAGGGCAGGCCACTGACCCCCACAGCATAGCCGAACGTGTACGCCACTCTCCTCCCACCACCTTTCCATTCTCTGAATTATCCTTTTCATTAGAAGAAATCAGCAAGCTCCTTCAAGGACGTGCCAGAACATTGCAAAGCCCCAACCTCTATATTCTCTGCACTGCAATTCCACGTCCTTGAAAATCATTATTTATCTTGGAAGATGGTAGAATTTCATGTCGTTAATTGACCTGTAAGTCTGTAACTAACCAGTCAAATGTTTCATAAAACGAACCATCAGAAATTTTTTAGCCAATACACAGTACACTGCTGTTTGATCCTACACACTTCTACAAACACAGAATTATACTTTTCTGAATTTCTCGCGATCCATTTCGCAGCTTCGCAGGGAGCGGATCGCGGAGCGGATGAAATCGCTGCAGGAGCTGGTTCCGAACGCCAACAAGGTCGGCAACCTGGACCCTCTACCTTCTTTCTCCTTTAATTCAATCACCTTCAGCGTCGTCGTCGTTGTCGATCGCTGCTTTGCCACTTTGCCCCCTCGTCGTTTCGCTCTCCAGCGAAAAAGCTGGGAATCTTTCCCGACCCACGCCACGGGGGTGTTGCCCGTTTACGCGACCTCTGCCAGAGAGAGCGTGAGCGAGTGGTAGCAGGCTAGCTAGCAGCGCAGAAACGGGGCCGGCAGGTTGGTGAGGGTGAGCCCCTGGTCTCCTGCTCCTGTCTTGTCGAGCTCATGTGATATGTGATGTGCTGGATACTTCGCACTGCAAGCTATGCTGCATTTCTGCAACGCCCTGAAACTTTGAATCAACTGTGTGAGAATAGTCTTGCGCCAGCTACTATTTATATGTGGTGCGCAGTAAATGGGCATGGGGGGGAGCATTCCATGCATTGTTTTGCTCAATTTGTCCCCGAATTTCCGAGGTGTGATCAATGGCGGCATGATGCCATGATCCATCCATCAGATCAGTCTGTTGTTGTTAGAAATGGAGTGACATACTGACATGACACGTACTGAATGAGATGGCGGCGTGGGTTTTGTGGTTTTGCAGACGGACAAAGCGTCGATGCTGGACGAGATCATCGACTACGTGAAGTTCCTGCAGCTCCAAGTCAAGGTGATGACGCATTGATGCCTGAAGCCCTCAACTTGTTGACATTGCTGCAGAGCGCTGACAAGTGATGGCATTCAGAGATGTCTCTATTTGATTCCGGCTAGTTGCAGTGCTGACTCGATGCGCATCGGTATTGCAGGTCCTGAGCATGAGCCGGCTGGGTGGCGCTGCCGGCATGGCGCCCCTGGTTGCTAGCATGTCCTCGGAGGTAACCGAACACACTTGCTTGATGTTTTTCTAGAAGGTCATCAGAGATCAGTTGATTGTAGTAGTTTCAGTCAATTCTGAGAAGCATCGTGTTACACTTTGTGCAGGCCAACAGCAACAGCGGCGGCGGTGCAAAGGGCGGTGGTGCCGCCGCCAAGGGCACCGGCAATGGCAGCGGCGAGAACGGTGGCGGCGGGCTGCGGGTGGCGGAGAACCAGGTGGCGAAGATGATGGAGGAGGACATGGGCACGGCCATGCAGTACCTGCAGGGCAAGGGCCTGTGCCTGATGCCCATCTCCCTGGCGTCCGCCATCTCCTCGGCCACCTCCTCCGCGTCGCTCCTCTCCCGCCCGCCGCCGGTCCTCCGCCACCCCGCCGCCGCAGCCGCCAACCCTGCTCCTCACGGTGGCCAGCTGCACGACGCCAACGGGAGCGCCGCCGCTGCGGCGACGTCTCCGGCGTCCGCTAGCAGCGCCGGAGGAGGCGGCGATGAATCCCGATCCATCAAGGACGTCGTTGGTGGTGGCAAGCAGTGAGCCACCGGCGGGCGATCGACAACTGTATGCTGTATCAAAGAAGGGTGTGTAACTAGAATCGTGTGACGTAGTAGCATCCTGCCATGACATCATACCATACCTTCGTTTTTCTTCTCCAATATATTTTCCATTACCCTCTCCTCTCCATGGCCGCTCTTTGACCTTTTTTACTTGGTGCATCAAGGGCTAGTAGTATACTTTATTGCACGTTTCGTGGAAGAGTGATACCCGTACCATGTGCACAACGCGGCGATCGATTGGTGAGAAACACCGTATCTCTCTCGTCTCATTCCCCTCTTGAGATGTGCATCAGTTGCAATGTTCAACGATTGAGATGCCGGCGAGGACGACGACGATCTCGAGCGACGATGTGCAGGCTACTACGTACTACGCGTGGTGGTTCCTCCCTCTGGTTGGATCGCGCGCACGTCGTCGTGATTGTTGCCTCACAAGCAGAAACCAAAAAAAAAAACAATTAATTGGAGAACACGGGCGAGCAATGGTGGATGCGATATGCGGCCAACGGGGTTGGAAGATTCGCTGGCCAGGCGAGGTGCACGCACGTTGGCGATGGACGGATGAAGCGGTACAGTTGGCCTCCCGTGACTCGACCGGGCTTAAAAATGTGAGACGATGTGTGCCAGCGACTCTGATGGTTAGACAAGGATTAGCCTGAAAGGACCACTGGTAAGGGTACTGGGGTACTGGCTCGAGAGTCGCTGGACGGTCGGCTGCAACGCACGGCAATCGGATCTCCGAGATCGTGCCGTGATATCTTCTGATAAGTTTTTTTTTCTTTTTTGAGAACATCTTCTGATGAGTGTGAAGTGTGATGAGTTCTCTGACCGATTGAGGCACCGCTGATTTGGCCACGTCAAGGCCGAAAAATCCCGTCAGAAGAACCGCAGAGAAAACGAGAGAGGCACACGGCTTCTCGAAAGCCGGCCCAATTGAAACTCAAAAGGTTCGCGCCGACTTCCTCCTCTCCCGTCACACGACCCACGCAACGCAGCCCACTCGGCCCAGCAACGACGTCAGTTTCACCCCCGCGGCTCCGCGTCAGCGAGTACGCACGCATCGGCTTTTCCAGCCGAAGCCAACCCGCACCGGCTCTCTCCGCTCTCGAATCCTCGGCTCGGCAATTCCCCTTTCCTCTCGCATCGTCTCCCGATCCAGCAACAGCCTCGCCGTCGCCGGAACCCTAACCCTAGCCCGCCATGGCCGGCCCCGCCTTACCCTCCTCCGGCGCCGCGAGGTCCGTCGTCCTCCGCCTCGACGACCTCTCCCTGCCCCCGCGCTACCTCACAGTCCCCTCCCACCTCCCGGTCTCCGACCTCCTCGCCTCCCTCCCGCTCCCCTCCTCCACCTCCTACTACCTCACCTCCGACGGCCGCCCTCTCACCCCCACCTCCCGCGTCGCCGCGCTCCCGCCCTCGGCCTCCGTCCAGCTCCGCCTCCGCGCGCTCCGGGGCGGGGGCGGCGATGGCGGCGCCACGGGCGCCGAGTCCCGCGACTGCTACCTCTCCATGTACCTCGCCAAGAAGCCCGACAAGGCGGACCCCAACGAGGCCCGCCTCTCGCGCTTCACCTGCTGCGCGCTCTCCGGGGAGCCCCTGGCGGCGCCCGCCGTCGCCGACCGCCTGGGAAACCTCTACAACAAGGAGGCCCTCGTCGAGGCGCTGCTCCACAAGCGCCTGCCCAAGGCGTTGTCCCACATCCGGGGGCTCCGCGACATGATCCCCATCCACCTGCAGTCGAAGCAGGACGCCGACGCCGCCGGGGAGGAGGTCCGGTTCCAGTGCCCCATCACGGGGCTAGAGTTCAACGGCAAGTACCAGTTCCTGGCGCTCCGCGGGTGTGGCCACGTGCTCAGCGTGAAGGCGCTCAAGGAGGTGAAGACATCCGCGTGCCTGGTCTGCCACAAGGAGTTTGAGGAGGCTGACAAGATGCCCATCAATGGCACCGAGGAGGAGGTGGCCGTGCTGAGGAAGAGGATGGAGGAGGAGAGGGGGAAGGTGAAGGAGAAGAAGGAAAAGAAGGTGGGCAATGGCCTGAGCGGCACTAAGCATGCTGCTGCTGCTGCCGTGGCGGCAGCGGGGGCTGAGAAGTTGGAGAATGGGAAGAAGGGGGAGGCTGCCGCGGCAAAGCGCTTTAAGGCTGCGGACCATGCGCCCGCCCATGCGAATAAGGAAGTGTATGCGTCTATTTTCACATCCTCCAGGAAGTCAGATTTCAAGGAGACATATTCATGCCGGTCGCTTCCACTTGGAAGGAATTGATGTCTTGCTGGGAGAATGCTTGGAGGTGATCCCTCTGTACTGATTTGCTTCATATCATTGCTCGCCCTCACAAATTTCATGGGTCGTCTGTTGGTGTTATTTGTGTCAGATTTGTGATGCAGGGCTATGATAGGACAGCCAGCAGCACTAAATTCGCATGAATCATGTGTGAAATACGCCGTAGTTGATCTTGTGTAGCAAGTTGCTTGAATACAGTGCTAAGGGGTTTAGAACAATTGCTCGCAGAGGGGCCTTCATGATTGTAACCTCAGCATGCAGTTAATGAGTTAAATCAAACAGTTCATATTCATATGTAATCTTCATGTTGTACTTATTTTGATTCCCCCTACATCATCCTCAAATAATGTAATCCATGGAAATAGCAAAAATTAGTGTTGCCATGGACATGAATATTGCAATGCAAAGTCAGTTTTCCTCTTTCTTCTTTCCAATACCCATTAATAACATTTGCAGGGCAGTAAACCAATAGGGTGTCCTAGTGTGCATGATTTTGTTTCAGGTTTGTGAATTGCAGCTCTTGTAGGCTATTGATAGCACTGGCTAGGATAACACTAGTTTTAACATGTATTAAGTAAATCCTGACAAATCTCATGGCATGATAAATTATTGTTAAAACCGTGTAATCTGTTTGAAGTTGAAACGGAGGATTTCTATTCTACTATCTTCTGCTGGCTTGATTTTTTTTTTGTTTACTTGTAGGCATCAAAAATAGTTTTAGGCGTAATCTTTGTTACACTTATGTGTGATGTGTCCATCCATTTGATCAATTGAAACCACCAATGAATTCCTAAGATACATTTTTATTCTGGGTGGTTAAATATACTTGAAAAATCAGCTTGTGTATCTAGAAAAGCCAAAACAAATAGTAATTTGGGACAGATAGATGTTGATTCTATCAGACAGGAAATGGCCGAGAGATGCATTATGCATACTTCTGCTTAGACTTAAGCAAAGAACGCCCAGCGTAAGAAAGGAGTGCTTCTGTGCCTTGTTCTTATTTGAAATTTACACCTGTCATATTGTTGCTTCACGGTACAAGCGGGGACACATTGTGCTGTCATTTGCTCATGGTTCAGCGGGCGGTACATACTGCATTGCGTTCTGTTTTAGTTTCGCATGTGCAGCACGTCTATCATACTCCCTGTTCCAAATTACTTGCCAATTTCATTTTTGTCCTAAGTCAGAACTTTGATAAGCTTATAAAAAATACGTAAAATTTTACACTATAAATAAGTACAGTACACTATAAATATATTTGTCAATCAAGGTCGCGATATCAAGAAATAGCCATAAACATCAGAAATCATCACTTGCAACATTAACAGTATATGCATAAAGTGACTTTGTTGTCAGATTCCGAGATGAAAAATTCCTGCCGTAACATGGGCATCATACAACATCTATTATGAAACATGCAGAGACAATTATTGCAACATACTATCGTTTCCTCATGATCTCCCCGTGTGCAACATAACGAAGTGATGCCGCGTGCATACCGATAGCATCCGTTAAGCATAGTAGAGATTTGAGATTTGACCATAACTTTGAGAAAGTAGTCCATTTTTTACTTAGTATGCAATCTAAATTTGGCACACAAACCTATTTTAGCCATTTAGGTGGTATTTTGATGATCTCTTTCTCTTTGCCTTCGATCTCCTTTCCTACGTTGGTAGCCACAGTTGCTGGGTCGCGAGATTGGCCATACAATGAGGTGGTCTCTGGTGAAAACACCACAAATACTGAAAGTAATAAAAATTCCTCCAAAGACACATATAGAAAGTTGCGGGAATTCAGTTTGTGTCTCACGAGAAATTTTCACCTACTATTTGTTTCTATATCAATCTCCTTGACTCCTTCCTCGTGATGGCCATAGTTAAACAGAAAATGTTTGGTTGTTACTACTTTCTATAACAACCCCACCAGCCTTTAGACTCCTCTATACATAGAATAGGTCCACTTGCTACATTCTTTCTATATAACAAATTCTATAAATACCGAAAAATCTTTCATTCTCACCCAAAATTTACCCTACTTCTTGCTCGATGGTATAGTAGGGAAAAGGTATGGTTCTTTAGGTCATAAATACTTTTCTTTAGTAAAAATATAATTTTCTTGTTTGAGATGTACCCTGGGATCAATATTTGCAAACGTTGAATACATCCAAAAAAAAGAGAAGAGATTAATCTTGAAACAATTAAACACATGAAGGGAAAATGACATAAATAATGACTTTTTCAGCACAACACCATGTGTATGAAGTTATAATTAGGTCGATACCAGTAGAAGCTTTTTCTTCTAAACAAGTGTACCGCGTATGTTTTTTATAAGTAACACTAGACTAAATTATTTCAAACAAGACTTAAGATGTTTATTAGATGATGTAGAAGGTTTAAAGTGAAAAGGACGCGATTGGTTTTTGGACCAAACGCAGTCCGGCTCGCATGAGGGATGCAGCCCCTGCTTGCTTGGCTTGTCAGATGCAACAATTTTTGTTTGGTGCACATTTTCAACTAGCAAGGCCTGTGAGAGGTCATGTTTGGGTAAAGGTAATGTTTGGTTGCTCGTTTAGTGTCGACCCAATCCACCTTTTGCCTCAAATTCTCGTCCACGCAATCATTTGGCGCTTGCATACCTCATGAGCTTGTCCGCTCAAACATGTCCAATTTGTCTGCATCGAGCGAGCCTAGCCGACTGTTCCCCTTTCTCACCCCCTCACCATCACCAAATCCAAGACAGCGTTGTCGGCGTATCGGCGTGGCGGGTAGCGGGCAGCTTGAAGCCATCTCTTGGCTCCGGAAGGGCTAGAGGTGACGCAGGAACACCTGGGTCTGGTTACCTAAAACCTGAAGGCACGACCTCTCGGTGGCGGTGGCGCCTAGAGGCCAGACTAGGTAGGCTGCCAGTCAAGATGCATTGTTTTTTGAAATAAAAGGCAAGAGTACTGCCACATCATATAAGAAGAAGAAGCATTCGTACATAACACGTCGAAGCGAACACCCCCCCACATAAACAACGCACGCAAACATACACACCCAACATAACACTACACCACCACCAACTGGGAGAGTAGCCGAAGGTAACCTCCGCGAACTGCGTCGTCGTCGCCAACGTTGTGCCACGCCAAATGTCGCGGCCCGCTGCAAGCCATGGCGGCACCTCAACTCCTCCACCATGAGGGCATCACCCTCAGGCCACACACACGACTATCGATCTCCCTGTCCCAGTAGAGCATCAGCAGAACACTCCCGTCGCAGCGACGATGAAAAACACTGATCCTGACCACTCTGCGTGGGGGCCTCGCCTCTTCCACCGCCTCGCACTCCTTTGCCAAGGACTCAGATATCTGAAACCGCTATGAGAGCGACACTTCCGCCTCAGCCGTCACCGGGGTCACCACAGCACCAAGCGCGTCAGCTCAAGACCTCCCCCACCCATGGGTCCTCTGCACCTCCCTGCCAACATGGACCAAGCGCACCTCCGTTACCGCTGCGCATGGGCAATACCACCAACCAACCACCGCCACAGCATAGCCAAGACGGGTCTCAAATGCGGCGCCTCCAAGGAGGGTATGACACCAATGGCGCCACCATCGCACGTCCAGATTTGGACAAGGTTCATGCCCTCGAGAGCTCCGTGCAGTAGGGGCATGGTGTCTCGCAATGGTGCCCCCAGCAGGGAGAGCGATGCCACAAGGGCACCGCCACCATCGCCACTGACAAAAGTGTTAGTGAAGGCTTACGCCTGACTCAACACCATTCCTGTTGCACGTTCTTGGCCAAGCCGCTCCTCCTTGCTGCCGCATCGCCTCCACCACCAAGGCGCCGCCGGACCAGCGTCGCCATCGAGAAGCACCAACCACCTCACCTCAAATCCTGTTGCCCAGCTGCGGCCAGCCACGGGCGGCTGCTGCCAGCCCCTCAGCCAGCTGCGGCCAGGCCCGGCCGGCTGCGGCCAGCCACGGCCGGGTGCTGCCAGCCCCGGCCGTCTGCTGCTGCCAGCTATCGACGGCGCTCGTCCCGGCCGGCCAGCGCCCCGCCGCGGCCACCCTGCACCCATCCACGTCGGTCTTCCCCGCCGCCGTCGCATCACAACGCCGGCTGCCGCCCCCCCCCCCCCCCACACCATTTTGCGCTCCCGTCACGTCGCCACCAGATCCGGCCGGGACGACGCCGGATCTGGTGGTTCCCGCCGCCGCCGCCGCGCTAGCGCTCGCCACTGGCAAACGGGCTCCGAGGAGGCCTCGGCAGTCGCGCCGGCCTCAAGCCGCCTGGGCGAGGGGAAAAAGGCCCTGCCGTCGCCTTCACCGCGGGCCGCGCGAGCTCCTCGGCGGCCCGCTCGGGCGGCGGCGCGGCGGGAGGGAGGGGACGGGGGGAGTGGCGGCTAGGGTTGGGAGGGTGCCGCTCGGTCGCCGCGCGGGGGCGACGCGAGCGGGCTCCTTTCCTTTTTTTTCCCTAGGAGGCAGGATAAAACGAGGACGGGAGCCTCAAGACGCATTGTGCATTCATATTCATAAGTTTATTTTTCACTAATTAACTAAATTTTGCATATTGTTTTCATGATTTCTTTGAAATATCCAATTTACTTCTGTACCTTAGTTTCATGTGGAACTTTCGACGAAGGTATGACAGGTCAGGTCACTAGTTATATATTTCTTTTGGACATTTTGAGTTTTTGTCAAGTTCGTTGTAAAATTAGCTTGAAATTGCGATGTATATTTTAAATCATACATGTTATGTTTTATCATTATGACTATCCATATGTTACCTATTTAGGTTGTTTATAATGTTGTGATATGTGGCCCAGGCATGTGGATTGGCCAGCTCCGCCACTGCATGCACACAAATGACAAGTCCATTCATTTATTTACGCATTTTGCAACTTGTATGATCAAAATATTGGATTTATTTTAAAAAATATTGAATGAACATTTATCTTCCTCCGTCCTATGTCGTTTACGACAAGCTATTTAGTTAAAAATGAAGTAATTTGAGCACCGTGATTTTAAACCCACCTAACGCCCCTCCAGCTGCTGATTTGGCATATACAACGCCGGCGCCGACCCGGGAAAAACCTCCACTGCCGCCGCGCCGAGAAATAGTAGTAGCGTCTCAGCTAGAGCGAGACAACGGCCAGGGCCACCCTACCAAGCGGGCACGGGGCGCAGCCGGGAACGCGACGCGGAGGCTGGTGGTGGTGGAGGGAGAGGGACGCGGACGGGGGAGCGCGAGGGAGGAGGGAGGAGAAACCGAAGCGAGCTAGCGGAAAAAAGACCCAAAAAAACCAAGGAGACCAGGGGGGCGCAGAGGGGGAGCCCAGAGCAGGAGAGGAAAATAAACTACTGGCCAAACCCTAGCCGAGCCCCGCGTCCGGTCACCGCGCTCCGCACCCACCTGCCCCCGGTCCCCGCACAAAACCAACCAGTATTTAGAAGATGTATTTAACATCTATAACTATAATCCAAGAAATAAACACACACAAAATTCATTGTTACGACATCTAAATACACCTAGACTTAAGCTACAAATCCCCACCATTCAAACAACCATACAAATTTGTATGTTGAGTGGCACTGTTGTCACCATGGCGTTCGCGTCTCTAGATTCCCCGACTTGCCTCACGGATGTCCGTTTTCCTTTCTTACCCTCTCACTATCGTCAAATCCAAGGTAGCGGTTGTCGGCGTATCGGCGTGGCGGGCAGTGACACCTTGAAGCCATCTCTTGGCTCTAGAAGGGCTAGAGGCGCAAAAACGCCTGGGGCTAGTTACCTGAAACCTGAAGGCAGGACCTTCCAGCGACGGTGGCGCCTAGAGGCCAGACTAGGGAGGCTGCCAATCAAGATGCCTTGTGTATTCATAAGTATTATTTTTCACTAATTAACTAAATTTTGCATATTGTTTTCATGATTTCTTTGAAATGTCCAATTTACTTGTGTAGCTTAGTTTAATGTAGAACTTTTGATGAAGGTACGATAGGTCAGGTTGACATAAATGGCACTAGTTATATACTCCCTTCATCTCACAATGTAAGCATTTCTAGGGTTCACAATTTGTACCACAATGTAAGCATTTCTAGGGATAGGACAAAACTAAATGGGTTGATGGGTGGGTGAAGAGTTGGTGTGTAGTGTAAAATAAGGGGTATAGAGGTCCTTTAGCAGTTGAGATATTTTTTGCCTTTAAATGCTTCAAATGTTTACATTGTGGGACGGGGGGAGTATTTCTTTTGGACATTTTGAGTTTTTGTCAAGTTCATTGTAAAATTAAGCTTGAAATTGCGGTATACTGTCTCTATTTCAAATTATAAGTCGTTTTGGTTTTTAAGGTTCATATATTTTTCTATGAATCTAGACAGAACGTTGAACTTAGAAAAGCCAAAACGACCTATAATTTGGAACGAATGTTGGTTTAGGTTGTTTAAACACTTTGATACGTGGCCCTAGACATGTGGATTGGCCAGCTCCGCCACTGCATGCACACGGTTGACAAGTCCGTTCATTCATTTACACATTTTGCAACTTGTATGATCAAAATATTAGATTTAAGTTTAAGTTTTTTTGAAAATGTTAAATGAACATTTATACACCTACGTGCGCGGAGGC
Source organism: Urochloa ruziziensis (assembly GCA_015476505.1). NCBI lineage: Eukaryota > Viridiplantae > Streptophyta > Magnoliopsida > Poales > Poaceae > Urochloa > Urochloa ruziziensis. Next base: position 22,060,941 of record CM027126.1, read on the forward strand.
ACCGTGATTTTAAACGCGCTTAACACCCCTCGAGCTGCTGATTTGGCAAGTACAAGGCCGACGCCGACCCTGGAAAAACCTCCACTGCCGCCGCGCCGAGAAATGGTAGTAGCGTCTCAGCTAGAGCGAGACAACGGCCAGGGCCACCCCACCAAGCGGGCACGGGGCGCAGCCGGGAACGCGACGCGGAGGCTGGTGGTGGTGGAGGGAGAGGGACGCGGACGGGGGAGCGCGAGGGAGGAGGGAGGAGAAACCGAAGCGAGCTAGCGGAAAAAAGACCAAAAAAAACCAAGGAGACCAGGGGGGCGCAGAGGGGGAGCCCAGAGCAGGGGAGGAAAATAAACTACTGGCCAAACCCTAGCCGAGCCCCGCGTCCGGTCACCGCCTCCCCACCCACCTGCCCCCGGTCCCCGCCGTCCGCGATGCGCCGGGCGAAGCCGCCGCCGTTGCTGTCGCCGGAGATCCGGTACCGCGGTGTGCGGAGGCGGCCGTCGGGGCGCTACGCCGCCGAGATCCGGGACCCGGCCAAGAAGACCCCGATCTGGCTGGGCACCTTCGACTCCGCCGAGGCCGCCGCGCGCGCCTACGACGCCGCCGCCCGATCCCTCCGCGGGCCCACCGCACGCACCAACTTCCCCAGCGCCCCGGCCTCCGCGCCGCGGCACAGCAGCAGGGCCAACCACGCCGCCGCCGCAGCGGCGGCGGCTGCGGCCGCGGCCACGTCCAGCCACAGCAGCACCGTAGAGTCGTGGAGCGGCGGCGCGACCCGCGCCGCCGCCGCCCTGGCGCGCAGCGCCGCCCCGACGGAGGAGGAGGACGAGGAGGACTGCCGCAGTTACTGCGGATCCTCGTCGTCCGTCCTCTGCGAAGACGCCGGAGGCGACGACGCGGCTGCCTCCCGCGAACCCCTGCCGTTCGATCTGAACCTGCCGCCGCCTCTTGATGCGGCCGCCGAGGCCGATCAGATGGGTGCCCGTTACGACACGCTGCTCCGCCTCTAGCTTCGCGAGAACAACGGGGATTCCGTCCGAGCCAGGAATCAGAGAAAGGATCGAGACGAGCGCTGCTCTCTGCTCCGCCCATGTCCTCCTCCTGCTGCTGATCCGGTGGTGTTCTCTCGCTAGATGGATAATTCTTGCTCTTTTTCCCCTTCTTTTTCTTTCTTTTTCTTTCTTATCACGATGATGATGATGAAATGATGATGATTCGATATGTGAATAATTCAGTCATGTCAATGTAAGCTGCGAGGAAGGAAATCTGAGCTTTTCCTTATGTTTTTTCTGGTGTTTTGAGTTATATTGCTGCTGCTTCTTTTTCATTAGTTGGGAAGATGATGGAAGAAATCAAGAGAAAAAAAATATTTATACAGATCAATATGCTGCTTTATCATCTCATAGAAGTTTTTAACTGACTGAACATTCTTGCTTTATCATCTCATAGAAGTTTTCAACTGACTGAACCGAGCTGAACATTTCTAGCTTAATTTACTGACCCATTCAGCACTGATGTGCAAAACACCATATCAATGTATGCCTTACAAGGTTGCATGTACAATGGGCAATGTTATCTGACAGTTCTAAGCTAATGCTTGGATTAGATAAAGTTATATGAATGTTCTAAGCAAGTACTTTGATTATATTTTTGCAGTCGTTCTTCTTCAAGCAGGCTGATTCTATTCTTTGCTATTTCTTGTAAGCATTGGCTTGACAGTAACTGGTCCTGTTGATCGTGTCGTGTGGCCTTGAAGCAAATTCTTGAAGACTGGTGTTGTGACCCTGAAGCAAATTCCTGAAGACTACTTATGAGACAATGAACGGAGTGGATGACTAGAGGTGTTTGCTTGCTCTTGCTCATCTCCATTGCTATATTTTCAGGGCATTTCATTCTGGTGTTTAAGGTGATCTGTAGCTCCTTCTGCTTGTGCATGATTAGCCCCCTCTTTCGTTGTGTAAAAATACATAGTGCATCTGTTTGTTTGATTTATTTATTTTTGTCTGATTGTCTCAAACAAAATGTCAAATTGAATTGTACAATGTTCATCTTGATGCTATCAAAGTTTGACGGATAAGGTTACTTGTTTTCTGGTATCCTAATTCTGATACCCTTGCACGCATCTTCAGTGTTTTTTTGTTGAAAAAAGAGCGTTGGATCAAGCCAACGGGAGAAAAATCTTGCTGCGTGTTCAATACTCGCCAGGTCAGCTGGGCCTGGAATGGGCATTACCGAAAGACGAAAGGCTGCTGGCGACTTTGTAGCCATGGAAATGTATTTTGCCGGGCAGGGTGCCCTGGTAGCTGGTATGGTGTGATTCTGAAGGCCTTAACATTTGCCTTTCATCTTGGGTCGTTACTGCTATTCGGCAGAGGGGGAATAATCTTCTACGCGCTGTACGGAATACGGAGTGTATTACTAGTACTACTAGAGTACCAGACAAGCTGTTGTAACTTTTGACGAGGCTCTTTTCACTGGATCCGTTGTCAATCTGTTTCTGGATCCCTTTTGCCTCTGCCATTTCTGAATATTCGTATCGTATCTGAATTCTGACATGGAACGAACCGGAGCAGCCTTTCCTCACTTGGGGCAGAAGGAGCTTCTGGTGGCTTGGTGTTTACTGGCTTACTGCAGGAGCAGAACTGCATATGTTCACACACCAGCGTATTTTTTTAAAAAAAAATATATTTTGAGACGAACATACCGGTTTAGCTAGCAGTAGAAATTTATCGTACTGACCTGAGCTGAGAAAATTTGCGACTGGACTGCCTTTTTACTTTGAGGCATGTTCTCATGGCAGCCCAGAAGAAGAAGATTGCTTTTGTGGGCTTCTTCCTTGGCCGGGCTGGGTTGGGCTGTAGGAAATTTGTGGGCTTTCAAAGGTGACCTCTTCTTTCCGGTCGTCGTCTTCTTTAAATAACCCCGGTGAGAGACCAAGTTCGTTATTTGACTAGGCAGGTCTTGAGATAGATAAAAAAGGAGTGTTCTTTGACTTCAAGATGGTTTTTCCTCTTCGTCCTCCCCGGTCAGCAGGCAGCAACGATCAGCGTATATTTGTAAACGCGGTTTGATCTCTTCTTCCATCGCCGTTTCAGCGTCGCAGATGCCTAACTACTTAGTACTTACAGCGCAGAACCCTCATGATGGACGGGGTTCAAGTTTGCTTCCTTGGCTATCGTGTGGCTCGCGCCAGCAGCCCAGCACACGGCGCTCTCCCCTTGGTGGTGGATAACGCCATGTTTCACACGTTCGTGATGGTATCCTTTTGCTGCCGTGCCGCCCGTCTGACTCGATTCCGTGTATCACTGCATTCACGCGAGTTGGACACAGTGCATGCATCTGAAAACGAAGAGCTCGCTCAGCCCCTCCCTCATCAGGGCCGTTTGCCAAACTGACTGTGCTCCCCACTGCTACAATGCAAGGTTGTGGAAGCCCAGCAAACTTGGCACGGCTGCCATTTCGAGCCCCACTGTCAGTTATTACTCCCTACTCCCTCCGTCCCATAATAAATGCAATTTTAGGATTTGAAATTTGTCTCACAAAGAATGCAACTTTGACCTACTAACCACAAAAAGACAATAGTCTCCGGAAACTTCTTGTATATAAGACAAACCAATGCCTAGATATTTCTTACAAAAGACAAGGGGCAATTTCATAATTTTACACCTATCATTGGTCTACGTGCTCAAACCTAAAATTGCATTTATTTTGGGACGGAGGGAGTACATCGGATCATCAAAACCCTGCAGCTTTACGTTCAAAAAAAAAGAGAAAACTTCAGCCCCCGGCCAATTGGCGGCCGGTTGGCAGTTGGCACCCCCTAGCGCACTGGTCCCCTGCCGGATTCGAACGCGCGCGCGGTGAAGGACTGGAGCCTGGAGGCCGAGGCCGGCCGCCGGCCTGCCCTCCAGGCCTCCAGCCACTGCCAGCGCCACATGCCGCCCGCTCGGCCGCTCCTCGCCCGCCTCCACTCCACTCCAACCACGTGCCGGGCCACCCGCGCGCGGGCCGAGGCGAGACATGCATACGACAGCCACGCCCGAGGGAATCTCTGCTCTGATCTGCGCTGCCCGAGTGCCCGGCGCGCACCTTTCTCACCGCGCGTCGGCGTCACCGCCGCTGTGCCTTTTTGCCGTTCGCTCGGAGTGCCGCGCACGGCGCACCGTTCCGTACCGTTCCTCACATGGTCCCTTCACGGACGGCTTCACCTGCCCCGGTAGGCGGCAGTACACTCCATTCTCCCCTGCCTACTGTTCTTCTGCGAAACTCTCCGGATCTCACTACCGACCCCGCGCACCGTGCCGGACACCGCGGCTCGCAGAGGCACGAGAGCGCGAGGGAGGGCGGAGCAACAGAAGGCAACAAAACTAGCCGAGCCCCGATGCGCCCGGCGGTCCGGCCCTGGTCTCTCTGTGCCCTTTTGACGCCGGCCCCACCATGTCTGTTGACTGTGCACGAGCATCGGTAGCCGTGCGCCCGTGTCGTGTCTGTAGCCGTGAGCAAATTATTTCCGTTTTTAAGGCCGTGTTTAGTTCTGCGGTGAAAAAATTTTGAAAGTGAATCTTTTCACATTTGAAATATTAAACATAGATTAATTAAAAAACTAATTGCAGATTACGTTTGGAATTCGCGAGACGAACCTAATGAACCTAATTAATCTGTCATTAGCACATGTTTACGGTAGCATTAATGTAGCAATTTAGTGTCTAATCACGTCCTAATTAGACTCATTGGATTCGTCTCGCAAATTTCAGTCCATCTATATAATGCGATTTGTTTTTTACCTACATTTAGTACGCTATACATGTGTCTAAACATTCATTTTGGATTTTAGATTTTGGAACTAAAGAAGCCAGGGAACAATGATTTGTCTCCGCGTGCATGGCGACATACCTCAAGCTCGGTTTGAGGACAGACTGCAGAGCATGTCACGAGTTGGGAGCTGGAGCCCCCACACGCGCGTGATTTCCTGCTGTTCTGTGCGTAGCGTGAGTGCATCGCAGGGGAGGGAGCCACAGCTGGTGAGCGGCTCTGGGTTTTTGTTTTTTTTTTTTTTTTAAATTGAAGGGTTTTTGCGTGAAAGCTGGAAGCGTGAGCAATCGATCTCCATCACTCATGGACAATAATCATGGCAGGCAGCAGCAGACGCGCTCACGCCGTCGCAGCCGCCCTCGTACGGGCTGGCAACACCAAAACCCGTCCTGTTGCGTGCAAATTGATAGCTCGTTCCGTGCTACCCGTCCGTTCTGGTGGAATGCAGCACATATGCATGGCCCTGTTTAGATGGTTTCGTGAAATTTTTTTCGAGTATGTCGGATACACATTTGAAGTATTAAATATAGACTAATTACAAAACTAATTACAGATTCTGTCAGTAAATCGCAAGACGAACCTAACGAGTCTAATTAATCCGTCATTAGTACATGTTTACTGTAGCAATTTATTGTCTAATCACGACCTACCTAGGCTCATTAGATTCGTCTCGCGAAGTACACTCCATCCATATAATGGGTTATTTTTTTCGACTACATTTAATATGCCATGCATGTGAGGGAACACACTTGAAAAAAAATTCGCGAAACATCTGAACAGCCCGCATGCACTGCGTTACTCGTACGCAATGTTCATATCTACGTAGACGGCTAAAATTAGAACCTAAGTTTAATTTGAAAAAAAAATAGAACCTAAGTATAGTCTAAATAATCTAAAATGGCTTAACCCAGCAAATGGTTTAGCTAATAATCTAAAATAAATTATTGCGTGGAGGATTCAAAAGGCACATACTAGCTAATAGCCAAGCTAATAGAGCTGCTAATGAAAAGCTACCAGTTGGCTTTTTTTTTTATATAGCTAGAAGCTTACCATTTACTAGACGATATAACAAACAGCTCAAAATGAACTATCTAGTTAATACTAAAACAATTAGCAAGAGGATCTAATAAATACGGCATAGCTTATATACTTCCCAGCAAACAGCTACTAACAAATAACAGCCTGGATCCATACGAGGTAGGATGAAGATCTACGTATTGAAATTGGGGATCCGGTTGGATCTTCAGAGCAAATATCTATAGTTGTGTTAACAAGGACAATCGGCTAACAGCTAGTTGTTAGCTGACTGAAGCATATTGTACTAGCTGGCCCATTAACATCGCGTTTAAACGTCGCCTTAGCTAATTTTGGGCAGCTACTCCACTCCAGCCAAGAGCCAAGCGTGCAAATACGAATGGAGGAGCAGATTAGCTATGTACTAGATGATTTGGACTTCGGATGTGTCACTTTCGCCCGTCTGACCCATAACGCTACATGGTCAGACACTAAAAAGACCACCAAGAAGACCTTGATGTTTTCTGTTCCTAGAGAACGATGTTGACGCTTCATGTTAACCCACCACGGACACGGAGTAGGGAAAACCACCATGGTACGATCAAGCACCCTCAGGCAAGCTTTGCAAGGACCACGTTTTTTTTTTTTTTGAGACCAGGGATTTCATTCATAGATCACGAGCCGGATTACAATCAAACACCAGGCATCGGTGCACGCATGAAGGGGCTTGTTGCTAGACATGAGCTACACACTCGCTAGACACCTGCTTAGCCAACTCATGAGCTACAGAGTTACAAGCTCTATTCGCATAACATAACGAGAAACTCACAAAAGAGCTACTAATAAAATGAATCTCCCTGAGAATTGCAAGGACCACGTTTCGCACTAGCCCTAGTACATGCTCCGCCGGCCATGTCGGTCCCTCTCCACATGCCAAGGGCACCATCTTTTTTAACCCTACCAGACACGGCACACGGTGAGAAAGGTTTGGTGAGGGTCATTTCCGGCGTTCGGCAAACCATTTTTACTCCGTTCCAAAACACACTCCATACCTACTAATGACCAGCCAGTGGTCACCAACCTTTTGACACTCCACAGTCACACTCCCCCACTCATTAAATACACCCGCGCGACGCCATCCCCACCACGCGAACACTCCCCCAGCCGCCCAACTCCGCCGAGCGCCAGAGCTCACTCTCCCTCCAGTCGCCTCCTCCGCGTGAGCAAGCTCGCGGCAATGCGCGCCGTGGCCACGGCCGCGCTGGTCCTCCTGCTGGCCGCCGCCGCCTTCTCCGGCGCGTCGGCGGCGACGCTGGCGCTGTACAACCGGTGCGGCGAGACGGTGTGGCCGGGCATCCAGCCAAGCGCCGGCAAGCAGCTCCTCGCCCGCGGCGGCCTCGTCCTGGCACCGGGCCACGCGACCTCCATCCACCTCCCCACCGGCTGGTCAGGCCGCGTGTGGGGCCGCCAGGGCTGCAAGTTCGACGCCGCCGGGCGCGGCCACTGCGCCACGGGCGACTGCGGCGGCACCCTCTACTGCAACGGCGCCGGCGGCGCACCCCCCGCCACGCTGGCCGAGATCACCCTGGCTTCCGCCCCCACCCCGACGGCGCAGGACTTCTACGACGTGAGCCTCGTGGACGGGTACAACATCCCCATCGCCATGACGCCGTACCACGGCTCCGGCGCCAACTGCGTGGCGGCGGGGTGCGTCAGCGACCTGAACCGCGTGTGCCCGCAGGGCCTCGCCGTGCGCGGCGGCGAAGGGAACCGCGTCGTGGGGTGCCGGAGCGCCTGCGCGGCGTACGGCCAGCCGCAGTACTGCTGCACGGGGGAGTTCGGGACGCCGCAGCAGTGTAAGCCCACGGCGTACTCGAGGCTGTTCAAGTCGGCGTGCCCCAAGGCCTACTCGTACGCATACGACGACCCGACCTCCATCCTCACCTGCTCCGCTGGCGCCTCCTACGTCGTCACCTTCTGCCCGCACCGCCGCTGAAGTTAGCTGGGGACGAGGAGGCGGAGACGGCGTGCAGTGCTCTGCTCCTGCTGTGTCATCGACAGGAATCAATGGCTGTAGTGCGTTGCCGTTCTATAAAAACTTTCTTTTTCTGCTACCGTTGCATTGCATCTTGTGGTAGAATTTGGTTGGAGTGTGATGGGATCTGGTGGTCTACTGCTGGTAGGCCGAGATGGTGGGGGTACATCAGGAGTACGTATATGGGTGGGTATATGCTAGTAGCACTGCATTTCCGATCTGATGTCTGAACTCGTTCCCATATTTTACCATTGATCGATCTAGTGCTTCAGAACATGACTGCGTTTGGTGATGGTTATGGCGTGCATATATGCTCGTAGCACTGCATTTCCGATCTGATGTCTGAACTCGTTCCCATACTTTACCATTGATCGATCTAGTGCTTCAGAACATGACTCCGTTTGGTGATGTTTATGGCGTGCATCTTCTTCCGCAGCCAGCAACATTGCTCCGTAGCCGGCGACACGTTTCGGCTACTGATTTCCAAATCGAAAGGCCTCCGCGGCAACAGAACACGAGTTCACAACTTCAGATCTGTGTTAGTACTTGTGAAAGCATTCTTCAGATCTGCATTTCGACCACCGGTTTCATGTTGTTCCCCAGCACTTGCAGACTTGCACAGTACCGGGCACCGTGGCCGGGTGGGTCGGCCATTCGCAGGCGCCCAGGCTATCCGCCACCGTCCGTAGCGTCGTGCAGTGAGCCAGTACTAGTACTAGGCCGGCTTTCGCCATGGGAACATCATAATTCGTGGAGGCGCGAGCTCCGAGGCCACTTTCGCCACGCGACACTCGGAGGGACGACCTGACGAGCCCATCGGATTCCGCTCAGCTCGTCTTGAGCCCCCGCGTCCACGGCCGCGATCTCGTCTCGCCGAGCTGATGCATAATTTTAAATTCCAACTCCGGTTTTGATATGGTTTTGAGCTCAAACATTCCTGGCGCTCCCTGTTGTTTAAGAGCAGTACTAGTGATCTGATGAATCTGGGTTTAGACACGGTCACGTTTGGTTTGGTTGTTGCCAGATCGGCAGTTGCAAGTCGTGGCGTTACTCCACTGCACCTACTACGCGGTGACCGTGAGGGTTAACTTTGGATTCTCTGATGAACGTGGCGGCCTGTCCTGCCGACCCTGATCGCCAGCCGGAGTCTGCTAGTTGCTGCGAACAGTCCACCTTTTCAGCGCCGGAGTGGCACAGGCACGATAATTGCACTACCTGATAGGCAAATGGCGAAAAACACTTTCGTGCTGTGTTTTTTCTCGTCTTGCTCCAGTCTTATGCCGTTCGTTTGGTTTGGGCTAGATGTCTCCAAGTGTGCGAATTTTGGGTTTTTACCCTACTCCAGTTTCCGCATGTCATCAAGGGCACCACAGAGCGCACCATTTTTTTTCAAATGACAGATGGAGCGCCTGAAGGCTCGACTTCTGGAGCCGTACGGCAGTGGCAGCGCGGCAACGGCATATAATTTGCCGTGTGTCATGTGACGGGCGCAATCGCTAATTCATCCACTTGCACCGGATCAGCTCCTCGATGATCTGGACGTCTTGCGCCGAAATGTTTTTACCTCTTCTACTACTAGCAAACCATCTCTATTCTGCAAAGTGTAAATGCATCTCCATTTTACACTGTCACGTTAGGCAGTACATTACCTTACCAAAGATCTCCGCGATTGATTCGAAGGGACACGTAGAAAGCTAGCAAAAGGTTAACAAAGGAGAAGGAACATGCGTCTCATGTGATGCGATCCAAGCTTTTTTCAGAGCAGGGAAAGGCGTGAGGATGGTCGATCCGTGCGTTCAACCTCCTCAAGGTCCAGTCCAACCACCGCTGCCAAAGATCGGTCGATGAGCAATGAGCTCGGCAGATCGTCACGCGATCTGGTACCAGACTACCCAGCTTTCATTCACCTTTGTTTTCCTTTCCCCTCCTCTGGATCGTATCCTCGTGCGTGCTCGCTCACCTGTGGCAGTGTGGGGGAATGGTGGTAGTGGTAGGGAGGAAGAGACAAGGGAAGTAGGGAACCCTAGGCATGGGGCGCACATGAGCAGATGAGCTCGTGCCGGGCAGCAGGTAGGACTCGCAGTACAGGGCATCACACAGATTCACAGGACCCCGTCCAGTGGTGGTTCTCGTGCGCGTCCCCGGCGGCCGGCGCTGCTCGGTTGCGCTGGCGAGACGACATGTGGTCACTCACGTGGCGCCGCGGACCCTTGCTCGACCCGCCCGCTTCCCAGGAAAGAGCAGCGGTCTGCTCCCGGACAGAGAATGCAGGGAACAGGTGTGCCGCTCTTCTTGTTCGATCTTGATTCTTGAGTAGTCTTTGACTGGCTCTTTGCTCGTTCCGCCGTGTTTTCAGCAAGGTTTTACCTCGTGCTCAAAAGTTAGAGCAACTGGCCCGTCCAACTAGTGACCACATTGGTGCAATGGTACCTTCCCCCAGTGTTGTCTCTTTGGATGCTTTAGCACGTACGCAGGGCCTCCACGTAGACAGACGCTGCTGAGTTTGCTGACTGCATGCAAAGAGAAAATGATAAATCCGTTGATTTTTTGTGTTGATGATAATGCCTTGCGCAGTTGCCCGTCACTAGCTGTTTGGGCTTAGGGAGAGAAGGGCAGATAGCCTTTTGCATTCCTTGCACGAGAACATTAGGCCCAGTAGTACATTCACAGTCTTCTCTGTTTCAATTTGTGACGAAGGTCCAATTCGCTTTTCTATACCCCAGGCCCAACCATTCATTTGCGTCCAACATGAAAAGGGGAAAAAAAAAACACGTGTAGCAGCAGGAGCAAAGAGAGATTTTGTACCAAAGACATCCCCCAACCGGACTTGGGGGCAAAAACACGTACGTACAGCCTAGTACGTACTATTGCACCAGCACAACGCTGCATTGCCCAGGTGCTTTACACGCGCCAGCCGCCCGTCCGCCACCATGGTTTCCTTTGCTCACGCACACGAAACACGGGAAAACCCCAAGAGCCCTCCGGCGCGTCACGGCTGCGGATCACGAGCCCGACGGCCACAAAAACTCAACCAACCCGAGCCCCGCGTTCCAACACCACCATACCGCCGCACAGGAACCATCACCCAGCTAGGACGCCCGAGCGACCGGCGGCCTGAATCCACGAACCATCCCCATCCGTTTCCACCGTACCCCCGCGACCTGCCGCTCCGGTCGGCCGATCGACTCGCCGGGGCTGCTCCGTCCGCGCCGTGCCGGTCACAGCTCCTGCTCCTCTGCCATGTCATCGCCGGAAGCGGAGACGCCACCGATCAGCGACGCGTGGTCGGCGAGGAACCTCTCGGCGATGGCGGCGTGGACGGCGGCGCCGGTGGGGAGCACGTCCTCATCAATCATGAAGTACGGCGAGTGTCCCGTGTGCACGGACCCCAGCGTCTCGTTCCGCACCCCGATGTAGTAGAACCCCGCGGGGACCACCTGCGAGTAGAACGAGAAGTCCTCGGCGCCCATCATCGCCGGCACGTCGCGGTAGGATCCCACCCCGAGCAGCTCCGTCGCGACGCGGCGCACGTGGCCGTACATCCGCGCGTCGTTCACCGTCGGCGGGTAGAAGCTCTCGTCCTCGAAGAAGTCCACGGCCGCCGCGCACCCGTGGACGCGCGACTGCGCCGCGATCACCTCCTCGATCCGGCGGCGGAGGTGGTAGAAGCTCGCGTCTGAGAAGGCGCGGAACGTGCCGCCCAGCACCACCACATGGGAGCCGGTGGAGTCGTCGCCGGTGGTGGCGTTGACGACGGCGACGGAGACGACCTGGGAGTCGAGGGGGTCGGCCTCGCGGGAGACGAGGCTCTGCAGGCTGATGATGGTGGACGAGGCGGCGAGGATGGGGTCCGCCTTGGCGGGTTGGCGTCGTTGGTGGTGGTGGTGCTCCGGCGGCGGCGGCGCGTCGCGGCCGCGGATGACGGCTTTGAAGAAGCCGCAGCCGGCGAGGAGGGCGCCGGTCCGGGACCCGATGATGGATGTCGGGTGCTGGTGGGAGACGTGCACGGCGAAGATGGCCTCCACGCCCTCCAGCGCGCCGTCCTCGATCATCCGCTTCGCGCCGCACCCGGACTCCTCGGCCGGCTGGAACAAAAGCTTCACCGTGCCCTGCACGTGTTACCAAAATTTCAGCAAAGGTCAGGTTTCTGCCAAATGAGCTCAGGATCATCATCCGGTAACAACAGAAATGGCAGCACCGTTCACAAAAAAAATGACGTTTATGATCATTGTTCAGTAAATTTGAAAAGCAGATTGATGATTTTTTTTTTTGTCACCACAAGATTGTAAGTGTTAGTCAAGATTCTTCTTTCGTCAGAGAGACACAACACAATAATTAACATGGGCGGCTAAGCAGTAAAATTTGGATGCTCTAGTTACCGTACGTCTTTTGTGCTGTACATAACATAGTGGTTGGTGTAGGGACAAATTTGCCGAAGATGGAGACACATTTTTCACGTCGTCATGTCAAAACATGGACCAACGTGTCGTGTATTCCTGTCGTCGTATAAATTCGAAGAGGTACATATGCTGGCAAATTATTACTGTGGCATTCTCTGGCATTAAAAGACAGAACGGTAGATGCCGTTTCGTGTCAATCGCTAAGCAAGAATCTTTAACATCTCCAACATATGATCCGTGTAGGATAGCAATGCCATGTCAATGCCAGCTAAAGCCTAAAATCACGGCAGAAAGAAGTGCCAAGAACACTAATCAGGAGGCATCTGATACTTGGAAAGCAGTGAACCAAAAAAACCAAGGAGTGTCGTACCAAGTACCCAGCAGCACATTGCATATATTGAAAGAAACAGAGTACCGCAGAGGAATAACTTTTCCCTTAATAATGCAGTACACTGGCCAGTGACACTGCACCTATCCTCAAGCAAACTGGCTAGATGCACGTGACGAAAATAATTAGTGCCTCTCTTAAAAGAAAAAGAATTAGTGCTTAGTACAAGCATATGATCGAGCCCTGATGCTGACATTAGCATGATGCCACGGCAGCACCAACCGATCACCCGCATATTAAAGCGGTGGCACATCATTTCTGCACCTTGACGCTCGTCTTAAACTAACGTTTTGCTCAGAAACCCTTTTCCCCAAAGCGAATCTAGCGACCTAAACTCGGATCACGTTTTAAGTTAAAGAAGAAAAAAGGGAGTTCAGATGTTTTTTCTTTCTGAATTGAAATGTCGAGATGAGTACTAGATGACATCAGTAAGGCGGCTGAGAGACACATCGCATCCCTTGCACGACAAGAGATCGAGGTTCACTGAAACTCTGAAAGAGATGTCGCAGCAGCCGAGTTGAAACTGAAAGAGTACGGTGGCGGTTGTGTGCGTACCTTGAGGTGGTGCTCCCGGGCCTTGAGGATCCTGGCGGCGCCGAGGAGCATGGCCACATGCGCGTCGTGCCCGCACGCGTGCATCTTCCCGGGGTTCCTGCTCTTGTGCTCCCACTCCACGGCCTCCTGAACAAACAAAGGGAAGAAACAGAACGCATCGTCAGTTACAGACAGTGTTGGTGCCAAACCTGGAACGGCAGCTGGCCGTGCCATCTTTTCAGAAAAGTTGCATTTGGTGCAGAACCATTGCTGTGCCGACTGCCGAACACGCATTAGCAGACAATTGGGGATCCGGGGCGATCGTGGAAAAAGGGCTCGCTGTTGAGGTGTTTTCCGTTCGTAAAAACTGAAACTGCCCGTTCTGGACACTCAGGCGGATCAACTTTCCGGGGCCAAGAGCCCCCCGGCCTGCCTGCCTGTCCCGGGGTTACCAGCGACTGATGCCATTTCGGGCAAGAGACGAGAAAAGCTCTGTCCTTGTTTTGCAAAGGACGGTCACGCCAACCTCCCTCCCATCCGTGTGATGGGCGTGCGATCCGAGCGGATTCGGCCGGATGGCGCCTTGATCCTCTCGAGATTCAGTGACCACAGCTAGGCGTCAGGACTGACGGAGTCCACAGCCTGCAATGCAATGCATGCCCTCTCGCTATCTGTTCTGAATAATTTTCAGTGATAGCATTTCAGAAAGTTTTGTTGCAAGGACCACTGGTCCAGAGTCACCAACAAGTGGCCAGTGGCTTGGGCTGGCCACAAGGATGACAGGCAGGCAGAGGCCCTCACAAGTCACAAGGGGCGTGCATTGCTATTACTATTAGTAAAGGAGGATCACATTTTTCACAAGAAAGGAAACATGGGACATCCGTGCAGTCCTCCAGGTAGCCTACGCGCAACCACCCAAAGGACCAACATCCACCCTATGGCCTACCCTAGAGACGTGTAAGAACCCCACGCCTTTTTTTAAAATTTATTTTCAGTGCTTCTTTTTAAAACCAAATGATAGTTTATGGATTAGCTGACAGTGCACAACTATTTGCATAGTTAATTGGTGCACCCTCTCATCCATTAAGCAAGTGGCTATACTCTGTTCTCTCTCTCTGGAATCTGGATAGTTCTCAACTCAAAGGAGACCCTGGGCGTGTGTGATAGCAACGCATGGACTGAAGTGTGCAGAAATTTTGTTGGAATCATTTCAATTTGCAAAAGGAATTAAAAAAAATGATCTTCCCGCGTTTCAAATAAGTTGTGCACATGTTTGTTGACACCCCTCAAAATTTGAAACAGAGTTTTACTTGAAGCGTCAGAAAGTGAGAATCCGACATTAAAAAAAGATTTAGCTCATCGACAAGTTTCGGCGGGCATGGCGCATGTGCGGACGCAGGGGTATGAAGCAATATGAACACGCCGATGTACGCAAGGCGGCGGCGCCGTACCTGGATGGGCAGCGCGTCCATGTCGGCCCGGAGCGCGACGACGGGGGGACGCCCCGTGCCGAGCGTGGCGACGACGCCCGTGCGCGCGAGCGGGTGTCGGAACGGGACGCCCATGGCGTCCAGCTCGTCGCGGACAAGGCGGCTGGTCTCCACCTCCTCGTACGCCAGCTCGGGCCGCTCGTGGATCCGCCGCCGCACCCCGCGCAGCCACGCCGCCAGCTCGGGCCTCCCCGCCGCCGCCGCGATCTCCTCCTTCCACCCCAGCAGGTACCTCCCCTGCCGCGGCCGCGTCCCGCTCGCGTTCGCGCCGGCGCCGCCACGCTTCGCCGCTGCCGCCGATGACGGCGACGACGACCCAAGCAACGCGCTCAGGATCATGTCCTCCTCCTCCAGGAACGTCGCCGAGCAGCCGGCCGTTAGCGCGAGGATCGCCAACGGCAGCAGGAGAATCGCGCGCGGCGGGTGGCCGCGGCGGCGCTCCATGACGGCCATGGCGGCGTGGCGTGGCGCCTGTAACAGAGCAGCTGGCTTATGAGCTCGCGTGCCGGCACAGTGGGCTTGCGCTACAGCAGCAGCGTGGTAGGGGCAAAATGGAGGGAGGCGGAGGAATGGCGGGGATTAAATTACGGGGAGCAGCGAGGGGGGTGCGAGATTTTTCTTGTCCTCCTCCCTCGTCGGCCGTCGCCTCACCTTTCTTTCCCTTTCTGCCCTTTTCAATTTCAGCTCGTGCCTGTATATCATTGTAAACCACTCGCGCGCCCATCGAGCACCATTATTTAGCGCGAGGGTTGGGCCCACGATGACAGTGACGCATCAGTGGCCATGGCCTCATCAGGATTAGTACTAGGAGTGGTTTTGATTTTTTTTAATATTTTTCTTCTGGATCAGTATAGTTGATGAGTGCCCTGCTGCGCTGGCCTCACCTTGTGATGGGCTCGCGTCGCATGTGGCGTAGCGTCTGCTGTTGCCACCGGCGTCACCATCCCAGTGGCGCTAGCATTCTGTAATGGTGATCTTATAATTAAAACGGCATTGCACTTGCACCAAATAAAATGGCCCTGATCGTGACCAAGACACAAATCCTTACAGAGTACTACAAGAAACTAGTGGCGATAGGATGCGGTGAGTACATGATTTCGAGTGGACGGACGACGCTCTCCAGTTTAATTTTTGATGCGATGGGCGGTAACTGTCGGGTGGGGATCGCGTGTCGCTGGGATTATTCCGGCAGACAGCAACCGCCGTGCAAAACGGAACGGGGCAGGGTGAGGCATCGGATGATTGTGTTGTGTGGTGGTGTCGCGCGGCTCGGTGAATGAACCAACTGTTACGCTGCGAGCATGTCGGTGTTCATTAGCCACCGGTTTTTTGTTAGGAAAGGTCAGACGAGTTTGTTTCTGTAGATTTAGCAACAAGTAATGCTTTCTTTCTTTTCCCCTTTTTTTACATTTCTTGTGTGTTCAGAGCGGATGCAAGGAGGCTCTTTCATGAGTTTTGGATTTTGGCACATTAAATTTGGGTTACGTCCGAGATAAATGTACCATGTATTTGATAATGGACATGTTTGGATGGAAGAGTAAATGGGGCAAATTTGTCTCAATTTACCCTAAAGATGACAAAATATGTAGGGGTAAATAGGGTAAATATTTACCCCTCAATCCGAACACCTCATGGGGACAAATTTGTCAGGGCAAATAAAAGGGACAAAACATTTGTCTTGGGGTAAATATTTACCCCCTCAATCCAAACAGGGTCGACCCATGGAGTGTTTGGATTGAGGTGTAAACAGTTGCTCCAATTTGACACTCTTAAGGGGAAAATAAAATTTGAAGGGCAAAACATTTGCCCCATTTTATTTACCCCTACATGTTTAGCACATTTAAAGTAAATTGAGGCAAATTTACCCCTCCATCCAAACATGGCCAATAAATGTATATGGTGTATCGTGAGGCCATTTCGTACACCATAATAAGCAGGGACGGGGCGATCGAGGATCAGATTAGCTACTAGTAGAACCCAGCTGAACAAGTCACAATAAGTTAAAATTCCTTTGTGACTACAATTTCTGTACCTTTAAAACACACTCCATGTATTTCCGTTATCATGCGAAAACTAAATAAGTCCATTTCTATTTCGCTTTCAAAAGTACCCGTCAAACGAACAGTATGGTGACGCATGTTTTTCGTATTAGTTGCGCCTCCAGCCAATCATGCTTTTTTTCTCATTTAACTAGGATCACATAGTGTCGTGCTGTACACTAAACTTTATTACAAACAGTATGGGCCATTATTATGACTTCAAACCACTCCGATGTGATTGCACTCATAATTCTTTGGCGACCATCCAAATTTAATCAGGAATCATACGGTATGCTACACGTGCAAGAAAGCCATGATCCAACACGCCTAACACAAGAATAGCACTTCAAGTTTGGCCTACCTTATTTTATCATCGAATTAAGTTTTGGTCAAATCGTTTTTTATACCAATCAGTAGTTGTACTAGCACTCTAGCGTGTTATAAACCCGCTCTTGAATATCCAAGCATTTTCAGCATTGTAGAGCTAAGAATAGGCACAAAAGATTTATGGAAAAAAAATACTCCAACCTGCGTCTGAAAATACCTGCATTTCAGCACAGTAGCTAGATCAAGGCAGATGGAGTGGTGTGCTTGCGTCCACGGGGCCGGAGACGGGAACCGTGGCCGGAGCGGGAGCCATACACGCCCGCACCTTTAGCTCGTGGTGGAAATGAGCAGCCACCCCTTCTTCCCCGTCGGCGTCGGGTCCTTATCCTGCAATAAATTCCGACGGAAATGACACGCTTCCGGCCGGCCTCATATCGTGGGACCAGACCCGGCAGCCACTGCTGCGCTGCACGTCCGCGCTCGCCGTCCTGGGCTCCTGGCATCTGCCCGCCGGTCGCCGCCTGACCTTGGGGTCGTCCTGCCCCGGCGACGCAACGTCACGATCATACGTCTCCGTTTCGCTTCAATTGCTGTGCGCTGACTCCAACAATAGCATGCAGTTTTGAGAGGCAAATCGACGTTTGCCTCGCGTGAACAGCGCAAACTACGGAAGGCAAATATCGCCTTCTCCAACAGAGGAAAGGAAAAAGCAAAAAGCATCGCAACTCTGTGCCTGGGTGCTCGCTCCGCGCGCACCAGCCGCCGCCGGTTCCTCCATGCGCGCCCGAGCTGCTCCTCCCTCCGGCGACGAGGTGGAGGCCGGGTACGCCACGCCACGCCGTGCAATCTCTCCTCTATCTCGAGCTCCTCGTTGCCGCGGCGGCGGGAGGAGCTCCGTGCGCCGGAGCAGAGAGACGACGCGGCCCCTCGATTCGGCGCGAGGAGCTCCGCCGGCTCCCTCCCCTCCGGCGGCTCTCCTTCCTCCTCTTCGACGGCGACGGCGACGGCGACGTGCTGCTGCAGCTCCAGCTCGCGCACGCCGCGGCGCCGGCCTCCATGCGCGCCGTCGGATGCTCGTCTGCTCGCCCTTCTCTGAGCTCGACGGATTTGAGCTTTGCCCCTTCTTCATCCTTTCCGGCCGCCACCAAATCAACGCCACCGACGGCCATCCCCAAGATCCGCTCGCCCTCCGCTCCGCCCCTCGCCTCCGCGTCCGAATGCATTCGAGGAGAGAGGCAATCTATTTTTAGCTCTCCTCTCTCCTCCTCGTGCAAAATGGCTCACCATATGCATGGTCTGTTGGAGCACGGTTCGACGATGCACAGTGCCACGGAAGAGGCATATATGCATTTGCATAGCGTTTGTTGGAGTCAGCCTAAGGCAGTCGCCTCTGGTTGTGCTCACTGTGGCAAGAAAGCCCGTGTTTTGGAAGGGTTGCTGCCGTGGCCTGCATATACTACTAGGGTAGGAGCTTAAGTGCCAGCCCTTGTCAAGTGATCAGGTCAGGTAAGATAACCATAGCCACTGGTTATCTTCACAGGATAGGGTAGGTCCTCTACTCCTCTAGCATATATGCATTTGCATAGCGTTTGTTGGAGTCAGCCTAAGGCAGTCGCCTCTGGTTGTGCTCACTGTGGCAAGAAAGCCCGTGTTTTGAAAGGGTTGCTGCTGTGGCCTGCATATACTACTAGGGTAGGAGCTTAAGTGCCAATCCTTGTCAAGTGATCAGGTCAGGCAAGATAACCATAGCCACTGGTTATCTTCACAGGATAGGGTAGGTCCTCTACTCCTCTAGCATTTGACACAGAAGATTAAAAGGAGTCTCGTTCGTCCAAAAAATAAAAGGAGCAGACGAGCACGTAGCTCGGTGGTGGGCGCTCTTGCTGAGGACGCCACCCGCCCGGGTTCGAACCCGGTGCGCTGCACCAGCCTCCTATGAAGGCCGGGGGCAAAGCCCCTTTCTCAAAATAAATAAATAAATAAAAATAAAAGGAGTCTCGATCTGAGCGAATAAATAAAAATAAAAGGAGTCTCGATCTGAGCGGTTAGCTGAGATCAAAAGGAAGATCACGGGTCACGCCAAGCATCGATCATGTGCTTTTCGTTCACGGCTGCGTGACACGTGGCCACAAGCAGCAGCGGTCACAAGCAGCAGAGCAGATAGCGAGAGCTCGGCCGGCCAACCTCCCGTTTCCACAAATCCACATGTGGGCCGATTGGCGCCTTCCTGGGTAAGAGTTGTGAGGATAATTTCCGCATCCGATCTGCTTCGAATCCGATTTTTGCGGATATGGAGAAGCATTTTTGATATCCGTGCGGATATGGATAATCCGAATCCGATTGTGTGTGGATGCGGAGTAGGATATGGTTTAAGCGAAATCCGATGGATACGGATTACCCGATAATTGAACGCGGATTATCCGAGGCTTATAATAGGATATCCGACTAATCTAACGAGCCCACCATGTCACCACACTACAAATCGAGCTCAGCTCAAATAACGAGACACCCATAAACTATGTCATGGTTCATGAACCATAAAGATAAGTATTTTTCGTGTTACGTTGCTAAATTATAGTTTGGTTTAGAAATTATTTGTCACTTAAAAAACTATATGTAAGCATATATTATCCGACTATATTAATTCGCATCCGCTCCGAAACCGCTCCGACTCCGCACCAGTTCCGACATCCGAAAAAATCCGCATCCGTAACCGCATCCGCAAGATATTCGCTCCGCTCCATATCCGACAAAAGAATATGGATGAGAATGTGGAAAAGGTATTATCCGCTCGGATCCGATCCGCTTTCATCCCTATTCCTGATGCTGCCTGGTTGGTCTCCGGCCGTTGTTTCTTTCTTCCTTCTTTTCGAGTGCACCGTTTCTTTCCTTGTGCCGCCCGGCATTTTCCAGCCTGGGGGTGCCGCTATACAGTTCGGAGTTGAAGTTGGTTGGCAGCATCTGCTCTATGGTATTTCCCAGCGTGCCATTTGAGAGTCCATTTCCTTTGGAGACAAAAGTGCAGCCACTGCTCGTAAAAGAGAGCATTTCAGGCTGCCATGCTTGGAACCTTAAAAGCGAGAGCAAACGGCGGCCAAAGAGGCAAAGACGCAGCGGCGGCACGTAACTGCGCAGCTTGGAGAACCTGTCCGATCCGTCCCCGAGGGACGAGGCCGCCGAGCGATACGCCGGCCGCGCACGGCGGCACCGGCCACGAGCCCACGAGGTAAACGTGCCATGGCGATCTGATGCGGACAGCGCCGCCAGTACGGTGAGTGTTGACTGAAAACTGAAGAGTAACGCCCGGTGGTAACCATCGGCAGCAGTGCAAGGTACTGTACAGGGCACGCACGTGCGCGCGCGTACAGTGCAAGGAAGGACACGTGATTCGATGCCAGTGTCGCGGCACGTGACAGTGTCAACGCCGTCACTACTCACAACGCCACCTCCTTGCCCAGCGGCAGCGACCAGCGTCGCCGATGGGCATGGTTCACCTCCTTGGCTCGGCTCGTTGCCCGTCAGTACCTCCCGACGCACCGTGCCCAGCGCCGCGAACGTTTGATTCTCTCGTTAGATCAGAATGGTCGTCGTGGCACGTGCCAAGAGCCCAAGACTAGGCACACCACGGGATGAAGGCATGGAGCCGT
Source organism: Urochloa ruziziensis (assembly GCA_015476505.1). Classification (NCBI taxonomy): domain Eukaryota; kingdom Viridiplantae; phylum Streptophyta; class Magnoliopsida; order Poales; family Poaceae; genus Urochloa; species Urochloa ruziziensis. Next base: position 22,081,618 of record CM027126.1, read on the forward strand.
CGGCGGTTCACGTCGCCACATCATCCACATGGATCACATTCGTCACGCGGCGAAATGGAAGAGAAAACGGAAAGGGCTTAAGCTGCGCAGCGCGCTGATTGCGGCGACAGGTTGGCGTGCTGGTCATTATTGATCCGCAATCAAACTTAGAGCATCTTCAAAAGTGTTTAAAAAATACTTCCAATAAATATTTTAGGTACAAAGTTAAAAACCAGACCTCCAAGAATAGCCCAATCCTCTATCCAATTTTTTCACATGCCCAAAACCAATGCTATCTAGAGCCAGATTTTGGCCAGCGGATAGGGCTCCCAATCTCGGCAACTGTTGCGGACTTTTCGGTTCCCGTCCACATCCCCCGCTTACTGTGTTTTCCCTCCCCCCTCGCGTCGTTTCTGTACAAGAGCGCCGCCTCCCATCCATGCTATTTGCCTGCGCCGCTTTCTGTCCGTCCGACAAGTTACTTTGCATGTTAAAAGACAGCATGTTAGAGCTACGAATTCATAAACACAATGAAAGAACAAGTTGCTTACTTTGCAGCTCCTACTGCATGAACAATTTTTCTTTAACATCTTCAAGCTTTGCAAAAAGGTCTGCAGAAAATAGCAGATAGATATGCCAAACTGCTGCTACCCTCACTTTCCCTCTCAGGGCTCGTTCGTTTTCCCAGTTTTTATTTCCGCCCAGGAACAGTTTAGGGCCAGGATCCAGTGGATCCGGTTCCTTCACTCAATCCTGGTCTAATTTAAATCCTGTCTAGGAACCATTCCAGCAGCATCAAAAACTATGTTCGGTTGGACAGGAATAGAAACACTCCAGCCTCAACCGCCCAGGAACGTTGATGGCAGTTAATCATTCCAACATGCAGTAAACATTCCATGGATTACATAAATTCATATGTAGAACATGAAAAAGCTGAGGTGCCTTGTCCATCTAACCGACCAGAGTGATTAGGCCAAGGACCACACCATCTGTAGAGAGCACTTAAGGCCACCAGAGTGCTTGTCGTGGTCAAATCACTGCAAAAGGGGGGAAACAATCATGGTCAGCCATAAGAATTGTTACAGAGTGCCAACTGGCACTCAGAAATGACTTGATTATTAAAAACAGCAATCACTTGATCACTCATAAACAAACAGCTAATAACAGCTAGCTCATAGCCTACCCAGCCTGCTTCCTTCTTTTTTACCAGCCTCTCTGCTTCTGTCAGACCCTTCATGCTCTGAAACTCAGGCACATGATTTGAATAAACCAATTGTTTACATGCTGCCAATCCAGCCAATTTATGATTTTGCATACAGTTTAGTGATAAACCTGCACCAATTCCTACTTTAATCACTGCCACACAGGAGCTCTATGTACATCAACCGGTTAAATCTAGAACACTCAACAAGCTTGAAGGTACCATGACAGATAGGCATATCAATGCAGGTACTATGACAGATAGGCACAGCAACTGCAAGTTTTAGTGGTGATAATGAAAGTGATAATCAGTAGCTAGTGTGAGCTGCGTTGAACATATTTCTTTGGCATGATCTTCTGCTGTTTAATTTGGCCCTCTGCCTGCTGTAATCCAACCAGGCCCTGAATCTGGTTCTTCTTCGTAGTACCTAGGGGTTGTCAAGACTTGGGAGTGCTTCACTCTCTTAATTTGGAACCATGAGAACAAAATGCTCAGATGAATTGGGTGGTATGCTGCAAGCCTGCAAGCAATATACTCATATAGTTGTTTCCTTTTTGCTTTCTTTCATTTGTCTTTTTTAAGCTGTGGGTATTGTTGCTACGTCTTGCTTACTCTTGTCAATTCTTCTAATGTTCACATTGCATATACTAACAGACAATGACTTTTCTTGTCATCTAATTACATGGATAATCTCCATGATGAACACAGAAAAGTGACCCACTAATCAGCAGCCAGTAAAGTAAATCTCAAGAAGAAATTGGCTAAACACGGCACTTTGACTAAAATAGGAAAACAACAGAAACACTATCACACAAATAGCTCACTAAGTTAGTAATACCAAATAGCTCACTACGTTCAGAATTCTCTGACACTCCGAGCTATATATGTGCCTATCAGCCTAAAAGTTCAGGCTTTCTTTGAGACTGTATCTATAATCTATATATATGTGCCTATCAGATTATCACAAACTACACCGCTACAGAGTGGAGTGGACTGAATTTTCAGTTGGAGGCTAAAATATACATTTCTAGCACAAAGCAGTACACACCTGCATCATTCGGCCTTAAACATCAATTGACATGTCACTAGCAAATAGTACGACAAAATAGTGATAACAGAATTGATATCAAGATATCAAATTAATACTACTTCAGTTAAAAAAAACCACACCTACTACCATCGAGTAGTATCTGCCTCAAACTGAAAAGTGATGCTATAGATCCATCGAGTAGTATCTGCCCACACCTACTATCACACTGTCTAGTCACATGAATCAGCCCCCTTTTTTCTAGATAACATGAACAGAACCGATCAACTACACACTGTCTAGTCATAGTATAGTAGTAGTAGACTAGTAGTAGGACACAATCGATCATCAACCACGCATAAACATATGCGCTGGAATTAAGTAACCGTAATTAATATCAATATAGCTCTCTCACAAACTGCAGAATTAAGAAACAAACTGCAAGTATATATTTCTACTGTACAGATGTTGCTTCTTAATTGTTCTAGCATAAAGTAAACCAATGAACATTTTATAGCTAATAAAAATGTTGAAAAGGTCATCTTCGCGGTTGCCTTTAGTGCATTCTTTGGTGTCGGTGTGCTATATGATCAGATATTGCTATCAAGGTATTTTGGCTAGTCCTACTTCAATTCAAGCACGGTTCATTTTAAGAAACAGCTCCAGCCTGCAAGCTTCATCCACATCCAGTGCTTAAACTATATCTATTTTTATTTTCTGGATAACATAACTGTCTAACTATGTGAAACAAATCGAATTGGTAAAGTACATCCAGTCCTCAAACAACATCCAGTCATGAATCGTAGCAAACAGAATACAGCAAGGTTAAAAAAGCATCCCCTTTTCATATGAAATTGACCTATAATCAGGTACTTACAACCAATGGAATCAATACAAGATGGACTCATCTTGTGCTTACAGATCTGCACTAGGTCGACCAAATCAAGAGACCGGATCGTCCACTACACCCCAAGACCAAACTCCCGGCCATGGTGCTCGGCAACATCAAGAACACGAAACGGAGGATAGGAGAGGGGAACGAAGAGAGGGCGCCGCTTACCGGCGAGAAGGGGGCGCGGAGCGTCGACGTCGGAGGGGAGACGGTTGCCGTCGCGCTGCTTGCCGTCGGGAGAGATGTGCCGCGCCGCCAGGCCCTCACCTCACGCCGCCGCCTCGTCGCCTCGCGCGCCGCCAGCTCCGCGCCGCCGTCGCGTCTCTCCTTGCGCCGTCGTCGCCTCTCGTTGGAAACCAATCCCGGAGTCATGTGGTAGGGTTTCAATACCTGCGGTTTTCAGCTACAAGGAAACGGTTACGGGCCGTTATAGTTTCCGGCCCAGCCGAAACGAACGGGCTTTCTTAACTCGACCGGAATTGAACTCGGCCTGTTTCGTTCCGGTGGGAACGAGGCCGGGAACGGCTCAATCCAGTAAAAACGAACGGGCCCTCAATCAAATCGCAAAAGTGACACAGACTGATGATAAAGTAGGGAATCAATTTATTTCAAAAACAACAGGGAATCAAATAGGGAATTACCGAGAAGGTTGCTCATAATAAGGCCACTGATTTTATAGTTGTCTAACTGCAACATATGATAGCTTTCATGAAAAAACCTTTTTTCCATTTGAGAACTCATGTAGATCAATTTCAGCTTTTGATTTCCAGTAGCCTGCAGTCAATTCCAGTCTTGAACTGTTACTATATTATTTATCTAATCACTATTCTGAACCCTTTGGAAGGAGAAGAGTGAACGGAATGAGTTGCATGTAATAACTCCTCACTAACTGACCTTATTTTGCATGTGAGTCTGCTAGTGCCTCTCCGTAGACCAGCAATGAGTTGAATGATTTTATTCCGGATCCTGTGATATTTAGTTATATTGAGAATCTTCAGGAAAAGAAAAAAAACCATGACAATATCATAAGCTCCAAATAAAAACCAAATCTTAGGTAAGGAGTGCTAGTGGCAGAATAATAGCTTTGTACAGATTAAAGTCATCCATTATTTTTTAACATTAGGCTTATAAAAAAAGGCCAATCTCATAAGGCTACTTAAGGAATGTTAATTACAAGGTTCAGTCCACATGGATGCATAACTTTTCCGACAACCAAATTGTCAGCCACCCTTGATCAGCAAGATGAAAGTGGAGTAGGATTACTGTTGCAGATGCATCAAAATTATTTCACACTTAAATGGTATATATGCAGACTTGCAGAGCAAACAAATAAATTAAAGAATTCAGCATAAGGGACCATACATATTGCTAGGTCATGGCAGCCCCCATATCCATAGTCCAGACGTGTTCTTCTTGAACCAAAACCATTGAGTCCCTTCCAGCAGCTACATAGAATAAGCAATCTGCAACCCAAAAGCTAAATAAATCACGCATGAGAAATAGTAGCAACTTCAAATATCATCCTGGTAGACTCTGAAGCTCAGAGAGTTTCCATGCTCATCAGATCACACATATCATCAAATGTCTCAAAGATATATGTGTCCTATCTACACTATATCAGAAGCACTTTTCTTATTTTTCTCAAAATGTAGAGCATTTTTCTTTAAAAGAAAGCGAGATATTTCCTCAAAGAAAGTATGTTCATCACAGAAGAATAGAAATATCGCCCATCATTCACTAATTGATTTATCATGAAGGAAAACATTGGTAAAGGATCTTCACAGTAGAACTTATCATAATCTGATTTTGGTAAAGGACCTGACTAAAAACCTTCAATCCTCCATATTTCTATCTTTGTATTTAAGTTAATTGGCATACACCATAAACAGAGAGAAGGGTTGTGTAAAGAAAACTAAATCAGCAGCCTGCTTAAATTTTTAGGACCACTAAGGAAGGATAAGATTTGCTTCCTCAGCAAAATATTCTATGAAAATTGCACATAATGATATGAATAGGTAAGTAGAAAGTGGCCATTAATCAGACCCAAAGAAGCATTAGCACAGTTTTCAGTTATTGCAAAGCAAATGAATATATCTTGCATCCATTTCTATATGTCAAAATTGAATATAGTTGAATGCCTACTTTACATATCAGAAGTCAATGAAGCAGTGAAGATGGGTTATTACCCTGCAGTCTGTTCTGACAAAGTATTTCAACCACTTTAAAACCATACACTTTTGTAAATGGTCCTAGTTTGTTAATGCTTAAACTAATCAGTGAGGATTAATTTGTTCTTTTCTCAAAATACTAACCTGCTTGACAGTGTACATTTTGCCCTCTGAAACTTTTGCAGGTATGCCTAATTACACACCATATAGTTCCATTAGACAATTCAGAAGCCATCATCTGCATTGAGATGCCAATCTGTTCATGGAAAAACATGAGTAATATACCAATGTGTAAGCGCCTTTTGTTGCAAATAAATGGAAAAGTAAAACTGCAGGAGCAGAAAAGCCACATACCAGACCAGAAACTTGTGTGGGCCAATGACAACTCGTAAGCTGTTGGCTCTCCAGGGCCTTCTTCCACCAGTGGGTCAGCTCCTTGAATGACTCCTTGAGGTCCTTGAGCTTCGAGTCCTTGCCCAGCTTCAGGCCCTCCTTGGACACATTCTGGAACTTCTTGTCCTCGTTGTCCATTAGGTACTCATCCACTGGGTCAGTGAAGTAGATAACCTGAAAAACAAATGCAAGCACAGTGTTAATTCACAAACTGCATCTAGATCCCAAACTAAAGTGGACTTGAAAAGCATGCTAAAAGGGGCAAAATTAACTATGGGCTCATTCAACAAAACCTCAAAAATATTAGCTGGTAGGAATTCTTGCTCTACAGTACAGTTAGTACCAGACACACATCTCCATACTGGGTATGGTCTGCAACAGCAACGGACGCCAACTGGAACTCGCTCTCCGCAGGGGCGGATCCACCACCCGGGCTTAGGGGGGCTACAGCCCGGGTCTAACCAAGAAATACATGTACCTCTATGTAGTAATTAGCCCATAAACAGTCCATATACAAAGGCTTAGCCCCCTCCCATGTTACCACAACAGCCCAAGCCAGCAGTAGCCCCCCTCATGCTCTATTTCTGGGTCCGCCACTGGCTCTCCGGGATAATGCTCGACAGCGGCCTCTCCAGACTCATTATTCCCATCATGAAGAATCATCTATCGGAGAAGAAATGAGCCCTTGATCTGATAGTGAGTGCGCAGGGCAGTGGTCGATCATCTATTCTAATAAGAATTATAAATCAATCAAACATCAATCACCAGTCCAATTAACAGAGAAGCCCCAACATCAAGAGTTTCAAACTGCAGCAGTGTAACTGATAAAAGAGGTGAAGGAGTTTAGATGTGGTTCTTAGTGCTCACTTTCAACAGATCCAAAACAGAAGGCGAACATCTCAAGCTCGCCATCGGCGAAGTCCAGTGCGTGCCACACACAGGACTTCTCGCTCCCAATGTGCTCCTGCATCTTCGTCGATGCCACCACTGCGCACACAGAAACGCACAAACAAAACCCTAGAGTCACAGACCCATCGATCCAGATCGAAATCGCACCGAAGAATCAACAAAAACAGGGATTTACCAAGGTGATTAGCGCAGATCTTCAGGGTCTTCGCCTGCCGCATGACAAGGCGGACCTTGGTGGTCTCCTTGTGCTTCAACAACTTCATCACGGTGCCCGTACCACATTCCTTCCATTGATTTCACTCATCAAACATGTACAGCTTGGCCTTCCTGCGCAACCACGCACCGAGAGTCAGATCAAAACCTAGAAAAGATCAGATCGGAACGAAGCGGAAGCGAAATCAAAGCGCTAGATCTATCGCGGCAGACTCACATGTCGAGAAAGACGTCCTCATCCTACTCCCCAGTGAATTCCGCTGGTAATTTAAGCACGACTGTCGTTGTCGTCCTTCTGATGGGCTCAGGCTCCCTGCCGCTCGACATACCGAGCACGACCGTCATCCTCCTCGCCCCCTGCTAGCAAAGAGCCACGTGCAACAAGCACGTGTTAAAGATAAACAAACAAAAAAATTATTAATATGAAGCATTTTTTTGAAAAGGTTTGAACCGTGATTTTAAACACATTGAGACCTAGTTTGGCAGACTTTGAGGGCAATTTGATTCCCTGGAAGGACTTCCAAACCTGCGTACAACTGGTTTCCTTCTTCCTCTCTATTTTGTTCCCCTCCCAAATAAGGATTCAGATAAAACTTGGAACAAGGATTCAGATGGGACAAACAAGAAAAAAAAAGTCTATGAAAAATGGTCTAGAACGCTGAAGCTTTCGGTTTAGAAAACAGTAATGATATACATAACAAAGTGGAAATCAGAAAATATAATATAATATCAAAGGCATCAGTCTAACCTTCCAAAATAACTATGATCATCTTGCTGATATGTTCAACACACTTTAAAACAAAGATAAGGGAGAACGTCCATCATACATCAAAATAAGAATACAGAGACGATCAAACACCATTATTATTCTTCTTTTCACCTTCCACAGCTGATAGTCATTATATTAGTACTGAAGAAAACATGTTCATACTTCTGCAGCATAGTGTTTTCTTTCTTGGGAGAAGCCATCAGAGAACAAAGCAAGGTAGCCTTCTGTGACCTATTTAAAGGCATAAAGCCAACAATTATATGTTAAAGAAGAGTACTAATGTATGTATGGAAAATTCAGGTAAAGACATCACAAAAGAAAATTAGGTAATCCATCTATCATCACAGAGGAAATTTCGGGTAAAGACAATAGATCAAAAATTTGGACAAGATGGGATTATTCTAACATCTACTCTATGTGATGGGTCAACTTTGCTAAGATTTACTTTTATATGTTAATCAAATGTTTACCCCCGTAGAGTAAACAATTGAACAAGATCATCTCTGACTAAAGTGTTTTCATGGAGATCCTTATAGTATGGATGAGATTGTATTACAGAAGGAAAGAAAATAATCAAATTCAATAGGCCACGTGTCAAGACAAAAACAAGAGATCTTCCATTCACGCTAATCCAAACATATTAGGTATGGGCCTCTACGACTGCCACGCTTCGTGCTGCTGCTGCTGACCTACAGCTTTGGGCGCATCGTGCTCGTCATCTACCCCACCAGCAGCTTCTACAATCGTGGAGTCAACTACTTTGTAACATAGGCTAGAGCTGTTATTGCCTCTTCCCTACTCTACCGTTCACAAATCTTGTATGCCCAACCTTGCATATTAATACAAAGTTCAGGCCGGCTGCTTGCCTGCCGTAGTTTTCCTAAAAAAAAAAACATTGTTCACAAATATTAATAACCCTGACAAAAAGGTTAGACAATGAATTGTTTTTCAATATTAGGAACTGAGCCTAGCTCAGTTGGTCGAAGGTGTTGTTGCACAGCTACACCACCCAAGTACAAGTCCTCTACAACTATAATTTAGGTTTGTACTTCCTATTTCTTCCTATTTACAGTGCATCTAGTTCGTCCTATGTTTGCTAGGCATTTTTTTATCAGTTTGACATACTGCATTCATATGTCCTGATCAAATGTTATCTATCCAAAGTATATAAGAGAGAGCAGAGAAGAACCTGAAATCGACATCATTTTACAAAGATTCAACTGAAATTAGAGCAACAGTGTTTGCACTCATAATTTCTTTGGTGCACTTAACTTGCTTCTTCAACTTAGCCATTACTTTAGGAGACTGACGGATATCAATTCCGTTACCGAGTTGCTTATTGAATTGATTGGCAAAATAGTTGACCAGGTGCATTTCCATTTCGACACCTCCAAGTTTGGAGTTCCATCTAACATCCTTAACTTGCAGACAATTAGTGTCAGCCAGCGATATATTTTTGAATTCATCGTCTCATGATAGCAGCGCCCCTATAAAGGCCATATTTTCTTCCGATCTACTGTACCGTTATAGCCATGATAATAAACTGCCAGCAGACAGCTAATTAAGAGAATTGGACAGCTCCCAGAAATGCTAGGAAAGGAGTTCACCTGGAATTAGTTAACGGACATTGTCTTCCCGTACTCCTGGTGCGCATTTCTCGGCCTGGGGAGGTGGCACCCTTCTCGCCTGGTGCAAAAACAATTGACAAAGGAGTATTATTACAGAGAAAGCAGTGTTAACACCTAATGCGAAGCTAGCTGAATGCAATCTGCAAAGCAATAAAGAATAGTTAGTGGTGACTGTCAATGCATGGAAAAAATAGCATTGCAAACATCTCTGAAAATTGAAAGTGTCTTCTTCTCATAGTAATTGCTACCTCTGATTTTCATTGCACTCACCAAGAACTTCTCACAGAACTCCATCACAAGAAGCGCCTCCTTTGTGCCACCCATATCAAAAAACATCATGTGCAAAAAGATTATTATGCCCTTTGAGCATGTGCATAACCTGGATTTCCTTCATGACAAGATCAAGCGATTCCAAATCATTGCAAATAGATGGATGTAGTCTGTCACAGGCCGGATATACACAAGAAAAAACTTCTTGTGCAATGTCATCTCGCAATGATCTTCACAATTCCGACATCAATGGTGCGATCTTCCAACCCACTCTGTGCTTTCTACCCAAAGGGATTGAGCCTTTACATTATTGTTAATTAAGCTTCTCCAAATATTCCTGTGTACCAAAGGACAAAAGTGAAACTTTTGATATGCAGCAAGTAAACATGAAGCCATATATGCAAAACTTCTTGTGCAATGTCATCTCGCAATGATCTTCACAATTCCGACATCAATGGTGCGATCTTCCAACCCACTCTGTGCTTTCTACCCAAAGGGATTGAGCCTTTACATTATTGTTAATTAAGCTTCTCCAAATATTCCTGTGTACCAAAGGACAAAAGTGAAACTTTTGATATGCAGCAAGTAAACATGAAGCCATATATGCAGTATGGAAAATGATTGGAACTCATAAAATGAGTTTCCATAAAATGAGTTGTTCAGAGAAGGCTACAAGTTTCCTATCCGGGGTCATAAAACATATAGTACAGGTCACGATCATCCATCAACCTGCAATTAAAAATATATAGTACATGGCGGTAGTGAATATCAGATCACTGCTTAGGCATTCTGTCGAACACAGCACATGCACTGGACAGCAAAACGGGAGAGGAAGCATAGCGGGATTCTTTAGAATCAGGCACGGGGCAGAGAAAGATGCTGAGATTACCGGTGGATTGATGTTGTTGACGCCCTCGCGTTACCAGCCCAAGGGGCGGAGCGGCTACCCAACACATCATTCAGCCATGATACACCATGTGTGCGGCCCGGCTGCCAACATCCGGAGTGCTCATTATCCCGAGCACAACGGCCAGCGTCATCCTCGCCCCTGCCCAGATGCCTCCGGCAGCCCACCGTTTTCCCGCCCGCACGTTCTGCTCGTCGTGGGCCACCCATGGGGCTCTCGGTGGCGTTGGAGTCGAAGATAACGCCGGAGGGGCGGATCTCCTTGCTCCCCTCATCGGCCGCAGGCATTGGAGCGGCGGCAGTCGGTGGAGGACTCGCGTGCTCTCCCCTTTGATGCAATCCAAGAATCGAGTCATTGATGCAGGAGAGGAGGAAGAAGGGGGGAACGGCTTCGCCGTAGAAGCTACCGGAGGAACACAACCGCCATCCATGGTGAATGAGCGAGCTCAAGACCGAGTATAAAAAGGCCAGGGAAATACAGATGGGCGGGAATTTTGAACGCACAAGACGGTGGAAAAAAGGAAACAAACCGTGCAAATCCCAATCGTGCAAATCCCGATCACAGCAAAAAGGAAACGAATGGTGCCTATCTTTTTTTTTTCCAAACGAATCTATACCAATCTAAAAAGAACGATTGAAGGAAAGGTTTCCATACGACGGTGGTGTCGCAACTCGCGTCGCGCTGCCCTCTGCGATCCCTCGGCGCCGGCAGGTGGGCCTGCTGCAGCGCGTGATCGTGATGTCGCGGTCGCAGCGGCCATGTGGGCCTGGACTCCTGGAGCCAACCCTCACCGCCCGTTCGTGCACTCGGTTTTCCCGGATGCCGTTTCCCCAAAACCGCCGCAATCTATCTGCATTTTTGCGATCACACCTCCATCCTCTCCGCAATCCTCGGCTGGAAACCGACGTCCACCGCCGTCCCAATTCTGGCGCTCCTGACCGTCTCCATCTCCGCTGGCCATCGTCGCCTTCATGGCGTGCGGCGATCCGGTGCCCTAGATCGCTGGCCGTCGTCGCCATCACGTGAGGTGATGCGGCGGAACTGCGGAAGGCTGCCGACGGGGACCTACGTTGTGCGGCGATCCAGCTAAAAGGAGTGGACGGCGATCGACGGGCATACAGTAGTGCAGCGTCGCGTGCAGCCATCCCATCAGGCGCGGACGGCGTCACGATCGTCGATCGGCGCCTTCTTCGGGGTTCTGGCCGTGGTGCTCGTGCCCTCCTATGCATGCCGAGCCAGATCAGGAGGGCTCCTTGGACGGGTGATAGATGGAGTTGGAGGCCGACGGCGATGGGGCGGGCTTGTCATCGGCAGCGGGACCAACGCCGGGCCCGGGAGCTCGAAGAGGTACGAGGGCGTGGAGGGGGCAGCGGCGTCAGGATGATCAGAACGGCTTAATGTGTTTGCGTCGCGGTCAGCGACGACCTGCACTGATGAGGATTGACCGAACTTGCAGCCATAGAACTGTCCCAAGAACTGGTTGAACACACCTGGTCATGAAACCAGCTCCTGCTGCTTAAGGGGATTACGGAACTGGCGAGAGAATAAACACGATACTTCCTTCCGCAATCAACTTATCACAATATGTTTTCCTTTCGATTCCCAAGTATATGACATACAGGATTATTGATTTTTCAAGTTATACCATATATTGCGAGTCATTCAAGCAAGACAGATATGGTTGCCCCGAATTAATTAAGCCTACAAACAGACGATACCCCATAAAAATTATAACAGCAGATAAATGGAATCTTCATGGTTGTCGAGGACTGCGTATATGAAAACAGGATTTCAGAGAATCACCGTTGAGATGGCACATTAAACTAAAACATAGAAAAGCAACTGATTTCCCCGAGTGAAAACATAGGAAAGGGGTTCACAGCAAGGGGTCCTCATAATAACAGTTTGGGATTACAATATATTAAACAAAACATAGCAGAGCAACATAAACCTCACTGAAAACATAGGAGCTCATTATCATGACATGATTTTAACATTTTACAGCCAAAATGCCACAGGATCCTCACCGATGGACTCAGCTGATACTGTATTAGGCACCTTATAGTATCCAACCCGAACATACTTAACCCTCAAGAGATGCATCTTGTTATACTTGAGGGAGAAGGTCATCAAACGATACATGTGGCATCCACGTTGGGGCACACCTACACCTTCTGACTTCTCGAGCAGCACCTGATCAGCTTTGTCTTCCTTATCCCTTACACCTTCTGACTTCTCGAGCAGCACCTGATCAGCTTTGTCCTCCTTGACCTTCACCTGACAAGCGTTCTCTTCCTTAACCCAGACGCACTCCGATTCAGAATCAGTTTCATCCGTCGACGAGCTATCACTGTCAGAACCAGAATCAGGGCGTACCAGCGGCAAGCGGCAGAGCTCAAGGCAGGCAGAGTCCAGAGCGAATAGTTTATCGCCACCCACGGGGAAGTAGATGGGAAAAGCCGGACAGTTCGTCTGAGGGCCTAAGTGGACGCTCCGTGTGCGGACGTCTATCATCTGTACGATGCCTGAATCATTGTGATGCATCCCCATGATCTTGGTGCCAAAGGCGGACGTGAAGTACTGGGGACACTGACGGTCAGCCGGGTAGCGCCAGAAAGGATTCGGCAAGCGCTTCTCAACGCGTTCAGAATTACCGCGATCGCCTGATTTGCTCGGCAGCGGGAGCTTTACCTTGCGGATGCTGTATCCACAGTCCCAGTCATCAAAGACGAGGTAAAGGCGCTGCTGTTGCCGACGCTCCGCGTCCGCGGTGCTGCCGCCATCACGTTCGCCGCGCCGCCGCTTCGGCATCCCCGCTCCTTGCTCGTCGCCCTTCTTGTTCTCTACTACCAGCCGGCGCACAGAGACTCAGATTTTCAGGATTGTTTGTCGTGGATCTGATTCCTGCGATTTGAATTCGAAGAAGAATCGAGTTTAATATACAAATCAATCAGGTCAAATCCTCCTACTGCAACTATTTTCGACAAACCCGGGCCAACTGAGAGAAAAGAGAAGGAAATCGCAGGTACAGGTACGTGTGCCTATACAACCGAAGATGGAGCGGCGGCGGTTGAGGGTGCGGCGGAGGCGGTAGCGGAGAAGATGGATTTATAAAGGAGAAGCCAAGTTTCCCGGCGACACGGTGGGCCTCATGGGCCGTTACCAAACTTAAGAAAAACAAAGAAAAAAGCCAGGCCGTATATTGTTTGGGCCTTCTGCAGCGATTATTGTTTTTGTTTTGTTATATTTTTTTTGAGCAATTTGTTTTGTTATATATGTCCGGGTAATTGCGGTAAACTAAATTGGGCTGCATGCAGATGCAGCCGATCATACTTGCCCCCAAATTGAAAAAAATATCCCGCAATGCACTCGCTGGTTACACAGGATGCAGTGATGCACACATATACGAAAGGCCAATTGCAACGATGGATTAATGTTTAGGCGTGACATGAAGTTCAAAGTCTATAATAACTTATTTTATGGGACAAATTTTGAACTCTATAATAACTTATTTTTTAGATGGAGTGAGTAGAATTTATTGACCGCAGTCAAATCTCAGGAGCGACGGATTGTCAACAAGGTGAATGCCCGGCGGCGGCTGCCTCGAATGATTTCCGCTTGACTGCTGGAGCCGTTCCCCTGGCTCGCCATATGCTCATACCTTCAGTCCCCAACACCACTGCAGGAGTCGGACAGTTAGCCCTGATCCATGCATGCCAGCCTGGGTTTCACGAGTTGCAAAGCGGGCGTTTTCGTCTTGCACGTTGCACAGGCCACATGTACGAGGAACATGCACGAAAAGTTACTTGACAAAGACGCATAGCATAAACATACACCCACGACTTGTACAGATAGCTCCGGCTTGATTATTTTCGATTCTCAATACACAGACACGAACACAACGTGCACACACACACACACCAAACTAACAAACATCATTCCACGTGTAGGTGCAGTGCAGCAGCCTACGTTGAATCTACAGCAGGTCAGCCATGAACCTGAACTCTTCGATGGTGATGGCGCCATCGCCGTCTCCATCCAGGCACTCAACGATGGCGGCACAGTCCTCAGCACTAGCGCCGCCCACGCCGCCGGCGACCGCCGCCGCGAGCTCGTCGGCGCCCACCAGCGCGCCCCCGGCGGCCTCGAGCGCGGGGAGCGCCGCCTGCAGCATCTCCCCGAGCGCGCCGAGCCCGAGCTCGCCGGCGTTCATCACGTCGAGGAACTCCTCGGCGCTGAGCCGGCCGTCGCCGTCGCCGTCGGCGCGCGCCACCATGTCGCGCACCTCGGACTCGGGCTTCTCCAGGCCCAGCGACGCCAGCAGGCCGCGGAGCTCGGGGGCCGTGACGAGCCCGTCGTTGTCGGAGTCAAACGCCTGAAACGCCTCCACCAGGCTGCTGATGTAGCTCAGAGCTTCGAAGTCCACCGTCAGCGGCCGGCCCGGCGCCGCTGCCATTGCGATCTTTCTTGCAGGGATGGATGTGGTTTTTTTCTTTTCTTCAGATGGTTGCTGAGTTGCTGTGGTTGAGCACTGCTTGCTTGCAGGCACATGGCTTTAAAAAGAGAAGGTGATTCCCGGTGTTCGATCGAAGGTCTGTTAGAGCGCTGGTATGCTGTGAGATTTGTGCATGACGGGGACTGGACTGGAGAATGTGAATCTTTGGCTGCTTTGTGTCGACATGGAATGGGACATATAATTGAGCATCGTGTTCCCTGGCCGGATGCCATGCGTTCGGAATTTCGGATAAGCCGGCTGGATTCTCACGCGGTGGTGTGGCGTGTACCAGTGTGCCAATCAACAAGGGGAGATCGTTGGAGACGATGGGTAACTGGGCCGAACTGGGCTTCATGTTCCATGTGGGCCTAAACCTTCCGTGGGCCAATCTTTGGTGAGTTGCGTGATCTGCGTGCATCGTTTTTTTCAGCTTTTCATCATCTCTCCGGCCCGGTTGGTTACCCAAACATCGGGCCTGAAAATGTTCCGGGCCTCCCATTGCGTTTTTCTCTCTCAAAAAAAAGGCTGAGAGGAAGACAGAAAGCAAGAAAAGCTCAGCACGCTGTCGTCAGTCAGTCAACGCGTCCGTCAAGCATTTCCTCGAATAGTCTACCAACCAGTCCTTGAGAAAGTCTTTCACATCACCCTATCTAGCGCGTGTTTAGTTTCAAAATAAAATCTTTTCACCCATCATATCAAAGAAGAATTTTAGATGCATAGAGTATTAAATATAGACGAAAAAGTGAAAAGTTATATGGATATGCCGGAAATCGCGAGACAAATTTAATGAGTCTACTTAATCCATGATTTGCAACAGTAACCATCCGCTATTATAGATTAATTACCCTCTAATTATCATCGTTAGATTCGTCTCAAGATTTTCAGCCTATCCATGTAACTTTTCACCTTTTCCGTCTACATTTACTACTAAATCGGTAAAATCCAAACCCGAAATCTTTTCACCGAAAACATTTCGGGAAACTAAACACGGCCTTATGCTGCTGATTTTTTTCTGCCATTTTTCCATGTGACAATTATTTTCGAGGTATTTCCCATGTGGCAGAATTGTACCCATCAAAACTCACTTTTCGGCACCTAAAAAGACATGCACTTGCAACTATTCAACACGGCCATACGACTTGGCCGATCTGCTTCGCTGCTTCCACGCTCTGCGTCGTTGCCTGCGGCTCACGAGACGGCGAGCAAAATCAACCCACACCTGCAGTCCTGCACGCAGCCCCCTATATTGACCGGTCATGGTCCGGAGCTTGATCCGGCCGGCATCCCAACGAAGAACGAACTCGTCAAAAGCCAAGCCGGATCTCCTCTCCTGCATGTTCGCGAGCGAAAAGAGAGTCAACATGGAGAATTTTATTTTCGGGAGGCACACTGCATCCTCTAGTTTTCTGACCTGAACCCGAACCTTCCATGTACAAGGGTAAACAAGCAAGGCCCCAGAAGAACCGTTCCTGGATGCGCAGAGATGATTTCAGATACGCCTGGGATATCTAATTGGGCCGGCTTACTTGCCCCCGTCTGACTCGATCTCAAGTCTGAATTTAGAGGTTCAGGATCAGTCCGCATTCAGGTTCAGAAAATTGCAACCAAGTCTGAACGACCAAAGAGCAGGTTGTTATTACGCACACCTGATGAGTGCTGAGGTAGAGTCACCAGGCCACTGTTTCAAGGAGTTGGTAGGACATTGGATCAGCATACGGATCGGAGGTCAACTGCTCCGGCGATGTGCCACCAACCGTGGTTTTCTCCTTCCCGGTTTCAACCTGTTACTGGCCGTGAGATCGAGATTGGAGCTCTTTTTTTGTTGTTATGTGTGAGAGATCACTTCACTGTAATATTTTACTGATGTTTAGGTTACGTGAATGCCCAATAACTTGTTTGGTCATTTTCGATGAGGTAAGTGACAGACTGACAGTAGTAACATTACAACCGCCGGCCTATCAACTGCAGCTCGTTGTGCATCAAGTGGTTGAGAAACCAGGCCATTTTTTTTTCTCATTATATAAAAAAGATAGACCCGAGCTCACAGTTGTGTGTGAAAGAGAAGTTTGCGCTAGATTACATTTGCATGCGATTTTAACATGATGCAAGTCAAGGACAGTGATGGGGTTAGATTAATTACTGGATCAGTACGGACTAGTAATGAATTAAGCCGTTGTCAAAACCACCTCACCTAATGCCAAGCGCCAACCGGGCAAAACCAAGATGTTGACAATGCAAGCGAGGGGACCGACCGGGCACGTTTCTGACTTTGCACACAAGATGGAGACTTGGACATGTGAAATTAAATTAGTACTAATCTTTCAATAAAAAAGTACTGTCGAACACACGGCCGGCATGTGTGGTTTCTGCGATGCATGCATGAGAACTGTGTTTAAGCTTTTTGCCGGAAGTACAATTAGTTGACCAATGAGCTAGCTAGCTTCCATAAGATAAACACAGCAGGCTCTCCCATGAGATCGAACAAATCTTCATACGAGATTGTGGAACATATGCTGCCTAACAGAAAGGCACCCCGAGAATAATTTTTGCCCATGCTTTCTGTAGCAAAAGAGAAAAAGTTTTCTGATATGATGGTTGCCAAATTAATGCAAGTGATATTACTAGTTGCTTAGCATGCATGATGAAAGATCTTGACTGGATGACCCTGTTTCTGATTATAAGTGGTTTGTATAATTTTTAGTGGAGACAAGTCGAATATATACCAAATTAAAGCACATCATGTGTAACCCATCGATCTCCATCGAATAAGTCATGAAGTGTGTGGGCAAACCATTTCCCCGGCAACCCTTGGTGCTTCTGGGATACGGATCACTCACCGTGTCATCTCCTAATAATCCACCCACGCATGCACGCACAGCCGTCCATCAAGACAGGGACGGCAGCTGATGTGATCCATCCCACAATGCAACCACCTCTAGTGTCCAGACGCCTGCAATGGCAGCAGAGAGCAACTCTCCCAACCAAACCACCGGCGATCATGCAGTCATGTCAACTCTTCTCGTCGTCTTCATATCCCAGGAGACAAAAAAAAATACATCTCGTATTTTTCTACGCTCCCAATGTACACAACGCCACTAAAATACAGTAATACTAATTGACATCGTCGGAGAGGCAACGACAAGAACCGCTGGGAGTCAGCATCTGGATGCGTCGTGGCTGCGTGCATCAGCTAGACTGATGTAGCTCACCTGATTAAGTTTTGTGTCCACGTTCGTCGTCGGTGTCGTAGTGTGAAGGCAGGAAGCAAACGCGAGATACTACTGAGGACCAGATCGGCCTGTACCTTCCGAAGACCAGGTCTATACGCCGGCGATTTTCCTGCTCTATTATTGTATAATATACGGTCTTCGAACATGTACGTGTGCAGAAAGTGGTGTGAATTGCATGATGCTGATAGTAACAAGCGAAGAGTGAACGATTTGAGAGGGTTTCATTTCGAAAAAAGTGACTTTTCTCGGGCTTGCTTATCTCGACAGGGACGACGACCGCACGAGGTATCCGGCTTGGATGAATCCAATGGACAGCGCTATGCAAGTTGTGGTAGCAAAACGTTGTAAAACTACCAGTCGATGTGCAGAAAGGAAGGAAGGGTTGCAGTTCGTAAACACAGTAGGAATACACAAGGCGGCAGCAGCAAGAATAAGACGAGTCTTATGTACACGCATGACGCGCCTTTTCCTTTTTTGGGAGTCAATCTAGTACATGTGTTTTGCATGGCACTCGCACTTACAAAAAATCTCGCCAGTGTTCATCATTCTCCAAATAAATCTTTCGTTGTGTTGCACTTCTGCAGACGACTATGTTTAATGTTTTAGTGCTTCTACAGGACGTGTTTAGTCTCAAACATGGATCCATCAGGGTCACCGCAGAAATAATTTCATTGACCTGCAAAATCACCTGGATTATAAGCAATCCTGCAACCCCCAGCAGGCAGCAGCTCGTAGAACTCCATGCACATATATTATCCTTCGAAAAAAAATAATGACAAAAATCTACGCACATCTCACGGCGACCTGAGACCTGACTTGCCCATCTGACCATCTCCATCTTTTTTTTTTGAAATTAATGACCATCTCCATCTCCCTGTCCCACGTTACCTCTAACATTTTGGTCACGATCCATGGATCTATCATATAGCCCATAGATCCATAGGTCTTCTTGGCAGAGTCACACGCCGTAGGGCCAAGGCAAGCGGAGACGCTTCCTTTCTTTCGCGCAGACGTACACATCACCCGACGCTCCAAAAAGTAAACGGCACGGCCGGGCGTAGCCGCAGGCCACCCACCCCGGCCGGCCCCGCCTCTCCGACCCGGCCGCGCCATTATCCTGAGCCCTCACCTCCACCCACTTGCTCCTCAATCAGCCACAGACTGCGCACACATTGACCACGACGTTAATGATTGCCTTTTAAAAATTATTATACCAATTATTATGTGCGAGATGAGGCCGAAAGATATATAGTATCAAGATAAGTGTGTAGTGCTCTTCGATGCACCTGCCACTTCCTCCAGAAGTGCCCCGCGAAGACGCGAATCTTCAGCGCTTGATCGGCCGTTGCTTTCGCCTTTTTCCTGTTCTGCAAAATCGTTCCGGAAAAGGGTTTACAACTGTCAGGAAATGGATATGCAAAGAATTCGAGTGGTTTCTTTTTTGTGAAAAGAAATCTGAAATTTAAACTGTCCTAGGTCAGAGTTTTTCGATGGTCAAGTGATTTCTTCTAAGGTTTTCATGTGCAGTAGATAGAATAGAACCAAATATGCAGCAAAAACTTTGATGTGAAATTAGTGAAAAACATGGTTTACTTTCTTGTCCATTAAGAGTCCTATCATTGATTCAGAAGATATGCATGAATATATGCAACTATAAATTATCTCAGCATGGTGCAATATTCAATACCAACCTGGGCTCCAAAAAGATATTCAGTGGCAACTTCCAAAGTTTGATGACGACCCAGAGAAGGATAACCAACTAAGGCTTTGTACAGGAAAGTTGGACTTTTGCACGTAGAGTTGTAGCTACCGAAGCAAAACGTCAAACATGTGAAGTGGGCAAGAAAAGTATTTCCCTTTATTTTTCTCCACTCTGGAGTCTATTGGAAAAAAAAAATGCTGGTGGCAAACGTGTAAGAAACTGATTTGGATGTGTCTGCAACATATACCTCTGCTATTTTTCCTCGAGGGAACAAGACGAGGAAAAATCAACAGCACAAAAAGAACAAACAGCTTCTTCTTCCCCCATGCTGTCGTAGAAAGAACCTCTGTTCTTTAGCTAGTCAGAGCCCAAATTGAGCGTCTCTGCAGCAGGGAGTTTCATGAGAGAATCATGCAGCCACTGAATTTGCCATGCGGCAGCAGTAGCACCTCAAAATTACCCATGCCTTTCTTTGGCCTTGCCTTCGTCCTGCTGATCTCCTCGGCCTCCTTCGTCAACTCCTGCACGGAGGAAGAGAGGAGCTCGCTCATTGACTTCCGAGATGGGCTCTCACCGGAGGGCAATGGCGGCCTCAACGTGTCATGGGTCAATGGCACAGACTGCTGCCGATGGGAAGGAATCAATTGCAGCAACGACGGCGTGGTCACGGATGTCTTGCTGGGTTCTAAAGGTTTGAAGGGGATCATCCCATTATCTCTCAGCAATCTCACCGGGCTGTTGCGACTCAACCTGTCCCGCAATTCACTGTATGGCAGTCTACCAGCTGAATTGATGTTCTCCAGCAGCATCATCGTCCTGGATGTCAGCTTCAACGACCTATCTGATCCTTTGCAAGAGCGGCAATCCTCAAATCCTGGTCTTCCTCTCCAGGTATTGAATATCTCGAGCAACTTCTTTAAAGGGCAGTTTCCATCCACAGCACTGGGAGTGATGAAGAATCTGGTTGCTCTTAATGCAAGCAACAACAGTTTTACTGGACCGATGCCATCTTCTGTTTGCAACTACGCCCCATCAATTACCATGCTTGACCTTTGTTCAAATAAATTCAGTGGTACTATTTCCCCAGATTTTGCAAATTGCTCCATGTTAAAAGTACTCAAGGCTGGCCACAACAACCTTACAGGGGCTCTACCACATGAACTTTTTAATGCTACCTCATTGGAGCAACTCTCTTTTCCAAACAATGACTTACAAGGTATGCTTGATGCTTCTAACCTCGTCAAGCTCACCAATCTGATCATCCTTGATCTTGGATCAAATGGGATCAGTGGCAATATACCAGATTCTATCGGGCAGCTGAGTAGACTGGAAGAGCTCCACTTAGACAACAACCTGATGTCTGGAGAGCTACCATCAGCGCTAGGTAACTGCACAGGTCTCAGGTACATCACCATCAGAAACAACAGTTTTAAGGGAGATCTTAACAGAGTTAACTTCACCCAGCTGGATCTGAGAACTGCAGATTTTTCAATGAACCACTTCACTGGTACAGTTCCTGAAAGCATCTATGCATGTAGCAATCTAGTTGCACTACGGCTGGCTTTCAACGAATTTCATGGCCAGTTCTCACCAAGCATTGCTAATCTCAGGTTCCTGTCCTTCCTTTCAATTACAAATAACTCATTTACAAATATCACTGATGCACTTCAGAAGCTCAAGAGCTGCAGTAACCTCACCTCCCTGCTTATTGGAACCAACTTCAAAGGTGAAACCATACCGCAAGATCAAGTAATTGATGGTTTTGGGAATCTTCAGGTCCTGACCATAGATGCTTGCCCATTGGTCGGGAAAATCCCTCTCTGGCTATCACAGCTCAGAAAGCTGGAGATGTTAGATTTATCAAATAATAAACTGACTGGACCAATACCATCCTGGATTAATACACTGCAGCTCCTTTTCTATCTAGACATATCAAACAACAGCCTTGCAGGAGATATCCCAATTGAATTGATGAACATGCCAATGATACAGTATGAGAAGAACGCTGTCCGGTTGGACCCCAAGTTCCTAGAGCTACCAGTATACTGGACACCAACACGTCAATACCGCATGCTCAACTCTTTTCCCATTTTATTGAATATAGGCTACAATAGCTTCACAGGTTCCATTCCCCCAGAGATTGGTCAGTTGAAAATGCTTGATGTCCTAAACTTCAGCTCCAACAACTTATCAGGGCAAATACCATGGCAAATCAGCAACCTCACAAGCCTGCAAGTGCTAGACCTGTCAAACAACCAGCTCACAGGTGAAATCCCACCAACATTGAGTGATCTGCATTTCCTTTCTATATTCAATGTGTCTAACAATCAACTAGAAGGGCATGTTCCAAATGGATGGCAGTTTGATACATTTACAAATTCTAGCTACAGTGGGAACTCCAAGCTATGTGGCCCTATGCTCATGTTCCAATGTAACTCGACAATAACACATACAATCCCTGTGAAAAGGCGGAACAAAAAGACCATTGTTGCACTTGGTTTAGGTGTGTTCTTCGGTGGGCTTGCTATACTTTTGTTGCTGGCACGTCTTCTTATGTCCATAAGAACTACAAAACTTGCCAACAGAAACAAGGGCAATAACAACAGGGACATAGAAGCAACTTCATTCAACTCTGTTTCAGAGCACTTGTGCGATATGATAAAGGGAAGCGTTTTGGTGATGGTACCTCGAGGAAAGGGAGAATCAAACAATCTCACTTTTAATGACATCTTAAAGGCCACAAATAATTTTGATCAGCAGAACATTATCGGCTGCGGAGGTAATGGTCTAGTGTATAGGGCTGAGCTACCCTGTGGGTCCAAGCTTGCAATCAAGAAACTCAATGGTGAAATGTGTCTGATGGAAAGAGAATTCACAGCAGAGGTTGAAGCACTCTCCATGGCACAACATGAGAACCTTGTGCCTCTATGGGGTTATTGCATCCAGGGAAGCTCAAGGCTCCTCATATATTCTTTCATGGAGAATGGGAGCCTTGATGATTGGCTTCACAACAAGGATGACGCCAACTCATTTCTCGATTGGCCAACAAGACTCAAGATTGCAAAAGGAGCAGGACGGGGTCTTTCTTATATCCACAATACCTGCAAGCCTCACATTATTCACCGCGACGTCAAGTCCAGCAACATTTTACTTGACAGAGAATTCAATGCTTATGTTGCTGATTTTGGCCTTGCCAGATTGATTCTTCCTTATGACACACATGTCACGACAGAGCTGGTAGGAACTCTTGGTTACATTCCACCTGAGTATGGGCAGGCATGGGTGGCCACGCTAAGAGGTGATATATACAGTTTTGGAGTCGTCTTGCTTGAGCTTCTCACAGGGAAGAGGCCTGTCCAGGTCTTGACCAAGTCGAAGGAACTTGTCCAATGGGTAAGGGAGATGCGGTCTAAAGGAAAGGATATTGAGGTCTTGGATCCTGCACTTAGAGGAAGAGGACATGATGAGCAAATGCTGAATGTTCTTGAAGTCGCTTGCAAGTGTATCAACCACAATCCTGGCCTGAGGCCAACCATCCAAGAGGTTGTGTCCTGCCTGGACACTGTAGATGTGAACTTGCAGGTGCAGACATAGTTAAAGGACAAGAGACTCTAGCCTCTAGGTGGTAATCTTGCACTTCACCTAATTAGTTGTAACTTCAGTAGAAGAATGATTTTCTAACAAATTGTACAGTAGTGTGTGCGGTGTGTACGTGTACATCTCTGAAAAGGAACGGCTCGCGGTTGTGAGGCCCTTTATACAATGTTACTTTTTTTTTTTTGGAAAATCCTGTACATCCAAGCTAAGTTACATGAACATGGAAAGTGCATGAAAAGAGTACTGAGCTCTAGCCTCTAGCTTAATTCGCCCATGTTGGTTTTCTAACAAATTATACAGTTATGTGTGTACTTCTGTGAAAGAAAAGGCTCATAGATATGTGATTATGTACTCAAATGTCTCTCTTCTGTGGACATTGTGCATTTCAAAGCTTAATTGCATTGCATGAACATTGAAACTGAAAGTGCATCAAAAGCATATCAAGCTATTGCTTAAAATCTACTTTTTTTTTGGTTGTTCAACATACTTGTACAAGTAAATATATCAAACAAGTAGCTGACATGTGACCCTGCATAATTCAGTAAGGGAGGCCTGGATTTTGGTGGTTGGTCTGGAAAGGGGGAGATGACATGAACTACAGTATTCACTAGTGGTGCTTAAAATTTGACTGGGGAGCATCATACAGCCGTTCAGTCCAATTGCTTCTTTCCCGTATGAAGTTTAATTGTCGCTACTCCCTTCCTACAGTCCTACTGCTAGATTCAGAGCAACCATAGCAGCACAATGGCAAAGTGTAAAAGCATCCAGTTGATTCAGAGCAAAAATGAATACAATCTACACTTCCACAGGCCATAATATCCTAATAGTCTGACAATTTCGCATGAAGAATGCTACGGAAAATCACATCTAAAGACTAAACAAGCAGATATCAACGAAGAAGCACTGGAAATGACAGCACCGACATCCAACCATATCAAATGTCAGAGGCAGTGATATACTGACCAATGGGGACTAGTCGCGGTAGTTGGCTGCCGGCGACTTCCCAATAGCGCGCGCACGAACCCATGGCGGAACTGGACTGGCGGCTTCGGCATGGCCGTGGCTCAGCCGTGCGGGAGGGGGAAGCCTACCCAGACGGTGGCTGCGGCGGCCGGCGGGGAGGGGAACGGAATGGATTGGAGAACGCAACATGGACGAGCTGGGCCTGGGCCTTCTCGGCCATCAGTGGGCCGTCATGAAAAGTTGGGACTGAATTTCGGTTGCGTTTCCCTTTTTTATTTCGAGGTATTGAAAGACATCTGCAAATGCACATATATTCACATACGAAGAGCATCCGGCACATCATGGTGAGTAATTTTTGTAACATGGTGAACCTCAGTACAAATTAGTTGCTAATAGACTGCAGGTCCACTGGGCATTCCCTGGAACAGAGCACCTTCAGCAGGCAGTTTCACCGAAGCGATAGCCCAACAACGCAAATTAAAGACCAGATCAACTTTTATATTTAGACTCCATATAACTTCCTACTGCATTTTATGACGTTTAAAGTATTAGCCATTAGTACATTAATATATGCTGAACTGAGCTCCATCCACGAACCATATGTATGCAAGATGCAATACCATCCTCCTTTACATCTCGCTACATATACATGCATGTAAAATTTTGATTGTGTGTAGATAAAGACGATTTGGCACTGCAGGCGCAAGGACAAAGAAATAGTGAGACAATAGGGCTGACAGCACACGAGGGGCACAAACCCTCCAAAGCAAAGTATCAGCTCTTGCCATTCCATTCTTGAAGAGTATCATCAAAGGCTCTTATGAACCGGATGTTTCAAACGATTTGAGCATCTGATACTCTTATTACTAAACAAATCACTATCCATAGTTTTAACTCTTGCACAGAGTGTTCTCTTTTTTTGAACATTAGTCTTGCACAGTGTATCAGTAAGTCTGCATTTTTTTTTAAGAAATAGCATGTGCACAGAGCTTACCGAGGCTAAGCATAGAAAGGCAGAACAGCCATAGGTACAAAAGTTTCACAGATCCAAGGTTCAACATTGCAGAATCAGAAAATCAGGTATTGAGCAAAAACTCACTGAAGATAAGTTGATCGAGTACAAAGCAGAAAACAGTAACATTACAGTTTTTCGAGAATTATTTGCGACAGTTCCAGAAGCAAGTGCCACTTAAGATACAAGGTAGAGATTTCTGAATAACTGTGACATGTCAAGCAAATCTTAAATGCATAACTCTTTTACTGTGATGAGGCGAAATGATACTTAAACATGGCCCGAGAAGGCCACCACATGTAGCTTTAGGACCACCTACATGAAAATACCAATTTCCTGGGGGATAAATTTCAAATATAGGTACATTATGTGCAGAGTTGTTTTTTTTTTTGTAAGATTGACTTGAAGTTAACAAACCCAAGTTCAATCAGATACACAAGCAAAATACCTCTCTACTAAAAAAAAATAACCATAAATGCAGCTTTATGGAAAATACAGCATCTATTCACTATATCCATACTGAGACATGGATGGAATTTGAGGAAATAAATGCTTATCCTATCAAAGATTTCCATTTATATCAACTCACACTAAAAATAACTCAAACATATTATGGCTATTTCTTTATTCATGTAACAAACAAGCATCCGACAAATACCCTCATTCACTATATATTTTTGCAGTCACAGATCCAAAAAAATGCTCAAAAAGAACTAGGTCCTCAAGAACACATAAAAGTGGAACTATTTCGCTAATACCACTGGAGAACTAAGGTTAATTCCTAGCACACCAAAATTATAGATGTGAAAGGTGGAGATATAATCAGACCAACAGTGGTAATCGTTTTGCAGCAAGCAACAAAAACAAATCGTTCTTCATATGGTTTCAAGTTATAGGACAATACTAAAAGCATAGAATAATGTCACGCCCGTTTCCAGAAGAAAACGAACCACCTCATATGCAAGTCTTTAACCAAGACAACTCACATATAATCGACAAAAATAAATATCACAGCGTGCAAGAATAAATAGAGAGTAGTAAATAGCATTATTACAAGCCAATGTTTGTCTCCATAGAATAAATAGAGTCTTTATTTAACGCTGCAAACGAACTCCTCTAAGACCTTGAGGTTGCCTGGCAGAGACGCAGCCTAGAACTCCTGGAAATCGCCGGGGAACTCCTCAAAGCTCTCCACGTCTGAACAAATCCGGATCGGTCGTTGCAAAAATAAATGAACAAGCGTGAGCACATGCCGTACTCAACAAGCGAAAGAATAACGATATGATATGCAAGGCTTAAATAAGGATAGGCTGAAGGTTTAAACATTTAGCATTTTAATTGTCAAATTTTAATTAGGCAAGCTTAAGTATAAGTTTATACCACCCACAATTAATGAATAAAGTAACATAAAGATGAGAGCCTCAACATAAAGTAAATGATTTCAATAAAGTTCCGATAAATTAAATATGTGAGTGTCGAGGCCGCTCGTAACCGTGAGCACGGCTATCATGATAGTTTTTATTAACCTTGCAAGGTTTGTACAGCTTTACCCAGCAGAAGTGTCACCCTTTTCGCCCGAGGTTTGCAAGGCCCCATTAGACACTTCCTTTGGTGAATGGCCAGGGATCCACTACGAGACCGTTACGAAGCTTCCCTAACAAGTGACAATCCGCTAAGGTTCCAAGACGAAGCAGGCATAACCCTCTTTGAAGAGTGCTCCTTAGCAAAGACCGCTCCTCAACAGGGCCGGGCTTTACACCGTCAACGCTTCCCCTCTTGCCCAGTCCAGGTGAGGTTGTCCCAAGCTAGAGTCACTAGTTAATAAGTCAAGGCAAGAGCCCATTAGCACTGCGGTTGTACGGTATGTCCGGGTGGTTCTCCATGTTTCCAATTAAATAGATGATCTTGTTACCGAGGCATAACGTGATAAAATCAAGATTAACATAGGGGTTCAATTAAACAGTAGAGCACTAGCAAATACTACAGCAAGTTTATTAACCCATGGCAAAGGCATGATAATCAGGATAGGGTGGCTAGTCATGTCCTTAGTAGGAAAACCCATCAAAAGTAAATATAACAATGCAACTATGGTCGGTTGAACATAAAAGTAAGTTCTTAATTTAAATAGACCAAGCATGACCAAGGCGACTTGCCTTCAGCGAACCCTTGCTGCTGCCCGAACTCCTCAAACTCCTCGAACTCCTCTCCCAGGAAGTCAGCAAAGCGCGGATCGTCTACCGGTACACACATGCACAAGCAAAAGAAATAATAAGAAAACAGTACAACAATCATAAGAAACCAACACATAGTCCACACATATAGATTATACATAAAACGACGATTCCAACGATATCTTGAACGCGTAAAACGGAGTTAAGATGCAAAAGTTAGAATAAAAACAAGATTAAGGACTTGCTGGCAAAGAACAGGAACTTCCAGGGGCCTAAATGTAAATAAAAGGACTAAACCGTAAAGATCTTTGAACTGCGCGAGATAAATATGTAATTAAGAAGAAAGCCAGGGGCTTTTCTGTAAAATAGCAGACGACGACGGCGGTCTTGACGGCGGCTGACGCCATGATGACGTCAGCGCTAACGCCAGCGCTGACGTCGGCGCGGGCGGAACCGTGGACCGCACCGTGGACTCGGTCCACGGTCCACGGTGGACCGACGGCGAAGGGGTAAGCCCCATCTAATCCAGGCCGTCCGGGGGCAAATCAACGGCCAGCGGCCGCTCCGGCGCTTGGCTGGCGGCGACGGCGAGATGGCGCGGCGGCGCCATGGCCGGCGAGCGGCGGCGCACGCGAACCAGCGCTGCGGTGCACCGCTGGGCGCGCCAAGAGCACGAGAAGGTGGCGGAGCTCACCACGAGCATGACGGCGGCGACGGCTGCGGCTGAGGACAACCGGAGGCGGCGGCCCGAGCGGCGGCGGCGGCGCTAGGGTTTGGAGCGGCGGCGGCGGCTCGAGGCGGCTAGGGTTTGGGGGAAAAGGCGGCGCGAGGAGTGGCAGCGCGGGTTAAATAGGCCAGGCGCCTTGCCTTGGCGTGCGGGCCACGGGACGCGCGCGCGGGGATGCGGAGCTCGGACTCGAGCTCGAGTCCGGCTCGGGCACGGCGGCCCGGCGGGGATGACAAGCGGGCCTCAGCGGTCAGCAACACGGGCGAAGGCGCGAGCGAGAGGAGAAGGCGGAAAAGGCGGAGACGGACGCAGGGCGCCGACGTTGCGCGAAGGCGGAAAACGGCCGGGGCGCCAACGGCGTCGGCGGGTACGGCGAACGGGCCGCGCGGCGCTGGGCTGCGGCTGCTGGGCCGCGCTGCGAGCTGGGCCGGCTGGGCTGCGAAGCGAAAAGATCGAGGGGCGAAGCTGCGCGGGCCGAAGAGATCAAGGGGCAAAACTGGACTTGCTGAATTTAAACAAAACAACAATCAAACTAAACTCGAATTCAACCAAATTTGAATTCGAACAACTCAAAATAAAATGCAGCAGCATGAATGCAACAATTCAAAGCTAAGTTCATTAATTATTTTGGAAAAACATTTTTGGCTCTCGATTAATTCGATAAATTGCTAGAAAATCCTTAACGCCTTAATTAAATTCAAATAAATTCTAGAAAATTTTAATAATTGAAAACGTTGAAATTTGGGGTGTTACAAATAAAGGTACATATTAATATTTTATTTGTGGAACGACAAGATCTCGCACCTAACTGAGCAATGCCAAATTCATCTTTCTAGGATTTGGTACTATCCACACAGGGGCTGGCCAGTTGGACCAAATCTGAGGAGAAACAATTTTCTCGCTAATTTTATTATCCAAGTTAAAAACTCCCATTTTACGGCATTTATTCTTAGATCCAAAAACCATGTACTCATTGTCATCAGTAAAGTAGATATGATTCCCCTTCAACTGCGGATATTCTTTGGCACATAGACAAAGTGATTGATTAAGCCCAAGAAATAGTACGTTGTCACCCAAGCTACTTATTTCCACAAGCTTCTTTGCTGTCAAGTCCACCCTATATACTTTGAACGCAGTGGTATATCGTCTATATGGCACAGTGTCTAACTCAGATTCTGAATCATCTTCTGATACTGAGAAATATTCATCATCATCTGGTGGGTCTAAATCAGGTTCAGAAACATCTTCAACCTCCTGTTCAGAATATTCAGGCACCTTCCAAATTTGCAGCAGATCGCCACATGGAGCTTGAGCAATGTACATTTTATAAAGAGGGGGGCAGTCCTTAAGGCTCTCCATGACAACTCGTGGTTTTACTGAAGGGTCATTTAGATCATATGCATGGATTTCTCCATCAACTAACGTTGCATACAATAGCTCGTCCTTGAAGGCACAATCTTTATAGCAAGCATGATATGGCAACCAAGTCCAGTGGTCATCCCCGCCTCTCGCAAATGAAATCTGCCAGTATGGGTGATGGATGAGCACTACAATGTAGTTTCCTGTGAATGGATCAGAAGATAAAAATGCCTTGTAAAATATATAGTCCCGCAGCTTGTCAAGGCGAAAGACTGACGGTGGCTCGAGGTAGCCCTTAGACCCAGTGTACCTCGAGTATCTGTACATGTGAATAGCACCATTATTATCATAGATGGGCTTCACCTGCTCAGTTGTGGTAACAGAAGGAAGGGCAATCTGATCACCTGTGATGGGGTTGACAAGGTGAAGCTCAGATCTCATATCGGCAGTGACAATCCAACCATAGGCCGAACCAATCAGGTACCTGCTACGGATAGGAGGGTCTGGGAGAGTAAATGTGTATGGCTTGTTCTCCAAGAGGCTGTAGAAACCTGCAGCACTTGCAGCGGAAGACTTACTGGTGTATATGAGGCTTGGTGTTTGTGGCTGAATACAAGCCCCAAGTTTCCGAAGGCAGTTGTAGGCATGGAGCCAAGGGGAGCAGACAGAGCCTGCACGAACAAGGTCAGGAACCTCAA